>CM067335.1:31170000-31770000 GCA_034376525.1 Nicotiana benthamiana | reverse complement strand
TAATTCACGTGGAAGTTTCCACTCTCACTCAATTATCATTGCATGATTTTAAGCAGTGGAAGATCCAGGATCTTGTAGTCGTGGGTGCTTCGCCTTTTTATATACAATTGTTATGGTCAGAGGCGGATGTAGTGTTCTACCGATGGGCTCAATTGAACCCATAACTTTTTATGTAGAGTAAAAATTTATATATAAGCATTCAATAAAATTACAAAAATAGTGGATATGAACACATAACTTTATATATATATATATATATATATATAAAGTTATGTGTTTAAATCATAGTGTTTAAATCTTGGATCTGCCTCTGATTACGGTCACAACATATAAGGGCGGAACTACGGTTTATCCCACGATGGTATAAATATTTAACAAATATAGAAAAATTAATATTATAGTTAAAAGATTTAATTTATTCACGGTTATCCCTTGCGATTTTCATTTTTTAAATACACAATAAGCAAACAAAATACCTTTTTTAGTTTATTTTACGTTATTTTCAGAATTAACTTTCAGTACAAAACTATTAGCTTTAGATTGAACATAAATTGAATAATTTTAATTAATTACAAAATAGTTTAAACCATATTACTAATTTCCTTCTACAATCACAAAAGATGGAGTTTCGTCAGCTTAGGTCTGATGGGATTTTGGGGAAAGAAATTAAAAAAGCAAAGGCACTTAAAAAGAAAAGAAAAATATGAAAAAGACCATTCATATTTGGAGCCGAATGGGCCACGATATTGGGGAAGAAAAATTAAAATGAAGCAAATAAAATTAAAAGAGGAATAAAAGTACTGAAGGAATTATTAATATCAAAATGGAAAAAATATTTTCACGGATTCATTTCAGCGAATGTTCCATTTAGAGATTTCTCAAGTGCACTTTCTAACCAAAGCACCCACCTGCTTATTTTGTTCCTGGGTGCTTACTATAATTATTTATTAATTTAATACTAATTGTTTATATAAAACAGTGGTTCCACACCAAAAGCAATGGGGGCTAGAGCATCCATATGACTCCACGTGCATCCGCCCATGATTTTAAGATGAATTTAATGAGGCAAAAACACAATTAATTCAACTGAGCTAGTTCATTGATTAAGCTAAAAGGGTGTACCGAGATGATAAATTTCTTTACTTCTACTTGAGCTACGAAAAATTGAGTCAGCTCAAGGAATTAGTTCACTAATCGAATTATTGGGGCTCAACGGAATGATAAAGTTTTTTTCACCATTAACAGAGCAATGAAATTATAGAGGAGGGAATTAGGATCCTGTTTGTCCATTAAAAAAAAAATTCTCGAGTTTTATCTTCAAAAATGTGTGTAATCATGAATTTTTATAAGTTTTTGAAAATATATTTTTCAAAAATCTAAAAGTGGTTTTGACCATCTTTTCCAGATTTTTAATTGTTTTCCTACTCACAAAACTGTAATATTTTTTTACGAAAAATACATAGAAACATAATTTCAAATATAATTTTTCTATCCAAACGGTTATTACTCTTTTAATTGACCTATTTATTTGCGAAATCAAATTAACCAGACTAATAAATTTTGGATGTTGATAGCTCAAAAATAATGAGGCAAAAGTGATCAACCGTCAGAGGCTACTGCCTTGAACGGTCAAGATTGCGACGTCATTGCATACGAATTTTAGACACAAATACTAAGTGTTCATTAAAATTATGGTGTCCACATAACTGTACTTATACACCCAAAAAAATAGGAGATAACTTCAGAAAAGAACCGCACATAAAAAAATGTGATTTTGCAAAAAGCACTTTTGAGTTTACCTTATTTTAGAGCCTTGTTGTGATTGACAGACAGTGACATGGCAGAACGTCTAGGTTCTCTTCATGTAAGCTTTGCGGACCCATAAAAATAATTTTCAATTATTATAAATATGCAAAAAATTAAATAAATAAAGAAATTTATTGGAAATTTTTCTCTTTTCTTGATCTTGCTTTACTCATTCTTTTTTCTTCAAAACGAGTAGACCAATTTTCTTCGATGAAAAAGGGGTAAAGGTGGTGTCTTTTTTCTTCAACAATGAGTCAAAGAATCTAATTAGTAATTGGGTTTTAGTCTTAGCTCAAATAGTAATAAGGGGGCCAATTTTTTTTTGGGTTTTCTTGATTTTGTGTGTTGTAGTTTTAACTAATTGGCTTTGACAAAGTGTTTTTGGGTGTTTCCCATTTCGAAAGGTGGCATTTTGGTAAGAGGCGTTGTGTCCTTTTGTTTTGTTGGTATCATTTTGAGATCAAAGTTACCTACTTTTCACCTTCCTGCTTCATTTCTATGCAGTTAAAGTCCTTTTAAGATATTTTTTTTGGGTTTTCTTGTATTGAGGAAATTAGTTAAAGATTCTTGAAAAAAGTACCAACTTTTCTGTTATACAAAGAATTTTCCTGTGGAGCTTAAATCTCCACAGGAAGGTGCTTTTTTTCCTTCCAGATCAATTTTTTCTCTCCAGATTTAGCTCAAGATTAGAACTTTGTTGCTCTTTTACTATTTTTTTAAAAAAAAATTTCTGGGGTTTCATTTTTGCTTAGTGTATAGAAGAAAATCTAGGAAAGAACTTAACTGTGAGAAGAATAGTTTGATGTATTTTAATTTAATTGGAAATTTGGGGACTTGGGTCAAAAGGGTATGCTAGATCTTTAAGCATATATGTAGGTTAGATCTAGACATGTGACAGATCATTTTTATTAGTTTTATATTGAGGGCTTATGTTATCTGAGAATACATAGTAGAGGCTTTGAGCCAATGAGATCTCATTCTAGGAACTTGGGCATTAGTCCACAGTTTGTTCTCTTCTCATTTTAATTCAGTTGATATTTTCCTGATATATTCAAGATTGCCTAGTGGATGGACTGAAAAGGGATTAAGATGTTGGCAATGTTTAGAGGGTTGTTTCTTGGACTGTTGATTTCTTTGGTCATTATATCTGTTTCAGCTAATGATAGTGAACTCTTTGGTTGCTGTGATGAAGATGGTTTTTGGAGCATAAGCACCATTTTGGAGTGCCAAAAAGTGAGTGACTTCTTTATTGCTGTTGCTTACTTTTCTATCCCTCTTGAGTTGCTTTACTTCATTAGCCGCTCCAATCTTCCTTTTAAATGGGTTCTTGTCGAATTCGTGTTGTTTATAGTTCTTTGTGGATTGACACATTTGCTCAATGGATGGACTTATGGTCCTCACCCTTCATTCCAATTGATATTGTCCCTAACAGTTGCCAAAATCCTTACTGCCCTTGTCTCTTGTGCAACTGCAATCACCCTTTTGACTCTGTTCCCTCTTCTCCTTAAGATAAAAGTCAGAGAATTGTTCTTGGCACAGAATGTTTTAGAGCTAGATCAAGAGGTTGTTATTATGAAGAAACAAACTGAGGCAAGCATGCACGTCCGTATGTTGACGCAAGAAATTAGGAAGTCACTTGATAAGCACACAATATTGTACACTACTCTGGTTGAACTTTCGAAAACCTTGAAGCTGCAGAATTGTGCAGTTTGGATGCCAAATGAAAGTAGGTCACAGATGAACTTGACACATGAGCTAAGCCCTAGTTCTGCAGCAGAATCTCATCGTTCGCTCCCAATTAATGATCCGGATGTGTTAGAGATAACAAAGAACAAGGGGGTAAGGATACTGAGGCAAGATTCAGTTCTTGCAGTCTCGAGCAGTGGAGGATCTGGTGAACCATGTGCTGTTGCTGCAATTCGGATGCCATTGCTTCGTGCTTCGGACTTCAAAGGTGGGACTCCAGAGTTGGTTGACACTCGTTACGCCATTTTAGTATTGGTACTTTCGAGTGCTAACGGTAGAGTCTGGAGCTATAATGAGATGGAGATAGTAGAAGTAGTTGCTGATCAGGTGGCTGTGGCATTATCACATGCCACTGTTCTTGAAGAGTCTCAGACAATGAGGGAGAAATTAGAAATGAGGAATCGTGTGCTACAGAAGGCTAAAGAGGACGCTATGAAGGCAAGCCAGGCGAGAGCTTCATTTCAGAAGGTGATGAACAATGGGATGAGGCGGCCGATGCACTCAATTTTGGGTTTGCTCTCCATATTTCAAGATGAGAAATCAAGCGCTGACCAGAAGATTATTGTTGAGACAATGGTGAAAACAAGCACTGTTCTCTCGACGTTAATAAATGATGCGATGGAGATATCTGCCAAAGATGACGGACGGTTCCCAGTAGAAATGAAGCCGTTTCAGTTGCATTTACTGGTCAGGGAGGCGTCTTGTCTTGTTAAGTGCTTGTGCGTTTACAAGGGGTTTGGGTTTTCTACGGATGTTCCGACTTCTTTGCCTAATCAGGTAATGGGCGATGAAAAGAGAACATTTCAAGTTTTGCTGCATATGGTTGGACATTTATTAAATGTCAGTGTCGGAAAAGGCTCCGTTGTGTTCAGAGTGGTTATAGAGACTGGAGCAGATGGTGGGAATGACAAAATTTGGGGAACAAGAAGAGCAAACGCGACAGATGAATATGTGACTATAAAGTTTGAAATTGAGGTTAGTCTTGAAGGCACTCAATCAGATAGCTCAATCTCCACCATTCACTTTGGTGGAAGTAGGCATAACAGCAAGGAGGTAACGGAGGGCTTGAGTTTCAGCATGTGCAAAAAGCTTGTCCAGGTTAGAATAAATGTTGTTTTCCTGATTTAGTTTGTAGTTATCTGTAGATAATTATAGTTCTTGAACATCTATATGAAGTATGTTCATGGCCTGTAGTGTTATTCGTACATGCTCGAATGTGTGTCTGTGTGTAGGTATTGAATATGACTTTGCTTGGAGATTTAGGGGCAACTCTTAGTTGTGTACTATATTTATCGTGGTAGAGGAACATAGTATAGTCAGTACGTGTGAAGTAATCTGATGTTAAAAAATACAAATCACACTCTTACTTTAGATTGTTTAAAAAAATTGAGACAAGTAAATGGTGCATAAAGTGTGTTGACTGATAGAAGTGTGCCAAACAAAACTTCCTAAAGTGGGAAATGCATAGAACAAGATGGTCAGAGGAGTTGTCCATTTCAAAAAAATTCCATAAAATGGTCAGAGTAGGACAAGAGGGGTTGCTCTGATGGTAAGCAACCCCCACTTCCAACCGAGAGGTTGTGAATTCGAGTCTCCCCAAGAGCAAGGTGGGAAGTTCTTGGAGTGAAGGATGCCGGAGATCTATTTGGAAACAGCCTCTCTACCCAGGGTAGGGGTAAGGTCTGCGTACATACTACCCTCCCCTGACCCCACTAAGTGGGATTATACTGGGTTGTTGTTGTTGTTGTTGGTCAGAGTCGAGCTGATGTCTTCTGAAGATTGCCAACAAATGCCAAACTGTCTTAAAAAGAAAGGTTGAATGTGAAGGATCTGATATGAGTTGAGCTAAATGATAGGAATGAGGATTCATATTGCCAACCCTAGCTTGTTTGGAACTGAGGTGTAGTAGTTGTTGTTGTTGGTTGAATGTGAAGGATAGGTCTCCTCCCTTGAGGTTCAAGTTTTTGGTAAGATCACCCACACAGTAACCCAAAAAGATAATTCTTTTATGGAGGAACTCGAGTTAATGAATATAAATGGATAACTGACAACACTTCCAACTCAGACTTTTTTGCTAAACTATTTGATAGAATGATTTAATGAAAATGTAGGTCCCCTTTTTTCATATTGACCACTGGGTTGCTGAAATCTAAGAGAACAAGATGCAGCTTGACGACTTCTTCTTGTGTGGAAGATGGTTCTTTAATTGCTCTTCATCTGTAGAAGGATTAGCTTAAGAGGTTTCTAGGCTGCAATATGCTGGAGAGATGTCAAGTGTACATATTAACAGCGAAATGTTCCATATGTTCATATTACACTGGTATCAGTGGCGGATCCCGAACTTTAATGTCTTGGGTGCTCACCGATAAAAATTCTAATACAAGAGGAAAAGGAAGTTTAGTTATGGGTGCTCACTCAATATTTATTCAAATATTTTTATAATTGTCTATGTAAATTTACTAAATCTGGTTAGTGATAATGGGTGCTTAAGCACCCATACGGGACAAAGTGGATCTGCCACTGACTGGCATTCAACCTCTTTGTGCTTATCTTTTAGTGGAAGTAATTTTGGAGGGAGAAGTTTATGCAGTTGTCGAAGCCTCATCACTTGAGCATACTAAATTTTTTTGAAGTTTCTTCTGAAATTTCTTTTACCTCTAAACAAAATTGAAATAGCCAAATAGGAGAGATCTGGAACTGACTACCAAAAATACCATGTAAGCCATTCTTATCCTGGTAAGAATAGAGAATAGTAGTGAGTTCTCTTAAATAGGTAACATGTAAGTTACTTAAATCGATATTCACCTAAATAGATATGTAAAGTTGCACATCTTCATGCAACAGATGTTTGTGTGTGAGGGAGGGAGAAGTCCTTTTTTTGTGTGTGTGTGTGTGTGTGTGTGTTTTTTTTTGGAGGGGGGGGGGGGGGGTATATGAGAAGAAAGGTGTGTGCTTAAGCATCCAAATAAAGAAGTTGGCTTCAATTTAGTTGAGTACAAGGGGTTGGTTTTTGCTGGTTTGTGGTCTTGACGTCATGTCTCCTAACTAATTCCAAAATAAGCAGGGAAAGTTCAGGATTCTTCTATAATGAAAATATTGGCAGAATTATCAGAAGTTCAGCAAATGCATTAAGTAAATGGTACCTGCTTAGGGGCGGAGCTAGTGTGTAGGTTATGGGTTCGGCCAAACCCAATAATAATTTAGAAACCAGTAACTTAAATTTGAATGGAGTCCCGAATCCATAAGCTTCAAATCCTAATTGTAACTTAAATTTGAATGGAATCCCGAATCCATAAGCTTCAAATCCCGATTCGATCAAGTTGCTTTAGAGCCTTAATGGGTGAGATAGATTGGGACTCCTTACTTGTATATGTTTATGTTTAATCAGCCAAATAGGAATATTGAAGAAGAATATTCGCTAGGTGAGCTTCCAGGCTGAATTTTTCGATGTGTAGGTGTAATGTGAGAAAATAGTAGCCTCTGACTATGAAATGGTGTATACTACTAGTATTCTCATACAATAAATTACTCATCCTGACTGGGGTTAAGATATACCTTCACTGTCTTTGTACCATAACTTCCCCGCGCAATTGGTACTTCTTTCAACCTCGGGCTTCTGCAGACAGCATGGGTACATATTGCCGTTTACCTTTAATTTTAGTATTGGAAGTTTGGAAATTTAGTGTTTCGGATGTCATAAGATCAAGGAGTGCTTTCAGTGACCTTGTAGAAATATCTGAATCAACTGATTGTTCAAGTTGATTTTCCCGGTGTAACTATGGATCATGTGATTTTGAAATTATGACATCTATGTTTTTCAATTTTAAAGTTGTGAAATGTCATTGTAGTATGCTTTTGTTACTCTTAACGATCACCCACCGAGGTTGAAACTAAGTCTGAACACAGGGCCTTTCCTCCTTTGGTATGAGGTTTCATCCTTCGAATTGATTATATTCTCTTGATTTTTGTTTTTTTCATTACACTTAAGCTAGCGTTTTGCCATATACTCCCAAATTTGTTTTGAAAAATCGATTTCATTGAAGTTTGATTTGAAGATGAAAATGTGTTTGGACATAAGTTTTCAAAACATATTTTACTTCTTTTTTAAAAACATGAAACATGACTTATACCCACAAGTTCTAAAAACTATCACAAATACCCAACAATAACGTTATCAATAACTTTCATTATATTATCGCAAACTAGTCCTGAACATAAATAAATATTGTACATAATTATCATTTTTATAATGAACTACATAATACACTATCAGAGGATCGAGAAGACGAAGCAACATTGTTACAAAATAATAAATGGTGGGCTCTTTTATAAAATATAAAAGTTTGGGGCATGTTTAAAAAAATATAATAATGATATTTTGGGCCAGCTGGTTTTGGGAATTTGCCAAAATGTAAATAAAATTTATGGCCAAACATGTATTTGCCTAAAAAACCTCATATATATTTTGGCAAAATCTATGACCGAACATGTCCTAAGTTTCTAGATGTTGCGTATGATACTAATAAATAATCCAGACAAGATATTTTTTGTTCTTTTCTTTCTGGATCTCATCTCTGCTATCTGAAGCAGCAAGTTGCTCGTGATGGGATTTAAGTAATAACTATCACCACATTGGTTACTCTGACCTGCATGTTTTTTTGCATAAAATTTCCAGATGATGCAGGGAAATATATGGATGTCTTCGAATGCCCAGGGCCACGCACAAGGGATGACTCTTATCCTCAGATTTCAAAAACAGTCGTCTTTTAGGAAACGCATGTTTGAATACAGAAATCCTTTGGAGCAACCAATTTCCAGCACAATGTTCAGAGGTCTAAATGTACTCCTCGCGGACGACGACGATGTAAATAGACTGGTAACAAGAAAGCTGCTCGAAAAACTAGGTTGCCAAGTAACTGCTGTTTCAACTGGTTTTCAATGCCTAAGTGCACTAGGCCCTTCTTTAACAACCTTTCAAGTTGTCATTTTGGATCTTCAAATGCCAGAAATGGATGGTTTTGAAGTGGCATTGAGGGTGCGCAAATTTTGCAGCCGTAGTTGGCCGTTGATCATAGCCTTAACTGCAAGTTCAGAGGAACATGTATGGGAAAGATGCCTACAGGTTGGAATGAATGGTCTAGTAAGGAAACCTGTTCTCTTACAAGGCGTGGCTGATGAACTTCAAAGAGTCCTTCAACGGGGTGGTGTCGATGGCTTGTGAGGTAGTAGCACTACTAATGGTGAAAACAAACCTCAAAAAGGTCCTGGAAAACAGCAGGAGCCGCAGATCAGATAACGTTAATCATACCAATATCGAGAGAGATGGAGCGTTACATTACATCTTTGTTAGATGAAGCCAGCTTCTTCCTAACCATGTAGTTTCCACTATGTAACTATATAGGTCAGCTTGCAAATTTTCAGTTCTTGGCTTATGTTGAAGTGAGGTATGTAAGATGTATGGGTTCCATCATTTTTTTGCCCAAGAAACAATGAGAATGTTACTGATTTTAAGAGTCTTATAGTTATTCCTCACACGTGATCTCTTCTGATCTCATTAATCCATATGACAGGCTTATGCTTGAAAATTTTCTCCTCGCACTTTGTTTAGTTTCGGTTTCCAACTTCGTTAACTTTGACTAATGTTTTTAGGAGTTTTGTTCGATAAAATGACCCAACGGCCAGTGTAGAGGAAGGATAACCATGAGGTCTCTGCCTCAAATCACAGACGTAAACAGGGGCGGACCTACGTTGGGGCGAGGGGGTCGTCGGAACCTGTTAGCTTCGGCAAAAAGACTATATATTTTGACTTAAAAATACTTAAAATATTCCAAACGGGCTCTAAGTACCCACACTCTCTTGAAGACCAAAGTTTGAACTTTAGCTCCTACAACCTGTATTTTTTTTTTTTTTTAACTGTGGTGCCCCCGTGATACTCAAATTCTGGGTTTGCCTCTGGGCGTGAACCACAGGCTGGTAGGAGGTAGCAAGTATCCAATGAAATAATGAAGGTGGCACAAGCTGGTCTGGATGGAAATTCTTTTTGTGGCCAACTATACTTTGAAGAATGACCATGTATAACATAGAAAAATACGTATAAAAAGTACAGACAATGAGCTACAGTAGCAGGTTGAGGATAGATAGTGTTGCAGAAGTCCATATTGCTTATATAACCCTATTATTCCTTTAGCTCCCTTTCTATGGTCCCTTATTACACACCCTATCCCCTCCCTAGTCCCTTCCTCCCTCCCTCCCTCCCCCGGGCAAATATATCTTCCTCAGTATATTTTTCCTTATTTGGACTATAGATATTGAAAGAGGAAGCTGTCCAAAAAAAAAAAAATACAGTTCACAACTAATCTTTGAAGCATAGATAGGAAGGATTTCAAAATTTGACGTCAAAACAACTGCACTACCTAGATGTCACATGAAGTGAAAATTGACGGATTATTAACTCATGTCAAAATTGAAGCTCTTAGTATATTAAAAAAAATAAAAACCATACAGGACAAACTACTCATACAACATTCACGGGAAAATATAATAAATAAATAATTAAGCGCCTTGATGTTTATGTAAAATCAATGAAGACATAATATGTGTATTCATTTAATTATGTGTTTTAATAAAATGTATTTAAGATGTAATTTAATTTTGTATTTAATTGTTACAAACTAATATTTATGATTTAGTGTAAATATTAGATTTGAGTAACTTATCTGAGAAAATAACAAAAATGGTCCCTTATATTTGAAGCAGGTTTAAAACAGTCTATCAGATATACGTTTGACTAGCTTTATTCCGTTAAGTTTGCTGAAAGTTTTGGTCTTCATCAAATATTTAATAAGCTCCATTTCACCAAATGTCTAAGTAGATGGTTATTTCATTTGTAATTTCCAGATATTTACGCTATCAGCAGTGCCACTTCACAGGATGTCAAGAGCAATTGCAGAATGCTTCTCTGTTCTAAAGCCTGGAGGCCTGTTGTTATTCAGGGATTACGGTAATAACCTGACCTAGATATTAGACATTACTTGCAGAACATTGGCAATGTATCTTTTGGTAATTTGTAAAATTTGTATCTGAATCTGGGAAGTGTGAATCTCAGGTCTTTATGATATGACCATGCTTCGGTTCGAGCCGGAGCAAAGAGTAGGATTCAGGGAGTACATGCGTTCTGATGGAACAAGGTCTTATTTCTTTTGCTTGGATAGTGTAAGAGTTCTTTTCTGTGGCACAGGATTCACTGAGGTATTACTTCCCGCTGGCTACTTTGTGGGACTACAGACAGGTATTTGGTTCCATTACCAATAAGCTTTAACATATTTATGAACGTTTTTGCAGCTTGAGCTTGAATATTGCTGTGTCCAGTCAGTGAATCGACGGAATGGGAATATCATGTGAAGAGTGTGGATTCATGGGAAGTTCCAGAAGCCACATGTCTATGTAGGTTCATAACCCTGTGGTTTTAATGGGAAAAATGATCTTTCAAGCAGTCACATTAATGTCCCATGAGCTTATCAAACTGAAAAAGAGATAAACATGGGTTGTTTTTGACTCTTAAATCGTCCTCCAACGAGCAAAATCAATGATGCATAGAAGTAGAATACTGAGTGTACAATGTCAGTGCCTGAGATTCCTTTGATGAATGAAAGATTCAGTCCTTTCTAGTTATGCATGCAGAGAGGCACTTTGTCTCGTGAAACATATGAAGTGGCGTTGCAGTTATAAGATGAGATATAGAAAAGGATGAACAAAATTTTAACAAGATGGTATATTGGTTCTATTGGCTTCGGCTGTGTGTTATGTTAAGCTTGGGGCTGTTTTAAGGCCAAGTTACATTATGGTGCAGTTTGGTTTGAGAAGCTTCCCAAGGGGGAACTATTGTTGTTCATGTCCTGGAGAATTTTATTGTGAAAAGTAAGTCAACATGAAAGCTGGAAGTAAAAGATGTGTTTTGTCAAATACACTTTTTTCACCTTGTCATTATCGGACATTCAAACTTGGGATATAGAGGAAATTGACATGCTATTTTTATGGTATGAATGCATCTGCCGAGCTCTTTTTATTATGTCACGCTATCAATTCAACTGATCGCGGTAAAAGTTTTGAGGATTCATATGACTGATCCAACTAGTTTAAGGCGTAGTTATTGTTTTATGCCGTGTTTTCACTGAATACCAATTTTTATGGAACTAATACATAACTTGCTAAGTTCTGGCTTTGCAGAACCATAATTGGTAAGTGAGTCATGTGTAGCAAGCTCTTGTGGGCCATCTCACTTTTTCTGAAGAATCTTGTTCTTCATTTCTTCTATGAATTGGTTGAGATTCTTCTTTGAAGATCCCTCAGCAGACATTGCATTCTGAAGGACCATCTTTGTTTTCTCTATATTCTTCCTCAAACCATCTGATTTACTCATTATCCTTCCAATATTCTCCGCTACTTCCTCCCTCCTGATTAATCTTCCACTGCAAAGATTCACACCGATCCTCCAATCATCAACCACTAATTTCCTATTAGTGAATTGATCTGTTAAAATAGGAACACACACCATTGGAACTTTACACCATATGCTTTCCAAGATTGAATTCCACCCACAATGAGTCAAAAACCCTCCAACTGCTGGATGTGATAGTACTGCTAGTTGAGAGCACCACAACACAACCAGTCCTCTACCGACAGTTTCTTCCTCAAAATTTATGAGTCAAAATGTTTCCTTCTCCCGAACCTAGGATATTGTGACGTAGCACCCAAATGAAACTCACGTTACTTATTAAAATGCCCTGTGCTATTTCCAGAATATCCTGTTTACTCATATTAGCAAGACTACCAAATGAGATGTATAACACTGTACCATCTTGTTTGCTATTGAGCCAGTCGGTGTAATCTGGCTCTAGCAGCAGACCTGTTGCAATTGTTCTCTTTGTAAAGCTTGCAGGGAAGACTGGCCCAATTACGTAGAATGGCTGCTTCTATTGTATGGCTAAGACAGCTGAAGGCTCTAACTCTTGCACTGTGTTACAGATGACAAAATCTGCTTTCCGAGCATGTTTAAGACACTTCAAAACAAAACGAGGCATCACGGTGCTTGAATCAGGATCTTGACAATATGAAGGTAAATCTGCTGGTTCACTGTCTTGGACTCCTGGTATGTATCTAATTGTGTCTTCACACTTATCTGGACAAAATGATTACTCATTAGCTAATTGATAATGTAATGCAGCCAAGGGTGTGACATATGGTCAATGAAGTGGGTTGAGAACCATGAGGTCTCAGGTTCAAATCCTAGCAGAAACAAAAACACTAGGTAATTTCTTCCTATCTGTCCAAGCCTTGGTGAGCAGAGTTACTTAATACCTGTTATTGGCAGGAGGTAACAAGTATCCAATCGAATTAGTTGAGTTGCGCGTAAGCTGACCCGGACACCAAGGTTATAAAAAATAAATTGATTATGTAATGTAGTCACTGAATAGACAGTACTAATAGCTTCAAGATATGGAGTTCTTACCATGACATCCGAAATGGCCTTTATTCTTGAGCAGGTCCATGTGATAGTAGATAGTAAGCACTGTTTCTGGTTCAGTCCAGAGTGAAACATTGACAAGATTATATTTTTTGGCAATCGTTGATGCCCATACGTGGAAACTGTCAGCTATTATACAAGAAATGGGCGGGTCTGATTTTGGAAGGATTAGATTTTCAATGAAGTCATTCACATGAGCTTCGAAAACATGAATGAGACCTTCCACAAACTGGCCTGCTTTGGCCCTCCTTTCAAAACTCAGTGGGAAACCGTCACTAATTTTCGCGTAACGAATGTGAAGACCGGATTTCTGTGCATGGGAGAAAGGGTTCTTGTTATCTTTAAGTGATTGAGCTCTAACTATGTGCTGGTGAGTTGATTCTGTGTTGGCAAAGGTGAAGGTAAAACCTTTTGAAGCAAGCTTCATGGCAAGATAGGTGAATGGATTTATATGGCCTTGAAGAGGAAGTGGTATCATTACTGCATGTAGCTTTGGGTGTTCTTCTACCCCCATTTTGGTATAAGAGATGGTTGCCTTGTTTGAGAAAGGTAAGTGTATTATTAATATAGCACCAAAGGAGGTGCAGCTGGCATATAGGAGATGGTTTCCTTGTATGTTTATACTAGATGATGGTTTGCTCGTGAAAGCACGGGCCCAACATTTGATGAGCTGCTTCCGAAAAGCCATACGTAGCCCAACATTGAAAGCCATACATACAAACAATATTGTTTAACTCAAAGTTCTCATATAATTTATAAGCATAAATCAGTTAAAATCGACGGAGGGTCAATCATAGCAGATCGAAGTAAATTGATAAACCAAATGAATAAATGTAAGAGACAACAGTTAACGATTAAAGGGAAGAGGGTGAATATCTTTTATCAATGAGATCGGTTAGGTCTGCCTCTCCATGGAGGGTTTCAGAGCCTTACAATGGTGTAAATTCTCTTTTCTTAGGAGCAGGTATGAAGAAGAAGTAACCCCCATTTTAGGGTTCTTTCTCTTAGTATTTATAACTATGAGACTTGCCGGCTGGCGCCGAGTGGTTGTGACCATATTGAGAGGACGCCCTTGTAAGGACGGCCAGGCCGTAACCTTTGTTATCGGATCGGATAGTTGCCCGAGAGCGTTACCAATAGACGGCTATACCATTTATTACTCGCAAATCGGCTTTAATGAATGCGTCAGTCCCATCTTAACACGAAGTCAAGTTTTGACCCGTACAGATAGTCCCTCCGCTTATTGAGGTCGGGATCCGGCCGAGCTCGATTAGCGGATGTTGCCGATAGCCATTATAGTTATTCTTCGAAGATGAACGTAGTTATTTATTCTGTAAAGATGGCTGTTGCCATTTTCTTTGGAGATGGCCGTAGCCATTTAT
Organism: Nicotiana benthamiana; assembly: GCA_034376525.1. Classification (NCBI taxonomy): domain Eukaryota; kingdom Viridiplantae; phylum Streptophyta; class Magnoliopsida; order Solanales; family Solanaceae; genus Nicotiana; species Nicotiana benthamiana. The sequence continues at coordinate 31,755,543 of CM067335.1, read as the reverse complement.
ATTTTAGAGATGGTCATAGCCTTTTGGCACGGACGTTCCTCGACTGCAATGGAGTTGTTTATTAAGTGAGTTCATAACCAACGACCATAGTCGTAACCCTTTGTTTAGTTTCTGTATGAGTGACCGGCCATAGCCGTTCACATATCTGAGATGGTCGTTGCCAATTTTTTGCGTTTACTCTTCTTTTGGTAGGAGGCCGTGGTCGCCTTATTGCCAAGGGACGGCAATAGCCTGTTGTTTTGAGTTGGCCATAGCCGTTCTTATTTCGGGAGTGGTCGTAGCTATTTTGTATTCAGGAATCGGCCACGGCCGTTATCACTTCACAGACTGATGCAATCAATACTACTTTTGGAGGCCGCCGTAGCCATCATTACTTTGAAGACGATCGTAGCCACTAATGGTTTAGAGATGTCCGCAGCTGATTACACATTCCTGGGGAGGATGCGATCGTGCCTACCGCGTACAAGGAAGGCATCATATGCACGGTGAATCACGGGGTGTGCTCTTGGTGCCTTGGGGCCGTTACGACCGTTTCATGGACGACGTGTTGATTGACGGTTGAATGATCGTTCCATAGTATCTGTCATAATGATACCTGTTACTGTAGGCCTGAACTGTTTTGCGATTGGCCAGGTAGTTAATGGTGACCTTTGGGATTCGTGAGAGTCATTTATGCTTCGTCTATAAATAAGGGGTTGTATCGTTTAGTTCTTACTTTTCCGATATTCGATTAACTGAAGTTCTGAGAGGGATAACTCCTCTTGTTCTCAGACTAATGTGTCTTTTGCTCTTAGTCACTTCATTCTTTATAGGTTTATTGTCAGATCTTCGTCTTCTCTTGCTTTTCCGGTGAATTTTGCTTACTTTCTTTCGTTATATCAACAATGGCGAGCAGCTCTCATTTCGATATTGCTCTGGTGGTGGCTGCGGCAGCTGAGGATCCATCTACGCTGGTGAGAACCACCGATTCAGCGAATATTGACCGGCCCCCATCGGTGACTGGCATTCTTTCTCTGCCCGGCGGCCCGGCAACTGACTTCTCCGATCCCGAGGGAGAGGACCAAGTGGATGAGGCTCCATTGATGGGGAAGTTGGCATCACCCAGATGAAGGAAGGGTGTGATATTCCCAGCTTCGCCGACATCGTCCTTGCTAGGAGCGGCGAAAGGGTACACGTCGACCACTGTGGGTATTGTGTCTTTTATGCCTATCCTTTCAGGCTAGGATTCAGACTTCCTCTCCTAATGCTGGTGGTGGACATCTGTCGGTACTACAGGATGTGCCCTGGTAAGCTCGTCCCTTCCTGCTACAAGTTATTGGCGATGCTGATCAAATATGCGGAGTTAGCACGGAGGGAGATTACTCTCGGGCACGTGCTAACTCTCTATGCCTCTCAGAGGGTACGTGGCTCCATGATTCGGTTGGTCCCTCGTGGGGTCAACGGCTTAACTGCGGAGCTTGATGATGATGTCGCTACCCGTCCTTACGAGCACTTTTTCTACATCAGGACTGAGCACATGGTGGCTTGCGCTACTGACTTCCCGGAGGAGTGGAACCATGCACGTAAGTTTCTTTTACACTGGCCTTGATTTCTTTCGGTTACATGCCCTGCTTTATGTTCGTACGTACTGATCTTCTTCTAGTGCTGTAGCGGGAGGTGCACCATCGGCGCCATTTTCTGGCATCCGCGAGTGGGTTGAGGCCGTGCTCCCTGTTACAGTGGGGATCCACACGTGGGCGTCTTTCTGGGAGGTCCATGGCCGTAGGCCGGCCACTGATAAGAATCTGACTTGCCGCATTGTTCTTCTTTCATAGTTCTTAGCCTCTTTTCCCTGACCCTTCTTCCTTTGCGAACGACCACGTTGCAGGAGGGCTCCTAAGCTTGCTTTTCACAGGCCAGGAGTGATTGCTTGCTTGATTACAATGCCGGCACCTCGCCCAATCCCGAGGGAGACCTCGGTAGAATCCTCGGCGGCTCACTCTCCGGTACGGTCCGTGCCTCGAGTTGAAGAATCTCCAGGGGTCGTGCGTTCCAGGGCGGAACTGCCACCGAATGAAGACGAGGAAGTAGACGGGAGGTCGCTGGTTCGGCGTAGGGTAGCGTTCACCCCGGTCCTTCCGGTGGTGATTAGTTTGGATTCTTCGCCATCAGAGGCGGAGGGGAACGCAGCGGACCTTGCTCCAGAGGGCGAGCAATCGGTGGGCGTTGCCCCGGTTGGCTCAAGACAAGGTGACACAATCGCTTCGGCGATTCAAATTTCAGTTCCTGTTGCTGAGACGGAAGGTAGTTCCTCAGCAACTGTTTTGGCGGCGGGTACAGGCGCCGATATTTTGGCGAATGCGGGTGATTCAACATCCCGAGCGACAGAGGCCTCAACTTCCAGGGCGGCAGAAGGAAGGGGCGCCTCGGGAGAGGGGATGATTCGGAGTCTGACATAGATTTTGAGGACGTCCGTCTGTTTCAAGAGGGTTACACCCGCCCAGCGGTGCAGGCCGAAGGGGATTACCGTTATTTGGAGATCCTTAATGACCTTAACATGCTGCTCGAGGAGGAGAATCTGGTGACACTGTTCGGGGGTTCTATACTCATAGGCGGCTTGAGAGGCATCTCAGATGTCGGGTTGATGGCGAGGTGGCCGCTCTAAGTATAAAGATACGTTTGATACCCTGATATGTTTCTTTCCTTAGTACGTCTTCTTGTATTAACTGTTGCTTTGTTTGTTGTAGTCATTTTTATTGGAGGTGGAGAGCATTCAGCGGGCTAACGTTCGCTCGATGGTCTTTGTGCGGTTGTAGGAGAAGTACCGCCGCTATCGTGACTGGTGTCGTGATCTGCGTGAACGCTTAAGGAATGACCCGCGGTACCGGGAGCTGGTAAAAGAGCTTGCGCGGAGGGAGCTTCATATGCAACAGACCCTTAACAGGGTAAATGCTCTTGAGGAGCAGCTCCGTCAAAGGGGTGAGGAGATGGACGCTAAAAAAAGGGCGGCTACTGAGAGAGAGCACCAAAATCAGACTGCAATAGCAGAGGACGCTGAAGCTTTAACTAGGCAGGTGGCTTCCCTAGAGACGGAGGCTGCCGCTTTAAGGAAGTATGCGGAGGACGCCTTGGCGAGCGTTGAATCATTGCAGGCGACCAACCGTGCCCAAGAAAGGGAGCGTGTATTAGAGAGGGCCGCCACTTCTTTTCGAGAGAGGTCGTTGGAGGAGCGTATTGCAGCCTGTGAGCAGGGTGCCCGTGCTGCGGTGGATCGGATTGCGGCCTTGGAGGCCGAGAACCAGCGCCTGAGGGATCAGGCCACTTCTTTTGGTCCTGCTCGTGAGCTTTGGACGTACACCGAGGCCCAGCTCGATGTGTATAGGAGGTTGTGGGAAGTCTGCGTTGTGCCTGAGGCCAATTATGAGGAGGCACGCCAAAAGGCCCGTGATGCCCGCCTCGACTGCGGTTTTGACCCCTCTACGCCCGAGGGAGATGATGGCGCCGAGGGCGCTGACAATGTTGAAGAGGGCACTGGGGGAGCCGAGTGAACAAATGAAAAAGTTTGTAACATTTGTTTAATTTTTATTCTCTTTTTCTCTTTTATTTTTTGTTGCCGTTCGGCTGTTTCTTTTTTCTTATCTGGCCTTGGGCCAGTGTAATTGGGGGTAACCCCGTGTAAATATTGTAAATATACTTTCTTCCTTTCTGTATGTTTTATATCAATTTCGTGCATTTCTTTTTTGTGCTCGTTCGAGACGGTCTTGCCTTAGAGTTTCTCTAGTGAGCATGTTAATAGTTAGGTGATTTCGACCATTATTTAATCGATCCTTTGTCTTAAGGGACAATTGGTGTAGATGGCCTTGGCCGTAGATAGACGCTCTGGTCGTCCACTTCCTCCGCTTGACGGGAGTTGGTTATAGTCGCATTTTGGCAGTGGCGGCACATAGCCTTAGTCCCAGTTCGGGCTTGGTCGAACTACTGGCCGTGGTAACGAAAAACACAGCCTTGTAGTTCGACTTGGGCCGAACATTATGCGGGTTGACGCTTTAGTTTCGAGTTGGTTGTACTTACTTTGAATGGTGGGGGCATTTGGCCCGACTTGGGGTTCACCCGTGGTTGAACGTTTGGGGAGCTCGGCCTCGCCCGATCGCGGCTCTGCTCATAGTCGTGGGGACGTGTATTCTTGGCTTTGATTCGTCTGTGGTTGACTTTGTGACTCTTTTGGCGGAGGTGTGTAGCCTGAGTCCAGGTTCTTCTCATAGTTGAACTTGGGGGTGTGGGCACGTAGCCCGAGTTGCTGTTCAACTGTGGTTGAACTTTTGGGTGAAGGTACGTAGCCTGAGCTGCGTTCAATCGTGGTTGAACCTTCGTAAATTTTTTTTTTCTCTTTTTTTTTGAGGCCGAAGGCACATAGCCTGAGTCTCAGTTCAACCGTAGTTGAACTTTTGGGTGAAGGCACGTAGCCTGAACTGTCGTTCAACCGTAGTTGAACTTTTGGGTGAAGGCACGTAGCCTAAACTGCCGTTCAACCGTAGTTGAACCTTTGTAATTCTTTGAAGTTGAAGGCGCATAGCCTGAGTTTTCGTTCAACCATAGTTGAATCTTTGTAATTTTTGAAGTCGAAGGCACATAGCCTGAGTCTCTGTTCAACCGTAGTTGAACCTTTGTAATTTTTTGAAGTCGAAGGCACATAGCCTGATTCCCAGTTCAACCGTAGTTAAACCTTTGTAATTTTTTAAGTCAAAGGCACATAGCCTAAGTCCCAGTTCAACCGTAGTTGAACTTTTGGGTGAAGGCACGTAGCTTGAACTGCCATACAAGCGTAGTTGAACCTTTGTAATTTTTTGAAGTCGAAGGCGCATAGCCTGAGTTCCAGTTCAATTGTAGTTGAGCCTTTGTAATATTTTGAAGTCGAAGGCACATAGCATGAGTCCCAGTTCAACCGTAGTTGAACTTTTGTAATTTTTTGAAATCGAAGGCGCATAGCATGAGTCCCAGTTCAACCGTAGCTGAACCTTTGGGTGAAGGCACGTAGCCTGAACTGCCATTCAATCGAAGGCGCATAGACTGAGTCTCAGTTCAACCATAGTTGAACTTTTGGGTGAAGGCACGTAGCTTGAACTGCCATTCAACCGTAGTTGAACTTTGCTTTCCCACATAACCCGCTTCGTGTTGGGCGTTGGGATTTCTGATTTCGGATCTTGCCTAACTTGCGCTTGTAGTCGTCTCATCTGGTTCGCGCAAGTTACCTCATTACAGATCTCGGTTCGAGATGCTTTTGTGCCTTTTTTCCTTTGAGGCAGGATCCCGTGTGAAAAGGGGGTGAGGTACCTTATGCACATTTTTCCCATAGGGATCGGGAATCTACTTCTTTTTTTTCTTCTTCCCCTTGCTCGGAGACGCGAGATGTGGAAGCAGGCTCGTCCCGAGGCTTTTGACTTCCTTTGATCCGACATGACGCTTTGGCTTGTTCGAGTTGGGTTGTTTTTTTTTTCCTTTTTTTTGGCCTGAGGATAAACTACGCGATTCTGTTATGAAATCCCCACAGACGGCGCCAAATTGTTTAGCTCAAAGTTCTCATACACTTTATAAGCATAAATCAATTAAAATCGACGGAGGGTCAATCATAGAAGATCGTAATAAATTGATAAACCAAATGAATAAAATGTAAGAGACAACAGTTAGCGATTAAAAGGAAGAGGGTGAATATCTTTCATCAATGATATCGGTTAGGTCTGCCTCTCCATGGAGGGATTCAGAGCCTTACAATGATGTAAATTCTCTTTTCTTAGGAGCAGGTATGAAGAAGAAGCAGCCCCTCGTTTAGGGCTCTTTTCTTAATATTTATAGCTATGAGACCTGCTAGCTGGCGCCGAGTGGTTGTGACCATATTGAGACGACGCCCTTGTAAGGACGGCCAGACGGTAAGCTTTGTTGTCGGATCGGATAGTTGCCCGAGAGCGTTACCAATAGACAGCTATACCGTTTATTACCCGCAAATAGGCTTTAATAAAGCGCCAGTCCCATCAATTAACACGAAGTCAAGTTTTGACCCATCAAATATAAAGAAGATAAAATAGATGAGGTGCAAAATCGGAATAAATTTAGTGTACTTCAAAAACCTATACATACAAACAATTTATAGAAGTTGCATTAAAAAGATTTTACAGTCGATAAGTTGCAAAAACGCAAACTCCTTGTTGGCCTCGCCTTGCGTACATTTTCCTGCAAAACATTCAAAACACATAAATTGTGCATTTCTAAATAATTAATTTTCATTAAGAGTTAGTACTATATTTACTTAATGTATTTTGCCGTTCTCCAAGTATTGTGGTCTATTTTTATTTAATGTATAAAAGATCAAAAGCTAATATATATCAGGTCTCATCGCAAATATAAGTGTCATTTGCAATTAAAATACATGTCCCTTGCATGCTTGGTAAATATCTTAAAATTCAACAAAGGTCTCCTACTTGGGGAGGGCGAATTGACCATCGGCGGTGTCTGAGAGTGAGGCTAAAAAGAAATACTTCGTAGAAAAGAGATGACTAATTACTATTAGGCTCAACTAACAAGAAGAATAGGGCTAGAAGAAAATACTTTACATGAAAGAAAATCTCTCAACACTGTAAGACCCAACTGAGAAAAAAATCGAGGCAAGAAAATACAGCTAGAAGTTGAGCAATATCGGATTCTTCTATTACCTTGCCTTTGCCAATAACTGGTGCAAGCTCAGCTTTAGCTTTTTTCATAATATCTGGTTTCCTCATGACCTACCATTGCCCATTGTAATGTATTTGAAGTTATATCAGTTCCCATAACGAAAAGGTCCTCCAATATAATAAAGGATGCCAAACTAATGAATTAGAAGACAACATATATGTAATGTTGTCTTCAACGCATGCACTTATTCCTTTTACGATTTCATTGAATCATGCATTCAAGCAATCCAAATAGAAATAAATATTTCGGCTTTTACAATATTGGGTCCGTGCTATCACTACCTAGTTTCCTAATAAATCAGAATTTTTTAAACGTATTCTCAAGAAGAGATATTAATGAAGTGCTTATGATACTCGTAATAGTTCCAAATACTTTTAAGAAATCTAGTTAAATAACGGAAGTAGCATGAGCATCTTGGCATGTACTTAGTCACTGAATTAACAGAACCATCAAAAGAACTCGTGTAGAAAATAATAGAAAAATTCTTAGGAAAAATATCCTCCTTAAATCAAACTAATAGAAACTTAGACAGGCTCTCACTACCATCAGAAAACAAAAGTGCAAAAGGAAATTAACCTCACTCTGATCTTAGGTGTTAGCCTAGTAAACATGTAACGGGCTTTAGAATCAAAGATAAACAATAGTTCAAAAAATAAACAATAGTAAATTGTGCGTAAGATTAAAGTACATCTTTATGAGGATAACACAACTTTACTTGTCCTCAGTTAGTCAATATAAAAATTACTTCAGCACTATATATGCATATGCATATGCATAAGAGGAACCACCAAATACAGATCGCTTGCGGCCTAACATAAACAATCTTTTTAGAAGTCTTATGCTACAATCTTAGAGGTCACGAGAGGATTACCTATATCCATCATATGGCTTTCGTTTTTTGTGGTTAACTTTTGAGAAAATTCTGAAGTTTTAAGCTTTTAACCTTTAGTACTTCAGCATAAACTCCATCACCTATCTCTTATTTTTTGTTCAATCAAAATTATGCTAATTTGGAACATAGTTACTCTTCCCTTTCTGATCTGAAACAGGAACGGAGGGACGAACAACTTTGGTAATGCTAAGCAAGGAATAACGTGTATCATGCTCAAGTCAAATGGTCGGGAAAAGATACGAAATTACCTTTAAAAGTATGTCTTCATGAATGTTAGCATATGTTTGTCATGTCCTTAGGATTTTCAACAGTAGCTTAAGAAACATGGGAAAAAAATAACAGACAACACCAAAATCACAACATATTATCACATGTTGTCTCTATAACTCCTATATCGTGTTGGAGAAGGAGAGTAATATTTAGAATGAGAAGAAAAGAGTTTAGGAAATGTAGAGAATTGGAAAAACCTTGTTTGGAGTCATTTTAATTTTGGCTACAACTTGATTATTTTTTTCATCAATAATTGTACTTTCATTTCCCACAAAATTAACTCTATAGCCTTTTTGTAATAATTGTCCCACACTTAATAAATTTTGTGTTAGGCCCGGTACATAAAGCACATCAGAAATAAGTTTAGTCTTACCTCCCTTTACTTGAACTGCTATCACTCCCTTTCCTTCGACTTTGTGTGATTTTCCGTCTCCAAGCTTAACTTGAGAATTAACATCTTCATCCAATTTGACGAAGCTTTCTTTATTTCCTGTCATATGATTACTGCAACCACTATCCAAGTACCAAATATCCTTCACATTTAATTTAGCACTAAAGCAAGAATAGAAAACATTATCTCCTTCAGTAAAATTGGCTTCGTCATTTTTATTGTACCAACAGTCCTTTTGGGAGTGATTAGCATTTTTGCATTTTAAACACTTAAATCAGCAACTCTGAGTATTATGATTAGACTTTCCACAAATTCTACACTGGGAGGAAGACGTAACTTTATTATTCTTCTCATACCTTCCACGAGGGCCTTGATTGTAATCTCCAAATTTTCTTTGCTTGAAATTTCTGCTCCCATAATTGCTCTTTTGTTGGAAATTTTTCCTTCCTTCTTTATCCGTCTCTCCTCCTCTTTTACTTGAAATTGACACTTTAGATTGAAAAGCTTGTTCCACCTCTTGAGTTGAAAACCTGCTCATTCGTAGCTCATGTGTCTCCAAAGAAGCCATTAGTTCTTGAAAACTTAATGTAGATAAATCTTTAGATTCTTCGATAGCTGCAACAACATGATCCCATTTTGCGGGTAAACTCCTCAATATTTTTTCAACTATCTTCTTATCTTTAAGTTTATCCCCATAACTTCTAATTTGATTAATAATGATAGTAACTCTATTAAAGAATTCTTTCATGGTTTCATCATTTTTCATTGCTAAATTATCAAATTCTCTCCATAAAGATTGAATTTTGATAGAGATTACCTTAGAGGAGCCTTGAAATTCCTTCTGTAGAATACTCCAAGCTTCTTTTGAATTGGTGGCAGCCATAATACGAGGAAAGATAGTTTTATTTACCCCTTGTTGAATGAAGAGTAGTGCCCTTGCATCCTTCTTCTTATTTTCTTTAAACTCATTTTGCTTTGCCGCCGTTCATGATGCTAATGTTTCCGAGTCCTCGGGTGCATCATAGCTTCTTTCTACAAGCTCCCAAAGGTCTTGAGAAATGAATAGAGTCTTCATTTAAAGGCTCCAATAATCATAGTTTTCTCCATCAAAAATAGGGACAAGATTTTGTGAATAGTTGAATAAAGATGATGAAGATGATTGTGTTGCCATGGTGGTTTGTAATGGAACACAAGGCTAAACCCGGGCTTTGATACCAAATTTGTTGGAGAAGGAGAGTAATATTTAGAATGAGAAGAAAAGAGTTTAGGAAATGTAGAGAATTGGAATGGAGATAAAACTTTATATTGAAGAAGGCTTTTGTTATTTTATTGATTTTCTTGATTACAAAATGAGTTACAACATCACATATTTATACTACTTCATGGAAGGATCTAGATACTTGAATGATTAAACAAGTTTATAGAATTCTCTAGATTGATGCCTACGAATTTTATTTGAGAAGTATCTAGTATCCTCCTAGAATTGTCTAGTTTAATACATTGATTTTTATGAAAGATTTTTCTAGCTAGTACAAGATTATTCTATAACACCTCATGTTAATCAAGTTTAATCTTAACACCCCCTTTTAAACTTGATTTGTGTCTCTCTTGGTAATCTTCATCTGATTCCTGAATTGAACAAACTTGTCAATTGGGAGTGCCTTGGTGAAGATGTCGGCAAGTTGATCATTCGTACTGATGAACTCCAGCTTGATCTTTTTGTCTTCCACCAATTCTCTGATGAAGTGATATCGAATTTCTATGTGCTTTGTTCTTGCATGAAACACTGGATTCTTTGTCATAGCAATTGCTGACATATTATCACGGTAGAGTGTTTGTTGGCAGAATTTGATCTTGCTGTAAGTCAAATAGGATCCTTTGCGGCCATATTGCTTCACATGTTGCGCTAGTAGTAGATATATACTCCGCTTCTGCAGATGATAGTGCCACTGTTTGTTGCATTTTTGAAGACCAAGATATTATTTTTGATCCCAAAGTGAAGACATATCCTGAAGTACTCTTCCGGTCATCAATACATCCGGCCCAATCACTATCTGTATAACAGGCGAGTACATTATCTTTTTCAGCTGAATATTTGATGCCAAAATTAATTGTGCCCTTCAAATATCTGAGGATACGCTTTGCTGCGGCATAGTGTACTTTACTTGGATCATTCATAAATCTGGATACAACACTTACCGCATATAATATGTCGGGCCTTGTATTTGTGAGATAAATCAACGATCCAACCAAGCTTCTATAGATTGATGCGTCCACCTTATTGAAACCATCTTTTTTGGATAATTTCTCATTCAAGGCTGCTGGAGTAGCGATTGGCTTGCAATTTATCATGTGAAATTTCTTTAACAGATCATTGCAATATTTTTCTTGGCTTATAAATATTTCTCCATTATTTTATTTTACTTGGATGCCAAGAAAATATCTCATTAAGCCTAAATCTATCATCTCAAAATCTTCCATCATTTCTCTTTTAAATTCTTCTATCATCTTCTTGTTGGTGCCACAATAAATTAAATCATCAACATAGAGACAGATTATGAGAAAATCCGTACCTTGCTTCTTGACATAGAGTGATGGTTCACTTGAACTTCTTTGAAATCCATGTTTGCGGAAGTGATGATCGATCTTGCTATTCCATGCTCGAGGAGCTTGTTTGAGTCCATATAACGCTTTCCGGAGTCTATACACCTTTTCTTCGTGCCCTTTGACGATGTAGCCTTGAGGTTGCTCCACATAAACTTCTTCTTCAAGTTCTCCATTTAAAATGCTGACTTGACATCCAGCTGATATACCTTTAATTTGAGTTGAGCTGCAAGTGCTAACACCGTCCTGATGGTCTCCATTCGAGCAACAGGAGAAAACGTCTCATTGAAATCAATGCCTGGTTGTTGTGAATATCCTTTTGCAACGAGACGAGCTTTTAGCTTCTGGATTGTTCCACCTTCATTGTATTTGGTCTTATAGACCCACTTGAGCCCGACTACCTCTTTGCCTATTGGAAGATCCACTAACTTCCATGTGTGATTTTTTTCAATCATTGTTATCTCCTCGTCCATAGCCTTCTTCCATCCTTCTTCTTTGATAGCTTCTTCAAATTTTACTGGTTCACAAGAAAAGAATGCAACATCACAAGTATCATAAATTTCTTGTAATGAACGAGTCTTACTTGGAGGTGAATCTGCATCAGTTGCTTCTTCAATTCTCGGGTTAGAAGGCTCTTGAGTGTTAGATGTTGATCCAATATTTTCATCGGCAATGATATCTGCAGTGGTTTCTTGATCTTTTTCCCATTTCCATGAACCTGCTTCATTAAAGATAACATCTCTGGAAATCACAAACTTGTTAGTTGTAGGATTGAATAATCTATAAGCTTTGGATTCTTCACTGTAGCCAATAAAGATGAATTTTTCTCCTTTCTCATCAAATTTTTCTTTTCTGACTTGATCAGGAATGTGTGCATAAGCTATGCATCCAAATACCTTCAAGAAATCTACATTCGCTTTCTTTTGGAACCATACCTCATAAGGAGTTTTATTTGGCACAACTTTCGTGGGGGACTTGTTGAAAATATAGACAGAGGTATAAACAGCTTCAGCCCAGAATTTGTTTGGAAGATGTTTACCTTTTAACATGCTCCGTGTCATCTCCACTATGTATCGATTTCTACGTTCTGCCACTCCATTATGTTGGGGAGTATATCTGACTGTAAGCTCCTTTTTTATTCCTTGGGTCTTGCAAAATTCGTTAAACTCCTTGGATGTGAATTCTCCTCCACGATCCGTCCTCAATATCTTCAACTTATGACATCTCCACTATGGATCGATTTCTACGTTCTGCCGCTCCATTATGTTGGGGAGTATATCTGACTGTAAGCTCCTTTTTTATTCCTTGGGTCTTGCAAAATTCGTTAAACTCCTTGTATGTGAATTCTCCTCCACGATCCGTCCTCAAAATCTTCAACTTATGACCACTTTGCTTCTCCACTGATGCTTTAAATTGTACAAACTTTGAGAAAACTTCTGATTTTTCTTTTAGAAAATATACCCACATCATTCGACTATAATCATCAACAAACAAGAGAAAATATCTTTTTCCTCCGAGAGAAGGTGTCTTAGTTGGGCCACATACATCGGCATAAACTAGTTCCAAAGGAACTCTAGCTCTCCATGAGGTTTTTGTGAAGGGTAGTCTATGCATTTTTCCAAAAATACAACCTTCACAAATTTTACTTTCCACATTTATGTGTGGGAGTCCAATTACCATATTTTTCTTTTTGAGTAATTTGAGACTTTTAAAATTTAGGTGGCCAAATCTCTTATGCCATAATTGGGAAATATCATTTTCCTCTAATTTTAATGCAAGATTCTCAATTGACATTTTCAATGGAAAAACCTTTTTTGGAGTCATTTTAATTTTGGCTACAACTTGATTATTTTTTTCATCAATAATTGTACTTTCATTTCCCACAAAATTAACTCTATAGCCTTTTTGTAATAATTGTCCCACACTTAATAAATTTTGTGTTAGGCCCGGTAAATAAAGCACATCAGAAATAAATTTAGTCTTACCTCCCTTTACTTGAACTGCTATCACTCCCTTTCCTTCGACTTTGTGTGATTTTCCGTCTCCAAGCTTAACTTGAGAATTAACATCTTCATCTAATTTGACGAAGCTTTCTTTATTTCCTGTCATATGATTACTGCAACCACTATCCAAGTACCAAATATCCTTCACATTTGATTTAGCACTAAAGCAAGAATAGAAAACATTATCTCCTTCAGTAAAATTAGCTTCGTCATTTTTATTGTACCAACAGTCCTTTTGGGAGTGATTAGCATTTTTGCATTTTAAACACTTAAATCTGAAACTCTGAGTATTATGATTAGACTCTCCACAAATTCTACACTGGGAGGAAGACGTAACTTTATTATTCTTCTCATACCTTCCACGAGGGCCTTGATTGTAATCTCCAAATTTTCTTTGCTTGAAATTTCTTCTCCCATTATTGCTCTTTTGTTGGAAATTTTTCCTTCCTTCTTTATCCGTCTCTCCTCCTCTTTTATTTGAAATTGACACTTTAGATTGAAAAGCTTGTTCCACCTCTTGAGTTGAAAACCTGCTCATTCGTAGCTCATGTGTCTCCAAAGAAGCCATTAGTTCTTGAAAACTTAATGTAGATAAATCTTTAGATTCTTCGATAGCGGCAACAACATGATCCCATTTTGCGGCTAAACTCCTCAATATTTTTTCAACTATCTTCTTATCTTTAAGTTTATCCCCATAACTTCTAATTTGATTAACAATGATAGTAACTCTATTAAAGAATTCTTTCTTGGTTTCATCATTTTTCATTGCTAAATTATCAAATTCTCTCCATAAAGATTGAAGTTTGATAGAGATTACCTTAGAGGAGCCTTGAAATTCCTTCTGTAGAATACTCCAAGCTTCTTTTGAATTGGTGGCAGCCATAATACGAGGAAAGATAGTTTTATTTACCCCTTATTGAATGAAGAGTAGTGCCCTTGCATCCTTCTTCTTATTTTCTTTAAACTCATTTTGCTTTGCCGCCGTTCATGATGCTAATGTTTCCGAGTCCTCGGGTGCATCATAGCATCTTTCTACAAGCTCCAAAAGGTCTTGAGAAATGAATAGAGTCTTCATTGAAGGCTCCAATAATCATAGTTTTCTCCATCAAAAATAGGGACAAGATTTTGTGAATAGTTGAATAAAGATGATGAAGATGATTGTGTTGCCATGGTGGTTTGTAATGGAACACAAGGCTAAACCCGGGCTCTGATACCAAATTTGTTGGAGAAGGAGAGTAATATTTAGAATGAGAAGAAAATAGTTTAGGAAATGTAGAGAATTGGAATGGAGATAAAACTTTATATTGAAGAAGGCTTTTATTATTTTATTGATTTTCTTGATTACAAAATGAGTTACAACATCACATATTTATACTACTCCATGGAAGGATCTAGATACTTGAATGATTATACAAGTTTATAGAATTCTCTAGATTGATGCCTATGAATTTTATTTGAGAAGTATCTAGTATCCTCCTAGAATTGTCTAGTTTAATACATTGATTTTTATGAAAGATTTTTCTAGCTAGTACAAGATGATTCTAAAACACCTCATGTTAATCAAATTTAATCTTAACATATCGCACAAGTGAAAGACTACATTATTTTCCTGAAAAGCAGAAACAGGGGAAGGAGGGGTGGTTTAAGAGCACCTCAACATCAAAAAGATCTGGAGTATTGAGGTAATCCAAGCGGCACCGACAACCATTTATGAAAGGACCAACGTATATGAGCTATCGAAGATCAAGTTTTAAAGTAAAAGTAGGAAGAACCTAATACCAACCGTAATAAGCAATGTCATACCTTGATTTGTTTAAAGCTTTTAGAAAATCCTGCAATTAATTACTCTTTGCATTTTCTAGTAGCTCAATAAGACTTTTGTTTCCACCTACTCGAGCTTCATTAAGTAGATATTTTCCACCTGAAAAGATAAGATGATCTGGTACTTCTTTTGAGTTGTCAAGAAATAATTGTTTAATAATTATCAGCCTCTCTTTACAGGCATTAGGAAAACAGTCACATATGACCATGCAAGTCCTGATAATACATAGCTCAGTAGAAGAATACTTTACCGCATAGGCTTCTCAAAACTGCAAAATAAAAATATTCTACATATAGAGCTGAAGCTACAAACTTCAGTAAAGATCAGACAACTCTTATCATTCTTGTAGTTCAAGCTGAACTCATTATCACCTTGCATAAACACTCCACAAAATTTGATTTGTTACTCTTTTTTTATTTTCATGTCATTTATGTCTCCTCTGACTTTATATCCATGTTGATGTGTTACTGAACTAATAATAACTTTAGATATTCTTTTTCACAATGGTATAGAACAATCTTGTATTTTCTTCAATTTAAGATATTTAAAACTCTCTAAGCTTGTTTATTAAATAAGAGTGCGAGGTTGTTATCGACTTGACGCTTTTCCCTGTAAAACGCAGGGAGGTTTCGTTACCTTTTCAATTAAGGTGAATCAATTTCTAAATGCTGATTTTAACAGCAAACTACATGAAAGAAAGACTAACAATCTAACACATTTTAAATAAACATTAATGTCATATCAGGCTCTTGCTACACTCTTTTTTGCACAAATTATATCAAGTTTTAAGCCATCATATTGGAAGAATATATTTCTTAAAAGGTCATCTGCATTCTGCAGTGGAAAAGTCTTACTCACCGAATTTGAAAATGCTGAGCAGACACAAGAACACGCAATTATCACAATTCAGAGTGTAACCTGATACAAAGAAGATGAAACAAAACATGACAGTAGAACCATCAGTAACATACAAGCACAAGAAAGGCTGTAAATTAAGAAGAAAGCAAGCAATCCATTGAATTCTGGTTTAATGAAAATGACTAAATTTATTTCAGCTCATTCTCATAACAGAAAAGCATTAACGATTAGGTTGTGAACATATCCCCAATCCAAATTTTGCCGGTCAAATGAATTCCAAGGGTCAGACCTTTCCACCAAGAAAATCCACTAAAAAATTCAACATGCGGTTTAAAGGACTGAAGGATCGAAAAAACTTAATAATCAATTATGAAAAAGAAAAAAGAGCACCTCAATCTTTCCGAGAAAATCGTAACCAATCACTCTACATATAACAATCTGTAGTTGTCCCATCAACCTTCAAATACTAACATCACATTCATAAGTGTGTCTTTATCCTTATAAACTTGATTCTCTTCAACAAATTTGTTCAACATATTATCTATTGTACCCGTATTTTCACTAAATTTCGTGTTTTCAATCATTTCAATATCAATAGTCTCAGTGCTATCAGTTGTTGATACATCTCTAGAATTTGAATTTGTAGCAACCAAACAACTGGAACTTGAAGCAAATCACGGAACTTATAACAACCAAATGATTTTCATAAATCTCCTTCATTGTCACAAACAGGAGATATTCAGTGAAATTCCAGTTTTTTTTTCTTTAATTCTATATATACCTTAACTCTTCTATCGTTGTAGATCGTGATCGGTGGCAAACCAACATTTGGCACAAAGTTAATCGCTATTGCTTTTAAATCTCCATCGATCCTAATCTGTTCCGAAATAGCTGCAACTAAATTGTTGTAGTTGAATGTGGACTCAATTATTACACAATCACTAATGAAATTCACAAACTTGTTTTCTTCCCATTCACCACTGTGAAGAAGGTAAACGGGAAAAATCTCCATATAACAAAAACTTGAAATCAAAATTGCAGCAAAAAGGAGAATTGCGCTGCTTCGTATTAAAAAAAATTGAATAAACTGTAGATGAAGAAGAAATGCTAGGGTTTCCATACCTGCATTTATCGCAGGATCTCGTTTAGAAGTATTTTGGGAAGAAGATTGGAAAGAATCTGAGAAAATCCAGCTGAATGAGAGAAAATCGCGCTTGATAATCTTAAAATACCGAAAATCACGCCCCTTTTCAGATTTGGGCCTCTAATTTGTGGGCTACTGAATTGTAAAGTTAAATATGGGTTATAAAGTTGAAATGAGGCAGCCTAATTGTTTTAATGTGAAATTTTCCCTAAACTATATTACCCTCCATGCTTAACTTTTAATATAATTATCTTCTATATACTTAATTACCATTTTAGGTTTTTAATAGTATTAATTAGTCTCATAATCTTACTTAACCGTATATTCCCACTTCCTCAAGTTTCTCTCTCTAAATCCGGTTTCCTCTTCTAATACCAGCGAAAATCTTAACCCCTCCACCATTGACAACCATTAAAAGACTTTGAATTCGAATTTGGGTTTTCAACAAATATTTATTTGTTTTGATTGGATGTTGTTGCAAAGAATTGAGAATTCATCTCAAAGAGAAAGAAGTAAATATGCATATGATTCTTATATGAGATTCATGGTCTTACCTGGATATGTGACAGTGCTGAGGCATTGGATCCATCCCCCATAAGATTTTCATATACTTTATTAGCAGCCTGCACCAGGCCGTGCAGCATAGGAAAATTGAAATACGGAAAACTGTATATTGAACTACTGTAGTGATGATTCCACGTCAAATACCTTCCAAAGGGTAAGAGCATCAGAATCATCCAGAGAATAGATCCAAAAGGATTTATCATTATGTTTGTGTTTTTGTGATGCTTGTGTTATAAGGGCAGTTCGAGTCTCCCCAAGAGCAAGGTGAGAAGTTCTTGGAGGAAGGATGCCGGGGATCTATTTGGAAATAGCCTCTTTACCCAAGGGTAGGGGTAAGGTCTGCGTACACACTACCCTCCCCAGACCCTACTAAGTGGGATTATACTGGGTTGTTGTTGTTGTTGTATATTGAGGGAAAGTAAATGGATGCATAATTACCTGAAGGGCTCCACGTGATTCTTCAAGTTCAGCATAAGCATATCTGAGCATTTCGGAGTCTAAACATAAGAGGCAAAAAATTATCTAAAATCAGAGCAAAATAACATCAAAAAGAAAAGACAAATATCATCATGTCATCAAGCATGAAAAGAAAAAAGGAAAATACCAGGAAGAGCTGTTAGAGCTCGCTGGAAAACCTTGATAACAGAGTCTATTGAACCAGCTTTCGCATGCCATGTGGCATATTCATACCATATGTCAGGATAATGATACAAATACATGAGGCACTGTCATAGAACATCCAGATCAGTAATTCTAGTTTGAGCATAGAAATCAAACATAGATTAATAGCCACCAAACCCCAAAACCACCTCAATAAGAAAAAAACACAAGAATATCAAGGTAATCCTTTGTCTGAGAGCTAAATATGATTCTCTATCTCGTTTCAGCACATCAAGGCAATTTCAAACTTGTAATTCCAAAATAAAGTAAATGCATTCAGAGCTATTCTGCTCAATGGGGGTGATAGACCCTACGGAACATTTGGGAGCCGATTATCTAAGAAAAAGTCACATTATCATTAACTTTTACATTAATCCAAAGAAGAATTTCTGAACTTTTACAAGTTTATTTTGAAAACATTACTCTTAAATAAATGTCAGATGATTTATTTTGATAGGCAACAAATGCTTAAAAGGTTGTGCTACTACCACTCCAAATCTTTACAGATCCATGCACTAAACATATGCGCGTACGACCGAATAGTACCCACAAGTTTTTACAGATCCTCTTGTCAGGTGCTTATGTCATATTAACCATGTGTGCACTACCACATACATCAGAAAAGTTAAGAAGAAATCCACAGCTAGCCAGCCAGGAACCCTCAGGCCTCAGGTTGCAAGTATTGAGCTTCCCGTCCAATTTGCTAAATGAAAGCTAAGCAAAAGGTCTCTCAATATTTTATTGAAAGCTCATATCAAAAAGGCAAGTACTTCAAGATACTATATAAGTCATAGAAGAATATAACATAAGTGAACCACACGCATAAAACTATACATTGCCATCAGACAGTGAGACAGAGAAAAGGAAAGAATGAAAATCTAAGTAAAGAGGCAATGATATTTATGTCTCCTATACCTGCTCATATGTCAACACAATTCTTTTATTAGCAGAAGCACTGTCTATCCTCTCAGGATTTGCTCTGACATGAAGACCAGAATAATTAGATGAGACTATTTTCGATTTTACTTTCAAAAGAAAAGAATCCACGATAAGAACTGACTTTTAAAAGGGAAAAGCAGCAACATGTGTGAAAAGTATAAACTCTTGCTTTTATAATAAAATATTACAAGTATCTATACATTCGGAAATCAGGTAGGTCATCACGCCAAACAAGTACATTAGTTCCAGAATAGAAAGAAGTATAATAGGTGAATTCCGCAGTTGATGTGAACATCGGCAATAAGGAACTACAGTACTACACAAAATTTATATGGCCCTCTCGCTTAGCTCAAAGTTATCATGCACTTTATAAGCATAAAACAATTAAAATAATTCAAGAATCAATCATAGTAGATCGTAATAAATCAAAGAACTGAATAAAAGGAACAAGAAGCAAGCTTTTAGTATTAAGAAGAGATATATGAAGAACTTTTTATTGATTATATTAATTTGGTTTGCCTCTCCATGGAGAGGTTCAGAGCCTTACAATGATATTCTCTCTTTTCTCGAAAATTGTGAAGAAGAAGAAGAAGCCCCAATTCTAGGGTTCCTTCTCTTAGTATTTAATGATGTAAGATGTATGAGCTGGTAGTGACGACCGTGACTACGCTGAGGTTTCGTCCTTTCGACGGTGGATAGGCCATAGCCTTAATAATCGAGTCAGTTGGTGATCGGGTATCGTGATTAATAAGTGGTCATACCATTTGTTAGCTACGGATTAGCTTAGAATATAATTAATCTCGTTAATTATCTCGGGGTCATATTTTGACCCATACACCTCTGTTATAACTCCAAGTTGCATGGTTAAAGCATTAGCAAGTGAAATATCAATAAACAAAAGAAATTACAGACTAATGCATTATGTTAGGGATTAAAAAGACAATCAAAGAAGAACTAACTAATTTCGACTAAACTAATGTCTTTTAACTAGCCATGAGGCCAAAATTACAATCTAACTGACGGACTGATGTTAGAAGGACCGTCCCTTACTTCTCAAAGGCTAGAAGTCTTTTCCATGCCATCCATTGCATTTCCTCCTGCAGACACATGAAAAGTGATTACCGTAAGCAAACATGCAGAAGTATAAGTGCAACTTGCATGAGACACAGAACTATCCTGTAAAACTTCCATGTCATCACTTTTACATTACATGAGAGTCTCCACATCAAAACTAGTTGAGGTGAGTATGACACACTTCCATTAAACATTTATCTCGCACGCATGAAGATGTTGAACATGCGCAATTAATGGGATGGTGAAATGTGCAATCTAATTGGCCTGATTCAAGTGTAACTTAAAAGTTTATTAAAGATACTTAAGGAATTGCCTTGGGAGAGCCGGAAGGTGGAATCGCTAGCATATTCCAATCAATTTCATCAATGTACTTCTTCCTTTCTCTGTATACAGCCCTCGCACTGTTATATTTTGGGTGGTATTCAGACACTTGCCCTTTTGCCTGCAATTTTAATCAACAGTGAATATCTCAAAATACCAGTTACTACTATCACCATACATGCCAAACATTTATACCAGAAAGATTGCCACATTTTGAAAGAATTTAAAGAAGGTTAAAGTAATGTCAATGCCACCTTCTGAAAGTTAATATGATCAAGTAGATGACTTCTACAGATAACCAAGTGGAATATGCCTAAACAAAAGGCAAATATCCTCCTATGAAGAGTTCAGGAGCAAGACAAAGTACAGAAACTTAAAGCATTATTCAAAATAACTTATTAGATTAACCAAATTTAGTTCCATCATAATGATGCGGGGAGAACGAGTTGAGAGAAGTTTTTCCCAACTATATAGTGTATCTTGCTAGAGAGGAATGATGATCCAACAAATATGTAGGTCTCATGAAGGGGTAGTTCATTGAGATTTGAGATTCAGGAGGAACCTACAAGATTAAGAGATGGAAGAATTTCCCCAGTTTGGTTGAGATTTTGCACGGTTGGACACACCAAACAATATATCAGATATATGGAGATGGCGGGAGAGTGCAGATGGATTATTCAGTGTTAAATCTTACTGTAAGAGGTTATTAGTGAGAGAGGAACGAAATTTCCCTCATTGCTCTATTTGGATCCCCAGAGCTTCGAGAAAGATTTGTTTCTTTGTGCGATTGGCTGCAAGGGCTGCTGCAACTCTTCTGTAGAATATATACGAACAAGATTGAAAATAGTAGGGATTCTTCTTCTGCTCGTAGTCGTCACTGCAGATCTAGAGAGTGCTGCAGTACATACTCGATGGTTTTAAATATTTCGCCAGTTACAAATAAAAACTTCAGCTCTAGAGTTGAAGTTCGCGAGTTACAAAGCAAAAACATTAGCTCTAGAACTGAACTTCAGGCCCGACTGCTAGAATGTTGAAGTTTTGCGTGATTGTCTTTGCTACTTCAGCCCCGCATGTTGAAGTTATGCAAAAAAGCGGATACGCTTGTAATTTTTTTTTCAAAGTGGGCACAAGTTAAAACTTGATACAAAAAGAGGTTATAGATGCAAGTGCTCCATATTTGATGCATAAACAATGTAAGTGTCAAGCCTAATCGCAAGATGTCAAGAAGTACTTGTAGCATAGCCATCTTGATAAATCTTGATTGAACGCTGCAAAATCCAACCTTTTGTTTCGAGTTTAATGTATTCATCAATTGAATACTTCTGAAATATTCTTTCAGTATGCAATATTTCATCTTCGTCGTCATTTCTCATTTGTAACAATAATACTCAGGAATAGAAACTGTATCTCTTCGTCACTACCCTTTTTTAAGAATTTCAGCTTCCATTTCAAGATATCTTCCAAGTGACGTAACATTTGTTATACTTGGCACCTCTTCGTGATGCGCAATTCATAAATACGCAGGACAATTCGCTGGGAGCTTCTTAATACCATAATGCCGTCCACTTTGCCCTAGAGAAAATAATAGCGGATATTGACATGCATCATAACAGCCATAATAGTAATTCACTATTTGTGTTCGATAAGTGCGAGGGTAAATTTGAATATGTGGTGCAATAATGGCTGCGCTATCATTTTCCTTGGTCGATATTGCTACAATTTCATATGAAGTCGGCAAATTATATACTCTCTGGTCCAAATTTAAGTCGCATGTGAGGGCTATGTGGAAATCTTGAAGGTTCGGTATATGTACCAAGGAACGTAAAAACACAGAGTATGGATTTATTGATAATATATCCATCCATTCTTTCACTACTGATTCGTGGATTCTCGCGGAACATGTCATCTTGTGTGCCAGCTCATTGTAGTATCGTAAAAGTACAACTGTATATTTCTTGGTTTATCGTCTGTAGGGTGCAAATTATTTATCCAACGGTACATCTTCCCTTGAACTCTGAAAGTGTAGATACCAAAATTTCTTTTTGCTAAATCTTTATCAAACTTTACACTAAGTGATGTGAACACAAAAAGAATATTATACGTTCTAATGTATGTTCGGAAGTGTTTGGACTCCACACTGTTTCCAAGAAATAAATTACGCAGTTTGACAGGAATTTGATGAGAAGTTAAATTTATTGTCCTACTGCCACAGCAAAATGTAGGTGATTCATAATAAAATCGCTTTGCTGAGCAAAATTTGTAGATTGAAACTTTCTTCAGCGCCGCATAGTTTGAACGCAACTGACCGATAATTGGAGCAGACTTTTTAGTGGGTGTACGACATATATATTGGAAATAGACCTTTAAAATTAAGGTGAACCAGAGGAAACAATTAGTGTTTCAGCAGACAGAG
Organism: Nicotiana benthamiana; assembly: GCA_034376525.1. NCBI lineage: Eukaryota > Viridiplantae > Streptophyta > Magnoliopsida > Solanales > Solanaceae > Nicotiana > Nicotiana benthamiana. Next base: position 31,732,886 of record CM067335.1, on the reverse strand, counting down.
AACCAAACGAACATCTAGGCGTAACTATTTCGGAGTCTTTGTTACATAGTTCCCCGGGTACTGCTGACGTTGAACCTAAGACCAAGTTCATTGGTCCTTAGATGGCATAAAATGATGGCAAGTAGTGTAAAAGTAAGCGTAGAAGGCGGCATACTCACCTGTTTCATAGGTAGAAAGTGGACGCAGTACATCTATTTCGTTACCCATAGCAGAAGGCAGAGGATGATTCTTACACGTATTAAAAGCTACATCGAAGAGAAAGCGTAGAGGAAGTTAACTATTTAAAATGAGAGATAATTCTGCGAGACAAGGTGAAAGAGATTATGTACGGAGAATTGTATGTTCTAACCTGGATGCAGAATGTAAGAAGTGTTTGTAGAGCATTCAGGTAGACCCATTGTTCCAGCCAAGCAATCCACAGTTGGTTTCTCAGGAGGTGTACGTGTCTTTGACTCTTGGTATTTAAGTCGACGTTGTAGCAGCAACTTCTGCTTTTTCTCTGATGACATCGCTTTGTACTGTACACGTCGGTTGACATTCCTATCCATTTCTGATAGGGGGCGTTTTTTTTTTGTGTATGATGTTAACATCAAGATTAAACTGATGAATCATGGAAATTATAGAGAGAGAAAGTAGAGAGAAGGAGGAGTAGGTGAGAAGTCTCTCGAAGGTTATAGAGAGAGTTTATTAAACCGAGGAACAAAATTACACAAATGAAATCCGGGGGTCACAAATATCTGTGACCCCAATATATATAGTTAGTACAACGGGTCGGGTCAATGACCCAAAGACCATGGGGATCGGGTCTCTGAGACGGGCTCAGATATGACTCTCAAGGATTGGGCTCAGAGAGGCCCAATCCAGACATTTTATCACTGCCCAATTAATTGTATACCAAAATACATTAAATATACATTGTGTATACACTTTACATCATGTTACATCTTGTATCCCAACACCCCCCACAAGTTGGAGGGGGGAACCACCTGCAACTTGGTAAGCAGCGGAGCCAGCATAGTACCCGGCAGAGGCTTGGTGAGTAAATCAGCCAGCTGACGAGAAGTGGGCACATGAAGCAGCCGCAAGAAACCAGAGAGCAGCAAGTCTCGAACAAAATGGCAATTCACCTCGATATGTTTTGTGCGTTCATGGAAAACAGGATTGTTAGCAATATGAACAGCAGCCATACTATCACAATAAACAGAGACAGGAGTGGAAACAGGGACCCCAAGATCACCCAACAAGCGATAGAGCCAAGTTAGCTCAGCAACAACTTTGCTTAAGGCTCGGTATTCAGCCTCAGCAGAGGAAAGAGAAACAACAGGTTGTTTCTTCGATTTCCAACTGATCAAACAACCACCCAAGAGCACACAAAATCCAGTAACAGAGCGCCTAGTATCGGGGCAGGCAGCCCAGTCACTATCAGAATATCCAGCAACAGAAAAATCAGCATGATCAGAATAGAATAAACCCAAGGAGGGAGTGCCTTTGAGATATCGCAGAACATGCAGGGCAGCAGTCATATGGGGAAGTCTGGGGGATTTGAGAAATTGACTCAGGTGCTGAACTGCATAACAGATGTCAGGTCTGGTGTGAGTCAAGAAGAGCATCTTGCCAACTAGGCTCCTGTACTGATCAGGAGAGGGAAAGAGGTCACCAGAATCAGCATGAAGTTTGACATTGATGTCCAAAGGGGACACAACAGAGGACACATTGACACAGTCAAACTGGTGCAGCAAATCAGAGATATACTTGTGCTGATTGAGGTGCATCCCACCAGGGACAGCAGACACTTCAAGACCCAAAAAATAATGCAAGGACCCTAAATCCTTGATTTTAAACTGAGCATCCAGAAAGAGTTTCAGAGCAGTCAGTTCATCACTGTCATCCCAAGTTATAATGATATCATCCACATATACAGCAACCACCACAAAAGAACCAGGTGTACCCTTGAGAAACAGAGAGTAGTCATTGAGAGAGTGAGTATAACCTCTGGAATAAAGGGCAGAGGACAGTTTGGCATACCACTGTCTGGAGGCTTGCCTCAGCCCATACAAAGACTTTTTGAGTTTGCAGACCAGAGGAGGAGAAGTAGAAGAAGGAGAACCAGAATCAACAGAGACAGTCAAACCAGGAGGGAGTTTCATATAAACATCCTCATCCAAATCACCATGAAGAAAAGCATTATTCACATCCAATTGAAAAAGGGGCCAGTGGTTTTTAACAGCCACAGCAATAAGACACTTGACAGAAGTCATTTTTATCACTCGGGAAAAAGTTTCAGTAAAGTCAATCCCCTCAACCTGAGTGTCACCCCTTATGACCAACCTGGCCTTATACCTTTCAACACTGCCATCTGCCTTATATTTAATTTTGTAAACCCATTTGCAACCAATGGGTTTCTTACCAGGAGGAAGAGGAACAACATCCCAAGTATGATTTGTGTCCAAAGCTTCAAACTCCTGTCTCATGGCAGCCTGCCAAGCTGGAACAGATGCTGCCTGAGAATAGTATAGAGGCTCAAATTCCAAAGAGGAGGAAGATGAGCCAGAGAAGGCAGGGAGTTGACACACATAATCTTTAAGATAGGAAGGAGGATAATGGTGTCTATTAGACTTTCTGGGAGCTGGACAGAAGGAGGAGGATCCAAACCAGGAAGGATAACATCAGGACGGAGTGGGGCAGAGGAAGGTATCTGGACAGGTGGGTCAGAAGAGGGAGGATAGTGTGGAATGGGAGAATCAGAGATATCATCATGTTCTCCAGAGGGAAGAAATGGAAAAGTAGGAGCAGAGGGAGGAGCAAAGAGAGAGGCATGTTTAAAGGGAAAAACTGATTCATGAAATAGAACATCCCTGGAGACCAAATACTTCTTGGAAGTATAATCATAAAGCCTATAACCCTTTTTGCCAAAAGGATAACCCAGAAAAACACAAAGAATAGCCCTTGGCTTCAATTTTTTCCTTTGAGGAATGGGAACAGTGGCATAGGCCAGGCAACCAAAAACCCTCAAGTGGGCATAGGAAGGAATGTGGCCATACAAGATCTCATGAGGAGAATTGTTATTTAGTAATCTGGTTGGTATCCTGTTAAGGAGGTAAGTGGCAGTCAATAAGCAATCCCCTCAGAAGGATACTGGCAAGCCAGATTGAAAGAGCAAAGCTCTACAAGCCTCAAGAAGAGTTCTATGTTTTCTCTCAACTACACCATTTTGTTGAGGGGTGTGAGGACAAGAGGTTTGATGGATGATCCCCTGACTACTAAAGAAAGAAATGCCCTCATTGCTAGAGCCCAACTCTAAAGCATTATCACTTCTAACAGTCTGCACCACAACATTAAATTGGGTTCAGACCATGGCAAGAAAGGACTTAAGCATAGTAAAGGCATTACTTTTGGATCCCAATAAGTGTGTCCAGGTTGCCCTTGAAAAATTATCAACAATGGTAAGGAAGTATTTGCAACCAGATGAGGTTGAAGCATGGTAAGGTCCCCAAGTGTCCACATGAATCAGTTGAAAAGGTTTAGAGGTTCTAATTGAGCTATCAGGGAAAGGTAGCCTGGTTTGTCTGGCCATAGGACAGACAGTACAAGGAAAGGATTGTTTAGAAGCAAAATGAAAAGGCAGACCAGAAATGCATTTCATGCTGGCAAAAGGAACGTGTGCAAGTCTTAAGTGCCAAGTGTAATTCATATCAGAAGTAAGATCATTATTACAAGTGGAACTATTTACATGAGAATGCATAGAAACAGTCTTGTGATTAGATAAAATATCATCATTACAAGAGGACACAGAGGGCAAGTCAACAACTTGGTTATCAGTACCATTACAAGAAACAGGAACAGGACAAACAGAATTAGAAAAGCATTTAACAGAGGGAGAAGGGGAAGGAGGAAACCAAGCTAGTTTGTACAGGCCAGCAGCTTGTCTACCAAGATCCAGTGGCCTCCTCAGAGAAGGGTCCTGTATCATGTGTAGAAAGCAGGAATGTTCAGTGAACATAACTATACAATGTAACTGCTTTACTAACTTGTGAACAGAAATCAAGTTGTGTTTAAAAGAGGGGACAAGCAGCACATTGTGAAGAGTAATGAAGGGAGTCAAGGCAAAGGAGCCAGTACAAGTTACCTTCACTTTATAACCATTTGGAAGAGCAACAAGGTAAGGTAGAGTTAGAGGAATAATATTAAAGAGTAGATTCTTATCATGAGTCATATGATTAGAGGCACCTGAATCTATTATCCAGGTGACAGAATTAATGTGAATAAGCAGGCAAAGTTTGGAATCAGAAATAGGGTTCTCAGTCAACAAAGTACCAGCAAAGTTTGCAGCATATATGGGAGAAGGAGTTTGAGCAGTGGATTCTCGCAGCTTGGGCTGGTGTAACAAGTTCATCAGCTGGTCATAATCATGTTTGCTCAACCCTGGAATCACAGAGCTTTGACCATCTAAGTTTGTAGCAGACTGATGGTTAGGAGAAGGATTCCCTTGAGGAACAGACAACAATCCATCAGAAATAGGAGAATCCAGACCATGACTCAGATGGGCAGCAGCAGGCCTCCTTCCCTTGTTAAATGTGGGACTTTGTGGATACCCATGTAGCTTGAAACACTTATCAATTAAGTGTCCAGACTTTTTACAGTATCGACAAAACAAAGGTCCCCTGGTTTGATCAAAACTGACTCTCTGTCTAAAAGGAGGAGGGGCAGCAGGCACTGAGGCCTTGTTAAATCCAACAGGCTGCCTGTTGGTATGCACATTGAAAGAGACAGAGGTAGGATCAAATTGAGAGGAAGACTGAACTTGCCTCTGCATCTCATCATTGAGGACAATATTATGTACACTGTCAAGGGAAGGAGGGGGCTGCATCATCAAAATATTACTCCTGACTCCCATATACACCTCATTCAAACCCATCAAAAACTGAAACACCTTATTATCATCACATTCCTTAATTATACCATCTTTTGCAGCACATGCATATCTTAGACCATGATTAACACACATAAAATCAAGTTCATCCCACATACTTTTCAGTTTGTTGAAATAGGAAGCTACATCGGAGGACCCTTGAGAGGTGTGGGACAGCTCTCTTCTCAGTTCATATATTTTGGACCTATTTGCAGTCCCATATCTGGTCTTAAGTTGAGACCATATGCTCTGTGCAGTGTCAGCATACTGCACAGATTCAGCAATAGAAGGGGAAAGGGAAGCAATCAACCAGGAAATCACCATACTGTTGCACATATCCCACAACCTTTGTTGAGCCACATTGGTGGCAAGTCGGGCGTATGTGCCATCAACAAAACTGATTTTATTTTTGGCCGACAAGGCAACAAGCACTTTGCGTCTCCAGCCCCCATAACCACTACCCGAGAAGGGAATGGGAACAAGTGGTACCCCAGGGACATCCGACGAATACAGAAAAAGGGGACTAGAGGAATCTACAGCAGTAGAAGCAGTAGTGCTTGTGCTAGAAGCCATAATGAAGCGGCTTAAAAGGATAACTTTTCAACAAACAGGATACTACCAAAACAAGTATACAAACACAGTAACCAACAAACAAACTACAGTTAGGTCAAGTAGTCACAGATACCACCAGATGCTCACAATTACAGAGTGAAGTAATCACATATAAAATCGAGGATAGGGACAGAGTGACCCTCCTTCTTCGCGACCGGAGAAGATCGGCCTTCAAACAACAGAGAAACCCTAGGTATCAAACCCTAGGTACAGCTTTTGAAAAAATAAACTTTACCGGAGATCTAGTCAGGAACGTCGGAAATACACTCAAAGCGTCCACAAAGTGATAATCGAGCCACCGGAATACGGTAAAACCTCAGGTTAAACCGTCAAAAACCCTAGAAGCCGATATGTCACCCAAAATCAACCAACCAAAATCATCACAAAGTCTTTCCAGAGTGTTCAGGAGAGGAAAACGCACTCGGATATCATGAAGAGACACTCAGAAAGGTCTCCGATAGACTGAAATCATCATCGACGAAGCGGTCTCAGAAATCACCCCCAAAAACCTCGAAATGGACTTCATCCAGGACCACGAAACACACAGAAACATGATCGGATCGTCGTCGAGGCTCTGATACCATGTTAACATCAAGATTAAACCGATGAATCATGGAAATTATAGAGAGAGAAAGTAGAGAGAAGGAGGAGTAGGTGAGAAGTCTCTTGAAGGTCAGAGAGAGAGTTTATTAAACCGAGGAACAAAATTACACAAATGAAATCCGGGGGTCACAAATATCTGTGACCCCAATATATATAGTTAGTACAACGGGTCGGGTCAATGACCCAAAGACCATGGGGCTCGGGTCTCTGAGACGGGCTCAGATATGGCTCTCAAGGATTGGGCTCAGAGAGGCCCAATCCAGACATTTTATCACTGCCCAATTAATTGTATACCAACATACATTAAATATACATTGTGTATACACTTTACATCATGTTACATCTTGTATCCCAACATATGATCCATCAGAGCCACAGTACTTGCTCTTAAATGATACTGTGCAAAAATAGTTGTACAAAAGAAAATGGTGGACAACAACAACTACGAAAATAAGATAGTTGATTACCTTACAGTGCTGAGTTTTTTCTGCAAGTATGTTGGTTGTACTGAACGTAAGAGAAACGTCAACAATTCTACAAAAATAAAAAATAATTTCAATCATGGTCAACATACATAACATGTTGGGCATCGAAAATACTCTTAGAAATAATTCTGTACGGAAATTGTAACGTCACTGTCTCAAATGTAATGGTACAACGAAAAAAAAAAGGTTGTTGGTGTGTGCTACTGGATTATTCCATTAGTTTATGATGTGGACTGATTGACCGATCAAAGTAACATGTAATTCACCATTTTTCATCGAAGAACCTTTCAGGATTTAAGAAAAAAGAGAATTTCTTACAGACTTTGGCAACAGCGTATTATCGAAGCAAACAGTAAAAAATTATTATGGTTCAATTCATCTTCATAGGGTGGAAACAATTTGTTTCCCTTTTCTCTCCCTTATTTGTTTGTGTTCTAATAGATAATAATCACTAAAAATATCGTTCTGCCACATTAACGGACACATAAAATAGGCTGACTTGTCTGACAAAAATAAAAAAGATCCTAAATTTATTATCTCAATTGATGTTATATTCATTTCTCTCAAATTTCTTACACTTGGAGAACTCATGATGCACTAATTTACTTTAAATTCTTTCCCGCTCTACGTTAGAAAGGTTTTCAGTACTTGGTATGACTCTTCCAAGATACAAATATGCAAAAAACCAAATGTAGTTACATACCCCCACCCAGTATCCTCATAATATAGATCACAAATGCTAAATTTTCGTTGTTTATTCAGTAGATCCATATTTAACAGCTACTTTCTCCAGGAACATGCTTGGAATCCTGGAGCCATTCTGTTGGAGATAAGTTATTTTTCATTTTCTTCTAACACATCATATAATGCAACATCCAGATAAAAGTATCATGGTAAAATAATGTGATTTTTCCAGCAGAATTTTGGTACTGTACCTTGGTTACTGATAAGGAAAAAAAACTGAATTAAATCATTGTTTCAAGCAAAAATCAATCACCAAATGTTCTGATGGAAAAATTACAAAATTTTAACAATTCATTTATCTGCATCTATCCATAAATTTTATGCCATGTTTGATGCCAACCACTTATCTCTACGTTTCTAAAACTTATTCAAGTAAATTTAACATGAAAAGAAAGATAATAGTTACAAAGTGTTGTAACATATATTATAGTCTAATTATGCTAACACAACAACAACGCCTTTGGAAATTTGCACAGACATGAAACCAAAATTTAAGGCCAAAAGGAGGGGCAGACAAAACAAATGCATAAGATGGGTAAGGCAAATAATAAAATAATCTTTTAAGATGGGGACCTACTTTCTCTCTTGCCGATCTTCTTTAGGTGCATGCGAAGAATAGATTAAAAGGAGAGTCAAAGCCATTGGAATTTCTATAATAGTTATAAGAAAATCTGGTAACTTTTTGAGAAGTCAGTAGTAAAACAACGAACATCGATGGAAGATGAATTGACAGAGCTAAATCGTGGACTTTGGACTCCTCTATATATATGCACGTGTGAGAAGTATATAAAGGGCCATTACGTAGGATACACTCAAAGATGTAATATAAATAATATATGATTTCACGGTTCAAATCCGTAACCATAAATCACACGAAAACAGCTTGTGACCTGGAGACCTTAACTAAATCAACAAGGGAAAAAAGTATCTCATTCAGATTTGGTGTCATCTTCATTAAATGGCAGCCCAGAAAAGTTGACACATGTCATCCGCTGTTAGTAAACTGTATTTGTAAAACAATTCTGAAAATATAAATTAATATAAACAGAAATTATGATAAACAGAAATGACATAAAACAAAATGGTCATAAACAATTCGAGCCCATTGAGTTCACAGTGTCTCCTTAAGGAATTTAATTCCCTTCTAGCACCCAAGGTTATGGATGATTTCCTCCCAGGATAGAACAAATTACACACTGGTGTAGTGGTGCTCCAAAGGCCAGTGTTTCATCGAATACAAAGATCAGTAGCAAATCACACTTACTTTTTGCTTTGTTTGTATGCTAAAAGTATGCAGCAAAAAGGAGAGAAAACTCAGAAATTCGTAGTGAAATTCTGAGCAGAATAGTGTTGTATTTATAGCCAAAATTTGGGCTGGAATCTGAAGAGGTAAAACTCTTCAGAATGGTTGTTTCTGCAAAACTGCCACAGCATAAATGTCATTACATGAATGGCTATTTACTCAATAATAAAGAGGGAAATTTGATGGGTAGTTAATTTTCTGTCATAAAAACAGAAAAACAGATTAGATTTAATATTAATATTAATATTCTGTTATTAACAAATATTTAATAACACATTTTTGTTAATATTTTACTATTAACAAATAAATTTGGTTCAAAAAGTTAATCAATCGATCATTTGACCAAATCCGAAGCCGAAGCCGAAGCCGAGCGAGCGACGACGACGACGGCGCGAGGCTTGCTTTCTTCTCAACTCTTTAAGAGCTAGAAGAAGAGAAATTTCTTATAAACCCATAAAAAAATCTCTTCCTCTTCCAATATGGGACAATGTCCATATGCCAAGAGAGGGAAACTTGAAATTTCACTCAATAATTTTGTTTCTCTCCATTTTTCATTCACCATCTTTTAAGTATTTAATTTATTAATTAAATACATAAACCCAACAACCCCCCACTTCAATGGGGAATGGCTATACCGGGAAAGTATGCATGAAAAACTGTGTGATTCGCAAGCAAGGCTTAATTGCATCTAGATAAGTAGTTTTCCCTTTGAACTTTCCGTAGTTAACTTATGTCGGATATACACGATCAATTGGTAGATTTGATATCTTTAAAGCGTCGAACTTTGGTGTATAACTAGACAACCACAAGTCACACAACCAACCCTTAACCATCTTTGGTTCTCATTGTTGTGTTCATTTCAGCCATGAACACCGCCTGGTTTCATAAGTGCGTAAAGAACTGGTCTTACAAAATTCTCCTTGAAGCGGCTAACACTTCACACTTACATAGGTGATTCCTAAGCGTGTCATCCCGTAGATACACTATTTGATATACCCCGTATCAAACTTAGAAATCATTAAAAAGCCTTAATGTTTTATCCTTTATACTGAACATTGTCTCATCACGAGAACGGACCAAAAGTTTAGTTGACAATGTTGAACCGTCATAAATGACTTTGTTTGATCTCCTTGAACCTAGATCTTGGGATCTCCAGTCTTCTAGGTAGAGTTCCCACCACTATGACTTGTTCTTGGCCACAGTCCCCTTGATGACTTCTCAACAACCTCTCTAGTTAGGCCTTTTATATGTGGATCCGATACATTATCACTTGACTTTACATAGTCAATTGTGATAATTCTTCTAGAGAGTAATTGTCTAACGGTTTTATGTCTTCGTCGTATATGACGAGATTTACCGTTATACATAACGCTCCCAGCCCTTCCAATTGCTGCTTGACTATCACAATGTATGCATATTGGTGCCAACGGTTTGAGCCATTCAATGAAATTTCCGTTAGTAAAATACTAAGATTACTACTTTCAACATCAAATTCAATATTAATTTTCTATCTACCGTTTTATAGTCCAAAAACTTTGCAACCACAAACTTTTTTAACCCGACATCTTCAGTTTTATGCTTCATATCAAGCGCAGTTCATAGTTATTTTGACGTTTCCACGCCACTGTAGACATTATACAAAACACCCTCCAACCCGCTAAGAATATAATTCTTGCAAAAGAAATTTGAATGCTTCCACACATCAGTTACGAGCAAGCGTTCATTATCAGGAGTATCATCGGACATCACATGAACATCTTCCTTGATGAACTTCTGAAGACTTAAGGTAGTCAAATAGAAGAACATCTTTTGCTGCCAGCGTTTGAAATCAATTCCGAAAATTTTTCCGGGTTTCTCGCCGGTGCCAATGCTGCCAGTGTTTGACTCGTTGATGAATTGGCTGTCACCAGTGGAGCTATCACCATTGAAACAACTTGGTTCTCATTCTCATTAGTCATTTCTGTAAAAGAATGACATCAACGTTAAAATCACATAGATTTTAATAGAGTACAAAACTACAAAGGTTTTACTCTCCAGAAAACAATAATACAAATATAGAAATATATTAAATTCCTTAAGCTTGTTAGTAAACTGTATTTGTAAAACAATTCTGGAAATATAAATTAATATAAACAGAAATTATGATAAACAGAAATGACATAAAACAAAATGATCATAAACAATTCGAGCCCACTGAGTTCAAAGTGTCTACTTAAGGAATTTAATCCCTTTTTAGCACCCAAGGTTATGGATTATTTCCTTCCAGGATAGAACAAATTACACTTTGGTGTAGTGGTACTCCAAACGCCAATGTTTCAGCGAACACAAAGATCAATAGCAAATCACACTTACTTTTTGCTTTGTTTGTATGCTAAAAATATGCAGAAGAAGGAGAGAAAACTCACAAAATTCGTAGTGAAATTCTGAGCAGAATAGTGTTGTATTTATAGCCAAAATTTGGACTGGGATCTGAAGAGGTGAAACTCTTCAGAATGGCTATTTCTGCAAAACTGCCACAACATAAATGTCATTACATAAATAGCTATTTACTCAATAATAAAGAGGGAAAATTGATGGGTAGTTAAATTTCTATTACAAAAACAGTATTTTTCTATTAAAAAATAAATTTGGTCCAAAAAGTCAATCAATCAATCAACCGAAGCCGAGCCGAGCCGAGCGACGACGGCGCGAGACTTGCTTTCTTCTCAACTCTTTAAGAGCTAGAAGAAGAGCAATTTCTTATCAACCCATAAAAAATCTCTTCCTCTTCCAATATGGGACAATGTCCATATGCCAAGAGAAGAAACTTGATATTTCACTCAAAAATTTCATTTCCCTCCATTTCTCATTCACCTTCTTTTAAGTATTTAATTTATTAATTAAATACATAAACCTGACAATCCACAACAAAGGATAATTATATTCTATTGGATAATACATGTTAGTAATTGTCTCTAATTTATACATGCATGCTAGGAAATTAAACCTATCTAGGTTCATGATTTTGGATATTTGCTGGATAATATTATGTGATTTTTGGGGGTAACCAAACTTAATTTCAATTATGAAAATACAATTTATGCACCAAATATTATGATTTTCCGTTTTGTTTCTCTTTGTCAATCATTCAAGGGATCCTTTTTTATTTTATTTTTGGGACCGAGTATCCAGTTGTAATGTTTCCATTTCTTGGTATTGCAATCTGTTGAGTTGTCCCACATTGGAGGGATTTGAGGTCCTTGGTCTCCTTATATGGCTCGGGCAATCCTCACCTCATAAGCTAGCTTTTGGAGTTGAGTTAGGCCCAAGATCCATTCTTATCACAATCAAAAGGAAGAGCAATTGGGAGAAGAACCTACATTTCAAGAAGTTACTGGTGATGGTGTTGCAAGAGCATTGAGGAAAGGTAAACCAATTGAGGCTAAATCAAGAAATTATAAAAGTCAGTAATTGTGTCTAGCTTTATAGTGGATGGAATCACAAGTATAGCCTGTGGTGCTTAGTGCAATTATGTATGTGTTTCAAGTTGTATAGTAGATAAATAGTTAGCAAAACGACATACAAATCTACCAGCTACTCTTTGCCTTTGAAGTAATGAAATGAATGCGTCGCCTCTCAGAGAGATTAATTGGACATGTTTAGATCTTCAGTACAATATCGATAGAGCTTTAAAATGGAGATTGTTTGCTCTATTTGACCAAGCTTGCACCCTATTGGAATTCATGGAGTGCAAGAGAAATATAAGCTTATTGTTTGGATTCGCTACATTCTGGAAAACCAATAAAATATCATATAAGTACATTATACAATTAGTATTTTTGACATTGAAAGTAAATTTTGCCCATGGTTCAGGTAAAAAATTTCGGGGGTGAAATTTTTGAAGAAAACTCGAGTTGCAAAAAAATGAACACAACTTTGCAAGCAATGTGCGTAAACTTTTTTCCATGACTTAAAAGTAGAAATATTTAATGGTTGAAAGAACCCCATTTCTAATTTTAGATGTTTACTTCCTTTTAAATTACTTTAGAAGTCGCCTCATAGAACATAGTAAGAGCTCTGTAACTGAGGTCCTCACCCAAAAAAAGAGCTCTATAATTCATATTTTATAATCTCATTCAACCACAAAATGAGGTATCTCCCAACACTAAGAAATAACAATATCTAGAATTAAAATATAAAAACAACATTATTTCACAAAATGGAACTTGTCTGTTTATATGTATCATGTGTGTACAAAATCAAGGAATAAACTATACCAAAAAATAGAAACACTGATATCACACCAACCAAACAGCCATTAACAATAAATGGATGAAACAAATGAAACAAATGAAAAGAAAAAAGATACAGCATGCGCCATAACGAAGAACTAAAGTAAAAAATTTTAAAATAAAATCCATAAGCGAAGCCGAGGCCAGGCACGGTTGGTAGGAAACAAAATACCAAGAAGTGAAAAGTAGAGATTTTAGTTCGGTAATATACTAATATTAATGGAAAAATGAAGCAAACTCCTAGAATCAAATTATTAAAGATGAAGCATAGTTAAAGGTGTAATTTATTTTCCAATAATTAAGACTGCAGAATGGTAACCTCTGAGGAACTTCTCAATCACTGATGATATGCCTTGATAAGCCTCAATACTTCACCACGTTCTTAAAGAATAGCTTTGCGACTTTCTAGGCAGTACAACCTAGTGAGGCGGGCATGAAGGCAGCATATTTGAAAAATTTATCCACGACCATAGTACCATCACCATCGGACTTCGGTAGGTAAGTGATAAAGTCCATAGTCACGTTGCAATTGGTAGTGGCTCCAAAAGTCCTCAGGGTTATTGTTCAACCTTGTCTTGTTGACAGACAAGATAAGTTTGCATATAGCACTCTATGTCATCTCGCATGCGTGGCCAATAGTAGACCGATTCAACCAAGGCACTAGTGCGACGTTGGCCCGGATGACCAGCCCACATTGTGTCATGACTCTCCCTTATGGTCCGCCGTCTAATGTCACCAAACTTAGGCAAGACCCGCCGACCTGTGGTAAGCAGTAGGCCGTCTTCGACCCAAAAATGTCTCGTATTACCCTGGTTGGCTAAGTCGATAAGTTGTTTGCCTGCTGGATCATGTTGCATGCCTTCTTTTATAGCCTCACGAATGTCCCATCTTGTTGAAGTGATTGCAGCAAGCTCGACTTTCCGGCTCAAGGCATCGGCTACAATGTTACTTTCTCCAAGCTTATACTCCAGCACATAATCAAACTCGGCTAAGAAATCCTATCACCTAGCATGTTTTGGCGTGAGCTTCTTCTACGTCTGAAAGTAGCTAGTAGCCACATTGTCGGTTTTAACCACGAACCTCGACCCAAACAGGTAATGTCTCCATGTACGAAGGCAACGCACAATGGCAGTCATTTCCTTCTCTTGCACCGTGTAACGCCGCTCTGTCTCATTTAATTTCCGGCTCTCAAGTGCTATGGGATACTTATCCTGCATCAGGACAACCCCAATGGCGAAGTCTGAGGCATATGTGTGCACCTCAAATGTCTTGGCAAAGTCGGGTAACGCCAAGACTAGCTCCTCTGTTACAACTACCTTAAGGCATTCAAACGCCTTTTGACAATGCTCCGTCCAAACCCATGGCTTGTGCTTCTTTAGTAACTCAGTCAATGATGCGGCCTATGCTGAGTATCAACTGATGAACCGATGATAGTAGTTAACAAGTCCAAGGAAGGATCTCAACTCAGTTACCTTTATGGGTTCCTCACTCTCCTGGATAGCATGTACCTTAGCATCGTCCATGCGTAGCTCGCCATTGCTAATGACATGGCCCAAGAAGTGCACCTTTGATTGTGCACGGGCCTATGCCCGACATCGTTTGCGCTCATTATACAACTAAAAGATTACCAAAAAAAGGTTTAACATAGTACTTGTTTCCATCATTCAGCGGAATACAAAAACTAAATAGTTGATTAAAGTCGGATTACAATAAAAAATTCCAAAAGAACATTACAAAAACTAAATAGTTTCAAAGGTTGATGCAAGTCGAACCAGGTAATACCCAATCTAGGGAATGTTTCCACCCTTCTCTGAAACAAAGTTAATTAAGTCAATTAGCTATGTTGTGCATCTTGAAGAATGTATTTAGTATAAAATTTTGGGCATCATTAAATAACTTGGAGGATAACTATTATATATTAATGTCAAAGATAAAAACAAATAATAAGCATATTGAGTATAAATATAGAAATATTAAAGCGAAAAATCAAACAAGCGATTATCGCATATAGCAGGGAAAGAGTAAAACAAAGCAGAACTTTCTTGATCATATTTATCTAAAAGCAACCTTCAAACTCCAGAGGGACAAAAAATTAGGAAACAAAATAATGATGTTAACACATAACATTAATAATCAAAGAATTGGAAATAAGAGTGATAAAGTATAAGATTTCAAATTTCAAAGGCTCTATGGTAATTACCAACCTGAGTTAACATAATTTCTTTTCTTTTTTTTAAAGAAATAAAATCTAGTTGCTAATCAATATTTTTAAGAAGAAAATATTGGAGATGTTGAACATTTTTAGAAAGTTTGAGAGCTTCAATTGTACCTCTTTACTCCAACAAAAATACCATAGGATCCTAGATATTGCTTCATCAAGAGTAGAGCAGAATATAGAGAATCATGCGTTGTCATCTGCCAAAGAGGTTTAAAGCATGAGCTATCGACCAAACTAAATATTTAATGAATTTACTATTTTCAAATTAAAGAAATCTGTATATAAAGTTCTGAATATGGTTATCAATAGAAAAAAACTTATTAAGGAAGTTTTAGTTGTATAGACCCTATTTCCTAGCAAGAAACGATTTAAATTATAATACCATACATCTAGCTAAAAAAAATTAATAATGAAATCAAGCTAGATACCTCTGTATTAGTTGAATCTTCAACTCACAAAGAAGCTATAAGACTATGATGTTAGTAAACACATTAGCTGAAGAGGTACACCCAACCTCCAATATCTTGTGTCAGAATTGACCTAGCAGAATCCCAAACTGCTGTCATACAACAACAAAACCTGACGCTGTACATATTAAGGGCAAATTGGTATCATAAATATTCAACTTTTTCCCTAGTAGACCTTATAAGTTTCAGCCTATAAGGAGAAATATTACCATCTGCAGCCTTACAATACTAACTTAAACACTACTGACTAATAAAAATTTCAATCGTAGGATAAAATAATACCTCATGACCTTCATGGTGAGATAAGCTACAAACCGTCCTTACCCCGGCATTGGTGCACTCCTTGCCTTCCACAGCACCAGTACCATATTAGTTTCCAGCCAAAATGATTTATGTGAAGGAATCATCAGTTACATGCTATAGTAAAGTAGAAATTTAAATTGAATACATTTAACTTGATGAACTCTTGGGTAACTATTTTGTAGTAGACTATAATTCATATGCTATTGACAGGTAAATATTTATACTAACACAAGGGGTTCAACCTATATATACAATACACACTCTCAGCCCCGCCAAAAGGTAAAAGAAAACCTTGTAACAACTCAGAAAAATCCTACTTAAACTTGAAATCCAATAAGAGAAAGTTTCTAATTGGAGAAGCGTGCAAATGTAGTGGCGCCGTTCATTCAATAGCTAGCAGGACATTTATCACATTACAAGCGGTCTTCTAGAGTTAAAATCTGATGATGATGACGGGTGCTACGCTGATCCTTCCACCTTACCACTAAGTTTCCATCCGCTCCCCCTCTAGCAAGGTGCATCTTGTCCAGTATTTTGTAGTATCCAATTAAAGTGACAGTGATGCCCAAGTTGTCATCTTTTTGCATGTTACTTCACCATTCTTAGCCCCAGTTCTGCATTTAGAACCCGCCAGAAAATAATAGCTATGACCAAACAATGATCATGTATAGGAAGCCAAAAAACTTAATAGTTATAGCCAAACAATGATCAAGTATAGGAAGATAGATATTTACAACAATAAAATAATAAGAAGAAGACACAGATCATCACACAGCGACAAGAGCGATGTTACTCACACATTATCATGGAGGAATGATCCCTAGTCTGCTCATTGATTTTACATTAGATGAGGGGTCGTACGATGATTCTTCGTACTCTAGTTTATGAGCCAACAAAGGTCTGTCAGGAAAAATATTAGACGCAAAACCCCAATTTTATATGAGTTGCCTATTCAAGTAAGATAAAGAAAAATAGTTGTTAAGAGAAGCCAAGAGAGAACAATATGCACATTAAGAGTCAAGCAGAAACATAACATTATTTGGCTAGCCTCATAAAGAAAAGTCTATGTTAACTTCACGTCGCCCCTAGAAAGAAAAAGAAGCATGAAGCAGGAAATTTATGAAACAAAATTCAGCAAATAAGAAAGAATCCTTCTCAACCGAAAATTAGTAAAATTGCAATAAGGAAATCCTTTTTCAGACAAGAGGGGTTGCTCTAATGGTAATCAACTCCCACTTCCAACCGAGAGGTTGTGAGTTCGAGTCTCCCCAAGAGTCTCCCCAAGAGCAAGGTGGGAAGTTCTTGGAGGGAAGAATGTCGGGGGTCTATTTGGAAACAACCTCTCTATCCAGGATAGGGATAAGGTCTGCGTACACACTACCCTCCCCAGACCTTGTTGATGTCATCGGTGACATAGAGACAAGGAAAGGTTTATTAGAACGTACAAAGTTTAGCTGGATAAATCAAAAGCTAACAGAGACATAACAACATAAGTGTATATATCTCGAATCATAGACTTCAAAGTCACGTGTTCAAAATTTATTACATATCCATTACCCAAAAGTTCAACATGATGTTCAGGTCCCCATAGAACTCAAAGAATCCTGAAAT
Organism: Nicotiana benthamiana; assembly: GCA_034376525.1. Lineage (NCBI taxonomy): Eukaryota > Viridiplantae > Streptophyta > Magnoliopsida > Solanales > Solanaceae > Nicotiana > Nicotiana benthamiana. The sequence goes on along the minus strand of CM067335.1, from coordinate 31,715,360 downwards.
GCTATGAAAACCCACAGAATAAGAAAAAACCTGCTATCGATAATGTCCAAGACACAACATCTTTCCGAGGAATTAAATCAAACATATTGCGTGCCAAAAGCTAAATCAAAGAAACTCATAAAAAAAGACATTGAGCGAGAAAAGAAGTAATCAGAAGCCAAAAAGAATGACTCTAACCAAGATCAACACATGCATGGATTAATAGTGTTCTAATCTCAAATATCACACAATAACTCAAACGAAACTAGCTGGATTTCAATTAAAGAAGAGTTCTTGCAAACTGTAATTACTAAAAAAATGTTTCTCTACTAAATCTGAATGAACAGTTAGTATTTTATGTGTAATTACTAAAAAAATGTGCCTTTTGTGTTTTCTTTGCTTCTTTTGGGTCAGAAATTGGTTCTGAGTTTATTATTTGATTACTTAGAAACTTTTAAAGCATTGGGAAAATAACCGATGAATATGATACCTGATTTATGTCCTACATATGCTGCAAATTTGCTACTATCATGTAGAAGTTCGATGAGGATATGAACTCACCTATATCTATTAGAAACTGGAGCTAATTAACAATATTTTGATTCAACCAATTCTTTATAATATGAAGCTAAAGAATCATTTTTGAATTGTTGTACTGCAGAATGGATTAAGGAAGTATCCACTTCATCTTCTTATGATGGATCAATTTTTGTAACATCACTCCCTTCTTTTAACAATTTCTGGAACGGCTAGACTTTCTTCCTTAAATTGGTATTTTGAGTCTATATATTTGTTGCACTGATGAAACCTATTACACCTTCTAACTTCTTTTCCTTCTAACAAAAAGATGTCTTATTAATTTTTTAGAAATTCTTTTCTGATCTTGTTAACTTTACTATGTTTAAAAAGTTTATTTCTATGGAATAATCTTATAGAAAAACAGTTCTTACGAATTGTCGATCTTAAAATTAATGCCACTAAAATTTCAAATGCACTTTTATTGATGAAGATCATTTAACGTTTTATTTTTGCAATAGAAACTTTTCCCTCAAGACAATAGTCATGCTTTTACTCCAAAAGGTAATTTTGGTATCTTATCTTGTAATTTTTGTTAATAATGTTGTAGCTAAAGGTCAAAATTTGAGGTGGTTTGGCATAGCAGAAATTTTCATGGTTAATAATACATGTCAACTAAAATACTTACTAATACAAAGAGACTAGGTCCTTTGGTCTTTACATATAGATATGTGATTCTTTTATGGAAGCAAAAACATTTTTCTTTTCTGGAGCATTTGAACTTTGAATTGTGGGCTTTAGGTATATGATTTTGGTGAGGAGTTGGAGTTCAAGCATTAAGGTTATAGGTTAGGGGGAAGTTGTGAATATTTTTACAGTGCATTAGAGTGAGACTAGCTAGTTAGGGGTTAGTCTTAGGATGCTACTGATCAGCTACTAATGCAGGGTTTTATTTGTTGGATATTTATATACCTTTGTGCCACCATATAGCTTTTAAGAGTTAATGGAAATCATAAGACCAAATTAGCTTCATAGTTCATAGGTATTGATTTGGTTGGGAAACTGTAGGCGATGATTAAGTTGGGGAAGATGAACAGGAAAAGGGACCAAATAATAAATTAATAAAAAGACATATATGAAATTTTAACAAATGAAACCTAGATAACGATTGGATCATGAGTTGGGTATGGAATCAAGTGGTTTAGAGACCAAAAAGAGTTTGACGGATTGGAAGGACTAATATGGATCACTGTTGGGTTATATATAGATAAGATATGGGTTAGAATTAGATTTTTAATTTTGACAAATACACAATTGCAACGTTTTTTGCAGATTTAGACTTGGTTTTGGCAGAAGAAGCAATTGTAGATAAATTGAAGACTGTTTTTTGCAGAGCATCTACAATCAGAATACAAATAATCTACAATTTATCTTCAAGATACCTATAAACTGGATACATTGAATTTTAATATCTCAATTCTCATTTCAATTGTAGCATAATTGCCATTTTCGACATAATTGCGTTTTTTGATGAAGATTTGTAGAAGTTTTAGTCGCTTTTTATTTGTGAAAATAGAAAATAAAGCATCTACAAGTGGAATACGAATAATCTACAATTTATCTACAAAATATCTACAAAGTGGGTACATTGAATTTTTATATCCCAATTCCCATCCAATTGTAGCATAATTATGATTTTTTGACATAATTGCGTTGTCACGACCCGAATTTCTCACCACCGGAGTCGTGATGGCGTCTACTATCGGAGTTAGGCAAGCCAACCTTTTTAAACATTTCACATAGCTTTAATCTAAAATAGTATAATAAACTGAAATAAATAATTAAAATATGCGGAAGACTTTTAATAAAAATAATAGCAAGTGCGGAAGTTTATAGCATGTATCTACCCAGTATCTGGTGCTACTAAGAATTTACTAAATACAACCGTTCGAAAGAAATATAAAACGGCCCATCTCGAATACATGAGATAACAGACTAGAAAAAACGATATAGGAGACGCCTGACCCGCGGACGCCTGCAAGGATGCCTCAGAGTCCCGCTGAACGGAATGCCAACACTCGCACCACTGCTGCTACTGCTGATCGAATCCTGTAACTGCACAAAAGAGCGCATAGTGTAGAATCAACACAACCGACCCCATGTGCTGGTAACTGTCTGGCCTAACGCTGGCGAAGTAATGACGAGGCTAGACAGGACTACCATATAAACCTGTGCATTTCAACATCTATGGGCAATAGAAGAGGGTACAGAAATTTAAACAATTAAAAGGGAGGGGAGCATGCTATGGGGGGTGAAGCAGTTCAGATATAAAATAAACAGTTAGAAAAATGAAATTATACAACAACAACAACAATCCACAGAAGCAGAAAAACCAACAGTTGCAAGGTACCACCCATCGTGCTTTTACTCTCGTCCTCACCAAAATAATCAATCAAAGTGCACGGCATCACCCATCGTATTTTATCACTCTTTCTCACCCAATCAATAGTATAAAGTAAGTCCGTGGTTACACGGCATCACCCATCGTGCTTTATCGCTCAGCCTCACCCAAGCAATAGTAATAAGTAAGTCAATGGTTACACGACATCACCCATCGTGCTTTATCACTCAGCCTCACCCAAGCAATAATAATAAGTAATCAATGGTTACACGGCATCACCTATCATGCTTTATTGCTCATACTCACCCAAACAATAATAAAAAATAATAGGGCGAGGGTATAAACGATACCGTAATAATAGTCCCAGCAATAGAAACACAAACAACAGATGAGTCCCGGCAAGGGTGCAACTAACAGCTCCAAATATCTCGGCAAAGGGAGAATTCGAGTAATACCTAAATTCCGGCAAGGGAATGATCACAATACTCTCGCTTATAATCACTTAGCTGCCAACAAGTTCTAAGTCGAGCCAATGCTCCAAAATCATAGAAATTGCTATTTATCCTCAACCGTTCATATCATGTGAACTAAATCATTTCAAACAAGAAACTGTATCATATTAATCGAAATAAAGGCAATTAAAATTCACAGTCATGCTAGACTCGGGTGCATTGGTAACCGTCACCATACTTATACAACAACTCCACATAGCACATAGCAAATATTGTCCTAATCCTATTCCCTCAAGCCAAAGTTAGACCAAACACTTACCTCGAAAGCTCCAAACTCAACTCACGCCTCTAGGATAGCTTTAGCCTTCGAATTCGCAACAAAACCGCTCGAATCTAGTTACAAGTTACCCAACTGTGTCAACAAATGCTAGTTAAATCAATTTGAATGCATAAGAATGAATTCCTAAAGTTTTACCCAAAAATTTCTAAAATGCCCCCGAACCCACGTAGTCAAAACCCAAGGTTCAAACAAAAATCGGGTAACCCATTCCCCCATGAGTTCATATATATATATATATATATATATATATATATATATATATATATATATATATATATATATATATATTTATTTATTTTGAAATCGGACCTCCAATTGAGGTCCAAATCCCCAATTTTTAGAAAACCTAGGTTCTACCCCAAATCCCCATTTTTACCCATTGAAAGCTTTGATTTTAAGATGAAATCATGATAATAGATGTTAAAAATTGAAGAAATTAGCTAAAAGTTGACTTACCAATGATTGAAGAAGAGGGAGTTCGTGGAAAAATCTCTAGAGGTGTTGGGTTTTGAAAAATTTGGAAATGAGCTTCAAAAATCGTTTAAGTCTAATATACAGGTGCAGGTATCGCAATTGCGAACTCAGCAGGCTTGGAAAATGCGAGATTTTAGTTCGCAATTGCGAACTATGAAGGGTTTTGCAGAGTTCGCATTTGCAAACAAATGTTCGCATTTGCGAACTCTAGGCTAAAAAGGGGGGTTTCGCAAATGCGAACTTCGGGCTACAAAGGGGAATTTCGCAAATGCGAACTCTGGGCTACAAAGGGGGACTTCGCATTTGCGAACAATTGTTTGAATTTGCGAACACTGGAGGTCAGCCATACCAGCAGCTTTCGAACATGCCAAAAATGAACTCGCGGCCTATCCAAAACTCACCCGAGCCCTCGGGGCTCCAACCCAAACATGTGTACAATCCCAAAAATATCCTAAGGACTTACTCGTGCGATCAAATCGTCAAAATAACATCATTTACATAGAATCAAATCTTCAAACACATTATTTCTACCAACTTTCCATAAAACTCTTATTTCTCATCTTCAAGTCCGAAATACGTCAGATGACATCTATTTCAACCAAACTTTACAGATAGTGCTAACGCTCATTTAAGACATGTACCGGGCGTCAGAACCAAAATACGAGCCCGATACCATTACTTTCTAACTCATTTTTATTTCAATTCTCATATCAATTTCGAATAAACAATTTCTTTAAAAAATTCCATACTCGGGCCTAGGACCTCGGATTTCGATTCCGGAAATACGCTCGGGTCTCATATTTTCCTAAGGACCCTTTCGGACCGTCACATAACGAGTTCGGGTCCGTTTACCCAAAATGTTGACCAAAGTCAACTATATCAATACTATTATCAAAATTCATACTCCCCCCGTTTCAATTTATGTGAACCCATTTGATTGGGCACGGAGTTTAAGAAAAGAGAGAAGACTTTTGATCTTGTGGTGTAAAATGAGGCACCTTTATTTTGTGTGGCTATAAATCAGTGTGTAAAGGTAAAATATTTCCAAATAAGGAAAGAAGCCATTCTTTTTGGCACTGACTGAAAAGGAAATAAGTTCACATAAATTGAAATGGAGGGAGTAGTTTTTAACACAAAATTTCATATATTTCCACATAAAAACTTTCCGGCTTCGCGCCATGCAAATAGAGGCGACCAAATAAGAAGTTTTCAAGGCCTCGAAAGCACGGTGAAAGGGAGAATTATGGTGATGACCTTTGGGTCATCACATGCGTTTTTTGAGAAGATTTGTAGAAGTTTTAGCTGTTTTTTATTTGTGAAAATAGAAAATAAAGCATCTACAATCTGAAGATAAATAATTTATAATTTATCTACAATTTTTGAAAATATGTCTTCTTCTTCAATCTGAAATTCAGTCAAGACCAAGTCTAATATTCACCAAAACTCCTCAAAATTGAGATATAAACTCCAAACCATATTCCCGATTATTTCAACAACACCCAATCCAAATAAATAATAATTTTTGAAAATTCAAAATTGAATTCAAAGTTTTCAAGCTTTTTAATGGCTATCAATGGTGGTAAATATATGGAAGAACAGATGAAGATGAAGAACAGAAATCTCCTTTCCGTTTCAATATTACGCAGCTTCGAGATCTCGTTTCCGCTTCAAATTTTGAATTTAATATAGAATAAATCAATCAGAGATTCTCTTCCTGATTTTTCGTGCGCTAATAATGGAAGATTCAGCCATAATAAACGAATGATATATAAATTGTAGGAAAATTATGGACTAGGCGGGTAATATACATACAATGCACATATTTAGCATTAAGGTTTCATATATAGTATAGTTAGGAAAAAGTTCATTTACAAAATAAGTGGACAGAGGGCATTTTTAAACTTAAGTGAATATATTAGGGCCAGTTTTGACCCTTTTTCATACTTTGTATTAGCAAGAAAATTTGATATAGATATATGTATTTTCATATTGATACCAACCTAAAAATATTAGATTAAATTATACAAAACCATAAAATGTTTGGAATAAAAATGTGTGGCAAATGAACACTTTTTGTGGCCTTAGGTATATGGTTTTGGTGAGGAATTCTTTTCATATATGTTCTTTGATTGGAAATTCAAACACGTCCATTTTGAACTTTTGGTGAGGAATTCTTTGATTTCAAGCTTATTTTTCATATCACTTTAGGTATGTTAAATTTTGAACAATTTTAATGGAATTGTTGGTTATGTCACTGTTATATGCCTTTAAAACTTATTTTTTACATATATATAATGTACTTTTCAATGAAGAGTGGTGGTTAATTGATCACCCTTAAGACAACGTAGTTTCACCATTACAGAAGTTTCTAGAATAAAAATACCCTTAATACATGCTCCCTCAAATCATATTACAGAAGAACAATAAGATAACATGTAACCTAAATTTAAGTAGTTACTATTTATCGAATGATACATCTCCTAGACTCCAATTGATAAAAATAAATTGGATTCAGATTTTAGATCTACACTTTGAGACGAAGATGACTTATCTTCTACTGGGAAAAAGCAACCTAATATGATCAAACAAAGCATCTTTATAATCATTTATTCATCCACTTCAAAAATAATTTTTGATGTATACTAAAATAAGCCATCTTCTATCTTATATGTCTAAAATTATTTATGTGAGCTAACAAATTAATCAAGGCCACTATCAAATTCTCTAAAACATAAAATCACTCGAACTTCCCTCAGAGAAAGAGAATGATGATTGATGGACACGAAATTTTACTTGTGTATATTTAAAATTAGAGATCTCAATTTCGAGCTATGAGTATTAAAAATCCTTGGTAGGAAGCGATTCCCTCAATGGGACCTATGCGCTAAGTGAATTTGGAATTAACATAGATATCTAGCAAATAAAGTAACCAATTCAATCTTCTGAGTAGTACCATCCTTTCTCAGAATTCCAATTTCATCTAGAGGGACATCTGTGTAAGTCCGTAAATGAGGCACACATTAATTGAGAAGAAAGGTAGATCCCAAATAAAAGATGGTCAATAACATAAAATATAGCATACAATGAGCAACACATCGGTAGCTGCAACAAAAATTAGATCAAAACTCATATCTGCGACTCTTAATTAAGTTTATGCTAATTAATTAACTTCTAACTATCACCAATAACTATTAGACCATGAAATGGCTCATCTCCACCAAAGAAAGGATGTTGTAGTGCAACACAAATTGATTATTGTTGTGAATTAAAAGATTTCTCCAAGCAGGCCATTCATCTTAAATCAAGCATTTACTTCATAATGCATCTAGAGTAAAGTAATATTGGAAGCACTATCAGAATATGGACATATCTATAAACTGTAAATAGATGAAGAAGAAATATAAAACAATTTATTGTTTTAGGCATACCATCAAACATCATGGGTGCATCAGTGTGCAAAAGGACTTAGGCTGCCTACCAAAAATCAGATTCTGTATTCATCAATTATACATAATCATGCACCTAGCCATCGATTTTCACATATACAAAATGTTTGATAACGACACGATAGAGGATTCAAGAATTATTAAAGAGAAATTAAGAAACGTGCGGAAGCGAAATGAAATTAAGGAAACAAAAAAGAAGACGGAAATTAAAGATAGATTGAATTCAAGAATTCTATTCTTGAAGTTGAATCGTAGCAACAACAATTAGCTAACGAAGAACCAATCGCCTTTGGTAAAGAATTAAAAAAACAAGAGATAGATTGTGAAACCCGGCCCTTTAGAATAACAAGAACAACAATAAGCCTAAACTTATCACCTTTCATAAATACCTAGAAGTGATCTAAGATTTCGAAAATTGTGAAACCCGACCCTTAATTATAACAAGAACAACAATAAGCCTAAACTTATCACCTTTCTTGAATACCTAGAAGTGATCTAAGATTTCGAAATTGGTTTAATCTTACCACCTTAAGTTGATTCTTGAAAGTTGAAGAATAAATCGAAGAGTAATCACACACAATGGTGCAAGGAATTTCTCACATCTCTTTATTGATATTATCCATCATACTCTTTAGAAATAAAGAAGACACCCCTTTATATAGAGAGGGAGTTACTTAATTCTACCAAAACAAAGAAAGAAAGTCCTAACTACTTTGGACAAAAAAGTCCTAACTACTTTGGGACAAAATGCCCAACTACTTTAGGGTATGATCGTGAAAGTCCAAATACAATCTTGAAAATCTTACAAATCTTTGAAAAAAAAACAAAGTCCTAATTACTTTGGAAAAGATGTCCAACTACCTTAGGATATGATCTTGAAAGTCAAAAATCAATCTTGGACTTGAAAATCTTGAAGGAAAATGCAAGCAACATGGAATCAAATTGCACTCAACTTCTAGCACGACTATTGTACCCTTATTTGACATGAAGTACGTCCTTTAATGTTATTAAAACGTGACTTCATGTAGGACTTGTTAGGCTGCAAGTTTGGACACATTTTAGGTGCCAAAATGGTACAAAAGTGGGCTGATTTGGACCTTCTTCAAAGGATGTCTCTTGGAATCTAATCCATGAGAATGATCTTGTTTTTTTTTGCAACTTTTTAGCTTGACATCTTGTTGAAAGCCATTTTTGAGATATCAAGTTTCATCCTTGTCCTTGAGTAGAGTTGAGCTTCCTAGGATGCTATCAATGTCACGACCCAAATCACGCTCCGATCGTGATGGCGCCTCTCGTGAAGACAAGGCCAGTCAGACCATCCCAGAACTTCACTTTTAAGCAGTTAATCAGTTATACAACAATTCGAGTATGAATTAATGATATATATTAATGTGATTACAACCCAATATAGCCCGACGTGGTGTCACAAGTCACGAGCATCTAGAGAAGTTTAAATACAGTTACAGGGCCAACAATATACAGAATAAAATTTAGAACCAAAGGAGGAAAATCCAGTACCGCGAACGCTGGCGGTCACTCTGCTCAGCTACAGTAGTAATACCTTCCATCATCTCAAAACACGCTACCGGGTGAACAATACACTACAAAAGAATGCTAATTTTGCGGAGGTTTTATTTACATATTGCGGCGGTCACTAACCCCCGCAATTTGCTGTTATAGCGGTTTCCAAAACCCCTGCAATAATGTTCGCCGCAATCAGTTTGCGGGGTTTTTTTGGAGGACCGTCGTTATTATATGGCGGCGGGTATTTAGCGTCGATCTAACCTCCGCAATTGGATACTTTTGACTCACGTGTAAAAGAAATAGCGACAGTCAAAACCCCCCACAATTTTTCTATTTAACCCCCGAATATAAATACAATATTTATTATATATTAAATTGCGGCAGTTATAACCTCCGTTATTCATTGTGTTTTTTTGGGAAATTGTTATACTCATATGTAACTGATTTGATTTCAGTTATGTTAGTATAATGAAGCATCATCAGCTTATATAGAATAAAGTAATAAACATCAATATATTAATAAACCATCAAATACATTAAAGTAAATTATCATAGTCTCAAACTTGTTTTAACACACATATTTCATCCATTAAACACAAAACATCAATATTATAGTTAGTCTTAAAACTAACTTTAAACATCACATCTACTCCAAGTATTATGGACAAAAGATCTCCTATGACCATTCAATCGAGTACGATACATTTACAAACAATTTCAACGGTTGTCGTTAGGATTACTTTCACCAGATGATCTTCCATCCAGGGGTGAAATGAAACCGCTAGTCGTATTACCTGGCTAAAAAAAATAAAATAAAATATAATTAACGAAAAGTACCTCAACAATATCCTATTTAATAATCACTAAGCTTCAGTCAAGTATTAGTAACTTCAAGAATTACTTTCCTCCCGATCTAACTTCAAAAGTAAAAGGGACATTTAAAGATAAATAAATCCCCTATGGAAATTGAAATGGTGGATGATGCTGCTGTTACAAAGTTTTCAAGAAGGTAAGTTCAAGAAATAGAATATGGGATAGTCCTAAATAAGTTAAAGAACCTATGGTAGTTATCAATATAAATTTCAGGTGAAAAAGATACGCTTACCCCTTCCCAAGGAGCTTTACCATTCTCAGACTCACCCTGTAATCCAAAAGAAAAAAATAATACAAACGAAGCAGGAACATGCCAAAGAATGATTAAAAGAGCAACTTAAGTAGGATAAGTAATAAGGTAATCTATGATCCTACAACAGAAAAAGAGTTATAGCGGCCATGAATATACCCTTTAATTTAGCTGCAATAAAACTTGCTGCAAAAAACCATTACTGGCATTAATTTATTTGCCATTGTGTCGGGGGTCAGTAAAGGTTTTACCAGCAATTATAAGTGGTGCTTGTAAATATTCCAATTATCGCCAGTAAACGACGTGAAACGCTGGCTTTCCCCTTCATTAGCTAGTTTTGTATCCCATAGAAAGAACGATGATATGCTTATAACAACACAAATTCAGTCCAGGAAATACTAGCTTCCCCCTCCTTTGACACCCAAAAGCTCAAAGAGAAACAGTAATAACAACTTTTAAGAAAGAAACTTGGTGAGAACGGTTTCATGCGCTAGGATTTATAGTCACATACGAAGATCAGTATATTACAGTCTTTTGTCCTCATGATCTCTTTCATAAAGCACAAAAGCTGAACGTACAGACCCACAGTGATTTCAAGTGGGTAAGGCTTCGATCCCCCATATGATCAGGCAAAGGAAGACAGAGACAATGATATGGCTGCAAATACAGTATCATATTGTATAAAAAGCCAAGAAACTTGTTCAGTTAAATCCAAGAAATAATTCTTAATATGCTGAACAACCTTACCAAGCATATACCAGGGGATGATCCCATATCACCTTGTCTCATATAGGTCCGATAACATATTTTATTAGAAATTGCACAATTCAGTCTAGCCCATAAATCATAGAACTACCTTTTCACTTCTGAAACCATCAATACGACCAAAACATCACACCTATACTTTGAATAGTCTCGAACCAGCTGTAATACCCATACCTGCAACCTCAAATGAAATCATATGATATACTACATAGTCCAAACACTCGAAACAATAACTTCTATTCACAACAGTTGCCCAAAATAACCATATACTGATAGAAAACCTCTTATTAGCTAAAGTCTTACTCCAACACTTTCATATACTGTCAACGATAAATGAAATACGCAGCAAACAGTAACCATTTCTCAAATCAGTCATTCATGAAACCACTTTCCTTTTGACTAATACCACAACAGATTTCCAAGTCGAACCTCGATATTATTCTTCCAACAAGCTGAAATCAAATCTGTTCGTATTCATTAGTGACCCCGACGATCATCTCGAATCCAACACACCACTCTGCTGATATGAAACCTCAATGCAGGCCTAAGCCACAACTTGCATAATACGCACACCAATAAGAAACGATGTTAATATACTCAAATCATGATAATGACTTAAATGAAAGGGTTATACCTCAAGCTCATCAATACCATCACCACACAAGTCTGAGACCCCATCTCACATCATAGAAATAGAACACATGTACCTACCCCGAAAGGTCATATCTCCTCGTGGCCTCGCTACAATGCGCGATCATATCCAAACACTTTTACACATGAAACACCTCAAGTCACTATGCCCAAAATCGACAGTCATGCACAATTTGATGTCTGAAACCAAAGCAATTCATTACCCCCATGATGAAGTAAATAACATACGACACACAACCCGATAAGTCATAACCAATACTCTATTTATCGAGCAACACCCAATTACTCTTCCCGCTCGACTTTCACTATGAATCCCCAATCGAACCGCACCACATGTGCCCATAACCAACAAATTATAATGTGTCACAACATCGAAAAGCAACTCAAGCTGAATACGTAACCACATCAGCCTGCCAACGAACTCATTACCAAGGAGCATGAAGCTGCTCATTCCACTGCTAAAACTCCTGTCAGAGCCGTACGACACAGTGTCCGACACCAAATAAATATCAAAATCCACAACCTCTTCCGAGGACATGCCCGTCCACAAGAACTGCATCCGAAAACTCCCTCAACACAGGAACTGAACCAATGGTAGAAACCTCTTCACTGACGCCCATCACGAAGGCTCAATTAATAAAAGTAGTCCTCCCCAGCCATCCGCTGGTCCTTGGAATACAAACCACTGTAAAACATAATACGATGCACCTTGCCACTCAACCCGTGGCATTTTTCGGCATTGCTCGTAGCACAATAGTCTAGAATAACCCGACACTGAGACAGGCAGTCCACACCCCAACATTATATCGAAAGTCTAACATACCAAGTAAAGAAAGATCCACTCGGGGCTCCAAATATCAAAGGCTGCTAAATGGTGCCGATACACACGATCCAAACCCACTACATAGTCTGTACCTGAGAACTCTCAATCTCCAACTCCATATAGCACACGAATCACCATACTTGGTCCCGAATTTCGCTGTATGAATACATATCACACCACAACTACCCAACCATTCCATGAAAGATATCCTAAAATTTCCCCTGAGCCATCGAACAAAATAGGATATTAGCAATTGACATAACAAGAAAGCTCCGCAATACCAGTGAAGTATCATCAACTTAAACACATTTCCTTTTTCTTGATATGTATACTCTCGTCAAATCACTTCCAATTAGCAGTATCATTTCCTTGGTCATCTGAGGCTACCCGTTGCTAGGAGTTTTATGAGCTTCCTTTTAGAGCTGAACTGAAACCTCGAACACGCAAATCTCAATCCTCCTCAACATACCGCATATACCATACCATCCGAGGATAACATGAGAACTTTTATCTCCCTCCCGCGCCGCAAACATCGACGCACTCAATTAGTCAAGAACTTCTATTGATCCCATCTAAAAGAAAATCATTATATATTCCATGCTCCGTATGCCTTAGAAGATATACATCTCCAAAATCGCGGAAAAACCTAACAGGAACTCTCCCCCAGTTCCATTTGCACGAGCTAATCTTCCAGGATTCAATCCTTCAATCCAAACCGAGCTAAGTAAGCTGTCAGAACTTAAGAGCTTTGCTGCACAATACCTGTAAGGGCTCATTACCTCGAACATATACGAAAAATTAATCACATCCTTACTATACCGATTCGGTCTACTAACAAGCTACTTCATTTACCTAGATTTCCTTCTGATTCATTTTCAATTGATATCCCCTCGCGTTGTAGCACCACAATGCCTCAACCTGGGCTCACCACACGAGACCCAAGCATAAGACCACACTATCTCAAACCTATGATCCACTAAACACTCTCTCAAATATTCCCAGGAACACCACATTCCCAATATAATCTACTATGAAGAACTTTCGGCGAATCCAAATCTGTTACCTTTAGTTTTCCTGATACTGATGCATGGAATCCCATAATTAACATAAAAATACTACAAGTCTTGACATTCTCCAATGAAAACACCGTCTCTAACCTCATACACAACCTTAAGACACCAGATTGTCACATGTAGAATCTTGAACACATTAGAACCATTCTCGAAACTCATTCACTCTTATACAAACTGCAAATTACCATACCTAACGAATAGAACCACTCATGCCTTATTAGCAATCTGACACCTCAGAATGAAATCCTCATCCCAATATAACCAAGCAGCTTCCTGCTTTATGCGCCAAGAATTCTTTACCAACAATACTCTAGACATTCCGCGATTATCATACCTTATGAAGCATAATATATAAGCTTTGGCAAACCTTTCCTTTTCTCTAGCCATAGCTAATTCACTCGCACGCCCCCAAACTAGAACCCACATAGCATCTAACCGTGCAGTCAACTCCTCACAACAGACTCTTCCACTTGGCTCGAAGTCATAGATCAAGATACACTCAATAACTCATAACACTTTTACTTTATTGATGCCACAATACCATAGTGAGATTATACTAAAATCATTTATAAGTTGTGAAAACACATATCATCCATTACTATAAATCTTCTGCAGATCTCGTATTCATTTGCGCAACAGTTAAACCCACTTTATTAGGAGACCCAAAAATTCCAAATTTCAACACACTCTTTTCACATGCCCTTGAGATCTTCCAACATACCCATAAGGATCACACCACTTCAGAACTCTTCGCAGGAGATATCTCGCCAGCTTCGCCTCAATATAACATTTCTGTATACCTTCCACCGTCATACACATTACACAGTCACTTAGTCTTCCTGAGTCTGAACTCATACCGCGACATGCAATTTACTTCACTCTCAGCTAGGAGACTTGAAAAGATTATCCACACGCCCATAATCTCAGAACGACACTTCCACTCACAAAGGAAATCATACACTTAGTAGTTCACCTATTATCATCAGATCTTCCTCGACACTTCCAAGTCTTACAGAAACATCACGAAGTACCAACATGCTCGTCACAAAGCTATCTAACCGTCATTCCCACTATTAGGGAAAATACTAAACACATAAGTTCAAAACACTTGCTCACACAATCAGCACCTCGGTGCTCAAGCCATAGGTAAAGATCTGGCCTCAAGTCCTTCATACTGCCCAACATCAACTCACAGAGATCACGTATCGCCCCTCAATCAGGGATCACAAGCCATCAAGGCACATCTGTACTGAGCGGTCATGCGCGCATGCGAATGCGTGGAAGGAATTCAAGAGTTACTTTTCAAGTTGAATCAATGACGCACGATAAGAATTCAAGAATGTGAAGTTTTTCCTAAAGGTTCTGCAGTATTTCCAAGATAAATATGGACGTGTCCGTACTGATTCGCGAGACTCTACTAACCTGCTCATGACTCGTGAGACCTAGTAACCTAGGCTCTGATACCTACTTATCACGATCGAAATCCCGCTCCGGTCATGATGGCGCCTTTCATGAAGACAAGGCCAGCTAGACCATTCCAGAGCATCGCTTTTAAGCATTTAATCAGTTATACAAAAGTTCGAGTATGAATTAATGATATTAATTAATGTGATTACAACCCAATACAGCCCGACCGGGGTGTCACAAGTCACGAGCATTCTAGTCTAAATACAGCTACAGGGCCAACAATATACATAATAAAAATTAGAACCAAAGGAGGAAAATCCGGTGCTGCAAACGCTGGCTGTCACTCTGCTCAGCTGCAATAGTAATACCTTCCATCAGCCCAAAACCCGCTACCGGGTGAACAATACCTGCATCTGTACGCGAGGTGCAGGGAGTAAAGTGAGTACACCAACTCAGTGATTAATAAAAGTAAATAATTACCGAGCATCAAGATATCACATAAAATAAGCCATCATGCTATATGGGACAATGTAACCCTTTGAGAAAATAGTGAAATAGTGAAATCTTTAGAAATATCTAGCTCAGTTTTTAACCTCTTTTGAAAATGGTCTTTTCGACAGTTGCAAAATAATTTCAAAACAATTAGTGCCGCTACGCATAGAAATCCGCCCCTCGGGCATAAATATCACAATTAAACAAGTACAAAGGCAAGTAAGTATGCAAAATGAACACATAAACCTCGCCCCTCAGGCAATCACATAGAATAGTACCAGTCCCCCAGGCACAAATTAATTCCTAGTCAGCCATTGTTACCTGACCGCACTGTATTAATCCTTGTCAACCATTGTTACCTGACAAAATTGCATCGTACAGTGTCATTGTTACCCCTGTCTAAAGTCACATGGGTACCCGAGCTCATTGTGGGGGTGCAAACTTCGAAGGGACTCCTGCAGCCCAAGCGCAATATGAAGCCATCTCGTGGCATCAATTTATCCTTGGTCAGTCATTGTTACCTGACTGGTCAATCATTGTTATCTGACCAAAATGTGTATTACAGTGCCATTGTTACCATTGTCCCAAAATAACTGCTGCGGCGCGCGACCAGATCCATGCTCAGTCCAGAAATCATCCTATGCCCCATAGGCATTTGTAAAACATTGGTTCTCAGCCCGAAATATCAATTAGAAATATAATTTAAGTTTTCAAATCTTAGAAAGATGGTTAAGTTTGCAAAACAGTATTTAAGACCTTGGACTGAGATCAAATGATATGTAGAAACAATATGCGAACACAGTGATATCAATCTCTGAAGGATTCAAATAATTGGCAAGAAGCCCAAATATAACAATCAAATCAAAATAAGGTTGATTCTCAATTTAGTTCAAGTAGAAAACACAGTAAAAACATCTCTCGAGACGGACCAAGTCATAATCCCCAATGGTGCTCTACCCCACGCCCGTTATGCAGCGTGCAAGTCACATATATATAGCACTATGGTGTGCAAATCTAGGACTTCAAGCCCACAGGATATCATTTATAATTATTATTCACCTCGAACTAGCGAAATCTCTAGCTGGTGATGCCTTAGCCCCCTCAAATCGGCCTCTACGCGCATCGAATCTGTCCAAATTTAGAGCGAATACATCACAATAGGCTAAGGAAACATAAATCAATAAAAAAGAATCGAAGAACATCGAAATTCACAAATTTTGCTCAAAAAACCCGAGCTCCGGGTCCACTCCTCGAAAAATCAGAAAATTAACATCAATAGATTCCTCATATTCTCACGAGTTCAGACATACCAAGAACTCTCAAATTCAAGCTCAATTGACCCATGAAATCTCAATTTGAAATATCAAAAACTCAAGCCCTAGTTCATCAATTTTTGTCTTAATTTCCATGAATTTCTAGGTTAATTCTCATATAATCATGTTTTTAACTCATAAAACTTATATCCAATCAATCTTGGTCGAAACCCCTCTTTGATTCTCGTCAGGAGCTCTCAAGGTTGCCCAACAATTGAGGAAATAACCCCAAGGTCGCGGATGAAATGATATTAAAACCCTTCTGTCCGTCCGGCTTTTACCCTACGTGATCGCGCCCAAGGCTCGCGATCGCCAAGCAAAAATTTTGAACTCCCAGTTTTGAACGCGGTGACCAAACCGTGAATGAATTGATTCAGCTGATCATAGTACACGAATGCTCCGTCATTCACGCGATCACGATGCACACCCTCCGGGCCTTCCGCGAACGCGTTGGCCTTGACTTGACCGCGGAGAACAAATGACTCAGGACCCAAATTCCCCTCTACGCGATCGCGGGGTGCCCACCGCGAATGCGATGCACTGGAACTCGCCCCTCCGCGAATGCGGACCAAACACTGCGAACGCGAAGATCAAATTTTTGGTCTGCAACTGCTGTGCATTTTCTGCAAACTCCCAAAGTCCTAAACTCTCCGATAGCTATTTGAAATCACTTGAAGCCCCCGGGACCTCAACCCAAAGTGCCAACCCATCCTAAAATGTCATACGAACTTGTTCCCACCATAAAAACACATCCAACAACACTAAAATCATCAATTCACAACGGATTCAAGCCTAAGTTCTTCAAATTCCTCCGAAACTCGCATTTGATAAAAAAAACCCAACCTAAACACCTCCGAATCAACTGAAATTTTGCACTCACATCCCAAATTACTTAATGAAGATACTGCAACTCTCAGAATCAATTCTGACCCTTGGATCAAAATCACACCTATCAACTCGATATCACAAAATACTAACTTCGCCAATTCAAGCCTAATTTTACACCGGACCTCCAAAATCACTTCCGGTCACACCCCTAAGTCATAAATTACTCCCCGAAGTTAACCAAATCACCGGAAATTACATCCGAGCCTTCTAACTCGTAAAACAAATCAACTCTAATACATCCAATACTGATAGTGAAACATGAAGAAACATAAGAATGGGGGAAACAGGGCGGTAAAAGACGAGGTGTCATGTCGTCTCACAAAAACACAGATCATGCGCCCAAGTATTTTACTGCATTCAAATATAGTCTATAGTAGTACTTCACATCTCACAATTTCTCTCTCATTTAAAAGACCATCTCTTTTTGTGAGAATCTCAACTTTCTTCTACTTCTTTTTTTGTTTTTCAATCTTTTAAATTGTGAAATTGTTTGATTAATTGGTTTGTAGTTTCTTATGTAGCTCTATTGTACTTGTGAATTTTGGTAGATTCTACTTCATTCTCCTTCTTTCTTTGTTGCACCCATTTCTTGGTGATGTGATTTTGATAGATCCGATTTGGTTTTCTTCATATCTTAGATTTTTCTGTTGAATTTCTTACAAGCAGTTTAGTAATTTGTAACTTTTTTGCTCACGAGTTTTCGAAATAAATACTTGGTGCATATGTCAGAATACATATTTATTTCTTATTTATAGCTAAGAAATTAGCAAATTTTGGAGTGAGATAACTTTTAAGGGGAGTAGTCTTTGTCAATGATTACTATTTTTAGGTGCAATATTATTTCAATTTTAGCTTTATTCTATAGAAATTTAAGTCCTGCTATTAGTTCATATAAAAATGACCCATAAATATGTTAGATGGTTATTTTTTTTTACCTTTAAGGGTATTTGAAACAGCAGACATATTTTAGTCACTCCTACCAGGTCCGAATATGAGAGGACACTTCTTTCTCCACATAAGAGATGCTATGTGATTGCGAATTTGTTGATAAGTTCATGAGATATTTGTGCTTTGACTAATTCCACTTCGTGGAAGAATACAGTGTAGTTTGCAATGACAATAAACTTAGACTTGAATTTAAGGTAGATATTTTATGACTTAAATATGTATGTCAATTATTTATAATTCTAAATTATTCTATGTAAAATTATAATTTACTTTAAACTAAGGAAATCATTTTATTGGAAGTATTTTTTATTGCCGTTTGTTTTATTTATATATGAAACATGTAGAATGATATAACAATCATGGTATCAAGTCAATATAATGGTTCTTATATTACATGCTGAGTTGAGGAGTGCGATGGCGTGAGTATGTGTGGTACAATGTCACGACTCGAATTTTCTATTCTCGGAGGTCGTGATGGCGCCTACTCGTACAAGCTAGGCAAGCCACACTCTTAGAATCCATAAGTATCTTTATTTTAGATCCATTTTTATCAATTAATAGAGCAGGAAATAAATAATTAAACAACATCGGAATTTGAAATTGAGCGAAAGACTTAAACGAAATAAACCAAGATAATAAGGAAGATCCACTTGTGCCTCTACCCAGAACTAGTATCACAACATTCACGGATTACTAAAATTTACTACATACAACCGTTTGAAAGAATGTAACATTGTCTATCTCAAATACAAGAGATAACAGAACATAAATAAGGATAGATGATACGCCGGGCTTGCGCACGCCTGTAAGGCAACCTCGGTGTCTCGGGGACTGAAGATTGGCTCCCGATCTACTACCGCTGTCCGATACCTGGATCTGTGCGAAAGAGCACAGAGTGTAGTTGAATAGGGCTAAATTTGGCTCGTAACGTCCCCACGACAGGTGGGCACGTCCCCCATGATAAGGACGACCCAAGCAAGGGTGCGTCCTAAATCGGCAAAGAAGGAACAACGTCGTTTAGCACCTGTCCTTTTTTCTGATTGAAAGCCACCAACCTTTGTACCCTTTTTTTATTATTTTATTTGTTCGAGGAAGGTTTCCTACTATATAAAGGAAACCTTCTCTTGGTAAAAGGCATCAGTATTGTTCTCGAAAAATACAATCTCAATTTCTATCTATATTCTCTCTCTCTCTCTCTATCTCTCTCTCTCTCTCTCTCGTTCATAACCATTACTTCCTTATTAAGCTAAGTCTATTCTTTCGTCCATTCACAGAAAAACAATAAGCACTCTAAGTGGCTTGGTTGAGAAGCCACCTCAACACAATGTCAGATTCAGGCCAACAACAGATCTTGTTGTAGTCAGAGTGGAACCCGAGGCCACCCGTGCAAACAATGCGCCCCTCCTTACCCGAGCCGATGGCGACACGCTCACAACTATCCTCAAGAAGATGGATGAATTGGAAAATGAAACTGGGTCGCTCCGTGACCAGATGAAGGAAAACCAAGAAAGGGTGGACAAAATCCCTGGTACCCCCAAAATGTTGCCGAAACACGACGTGGGGAGGTTTGCTGAACAACCCTACATGGAAGAGGCTGCACCATATCCCATTCCGAAAATCTTCAAAATGCCGCCTTATATGAGAGTGTACCACAGAACTACAGATCCCGAGGACCACCTGATCCACTACGTCACTGAAGGTAGTGACCTCTCAAAGGAACAGGTACCGCCTGTACTACTGAGGAAGTTCGGCGAAACCCTAAAAGAGGGAGCACTGACCTGGTATTCCCAGCTACCGGCCAAAATTATTTCCACGTTCAAGAAAATGGCGGACAAGTTTTTCACCGCGCATGCAGGAGCTAACAAAGCAGAAGCAAGGGACAATGACATCTTCGTCGTTCGGCAAACCACAGGGGAAAGACTCAAGGACTTCCTAGCTAGATTCAATAGTGTAAGGATGACCTACCCAACGTATCGGAAGACATGGCAGTCAATGCTTTTCAAAACGAGGGCAACCAAAAAATTACTCAGCCACCTCATGAAGTACCCGCCCACTACATAGGAAGAGATCCACAATGCTTATTGCGCTAAGGTGCGCGCAGACGAGGGCGACCTCAACAGACCCACCCAACATCTAACAACGATACATCCAGAGATCAATAGAGGTCGACGCAACGAAGGACGGCGGAAACAAGGCCACGTCCCAACAGGGAGCAGCACCAACCCTACATCATATCCTCTTATCCACCGCCACCCAGGCACGCGGACGCACTACAGCAATTTGTTGCCCCATTACAAAACGACATAGGTACGCCCCTTTTATTATCTGCCATAATTTTTGTGTGTCCCCTTCAGAGGTAGTGAGAAGCTGGGCAACAAGCTGCAATGACCGACAAATATGAAGTCGGACATTGTCACCAGAAAATCAAACGCCTTGTACGAGTTCCACCAGGAGCGGGGGCACAAAATCGAAGATTGTATAGGTCTATGACAAGAGGTGGTCAAAATGTTGAACCAAGGGTTCCTGAGGGAGTTACTCAGTGACAAAGGAAAAATTAACTTTGGACGTGGATGGGAGAAACACCACGGGCCAACAAAGCCGCCCTCACTAGCCCGCACGATCAACATGATCATCAGAAACAGTGACGATTCGGCAGTCAACAATTTCAAGTTTACCACTACGCACAAGGTGAAGCGAACTATTGCCCACGCCACGGTATGACGACTTCGAAGATAGTATCATCTTCGATAAGTCTGATGCCGACGGTTTGTCTTTCCCTCATTACGATGCTTTAGTTTTTACATTACGTACCGCAGATTCGGATGTTAAAATAATTATGATCGATGACGGCAGTGGCGCCTATATTATCCACCTGAGGGTCCTCGAACTAATGGGACTCGAGGATAAGGTAGTATCGCGCTCAATAACACTAATCGATTTCGATAATGAAGTGGAACGAACCTTAGGAGAAATATCGCTACACGTCCTAGCGGGGGGGGGGGGGGTCACGCTGGAAACAACTTTCCACTTGATGAGCCAGGAAACAACATACAACGTCATCATCGGGCGACCATGGATACATGCCATGAGAGAGGTCCCTTTGAGCTTTTACCAAATGGTTAAATTTACCACCTCATGGGGAATATTTAGCATTCGAGGCGAGCCCCACACTGCTCAAGAGTGCTATAAAATAGTGCAAGACTGCGTCCACACCAAACAGCTTAAGGGGGCGAGCGCAGCCGCATAGCAATCAGATGTGTCGGGGACTAAGGTCCACGCGACAGAAATCGCCATTAAAGACCCTGATGTCGTAGAAGCCCGTAACGCTATGGTCAAAGACCTTGACCCGGTCCAACTAGACAACAACGACCCTAGAGAAGGCGTACATCGGGCACAGCCTCTCAAATCCAAGTAAGTATCGTGAATTTTTATCTAACCATACAAAGCTGTTTGCTTTTTCCCATTCGAATATGACAGGAATCCCGCGAGAAATCGCCGCTCACAAGCTGAATGTTGACCTATTACACTCGCCTGTACGGTAAATAAAAAGGAAATTCAACGTCGCGATCAACAAAGTGGTCAGTGAGAAAGTAGGCAAACTTCTGACCAACGGCCCCATCAGGGAATCAAAGTACCCTCAATGGGTCGCCAACGTCGTCATGGTCTAAAAGAAGAACGGAAAGTGGAGAATGTGTGTAGACTTCACTGACTTAAACAAGACATGCCCGAAATATTCCTTCCTACTTCCCAATATTGACCAGCTAATGACGCAACCACGGGGCATGAGCTGCTAAGTTTCCTAGATGCATACTCTGGTTACAACCAAATCATGATGGCCAAAGAGGACCAAGAAAAAACAACTCTCATCACCCACCAGGGGACAAACTGTTACAAAGTAATGCCCTTCGGGCTCAAGAATGCAGGAGCCACATATCAGAGGCTGGTAACCAAAATGTTTAAAGAGCAACTCGGTAAGACCATCGAATTCTACATCGATGATATTCTATTAAAATTGGCAAAGAAAGAGGACCATATCGGCCACCTAAAGGAGGCCTTAGAAATACTGAAGAGGTACGGGATGAAGTTGAACCCCGAGAAGTGCACCTTTGGCGTCGCTTTAGGAAAATTCTTAGGATTCCTCGAATCAAAACGAGGCATCGAGGTCAATCGAGACCATATCAAGGCGATAGACGCAATACCTGAGGTGCTGAGTAGCATGAAACAGGTACAAAAGCTAACGGGGCGCATAGCCGCTCTGTTACGGTTCATCTCACGATCGTCCGATATGTGCCATAAGTTTTTCAACTTACTGAAAAAAGATCAAGGACTACAATGGACCGAAGAATGCGCCGAGGCCTTGAGGAAGGTGAAAGCATTCTTGTCTTCGCCGCCCTTGCTGGTTAAGGCAAGTCTGGGCGAACCATTGTTAATCTATCTGGCCATATCAGAGGTTGTTGTCAGCGCCTTCCTTGTTTGCAAAAACAAAGGTACATAATCCCCTATCTATTACATTAGCAAAACCCTAGTGGACGTCGAAACTCGGTACCCACACCTCGAAAGGTTAGCATTGGCACTAGTCGTAGCTTCACGAAAGCTATGGCCCTATTTCCAATGCCATACCATAAAAGTAATAACGACCTTCCCATTAAGAAGCGTTCTACACAAGCCTGAATTATTGGGTTGGCTCGCAAGCTGGGACATTGAGCTCAGCGAGCACGACATCTCATTCCATCTAAGAACCGCTATGAAGTCGCAAGTCCCGGATGTTTTTATAGACGACTTTAGCACAAAAATCTTGCCAAAACCAGAACTTGAGGCACAATATGCCTTTGCCAATAACGACCTATGGGTCCTCTACACTGATGGCGCCGCCAATGCATCGGGATCAGGACTCGTCCTCGAGGTCCCTACGGGCGAAATGATTCGCTAGTCCATACGATACCCCAAAATGACTAACAACGAGGCCGAGTATAAGGCCAAAATTGTAGGTATGAAGCTGGCTTAAATTTTGGCGCCCGTCGACTCATCCTTCACTGTGATTCCCAACTCCTTGTAAACCAAGTCACAGGGACTTACCAGATCAAAGAACAGAGACTTCAAAATACCAGTTAAAGATCTGCAGGTTAATAGCCACATTTGATGAATGTCGTCTGGAACAGATCCCAAGGGCACGAAATATCGAAGGAGACGATTCAGAAAAACTGGCTACGGCTACTAAAAACTTTGATAAAGAGAGCGTAGTCACTCTCCTCCACTCCGGCATCGATCACCCTGAGGTATTCTCTTTAAATTTTACTTGGGACTGGCGCAATAAGTTTTTATCTTATCTATAGGACGGGACGCTACCATCCGACAAGAAAAAGGAAAAGAAACTCTGCACGCAAGCCGCTCGATACTACTTAATAAACAAAGACCTCTACAAGAGAACGTTTGGCGGACCCTTGGCCAAGTGCCTAGGGCCGCACCAAATGAGGCCAGTACTCAAAGAAGTACATGAGGGTCACTGCGGTGCTCATACAGGCAACCGCACCCTCGTACAATGCATCATACGAGCCGGCTACTACAGGCCCACCATGAAGAAGGAGGCGGCAGAATACGTCCGCCAATGCGAGCAATGCCAAAAATACACCCCCATGATACACCAACTAGGAGAGCCCCTCCATTCGGTCACCTCCCCATGGCCTTTCATCGAATGGGGAATAGACATAGTCGCCCCCCTACCCGCAAGACAGGGAAAGGTATGATTTCTATTAGTATTAACTGACTATTTTGGGTAGAAGCAGGTGCGTATGCACAAATACGTGAACAAGAGGTAATCGCCTTCATCTGGAAAAATATTATATTCCGCTTCGTCATCCCTAAAGAAATTAGTTGTGACAACGAATGACAGTTCATCGATCAGAAAATGACCGAATTCTTCGAAAAATAGCGCATCAAGAGGATACTTTCCACGCCATATCATCCTGCCGCCAACGACCAAGCAAAATCCTCCAACAAAATAATATTAAACATACTGAAAAAGAAACTCGAGGACGCCAAAGGCCTATGGCCCGAGCTGCTACCCGAGGTATTATGGGCATACCGGATCACACCCAAATCCAGCACAGGGGAAACACCATACTCGCTGGTCTACGAAACTGATGCGGTCATACCCGTCTAGGTCGGCGAACCAAGACTAAGATATTCACACACCAGTGGAACAGAAAACGACGCCAATAGACTCCAAGACCACGATGAAGCTGAGGAAAGGAGAGAAATGGCCCATATTAGAATGGTGGCCCAAAAGCAACAAGTCGAAAACTACAACAAGAGGGCCAAAATAATACCACTCAAGGTGGGAGATTACGTCCTCAAAGCCAAGACATTGGCATCCAAAGACCCAAGTGAAGGAAAACTAGGCACCAACTAGGAAGGACCCTACAAAATCACAGCAGTAGCCACCAAAGGCGCATTCCAGTTAGAAACAATGGAAGGAAAGACGCTCCAAAACAATTGGAACGTTGCTCACCTCAAGTATTTCCACTTCTGAAGGCATCTCCTGAGTCGTACTCTTTAACCCTTACCTGATTTGTGTCCCAATTGGGTTTTCTCGGGGAGGTTTTTAACGAGGTGACGGAGGGGATACCGGGGGATATTTACGGAACAAGTTTATCATGTAAACCTCTCCTTACGACCTCTAGGCCAACATGATAAAGAGATTGAACTAGCTTAATCTCCAATGTATGAAAGGCTACTATCATCTCACATGTATGAAAGGCTACGGCCATCTCCAATGAATGAAAGGTTGCAGCCATATTGTATGAATGTCTATGGCCATCTCCAATGTATGAAAGGCTACGATCATCTCCAATATATGAAAGGCTACGGCCATCTCCAATGTATGAATAGCTACGTCCATCTCTAATAAATGAAAGGCTACGACCATCTCCAATGAATGAAAGGCTACGACCATCTCCAATGTATGAAAGGCTACGGCCATCTCCAATGAATGAAAGACTACGACCATCTCTAATGAATGAAAGGCTGCGGCCATCTCTAATGAATGAAAGGCTACGTCCATCTCCAATGAATGAAGGGCTACGGCCATCTCGAGAACCTACATGGCCAAGGCCATCTTCACCAACAGTCAACCTAAGATTCGACTAT
The DNA here is from genome assembly GCA_034376525.1 of Nicotiana benthamiana. Taxonomy (NCBI): domain Eukaryota; kingdom Viridiplantae; phylum Streptophyta; class Magnoliopsida; order Solanales; family Solanaceae; genus Nicotiana; species Nicotiana benthamiana. Next base: position 31,689,599 of record CM067335.1, on the reverse strand, counting down.
GGTGAATAAACGACTCGACAACAATCAAAGTCGCCTACATGGCCAAGGCCATCAGCTCTGTCATGGCCAAGGCCATTGATTACATTATGGCTAAGGCCATCTTCACCAACGGTCGACCTAAGATTCAGCCACGGTGAATAAATGACTCGACAATAGTCGAAGCCGCCTACATGAACAAGGCCATCAGTTCAATCATGGCCAAGGCCATGGATTACATTATGGCTAAGTCCATCAATTATATCATGGCTAAGGCCATTACCACCAATGGTTGACCTAGATTCAACTACGGTGAGTACACGACTCGACGATAGTCGAAGTCGCCTACATGGCCAATGCCATCTATTATATCATGGCTAAGGCTATCACCACCAGCAGTCGACCTATATTCGACTACGGTGAGTACACGACTCGACGACCGTCGAAGTCACCTACATGGCTAAGGCCATAAACTACTTTATGGCTAAGGCCATCCTCACCAGCGGTCGACCTAAGACTTGACCACGGTAAATATGGGATTCAACAACAATCGAAGTCGCCCACATGGCTAAGGCTGTTGATTCCATTACAGCCAAAACCATCGATCCAAGATTCAACCATGGCCGCCAACACGAACTGCCAACAAAGAACGCAACAAAAGCTCTAAAGAGCGAAAGAAAAAACAATGGAAAAGGGAGGGAAGAAAAATTATATTTCATTTATCCAAAAAACATACATACAACGGGTCCTAAAAATTTTCCATATACAAAATATTCTATATACAAGCCTTAAGGTCCTTTACCACCCCTTCCATCAACTGCCTGGTCGCCATCAGGTCCACTGCCGTCCCCATGCTGATAAGCCCTGGAAATCCACGATAAAAGTATAGGCGGTTGACATCTTAAGAATTATAGCCCTCCCTACCAGGCAAGTCGGAGCTATAATCGGCCACTTTATGGGCAATGTGAGTCAAGAGCCGCTGCCTCTCTACTTCCACCTCGAAAGCTCGGCCCGCCGCCAAAATCTCCTCAAGGACGACCAATCTGGCGTCATGGTACACCCACATTTCGTGCACCTCACGGTGCACAGCATCTTATGGGGGCGATCGCCTAAGGGAATTAACTTCGGCTGCTCTGGCGTCCAGCTCGGTTGTAAGGGAAGTAACCCAAGCCTGTAATTCCGCAGCCTCGACCGCCACCCCGAGGCTGATCTCCAAATCCTTCTCCCTTAACCAAAGGAGAATTTCCAGCTCATTATTTTGGGCAAGGCAGCCATCAGCTGCTCATCCAACTTCTTCAGCTCCGCCGCCTTCTTCTTCTTCAAAAGAGCCTCTAATTCTGTAAGGCCATCGCGGAACGTCCGAAACTAGGGATCCTGCTCAAACATGTCTGCCAATGCCCGATGCTTGGCACGAACCTCTCTGTACTTCTTTCCATTTTGGAGAAGGTGGCCGCTCTCTTTTGCTCATGCCACCTCAAGTCTACCTCCAAAAAGAAGATCTGAAGAAGAAGAAAATAAATGCGTCAGAACAAACCACAGTGGCTTTGAACGACAAAATAAAGAAGGGGATGAAAGCTACATGTAAAGATGAACTGGCTACCAACCTCGACAAGTCCCCATTTCTGACATCTCTCAGCGACTCATGCTCCGCAGCCTCACACAACAGGGTCATGTCCGCCGCGGCCTGCTCGCTATCCTGTAATAAGTTTTATCCCCCAGGGATCACAATGCGACAAGTAGACCAACCCTCTCTCATCTTCGCACGGCCTGAGATGCCTGGTGTCTCCTCGAGAGCGGCTTCAAAGCCCGTCCTCTCAGTCTCCACGACTGCCTCATTAACATCGGAGAACAACTTTCCTCCTGATGCACGAACCAAACAGGCGGCAGCTGCCCTCTGAGGGACCATTCACCCAGCACAAATGGCCTCGGCCATAAAGGTCGACCTTGGCACTTCACGAGGCTCACTGTTCCTCCTCACGCACTCAACGGGAATGCCTTTGACAGTAATCAGCTGCCGCCTCTTTTTTAGGCGGCTCCTCTCTTTCGGAAGACACCTCCGCTGGAGCGACTTCAGGTGTCGGCACGGGAGCAGTTTCAGGTGCCACTGCAACTGAAGCCTCTGGTACCTCCACAGAGGCAGCCTCAGGCACCGCCTCTAATGCGGCCGCCGATGTAGTCCCTTGGTGGGAAATAAAAAGGGGGCTACCTCTGGGTGAGGCGCCCACAAATATATCTTCAGAGTCAGACTCCGCTTTGTCCGGGCCTGTTTTGGTTTCCTTCGACTTTGTCCTTGAGAAAGCACCCCGACCTGGCAAACGAAAAATGCATCAGGTATGAAGGTCTCCAATCTAAGACAAAACATATGAAAATTGGGAAGTTTATTACACATTGGGCCGTACAACCTACGTAATTCGGGCCAAGTACGACATCTCTCTTCATATGGTATCAATCCCGCCACCCACGACCGAATGTCGTCGACGAGGTGGGGTGATCGATCCACCACTGCAAAAAGGAAGAAAGTGAGTTCAAAATTAAAAATAGAACGTCGCAATGTTACATACAAGGATACTTACATCCTCAATTCCACGTCTCTAGAATCCTTCAGGATCGAACACTAAATGGATCATCCTAACGTAAAAGAATCTATGCTAGAACTCGCAATTAGCTTTGTCGTTGGCCCTCACAACAAAGCTTTTCTTGCCACGGCTCCTCAGTTGGAGCATGGTACCCCTCATATAACCGGGGTTGAACATCTATAGTAGATGGTGAATGGAAACAATGCCCCCGGCCTCACCTGCAAGTGTGGTAAGGATCCGACACTCCTTTAGGGTGTATGGGATGAGAGAGCCGGATATACTTGATAGAAGCGGCATAGCTTCTCCGCCGAAGGGCTAAGCAAAAAGCTATACCCAATCTTAAGAGCAAATTCATAAAATGCACAAAAGTCGGGCTTATGTACATTGGCATGGTCCGTCCTAGCCGAAATTATCTTAACGTGATCAGGAATGTTGTACCTGGTCCTGATAACGTCCAAGTGAGATTGTAGTAAATCACTCTCCTCCCAAGGATGAGAGGGGCTTGCCATATTGAAGTCTTTTCTCGCACTCAAATCCTTCGGTAAAATGTTGTCTACCATTGACGGAACTAGGATTTTTCCTGCTCCTTCCCTTTCGCCATTGGAAGAGGGTGGAACCCTAGAAGGGGCACTACCCTTAGCCTTTTTTCTTTCTTGGTGTTTTGCCATATTGAAGAATGAAGTGTTGGTAGTGAGTAAGATAATTCTCAGGAATCCATCTAAAAACGATACAACTATTACAGGAAAGAAGGATGAAGAAAGAAACGAAGGAAAACTTTCTAAAAAGATTGAAAAAATCTTTGAACCACCCTCCTATTAATAGGAGAAAGGCACACGGGAATCGAAGAGACTCAGTTCTGAATCCAGCGCCAAAATCCAAAATGTCACGTCGCATTCTGAACAAGTTTCGGGAACAGGCATAATGAGTACGCATGTAGCTGATGACATCACCTTAAAAAAGGTAGATCACACGTCAATGGCCCAACCAATGCTATCCACGTCCGTGTTCTGCAAAGGAGACACCTATGGGCATGATCAAATTTCCGTAAAAAACGAATCATGCATGTCCGTCTATTGAAGACGATCATCGAGTACATTTCCAACGAATGAAGGGACTAACTGCATAGGGATAAATTTGGCTCGTAGCGTCCCCACGACAGGTGGGAACATCCCCCATGATAAGGGCGACCCAAGCAATGGTGCGTCTCAAATCGGCAAAGAAGGAACGACGTCGTTTAACACCTGTCCCTTTTTCTGAGTGGAAGCCACCAACCTTTGTACCTTTTTTTTGTTCGAGGAAGGTTTGCTGCTATATAAAGGAAACCTTCTCTTTGTAAAAGGCATCGGTATTATTCTCGAATAAGACAATCTCAATTTCTATCTCTATTCTCTCTCTCTCTCTCCCTCTCTCTCTCTCTCCCTCTCTCTCTCTCTCTCGAGTTCATAACCATTGCTTCCTTATTATGATAAGTTTATTCTTTCATCCATTCATAGATAAACGAAAATCTCAAAGTGATATTCATCTCTTAGGCTTATTATATTTGATTACGATTTACCCCCATATATTTTTGATTGTTTTTAGGCTTACAATACACTAACATAATTTTTGAGCTAAACAGTAGTATCAGCACAACCGACCTTATGTAGTGGCAAGTGTCTAGCCTAACTCCGGCAAAGTAGTGACGAGGCTACAGAGGACTATCATATAAACCTGTGCAGTTATATAAATATATCTACAATGGGAAAATAACGAAATTTACCATTTTTAAATGGGAAGGGGACATGCTTCGGGGATAACAGGTAATACAGAAATTAAAGAGACTAATAAGGAACATCAATAAATTATTTTTAACACGGCTAAGGAAAATAAAAGCAGATTTCACAGTCTGTACACATCTCATTGCAGGCGAGCAACCCAATCCCATCTCTCAATGTTTCCGTGGTAGGCGTACCACCTGCTCCCATTTCATTATGTCAACAGTTCTTCCAAATGAAATTTACTCTAATTGACACGACAATTAATACAAATTTGTAAAACAACAAGTACATAATAATTATGACTCAATGAGGAGAACTTACAAGTAGCAAATAATTATGGGCTTTAAGGGATAATTAGGAAGACTTAGTATCTACTATGTCGGAAATCAAGTAGCAATCAAGCCACCTAAACATGTCGCAATTATGGCATAAATTAAAGACACAACGTTGTATAATGATATCTTGATTCAATAATAACAAGGAACACAATCAAGGAAAATGTCAACATAAAGAATCACAGTAGTAGTGGAATAAGACAATTAATGCACTTGAACTGACAGCAATAAGACAATTAATGCACTTGAACTGACAGCAATAAGAAATCATAACAAATAGCAATAAGTGGACGGCATCAGCATTCGTGCTTTTACTCTCATCCTCACCAAAATAATATAATAAAATGTGCACGACATCACCCTTCGTTCTTTTATTCTCTTTCCTCACATATAATCAATATAATCGGCATGGAATGGTACATCGTGTGTCACACTATCACCCTTCATGCTTTACTCTCTTTCCTCACAATAATCAATGAATATCAGTCCGGAATGGTACATCGTACGGCACGGGATCACCCTTCATGCTTTAAACTCTTTCCTCACAGTATCAAACAGTACACGGCATCACCCTTCGTGCTTTATCACTCTTCCTCACCTCAAACAACATTCACAAATAAAGGGCAAGGAATAAACACATAATGATAGAAATCCCAGCAAGGGAATGCAATTAAACAGTTAAATCCCGGCAATGGAACAATATCAATAAGTTTTTGTATCCCGGAAAGGGAGGAAAGACAACAAACAACAAAACGTCCCGGCAAAGGAATAAACCCATAACTCTTTCTCTTTCTTTCACTTTCATCTTATTGTTCACATTATCACTGAGCCAACGCTCCAAAGTTTTAATTATCTCATATACCTTCACAATTTGTATTTCAACTCGAGCCAACGCTCCACGAAGTTTAAAGATCACAATTTCTTTCACATACTCTTTACAACATATCAAAATTATCAATCAAGCATGGAAGTTATAACAAATCAAAATATTTGCAATATAAGGACTTACGGTCATGCTAGACACCAATGTATAGATACTTGTCACCATGAGTATGCACATACTCGACAATTAGCAAGTAGCAAATAAGAATCAACTCCTATTTCCTCAAGCTGTGATTAGACCAAACACTTACCTCAACTTCCAAGGCCAAATCAATCTACAACAACCGTTTTTCCTCTCGAATTCAGCTCCAACTCAATCAAATCTATACAATAATGACATCATAGTATCAATATGTGCTAAACAAATCAAACCCAATGCCTAAAATATAGATTTTCAAGCTTTCTTCCCAAAATTTCAAAAATCGACCCCGGGATCGCTTCATCAAAACACAAGTTTCGGACCAAATTCATATCACCCATTCCCCCATGAGCCAGAATATATAATTTATTTTCAAATTCGACCCCAAAACGAGGTCTAAATCAAGAAAAATTAAAAGCCCTAACTCTACCCATTTCCCCCAATTTCTACCCTAAATTTCATGATATAAGCTTAGGAATTCAATGGAGATTGATGGGAAATGAAGGAAACTAGTCAAATAATACTTATCCAAGAAGCTTTGGTGAAGAGTGCTCCCAAAATCGTCCCAAGGTTATGGAGAAGAGAGGTTTCTGTGAAATATGGGAGAAATCTCGAATGGGTTGTATTTTATGACTTTGAAAATCACCGGGCAAAATTACCCTACGCGTTCGTCACGGTAGGGTCACGCTCGGAAGGGCAGGAGCTGACAACCATCACATTCGCAAGTGGATTAGTGTGAATGTGAAGAGGAAAATACTGGTGGTCCAAAGTTTGGCCTACGCGAACGCGTTGAAGGAGGATTGTAGGCTTACGCGAACGCAAGAACTGGTACGCGAACGCGATGTAGAAAAATCTGGGCTTCACAAACGTGGTAGAGAGGGTGTGCATGCGAAGAAAGATTGGCATGTGCATTGCAGATTTTCTACAATTTCTCTAAGTTCAAAACCACCTCGGAACACCTCCAAAACACTCCCGAGACCTCGAGGCTCCTAACCAAACACACACACTGACTCAACAACATCCTACAAACTTAACCATGCGATTAAATTGCCAAAACAACATCAAAATCAATGAATCAAACTTCGAAATCACTAGTTTTTCATCAAACTTCATAAACTTTTAAATTTAGAGTTTTAGGTCTGAAATACGTCAAACGACGTCCGATTTCAACCAAACTTCACATATATATTTTAAACCACATATAAGACCTGTATCGGGTGCCGAAACCAAAATACGGGTCTGATACCAACAAGTTCTAACTAATTTTCGTTTCAATTTTCCTTAATAATTTCGAAAAAATAATTTTAGTCAAAAATTCATTTATCGGGCTTGGGACCTCACAATTCGATTCAGACATACGCCCGAGTCCCATATTTTTTTTACGGACCCTCCAGGACCATCAAATCATGGGTCTGGGTATGTTTATCCAAAATGTTGACCTAAGTCAAATTCATTCATTTTAATACAAACTTTTAGCATTTTTCACAGAATGTCACATAAAATCTTTTCGGCTACGTGCCCAAACTATGCACGTAAATCGAGGTACTCAAAATAAGGATTTCAAGGCCACAGAAGTATGGAATGAGAAAGAAAACAGGTGATGACCCTTTGGGTCGTCACATATAGCTTCGCGATCGCGTGATCATTATTGTGATCGCGTGGGTGTGAATGTTATGGATTCTTGATCGTGTGGAGCGTGTCGCAATCGCGTAGGGTCAATCGAGGGGCAATCTATTTTATGCTTCGTGATCTCGAGGCTACTGACGCGATCACGATTAAGGAATAATTGGGTAGAATGTTTAAGTTCAAATCGAGGGTTTTGAGTTCATATCCCAAAATTGAATTGGGGGCTCGGTAGGAGACAAATTTTGGGGAGATTTTTGGTGGAAGTTTGCTGGTAATGATTCTTAACTGCTTTTTACTTGTAACCCATTAATCTAAACGTAAATTCATCTTTTAATTTCGAAATTTGTATGAAAATTGGAGGAAAGTTCTTAGACCTAGAAAATGAGTTTTGATTGGGTTTTTGACATCTGATTTGAGAGATTTTTATATGACTAGACTCGTGTAAGTGTGAGAATTCTGAAAGTATAAATTTCACCGGATTTCGAGACGTTTGCCTAAGGGGCATTTTGGTCATTTTACATGAGTTCTCGCATTAACTTTGAATTTAATTGTAGAATCCGCTTCTTGAAGTATTATATATTATGGAATTGAATAGATTTGGACCATTGGAGTCGGATACTCGTGGCAAGAACGTGGTTTCAAGTTGATTTTGAGCTGGTTAGAGGTAAGTGGCTTGTCTAACCTTGTGTAGGGGACCGTACCCTTAAGATTGGTATAATTGGTGACTGAATTGCCTTGTGCGTGAAGTGACAAGCATGTACTTGTGAAAATTATTGGAAATTCGATTTTTCTTAAAGCATCTTAGCATGTATCTTTTCCAGCTTTGTCATACTCGTATATTTATCATGTTGTTAGTTAGAAAAACATCTTTAGTTAACTCAAATTTTCCTTTTGCTTTAATTGCATTGATTGCATTATGTGAAGCATGTTAGGCTAGAATTACTTGCTTCCTTGATGTGGAAATTTTATTATGAATCTCTCGTTGTTGTTATTTGTGTATTTACATTAGGACTACGGATGTGGGATTCCGGTAGCTCCCCCTTGTCTGTTTTCTTTGGGACTACGGGTTAGATTTACGGTAAATCCCCCTGCACATATATATAGAACTACGGGAATGCACCCGGTAGATTCCCCCAGTGCTGGGTAATTATATTTGGGACTACGGAACGGATTCCAGTAGATCCCAGCGCCTTGATAGTTGGACTACGAGACAGTATCCCGGGAGATCCTTTGGGTATATATATATGATGTACTATGGGACGGTATCTCGGGAGATCCATTGGATAGTTGTGATGGACTACAGGACAGTTTCCTGGAAGGTGCTGAATGATTTGTTGTATTTCTTCTGTGATTTGTGGTCTTTGTGCTAATAATTGTTGCTCTTTCAATTCTATGATATTTCTTACTTTTGAACTTAATCATACTGCTTTATTTCATATAGTTCAATCTTATATTTTATTTAACCTCAGTAGGGTCCTGACCTTCCTCGTCATTACCCGACCGAGGTTAGGCTTGGCACTTACTGAGTATCGCTGTGGTATACGTATGCCCTTCTGCACATATTTTTCATGTACAGATCCAGGTACCTCTGCGCAGGCTTACCATCTTTGAGGCAGGCTGAGCTTTTGGAGACTTTGAGGTACATCTGTCGCGTCTGCAGACCGAAGAGTCTCCTTTTTTAATCTATCTTGTAATGTTAGCTCTTGTATCGTATTGTTGATGTAGACATTCTGGAGAATTGAGATTTGTATGTAATTCTCCTAGCTTGTGTTCCCGTGAGTTTTCGGGTTATGGGATAGTGTTGTAGAAGTTCAGTTATTATGCTGTATATGCCGAGTGGCATTTTATACTTCACTTTCATTTTGTTAAATTCTAGTATTAAGTTATATTTCCGCAAAGTCTCGAGTGTTTTCCCGTACTTATTATGCTTACCTAGTCGTAGAGACTAGATGCCGTCACGACAGTTCATGGAGGAAGAAATTGGCGTCGTGACAGATAGCGAGGATTGTCAAGGTGCAACATATTCTTTGGAGTTAATAAGGCTATTTTTATTCATCGAATCTCTGTCGACGTCAACCTTCAAGAAGCTAGTGCACAAGATTGGGATGTGTAGGCTTAAGAATGTGAATTGATGCTCTCATCACAGGGAGTTAATATGTGTTGTACTCTTTTTTCCTTACAAAGTTTTGTCCCACTGAATTTTCCTTGCAAAGTTTTTAACGAGGCAATCAAAATGCGTATTTCTAGATATGTGTACTCTTTTTCCTTCTCTAGAAAATTTTTCCCACTGGATTTTATTTTAGTTAAGGTTTTAACGAGGCACATTATCTGTTGAATAGACATTCAAGGAAGAGTATTATATATAGAATTCTATTTAAGGTGAATGTCTATATTTTTGAGTGATTTGAGGGTTTGTTACTAGGTGGCTAAGTTACTTTTTCCCTATAAATAGAGGGATTCTATTCTATTGTATTGATCCCAAAATCAACGAATTCTTTCTCTACTTTTCTCTACAATAATCTTCTTGTTTTTTTATTATTCTAGGATAAAATTGCAGTTTTCCCTAATTTTTAAACATATGTCACAGGTAATATTCATTTCGGAGAAGGGTCACAGATGCCCCTAAACTATACATTTTGGATCAATAATGCCCTTCATCCACCTATTGGGCAAATATGTCATTCCGTTAATATTTTTGGCTTGCAAATGACATTTGAGTTAACGGAGGGACACGTGTCATCGTCATATTGGTCCATTCTAAATATTTCTTAATTAATTAAAAAGACTTATTATTCATACCCGAAAAATAATTTTCTAAAGTAATTTTTCTTAATTTTTTTTTTACTAAAAACTGAAGAAAAAAAAGGAATATTTTTCGCACATTTTACAAAAAAATGAGATTTTTTTACTAAATAATGTTTTTGTAAAAATAAAAATAAATCTAAAAGGTAATTTTCTAAAGCAATACTTTTGTAAAAATTGGAAGAAAAAAGTAGATGTTTTTTTCTAAAATTTCCCATTTTTTTTCAGTTTTTACAAAAATCCCATTTTTTCAATTTATTTTTTTTAAAAAAAAACTTGATATGGGTTGGAAATTTTTTTTTCAGTTCTTTTTTAACCCTGTGACTTTTGTAAAAACTGGAAAAAATTGGAAATTTTAGAAAAAAATATCTATTTTTTTCAGTTCTTACAAAAATATTGCTTTAGAAAATTACTTTTTAGATTTTATTTTTGTTTTTACAAAAACATTGTTTTAGTAGAAAAATTTCTGCTTTTGTAAAAAGTGCGAAAATTTTCCTTTTTTTTCTTCAGTTTTTAGTAAAAACGAGTTTTAGAAAAATTGCTTTAGAAAATTATTTTTCAGGTATGAATCATGGGTCTTTTTAATTAATTAAGAAATATTTAGAATGGACTAATATGATGATGACACGTGTCCTTCGCTAACTCATATGACACTTGTGAGCCAAAAACATTAATAGAAGGACGTATTTGACCCAATAGGTGAATGAAGGGCATTATTGATCTAAAATATACTCCCTTCGATCCAAAATAAGTGACTTTTTGGCCTTTTTCTTGTGGTCCAAAATAAGTGGTTTTTTCAGATTTTAATAGTGCATTAATTATTTTTTTCCTACACTGTTCTTGAAGTAAATAATATTGAAATATGTGTTATGAGTGTTTATGTGAGATAATAAAGGTTAATATGGTCATTTTTATTGCTAATTAATGCTAAAAGGTAAATTTCTTAATCTGTGTGAAAAGATTTAAAAAATCACTTATTTTGAATCGGAGAAAGTATAGTTTAGGAGCATAAGTGACCCTTCTCCGTATTCATTTTGAAAGGAATAATAGCTGAAACTTACTATTCGATGAGTAGGCATGCACGCAAGGATAAATTCTTAATTCACAGCAAATTATCAATATAAGGTTCAGAAGGAAACATTCCAAAAATAGTAACAGACCAGCTGTGGACTGCATATTGCTAGAGTATTTGGCTGCTCCAATCACAATCTGGAATAGTGAACACTTGACAACAGTCTTGTCTAAGTTGTAACTGCATCTGCACCATATATCGATTTTAAACTCTGCATTTAAATTAGCTATGATCAGGAAATGCTAAAAAATATTTTAAAAGATAAAAACGAACATCACAAGATTGTCATCTAAAAGGTCAGTAATAGGGTGTGTCTCACCATAACCAACATCCATTTCTCCCTTTTGAGCCAAATTATATTTTTTCATTTGTACTACAGCTCCCGAGGCCTTGAGTTTCAGCCTTTATTTTCTCTGTTAATATCACAACATCAAAGATTCAAATAAATGATTTGAAAGCAGGAGTCCCTGACATACACAATTTATCAAGTTTGTTCAAAAGAATTACGTACCAAATTAATAAAGATCGTACATGAAAAATATCTACTCATTCTAAAAGAATATAGAAATACACATGCAAGCAAATGGGATACCATTTTCAAAGAACAACGAATAAAATTAATTATTGAAATATTTTGCACTTAGATGGTAACTCCTTGTAGATAGCATCAATCTTCCCTTATTATTACTATTTTGTTCCGAATGGCATTTTTGCACAAATAGGCATAACTCAGAATCTGCATACTAATGGGAAAGCTAGAGAAATTTTCGTATGAATGCAGAAGCAAAGGAAATACGGAGGATGAGTGAGAATAAAGAAAAAAAAATTAGTTAAAGACAAACCACGATTCTACTACTTGTGGTCAATGTGAATTGGCAAAAAACCCCAAATATTTTAGTTAACGACATTTTTTCTTTGATACAGTTTCGTAAATGAAGTGACATTTGAGGACATTTAAATGCCTCCTCAGAAAGGGTGACGAAAAGTTGCGGATAAAACTTGGACACCCGCTGCTCCCTTTTGACGCGCGTTGGCTAATTCTCATCTTGTAATACTTTCTCAACTTGCTCCTCTGTCTTCTTGTTCCCCGCTCTTCCATTTCTTGTGTGCTTTCTTACAGCTCCTCTGTTTGGGTGAATATCTCAAATTTCTTCTTTATTTTTCGAATTGTTAAATTTTATGTTAAATGGTTGTGATGATATTTTATGCCGTGAATTTCTTCTGTTTTCTTATTGATATTCTTCAACTGCTATATAGGTTGAAAAAAGATAGGTTATGGAATTCCTCTTTTGCTTATTCTATCTTCTAAGTATGTTTAATATAACTTTTTTTGCGTTTGGAAACTATGGTTTAAAGAGGAATCAGTCTGCTAAATTCAATCTTCTTCGGTTCTTCCTCGCTGTCCTTATTTTACTTTCTCATGCCATTCTCCGAGATGATGCTGGTAGTAAACTGTATTTGTAAAGTAATTCTGAAAATATAAATTAATATAAACAGAAATTATGATAAATAGAAATAACATAAATAGAAATGATCATAAATAATTTGAGCCCATTGAATTCACAGTGTCTCCTTAAGAATTTAATTCCCTTCTAGCACTCAAGGTTATGGATTATTTTCTCCCAGGATAGAACGAATTACACACTGGTGTAGTGGTACTCCAAACGACAGTGTTTTAGCGAGCACAAAGACCAATAGCAAATCTCACTTACTTTTTGCTTTGTTTTATGCTAAAAGTATGTAGAAGAAGGAGAAGAAACTCAAAAATTCAAAGTTAAATTCTGAGCAGAATAGTGTTGTATTTATAGCCAAAATTTGGGTTGGAATAAGAAGAGGTGCAACTCTTTAGAATAGCTGTTTCTGCAAAACTACCACAATATAAATGTCATTATATAAATGACTATTTACTCAATAATAAAGAGGAAAAATAAAGAGGGAAAATTGATGGGTAGTTTATTTTCTGTTACAAAAATAGAAAAACGGATCGGATTTAATATTAATATTCTGTTATTAGCAAATATTTTATAACACATTTCTGTTAATATTTTACTATTAACAAATAAATTTGGTCCAAAAAGTTAATCAATCAATCAATCATTTGACCAAATTCAAATCCAAATATGAATCTGAATCCGAATCCGAAGCCGAGCCACGACGACGACAGCATGAGCTTGCTTTCTTCTCAACTCTATAAGAGTTAGAAGAAGAGCAATTGCTTATAAACATATAAAAAATCTCTTCCTCTTCCAATATGGGACAATGTCCATATGCCAAAGGGGGAAACTTGAAATTTCACTCAAAAATTTTATTTCCCTCCATTTTCCATTCACCCTCTTTTAAGTATTTAATGTATTAGTTAAATATCTTAATACCCAACAATCCCCCTCATGAATGGGGAATGACTATATCACGAAAGTATGCATGAAAAACTGTGTGATTCGCAAGTAAGGATTAATTGCATCATGATAAGTAGGTTTCCCTTTGAACTTTCTGTAGTGAACTTATGTCGAATATACTCGATCAATCGGTAGATTTGATATCTTTGAACCGTCGAACTTTTGTTTATACTTAGACAACCACAAGTCACACAACTAACCCTTAACCGTTTTTGATTCTCATTGTTCTGTTCGTTTCATCCATAAACACCTCCTGGTTTCATAGTTGTGTAGAGAACTGGCTTTAAAAAGTTCTACTTGAAGCGACTAATACTTCACACTTACATAGGTGATTCCTAAACATGTCATCCCGTAGATACACTATTTGATATACCCCGTGTCAAACTTAAAAATTATTAAAAAGCCTTAATGCTTTATCCTTTGTATTGAACATTGTCTCATCACGAGAACGGACCAAAAGTTTAGTTGACAATGTTGAACCGTCATAAATAACTTTGTTTGATCTCCTTGAACCTAGATATTGGGATCTCCACTCTTCTAGGTAGAGTTACCGCCACTATGACTTGTTCTCGGCCACAGTTTCATTCCCCTTTGTAACTTCTCAACTACCTTCTAGTTAGGCTTTTTGTAAGTGGATCCAATACATTATCACTTGACTTTACATAGTCAATCATGATAACTCCTCTAAAGAGTAATTGTTTTATGTCTTTGTCGTATATGACGAGATTTACCGTTATACATATCGCTCCCAGCCCTTCCAATTGCCGCTTGACTATCACAATGTATGCATATTGTTGCCAACGGTTTGGACCAAAATTGAATATCTTCCAAGAAATTCCGAAGCCATTCAGCTTCTTCACCGGTTTTATCCATAGCTATAAACTCAACCTCCATTGTAGAGCAGGCAATACAAGTTTATTTGCACGACTTTCAAGATACCGCTCCTCCACCAATAGTGAATACACAATCACTTGTGGACTTAGAATCAGTTGATTCGATGATCCAACTTGCATCACAGTATCCGTCAATGACTGCAGGATATTTACTGTAGTTCAAAGCAAAGTCCTGGGTATGTACTAAATACCTTAAAACTCGTTTCATGTCCATCTAATGAGATTGACCTGGATTGGTCGTATATCAACTCAATTTACTTATAGCACAAAATATATCTGGTCGTGTACAATTCATGATGTACATTAAGCATCCCAATACACGAGCATAATCCAATTGTGATATGCTTTGGCCTTTGTTCTTTGCTAATGCAAGATTCATGTAAATTGGAGTCTTTGCAACTTTAAAGCCCAAGTGCTTGAATTTTTTAAGTACTGTCTTAGTATAATGAGATTGTGATAATGCCAGACTTTGAGAAGTCGTATAGATCTTAATTCCTAGAATTAAATCAGCAACTCCCAAGTCTTTCATGTCAAACTTACTAGTTAGCATACGCTTAGTAGCATTTATGTTGGAAATGTCATTACTCATTATGAGCATATCATCCACATATAAGCAAACAATGATTATGTGATTTGGAACATTTTTAATGTACACACATTTATCACATTTATTTATCTTAAACCCATTTGAAAACATTGTTTGGTCAAATTTTGCATGCCACTATTTGGGTGCTTGTTTTAGTTCGTAAAGGCACTTAACAAGTCTACAGACCTTCTTTTCTTTACCTAGAACCACAAACCCTTCAGGTTGTTCCATGTAAATTTCTTCCTTTAACTCTCCATTTAAGAATGTCGTCTTAACATCTATTTGATGAATTTCAAGACCATAAACTGCAACAAACGCTACCAACATTCGTATGGACGTAATTCTTGTAATTGGAGAGTATGTATCAGAATAGTAAGACCTTCTCGTTGTCTATAACCTTTGATCATATGCCTTGCTTTATATTTTTCAATAGTGCTATCATATTTCATTTTCCTCTTAAATATCCATTTAGAACCCAACGGTTTATTTCCAGGAGGAAGATCAACCAATTCCCATGTATGGTTGTTCAGTATGGATTCAATTTCACTATTGACTGCCTCTTTCCATAACAATGATTCCGAAGAATACATAGCTTCTTTAAATGTTTGAGGCTCATTTTCCAATAAGAAAGTCACAAAATCTGGTCCATATGTAGTCTCGAATAGGATATTTTGGGTTACTCCGCCCTCGAATAGGATATTTTGGGTTTATCCTCCCTCGAATAGGATATTTTGGGTCTATCCGCCCTCGAATAGGATATTGAACATAGTCCTTCCTCAAAAGAACATTTAATCTATTTCAACCCGAGTCGTCTTTCTTGTATGAACGTTGCCAATGCATGTTATTTTAGAAGATGGTGTTGAAGTTAGGTGCCCACCTGTATAACAAGGGAATACATTTCATGTCTTAGCATTTAGGCGCCCACCTGTATAACAAGGGAATACATCTCACGTCTTACCAATTAGGCGCCCACCTGTATAACAAGGGAATACTTTTCATGTCTTACCAATTAGGCACCCACCTATATAACAGGGTATACTTTTCATGTCATACCAATTAGGCGCCTACATGTATAACGAGGGAATATTTTTCAATCTTTACATTTCAGGTCTTGAAATCATAACCTACCGGAAGGCAGAAGGTTACAACAAAACAATCCCTAGCATAATAAAGGAAGCTGCATCCTTAGCGGACAGAGCAAAATGATGCAAGCTGGTGTTCAGGAAAGCAAGAGGCTAGTGTCATCGCCATTAGTTTTAGGAAGGAAGAAGCACCGGAAGAAACACAAGCCGAAAAGAGAGCAAGGCAACAAGAAAAAGTTGAAGATAGATAAGATCTTATGATCCACAGTCTAGCCTAGCTTCTTGATTTTTCGTTTAGCATGGTGTAACAAGAAGATCGGTACGCAGTAGTAACATCATGTAGAAGTAGTAACATTAGAATTGCAGTCCCATGCCAGTCTTAGCTACCAAAACTTCCCGAACTACATTGAACTGATTCCCTTTTAGCGAGGGATATGTAGGAAACCTTCAAAACAAAGGTTCTATCAAATTTTTCAAAAAATGCTTCACACGGAGTACTTAAATGGGCAAAAATCGCTCGTATCCGCTCACTTTATCTTTGCACGAAAACTCTTTGTGTTTTTGGACAAAGAGGGGCAGCTGTGAGCACGTGATTTTTTTCCTATATATGAATTACTCCCAAAAAATTCAAAAATAAAATATTTTTTTATTGTTTGCAATTGTTGTGAATTTGGTGTTATTTTTCATGTATTATTTGCATTTGTATGTGCATGTTTATTAAAAATATAAAAATATATCGCATTTTCATGTAGGATTTAATTCTACAATTAGGAGTAATTAAATTTGCATTACAAAAATAAAATCACAAAATAGGCATATTTTACATTTTTAGCATTTAATGTCAAATTGTGCAATGTGCATGATAATTATTGTTAGAAGTTAATTCGTATTTTTGAGTTAATTTAGATTATAAATTAATTTAGAATTTTAGTTTTATTAATTAAAATAAAAGAGAACAAAAATAGGAAGAATAAACTCGGATTGGGCCATTTTCAATAAAATCAACTAGGCCCAAAGTACCCAACGACCCAGTCCAATAACTCAACCCGACCCGGTCCATTTCCATCCCCCAAATAACCCAAACCCGACACTTAACTCATCAGCCGCCTATACACATTTGATGAACTTATCTTCTTCTTCTCCATAACCAAACAAACAAACAAAAACCCTAAACCTAGCAGATCCCTAGCCCAGCCGCTGCCTCCCCCTTCCCCGTCGTCCCTCACCATAGACAACCAACAACACCACCATCGTCTTCGCTGAACCAACGATGCGACAGTTGTTACTACCCTCATCGTCGTCACAGCCATGAAAGACCTCAAGCTACCCAACCTCACGAACAACTCGTCGTCACATCGAGCCCAGCGATGGCGTCCAGTTCCAGCTCGACCACACGACCCTACTGTCCGTTGACCTCCTCTTGTTTCCACCAGAAATCATGACCCTCTCGTCTTTCGTCGACCAGCAGTGAGCAACGCCTGTTCTCTTCTTCATCTTCTTCATTTCAAAGAAGATACAGCCCTCGTCGACCACCCAGACACCACCCTAAACCAGCGTACTTTCTCTTTCTTTTCACACCACCCCTTTCGTCTTCACAATTAGTCCGTTTGACCTTGAAAAGTTCGGGTTTGAGTTCGAGTTTGAGTTCGTTTTGTTTCTGATTTGTTGAGGTATTGTTTCCTCTCTTTTATTTGTTCTACTTTTGGTTTATTGTTATATGTTCATGTTGTTGTATTAATGTTCTGTTCAAGTTATGTCGGATGTTCCTCTTCTTCTTCAAGACCTTTTATTTGGTCATTGTTTTCTTATTTTGTTTGAGTGTGCGTCATAAGCTACATTCGATTTGAATAACTTCGTCGAATAGTTAGTTTATGACTGCTTTGTTTTTTGGCAAATACAACCCGAAGCACTTCATTTGTCTGTTTTGATTCTGCTTAAATCATTTGTGTGAATCTGACTTAAGGATTGGTTGTAGTTGTGTAGTGATTTGGTAAATAATAACTAGTGTAGTTGTAAATCAGGAATTTTAAATACTAATTGATTAAAAATTAAGGGGAGGGCAGTAATTGTAGTAAGATTACAGGGGATAGTTTGGGAAATTAAATTACCTAATAATTAAACTAGGGATGCTATTAGACTAAGTGGAAACATTTCTTACTGGGAATGACACTTATTGTTGATTTTAAGGGGCTGAAATGTGCACTAACTGATAAAATAATTAGCACTAACATAATGGGATTAAAGGGATTGAATAAGTCAATAGATAATTATTAGTGGAGAGGACACTAAGGCTGATTTTAAGGATTAATGGGTGGTAGTAGAGGTTTTGAATTTTGGTATAAATAGGAACGTTAGGACAATAAGAAAAAAAGAGGATGGAGATATACATTGAAAGAGGAATTTTTGGGATGAGAAATTGAAAAATGTATTTTGGAAAATAGAAATTGAGAGACATTATAATTCCAGAACTTAAGTGAATGTTGGCTAAGCTTCACTTCAAGAATTTCAATTTATCTTTGAGTGTTCACAATCCGAAATACTTCTTTCTTAGGTTTTCTTCATTTTTGCTTCAATTGTGAGGTAATTTTTGGTACTCAGTCTTTCAGTGTGGTATTACTTAAGTTTCTGTTGGTTTTTTGAAAGTTCTTGGGTTGTTCCTGCTTGGTTTTCGGCTTGGTTTTCTTTAAATCTACCACTGGGTGTCTATTATTGGTTGCTATTGGTTTTGCTGCTTGTTGTTGTGTTGTTGAATCTGCTGTGTTGCTGCTTACACTAGTGCTGCTTCTATTGATTCTCCTCTCCTCTTTTATTTTCCAAATATCGAGTACACACATTGATACACTGGTTTCTTGTAAGCTGAAAGTTGAAGTATGAATTTAGAAATGACGAAGTTGAAGTTGTTTATTTAAATTTATTTTAGTTTGGTATATGGGATATTAGGTCGTATATATAGGTATCTCGTGTCTCTTATTAGAATCATGCAAGTACGGATTATGTATAATTGAACAATATTCTGCAGTAGTTTAGTTTTAAATTTCAACCCTCGTATGCTTAGTAAAAAAATAGATTGAGGTTGTAGAACCCATATTCTGTAGTTTCAGTGCTATTTTTTAAATAGTCAATTTTAAAAAATGGTTAGGCTCTTTAGGATATTTCTAAATACCCAACAATTTCCTCATTGAACAAAAATTTGTTTTGAAACTTGTAGGAACATGGCTTAATTAGGTAGCAGTTGATTCGGTTAGGCAGCACATAGGTCAAATATTCGTATCATTGTTAATAACACTTTCTAGTTATTAATTCTGTTAGTCTAAATCCATGTTAGAAATATTAGTTTAAATCATTTTAGAATGGTTGTTTCATTTTCAATACTTCACCAATCTTGTATGCATATCAGCTTTTGTAATTCGTTTATAGACATGAGGCAATTTTTGTCTTTCAAGTTCAAGTGTATTTTTCTATTAATCGCTAGCATAAATCAAATACTGACAATAAGAAGCCCAGAACTCGCAAGCATGAAAATTAATTAGGATTTTTCTTTCTTTATTTTAGAGAGGAATTTAAATAGAAATGTAGTCTCTTAAGGATATCCTTAAATAGTGGAGGGGTGCCTCGCCTCAGTAAATTACAAATTGCGGGGTCCTCAATAAAAGGACATAATAATTGGATTGACTTCGTAATTGCCACTTAGCGAATTTTCACGGCCTCTTCCAAAAAATAACGATACGTTAGTCTCCTTAGGATGCACCTTAATTAATCTTACTATGCTAAACTCGGGTGTGCATTTATGCAACCTAAATCCAAATCTCGATGGAATCGAAATGTGCCGACGACCACGTGTACACTGGTTGTAACTTGATTCGAGATGCATTTCCTTGACGTCGAAATTTTTTTAAAATTAACTAATGAGGCGTGCCCTTTAGCAAACAAGAATACGCTGGTTGCGAGGCCCTCTATACGTGTTTTTGTGAAATTGCTTAGATTTCGGGACAAGGTCGTTTAGCAAAATTTTACGGTCTTTCTCAAAACCACAATACGCTAGTTGCTTTAGGCACGTCTCTAATAAATTACTTTCTTAATCTACGAATGCACATTTATGTGACCCAAATCCAAATCTCACGGGATCGAAGTGTTTGATAGCCATTGTTACATTGATTGTGACGTGGTTCGAGATACTTTTCACGACGTTGCAATTCTCTGTAAAAATAATAAAAACAGTTAAAAGTAAAAATTTGCATATAAGTTCGTAATTGTAAAAATCAAATAATTGAGCTGAATATGACAGTTGAGCGACCGTGCTAGAACCATTGAACTCGGGAAAGCCTAACACCTTCTCCCGGGTTAACAGAATTCCTTATTCAGATTTCTGGTTCGCGAACTGTTAAACAGAGTCAATATTTTCCTCGATTCGGGATTAAAACCGGTGACTTGGGACACCATAAAATCTCCCAAGTGGCGAGTCTGATTCTTTAATAATAATTCTGTCACGATTGTCCTTTAATTAGAAAAACTCCCTAACCCCTCGGCGCCCGCAGGTGCTGGAAAAAGGAGGTGCGACAAGCAGCTTTGTTGTCCTCTTCAATTCTTAATCTAGCAATTAGATATTCAAGGGACATCTTGCGTTTGTGTTTCAAGTAGTTTTTGAAGTCCTTCAACAAAGGAGGCAACTTCTCAGTCATTGCTGCTACTTGGAATGCTTCATTGATGACAAGACCTTCAATGAAATTTCCGTTAGTAAGAATATTAAGATTACTACTTTCAACATCAACATTAATTTGATTCATACCTTCAGCAAGGAGATCGTGAATAATCACTTGCAGTTTATGGACTTGAGTAATAACATATTTGCTATCTACTATTTTATAGTCCAAAAACTTTGCAGCCACGAACTTTTTCAACCCGGCATCTTCAGTTTTATATTTCTTTTCAAGCGCATTCCACAGTTATTTTGACGTTTCCACGCCACTGTAAACATTATACAATGCATCCTCCAACCCGCTAAGAATGCAATTCATGCACAAGAAATATGATGCATCAACGCCTCAGTCACGAGAAAGCGTTCATTATCAAGAGTTTCATCAGACAGCATTGGAACATCTTCCTTGATGAACTTCTGAAGACTTAAAGTAGTCAAATAGAAGAACATCTTTTGCTGACTGCACTTGAAATCAATCCCGAAAAAGTTTCCGGGTTTCTCCGCCGGTTCCAGTGTTGTCGCTGTTCAGCACGCTGAAGCATTGGCAGTCACCATAGGAACAGCTTGGTTCTCATTTCCGTTAGTCATTTCTGTAAAAGAATGACTCCAATGTTAAAATCACGTAGATTTTAATAGAGTACAAAACCACAAAGGTTTTACTCTCCAGAAAAAATAATACAAATACAAAAATATAAAATTAAATTCCTTAAGCTTGTTCGTAAACTATATTTGTAAAATAATTCTGGAAATATAAATTAATATAAACAGTAATTATGATAAACAGAAATGACATAAACAAAAATTATCATAAACAATTCGAGCCCACTGAATTCACAGTGTCTCCTTAAGGAATTTAATCCCATTCTAGCCCCCAATGTTATGAATTATTTCCTCCCAGAATAAAACGAATTATACAGTGGTGTACTGGTACTCCAAATGTCAGTGTTTCAGCGAACACAAAGATAGTAGCAAATCACACTTACTTTTTGCTTTATTTTATGCTAAAAGTATGCAGAATAAGGAGAAGAAACTCAAAGCAGAATAGTATTGTATTTATAGCCAAAATTTGGGCTGGAATCTGAAGAGTTGCACCTCTTCAGAATGGCTGTTTATGCAAAACTGCCACAACATAAATGTTATTACATAAATGACTATTTACTCAACAATAAAGAGAGAAAATAAATAGGAAAAATTGATGGATAGTTAATTTCTGTTACAAAAACAGAAAAATAGATTGGATTTAATATTAATATTTAATATTAATAGTATGTTATTAACAAATATTTAATAACACATTTATGTTAATATTTTATCATTAACAAATAAACTTGGTCCAAAAGTTAATCAATTAATCGATCATCTGACCAAATCCAAATCCAAATTTGAAGCCGAAGCCGAGCCGCGATGACGACGGCGGGAGCTTGCTTTCTTCTCAACTCTTTAAGAGCTAGAAATAAACCCGTAAAAAATCTCTTCCTCTTCTAATATGGGACAATGTCTATATGCAAAGGGAGAAAACTTGAAATTTCACTCAAAAATTTTATTTCCTTTCATTTCTCATTCTTTCTCTTTTAAATATTTAATATATTAATTAAATACCTTAAAACCCAACAGATGATGCATAATATTCCTCTGTGTTATTAGGTGAGTTTTATTTTGCCTGATTTTCCCATTCTTTTCCCCGCGTTCTGAAATTATTGCTTCTGCTTTTTTATCTGAAAATCTTTCGTGGGAGAAGAACATGAACGCTCTTGGTTAAATAGGATTGTGTCAAGACATGGCCATAAGGTGTTTTGCTCATTTACCTGAATGAATTACCCACTGTGTGATTGTTCCTATTCTGCAACTGAATGTATATGGTTGAAAGCTGCCCCCAATGAGTGGCGAAGCTATAAATTTTTTCTAGGTGTTCAAACTTGAAATAAGTAAAAAAGAAAATTCTGACAAAAGGTGTTCAATATATGTGATATACCTTTAAAATATAATATTTTACATATATAAGCAGTGTAATTTTTTGACGAAAAGTGATCAATTGGCCTCCCTAGCTTTGCCATGCTCCCTACACTGCTAAATAAGGAATAATAGTGGAGTTTAAGAACAAATTAAAATCATCTCTTGACATATTTTACTGGTTGCTAATGGTTTGTACTGTCACTCCTTGGGAAATATATTAAGGTTCAGTTATTTTATAATTTATTTGTCTAAAAATATATCATTAAATTGGATAATTATTTATTGACTTACCTAACGGGTTGAGTTAAGTGCCATTACGATTAGTTAGATTCTGAGTCGTGACAAAAAATTTGGGATTGGGTTAAAAGATGATTGGATTTTATCGGGTTGGGCATGGTTAATTATACATAATTAGAATTAAAAGAAATGTAGGGTCAAATAAACAAGAACCAGTAATATAAAGACACGTAGCAAATGTGTGGTTGAAAATTTAATTTTGTTATTTAAAAACAAAAAAAATTGGGATGTCAGTGAACAATGACATAAATAGGCCAAAAGTATAAGGTTAGTGGCATGAATAGGCTAAAAGTATAATGGCAATGAAATGGATAGGCTGATCCTTTAACGGATGGCATAGATAAGTCATTTCCGTTAATTGAGTGTCATTTTTAGGTCTTTCCGTTATAAATATTCATTTGGGGCTTCCTTCATTATTTCATAACAGTATCTTCCAGGTTGCCTTTGGGAACTCTCCCTTTAGCTTATCGTACATGCCTCAAATTCAGTAGTTTTCTGTATTCAAAACCTATTATGTTCTTATGCTAGCTTCACTTAAGTACTTGAGGCCTATATAATCTTCAGAATCACCCATGAACCTTGCTTTCGGCAATCACATTCCACATTTCTCTTTCTTTCATATAGTATATGTGTACCCTAGTGTATCTACAATATTTCCCCCTCCTTATTTGGATTCAAAGATGTTTAAGTATTGCTGCGTCATTCCAGGTATATATGAAGGTTCGTTATATTCAATCCACCTGTTGATTTTGGCCAGCACATTTTGTCGCGTGATATCATCAAAACTTTTCTTTTTCCTTTAGATTGACCTGTCATAGAAATCTCTTACATGATTCAACTCTTTGGATTATTTTTTGATAAAGAAAATATTTCTATTTGAAACACTTTTGATCAATTGGATCTTCCTATTGATCCAATTGATCCTTCCCATCATCTTATCTAGTAGGGGTTGACATTGCCCAACTGAAAGCCTCTTTGAGCTTAGTGGTTGTTACAATCTAGAATTTTCATAATTAGGATCGCGATGGCCCTAACATTTTATATGCTAATGTTAGAATAATTTATCCAATTTCAATAGTTCAAATAAAATGATAAGAAAGAAACTGAAATAACTGTAAGAATCTAAAGTAAATTGCGGAAGCTAAAACAACCAAAACATATGATACAACCTTGGACCAGGTGTCACATGTCCACGAGCTAATAGAATAGTACAAACAAGGGTATGAGATAAACGTAAAGTTGTCTGAAGGAAAATACACAGCTAAATAAAAGGGAAGGGAACTCCAGGAACTGCGAGCGCTGAGCAGCTGTACCTCAAGTCTCCACAAGCTGGCCAATCCGAGCATGCTAGTAACCTCCACTGAGACCGACTCAAAAACCTGCATAAGAAATGCAGAGTGTAGTATGAGTACAACCGACCCCATGTACTCTGTAAGTGCTGAACTTAACCTCGACGAAGTAGTGACGAGGCTAAGGCATATCACTTATACTACAACCTGTACGCAGTATGTAGTAAAACAGGAGACAGATTTACAGAACGAATAAGACAGTTAACTGAAGAAAATAACTAAATCCTCAAAGGAAATCAGTACCGAGCAGAGTTACTAATCCCTAGAGTTTCGTATTAAATACCAAAAACCAACATAGTACCAAGAAAAAGAAGCACATATGTTATTGCGCTGCGCAACCCGATCCCACCGTACAACACAATCCCCCTTATTCCACCGTAATAATACCACAATCATAAACCATAAATATATGTTGCGGCATGCAACCTGATCCCACAAATCACGCCCAACTATGACTTATAAAAAGGACTAAGCGATCATTGAAAATATAATCCGATTTACAAGTCCAGAGTCGAATCCCACAGAGAATTAAGGCTTAGCTACAACTGCTCACTATCCTAACTTATAGATAAAGATTCTTGTGTTTAACTAATTAACTAACAAATTATATAGTAAATTAATAACTAAAGATACTAAGGGTTAGAGACAAGAGGAGGTCTAGAGTTATGATTTTCCCTGTTGTCAGAATCCTTCCGCTACATTTTTTTTATAAATTCACCTAAGTATTCTCTACCAATCATGAGTGCTCTGACTGTCGTAACTCTCTCCCGAGTAATTACCACAAGTTACTAGATATATTTTCCCGAATTATGCTAGCTTGTATTAAGTACGACTCACTCGGATCACACCCA
Organism: Nicotiana benthamiana; assembly: GCA_034376525.1. Classification (NCBI taxonomy): domain Eukaryota; kingdom Viridiplantae; phylum Streptophyta; class Magnoliopsida; order Solanales; family Solanaceae; genus Nicotiana; species Nicotiana benthamiana. The sequence continues at coordinate 31,664,331 of CM067335.1, read as the reverse complement.
AGGTTTCAGTATCCATAGTCCCACCTTTAAACCTTTCCTATTGATTCCTCATATACGTTATGAGTGATGTTGTTCAACAACTAACTAAATATGCACTCTCTCCCGAGTAATACACACTATATAGGCACGGCCGATTGAGAGCTCTTCAACCAATCACAATAATAACGTAAACAAATAGATAAAATACTACTTCAAATCTATACTAACGTAACAGAGAAATCATACTTCAATAGGTTCCATCAAAACATTAGAAAACAAATTAGTTATTCATAATAGTATACAAAACCATGATACTAGAATTCATAACCAATAATGAAAATAGGAAGAAGGAAGTGAAAAACTCGCAGAAGAATTCTCCCCCTTTCTCCCAGTGTGTTCTTGCCTCCTTAGGTTGTATTCCTGGTCTCCTTAGCGCCCTTAGATCTAAATTATGTCAAAAGTAGGTCCCCTTTTTTTAAAATAGCGTTTTTACATATATTTATACTAAATAGGGCCGGGCACAGACGAAAATACCTTCTCCTGTATGAAATAGGACTCCGGCTCTGTAAAATTTGCATAGGCGCATCACATGGGGCGATGCGCCACGCGATGTGCTTGTGGGGATGTTCAGAGAGCTGATTCTGATAGGCTACAGGAAATTTCCACAGAAGCGGCGCGCGTCGTGCCACACTATGCATCGTGGTAGTGCAAATTAGAAAAAATGTAAAACATAAAAGTTGTAGCCCTTTCAAATATATTTCCAATGAAATGGATCCCAAGCAGAATTCTGAGCAAAAAGTTATGTATATTTTACTAGGCAAAGCGAAATATGCCCGCTTGATTCTTCGTTTCGCTTTTAAGTATCATCCATTGATCTCCGAACACGATCCCGGCTGAATTCCTTAGGCTTTTACTCAGACTTCAAAGCTCAAAATCACTTGAATTTATTCTATAACATATACAAAGCCCGGAATCACTCATACAAGGCACTAAATACATAATTAGTGTAAAATACTAGCGATTAAAGTTCAAACTCAATTAAAGTGCGGTAAAGTCAAGTGTAATAAGCGACTAAAATACGTAATTATTGTGATGACCCGACCCTTCGTCCTATGAGTTACCACTCCGTTTCACCTATTTTATGCTTCTTCATGTTTCATTATCGGTATTTAGCGAGAGTTGATTTGGATTAGTTTTGGTAGAAAATGAGACAGTTAGTCTCATTAAGGAAGGTTTAGTTTGGAAAAGTAAATCGCATGTTAACTTATGAGTTAGAGGGCTCGGATGTGATTTTCGGTGATTTGGTTAGCTTTGGGGGATGATTTGTGACTTAAGAGTGTGATCAGAAGTGATTTTGGAGGTCCAGTATAGAATTGGGCTTGAATTGGCGAAGTTAGTATTCTGGCGAATTCCGGTTGAATTGTGAGATTTTGATCTGAGGGTCAAAATTGGAATCTTGAGAGTTGCAGTAGCTTCGTTAGGTGATTTGGAATGTGTATGCAAAATTTCAGGTCATTCGGAGGTGATTTGGTTGGGTTTTTGATCAAATGCGAGTTTCAGAAGATTATGAAGAACCTAGGCTTGGATTCGTTGAGAATTGGTGATTTTAGTGTTGTTTGATGTGTTTTAATGATTTAAACAAGTTTGAATGATGTTTTGGGATATATTGGTGCTTTTAGTTGAGGTCCCGGGGGCTTCGGGGTGATTTTGCATAGCTAATGGGAAGTTTTGGACTTGTAATTTATAGCAGAAATGCAGCAGTTAGTTCAGCGAGTTTTTGGCCTTTGCGAACGCTTGTGGGACATCACGTTCGCGTAGAAGGATTTGGGGTCCCTGAGTTTCTTCCTTTGGCGTTCGCGGCCAGGGGGACGCGTTCGCATAGGTCTGGATTCTGGTTCATCGCGTTCACGGAGTATGTCTCGCGTTCGCATAAGAGGAATTAAGGACCCTCATCTTTTGTTCTTCGTGTTTGCCTAGTAGCGCCAGCTAAAGCTTCATGTTCGCGGGATGGGCACCGCTTTCCCAAAGGGTTAATTTGGTAAGAAGGAAAAATGTTCATCGCGAATGCGAGGGAGCTCTCGCGTTCGCATAGGGTAAAGTTGAGCTGGGTAGAAGGGTTTTTAATGATATTTCCTCTGCGAGCTAAGTTTATTTACACCATTTTGGAACATCCTTGAGAGCTTTTGGGCAAGAACTGAAGAGGATTTCGACTGAGATTGATAAGAGGTGAGATTTATGGACTAAAAACATGATTTAATTGTAGAATCAACCTAGAAATTCGTGAAAATTGAGCAAAAGGGGGAAGAACTAGGGCTTGAGATTTGATATTTTAAATTGCGTTTTGATGGGTTATTTGAACTCGAATTTGGGAGTTCTTGATATGTATAGACTCGTGGCGAGAGAAGGACTCCGTTGATGTAAAACTTTTTGAGTTTCGAGAAGTGGGAATGGGGCTTGAGTTTTGCAAATTTCGGGATTTTTTATGTTTTTCGATTATTTTCGATTGGGTATTATTCCTTTAGCCTATTGTGATATGTTCATTACGGTTTTGGTCTGATTTGACACGTGAGGAGGATGAATGTAAATGATGTCCTGAGGATTTGAAACCCCGAATTTGCACATTGTAGTGCTATATTGAGGCGAGACACGCGCTCAATGACGAATGGGGGTCAGTTACTATTGGGATTGTGACTTGGTCCGTCTCGAGTGATGTTTTTATCGCGTATTCTGTAGAAGCCTAATTATTAGCATTTTTGTTTGACTACTTATCATATTTGGGCTTCGTGCCAACTATTTGGGACCCTTCTGGGATTGTTATTATAGTTCTCTCAGTATTTTGAGATATTACTTGAACTCAGCTCTATTGTTTAAAACTGTTTTACAAACTCAGCTACTTTTACCCAGATTTGAAACTTAAAAGATATTTCTAAAGATGTTTGGGCTGAGAATTCACTATTTTATTGTCGTCCGAGGAGCTTATGTGATATATGGACTGGGTATAGGATCGGGCTGCGTACCGCAACAGTATTATATTGATATTGAGGCCGAGGGCCTAGTTGATGCCACGAGATGGCTTGTTATTGCGCTTGGCCCGTAAGGGGCCCCTCCCGGAGTCTGCACACCCCCAGTGAGTGCCGTCGACGATAAATAAATGGATCGGGCTGCATGCCGCAATAGATACTAGAGAGTATCGGTTTATGTGTTACATTTTCCTTATTCATTTGTAATTTATCCACTTTATCTGCTGTAGTATTTTCATAAATTGTTTACACTGTTTTTGCATTTTCTTATTACTTGGTTATAGACTTCAATGTGTATATTCTGGATTTCTTATTCTCAGTCATTATTTATGTTTATTACTCACTGGGTCAATGTACTGACATTACTCCCTGCACCTTGCGTGCAGATCCATGTGCTTCTCATATTGTTGAGAACTTCCAGCTTGGCAGCATTTATCCAAAAGTATCGAGTTAGATCCGCAACCTTGATCTCTCTGCTCTATCTTTTGTTTCATTTCATTTTTCATGGTTGATATGTAATAGGTGGATAATTCTGTACTAGAGGCTTAGACTTGTGACACCAGATTCTTGAGGCTGTTTTGTAGGACTTCTACTCTAGATTCCGCATGTTTATCTTTTACTTCGAACTTACAATTTGATGACTTAGTAAATTTTCCTATGTTAATAAATCATGAATTGGGTAAGAATTGGGCTAAAAATGATGAAAGGTCGGTCTTGCCTAGAAATGTGTTGGCGCCATCACGATTGGGTTTGGGGTCGTGACAATTATAGCCTATCATCAATACCCCACACTTAAATCAAAGATATTTTTAGTAAAAATTTAAAAACTGGCAAACATATGATCTAGTAAAATATCTTTATGGTACAATTTTATTAATAACACATGATAATTAATTTTTTTAGTCGTTTGACAATAATTTATCATTAATGTAACTTACAAGGTTAAGAAACTTTAATAATTAAACATAAAATTAATATGATATCTAATTAATGATAAGTTCTATTTAATTTTTGATTATATAAATACCACTTCAAATTCGAAAAAGATATAAGAATTTGATAAATGGTGACATATGAACATGGAAGAACAAAGAAATTTACGCATTTCAGTAACACTTGATAAGATTTTAATATAACCCATTATTTAAGGTTAATAAAATGGAGTACTTCTTATTTTATTAAATATTACATTCCATAAGAGAATCCCAAATATTTCTAAAATTTTTGTAAAGAAAATGATATATAAAGTCTTAAAAGTATATATAAAAATTATATATTTATATGTCGGTTTGGTTCTGATTTTTTTAATCAATAGCAAACCTAATCTGGTTTTTTAATCGATTTGGTTTGACTTTTCGGTTTGGTGCGATTTTCCTGTTCGATTTGTACACCCTGTAGACATGTGATTTTTGACTCCCCCCCCCCCCCCTAAGATTCTATATACTTTAACGTGTTAATATTTAATTTAGGCCTAATATATTTAATTTAACAAGTTTTGACTCTTTTTGTTATTTTATCACAAAAAATAAAAACTACAAAAAATATTTTCATTTAGTTTAGCTAGTTGATATTTGGTCTAGTTAGTTTTACTTTTGAAAAAATAATATACAAAAATAGTTTTGGCATTTTATTTCCAAAAAAATAAGAAAAAATGTCCAAGAAAAATTTTACTTAGTTTAGTATGATTTTTAAGTTATAAGTATTTAGTAAATATTGGTAGTTGTTTTGCTCAAAATATTCACACACTTCGTTAGCTAGAAAACAATCAAAAAAGTATTTAGGTAAATCGTAATCAAGTATAATGAGCCCTAGAAAAGATTACTTAGCTAAGAATGTGGTAGATCTGAAAGTGTACAAGGCTATAGGGAGCTTAAGTATCAAAGAAAAGAATAGAGAGATAGTTTGCTTGATAACAGCAGAGAGAGAAAGTAGAGAGATAATGTTATTCAGAATAAAGCACATGTCCCCTTACAAAGGTGAAGGTCCCATTTATATATTAGGAGACCTTCCTCGAAATAATCAAAAGAAAAGTACAAAAATTGGTGGCTTCCTCGTACGAAGGAAGCCAAGCATTAAACGACGTCGTTCTTTTGGCTAGTTGACTGGGCCGTCCTTGTTTGAGCCATCCTTGCATGAGGCGACGTGATTTGAGGACGGCTTTATCATGAAGAACGTGTCTGCTTGGACGGAAGCGGGGCGAGCTGGATTTTACCCCATACAATTAGTCCCTCCATCCGTTGGAGGCATGCTCTATGGACGTTTTCGATGGATGGATATGTATGCTCATGTGGCGATATAGAGCCGTTGACGTTCGACTCCTTTTTAGAGTGACATCACCGGTCACATGCATCATCATTACTTTTGCTCCTGAGATGGATCAGAGCCTGACACAACATTTGGGTTTCCCACGCCAGCTTTTGATTGATGCCGCTTCGATTTCTATGTATCTCGCCTCTATAAACAACGGAGCGGTTTAAAATGATTCGCCATTCGAACCTTTGAAGTACATTTCTCTCTTTCTTTCATCTTGTTTTCCGGCAACCACTGCTTTTTCTTGGGAACCACTGTTTCTAGGGATCAAACCTTGTATTATTAAATACCTTCTTGTCTGCAAACTATACCATGGTGAAACGTCAACAAGGCAGCAAACGGTCCACAGATAATGCTCCTTCTAGGGTTTCACCTTCCTCCGATGGCGAGGCGAAAGAGGTTGGAGAAACCCTCGTTCCTCTGTCCACGGATAACATTCTTCCGAAAAATATGAGCAAAAGAAATGACTTTAGTCGCAGAAGCTCACCTCCACCCTGGGAACACAGTGAATTGACGCCATCTCACTTGGATGCCCTCAGGATGGTGTATGGGTTCCCGGATCACGTCGAAATAGTTCCTGCCAGAGAGGACTATGCCAGCTTGCACAGGTTCGGGTTCTGTACTTTTAATGAGTATGCTTCCGGATCGGGTACAATTTCCCGCTCAACCCTCTAGTAGAGGAGCTGTGCCGTTTCTTTAGAGCATACCCGGCCCAACTCACCCCTTACATACTGAAGGTGTGTAGGGTACTCACCACACACGCGGAGAAAGCCGGGTGTGTGGTCACGATATACCACCTCTTTCAAATGTTCAATGCAAGTTGCCTGAGGGTTCAATGCTGCATTTCACACGCCACGGTAAGAAGAATTTTGTGGTGCAGTCCGACGACAATGCCAACTGCGGCTACTGGAAGAGATTCTTCTACGTCCGTACGAAACAATTGGTGGTTAAACCCAAGGGTTTCTGGAGGTGTTGAATATGGAGCGTAAGTATTCTTTCGTGCTTTCTTCAGCGTTTTTTGTTATGACGACTTAACTTCTTACGGATCCTTTGTCTGTTGTCTGCAGTGGCGGCTCGTATGCCTATAGATTCTTCGTCCCTTTCCTGCGGGGACGACATCAGGTCGTGGGTGGAGAGGATGATTCCGCATGTAGAGGAGTGTCGTACTTGGTCGCAATTTTGCCGTGTGTACGGCCCGACTGGTAACAGTGTTCCCTTGTTCTTTCCTTTTCCCTCGTCCTGAGTCAAGAGTTCTCTGGTTTGACATATCTTTTCCCGGTAGGTCGGGGCACTTCTAGGAAGGCCAAAACGAGGAGGATTGATGCCGGTCCATCTAGGGTGGAACCGAGCTCTGTGGATGAGGACGTTTCTGTGGGGGGTTCGCCTGTAAATAGCACTTTTTAGGCCCCCCAGCAGGAAGTCACGCCGGGAGCGACGTTTGGGGCAGAGGCCGAAATGGTGACGGGTGTGATGTCAAATGAGGTTCTGGCGGTGGCGCTCGAGGTCACGCCTAGCGACGAGGGGCTTCCTTCAGGGTCGCCTTCGCAGTTAGTGGAGGCGGCTTCTGGAGATGAGGATCCTCTCGAAAGTAGGAAGAACCGACTGATCACCGGCAAAGGGATTGCCACCAAGGAGGAGAGGGTTCGATCACCTCATTACGAGTCGGGGCAGCTGTTCATGGCCGACGCAATCCGATCGTTGAGGGTCACTCCTTGGGGGAGGGCAGACATCGGGGTTGTCCCGTCTTTTGCTCGGGAGGGTGACTTGTCGGATGCAGCAGCAGGGACAAGTGCGTCCGTGGAGAGGATGGGCAGAGATAGGATCTTTCCGGCTCGTGTTGAGACGATGGCCGGTAGGTCTACTCGCCGTATCGTGATTGCCAACGGTTATAAACTTTTGGAGAATTGCGAGGAGGCGGCTGCGGACATGACCCTTCTTTATGTGGGGGACGAGGGCGAGGCATTGGCGGAGGTCAGTGATAAAGGCATGTCCCGAAGGGTAGCAAGCACGGCCTTACAGGTAAATTTGACCTTTTCCCATTGGCATTACAGGGATGGTCCATTCAAGTACTAACTCATTCTCTGATATTTCTCTGGTTCTTATTATGGAGGTAGAGAGGGGGCGGCGCCTAGCGAGGAGGGTGGACGCCCACAAAAAGCTGTTGCAGAGGTACAAGCGGGTCCGCGAGGAGCATTAGATGTTGGATGATGTGTACAAGCAGGATCCCGAATCTAGGTTGTTCCAGGAGGGCCTTACCTAGACGGAGGAGCAATTGAATAAGTGACTGGCCGAACTGGAAAGGGCTGATGAGCAGCTTGTGGTCGCAGTTGCTCGGAATACTGAGTTGGAGGCTCTCCTTCGAGCAAAGGATGATGAGTTTGGAGCTAGGCCGTGCGGCGGCGGTAGAGGCTACTGAACTTCGGGCGCGGGTTGAGACCTTAACCACTGAGCTCAGGGCTTAGGAGACCGAGATCGATGCCCTTGTACGGGCCTCCCCATAGGAGGATGAGCGCCGAGATGCGCATGACATGTGGGTGTATCATGATTCCCGGTTGGTCGTGTTTGAAGAGCTTTTGGCATCTGATCATGTCTTCGAGGCAGAAGTAGATAAGCAATGGAGTCTCTTTTTTTTGGCAATCCACTAGGCGAAGCCTAGGGCTAGTTTTTTTTTAATAGAAAAAAAGAAAATTACAATAATTAGGATAAATACTAATAAGGGAGACAATATCGCCGCAGTTGTTACCCATATAACACAACCGGTCTAACCTTACCGTATTCATCCTATTGAGGCTTTAAAACCTCTTAACAATCACACCTGCATAAAAAACACCAAGAACTACTAATGTGATGATAATACACCGAGAACTACTAATGTGATGTGAACTATTTTTTCAATATGCCTTTAAAATTCACTCTTGTTCCTCGAACGATTAGGCTTTGTAACAGATGGTTGCAAGAGTTGTTTCTGCTTTGCGGTTCTCATTGGGGGGTCTCCGAATGTGAGCATCTTCACAAATCCTGCTATCTCCACTTGTATCTCTTTGACGAAGCTTCTTATTTTTTTTGCTATGCATTGGTGATAAATCTCCATTTCTTGACGCTTCTGCTCTACAATGCGATAAGATATCTTCTTCCTCCCCTTCTTCATATATATGTCTTCCTATCTCCTCTTTGGAAAAATTTTGATCCTGGAGATTGGTTGTTGAATTAGTTAAAACAATCTGTTGATGTCCCTTCCCCATTGATGTGATTGTCATAATTGGCATAATCTGATTCTGGACAACTATATTTGTTGTGCTTCGATTGGCAGCTGAAGTTTCACCTGGTTTTATAGTATTTCTTGGCAAAAATACTGGAGCATTATGGTTTAAATTGGTTTTTCTGAGTGCTACTGTTTGCATATTACCAGTACACTTGCTTGTCGCAAACTTCCTTTGAGTTATGAATTAACCCTCACTGTCCTCTCCAGCAGTGTCGTCCTCAAAATCTTGTTCATCGTCTAAGGATGAAAAAGCAGCAAATCCTTCTCCCCAGCTCTCATCGTCGTCATAATCTCGTTGGTCTTTCCACAATTTTGATTTAATGACCATGTCTCTCATGCTAACAACTAGTTGTTTGTTATTTCCAATGGAATTTGATGGTGGCGAAAATTGAACATTGGCGTCGTCTTCTAACATTACCGACATTTCGGGTTTTCATAAATTTCACATAAGATAAAAGCTCTTTTCATCATCAGAAACAACCTGATTTCCGACCTCTTGCATTGCATTACCATAACGAAAAGAAAAAAGAATTCAAAAAAAAAGAGATTGCTCTTGTGACTCGGGATGAACCTTTATCGGTGGAGGAAAGGAATAGCGATGGATTCCTATAGAGCATCCAGGAAAAAGCAGATTCAACCGGACGACGAATTCTTATTGTCGACTTTTGAAAAAGCAGTAATTCTGTTCTGCGATTTTTGCAAAACTGGACTGTTATCAACACAGTATGTTCTGATATTGGAGTCCGAGACCTCTACCTCTGTATCAATTGCTTGACTGACCTGCATTGTATTCTTGTCGGTTGTATTCTGCAGAGTATAGTGCTGTTCATGTAGCATATGTTGTTGAATTTTTGTGTTGCCAGCTTCTATTGCACCAGATAGATTAGATTCTGTTACTCCATTTGAATCAGTTACATGAATGAGCAACTGTCTGTCCTCTCCTCCTAACTGATGTTTATTGCAGCATTGATCTTGATGTTTGGATTTATCTGTTCTCGTATGATCAAAAGTAGCCAAAAGTGGTTTTGTATTCCACTGTAATGTCTCATCTTCCTGATCATTCTCTTGCCCAGACTGATTACTAGAAACTTCAGTAGATTGCATTTCCCCAGATTTAGGTACATCTTTGGAAGGCTTAGCAGGCCCTTTTTCCTCCCTCAATATCTCCTCCATCGACTTAACTGAAAATGTTGCCTGAGTTGTATCCTGGCTCTCAGTTGAAACTCCTTGATCAGCAAGACTATGAGTTGGAAGAGTATAATCCAACTTTGGCACTACAGCAACTGCAATGACTGCTTCATTAAGCAGTGAACTATTAAGAGTATTTTGATCCGTGGCCTGTGTTAACTTCTCCTGTGATTCAACATATTCAACAACTGTTTCATTCTGCATCATGTACTGTTGATCAGCAAGACTATGAGTTGGAAGTGAGTAATCCAACTTTGGCACTACAACAACTGCAGTGACTGCTTCATTAAGCAGTAAACTGTTCGGAGCATTTTGATACTTGGACTGTGTTAACTTCTCTTGTGATTCATCAGATTCCACAACTGTTTCATTCTGCATCAAGTACTGCTGTTCAATTGCTACTCTCTGCACTGAGGAATTTGTCCAGACTTGATCTGTCCTTTTTGTGTTTTCATCTGGTGGTATGCATGATGCAGCTGAATGTTTCAAATTTGATGCAACCATAGCTGACTGTTTTTTAGGCAAAGCATTTTGAAGAGACTGCTGTGGAAAATTATTAGAGGCTTTACTAAGATGTGCAGCAAGAGAGTTTGGAATCTGCTGCTCGATGGTTTTGTCCTTATCAGACTGTCCAGCGAGATCAATGACCTGTCCAGTGCGTGCACTTGATGTGGTATAAGCTGTAGAGGTTTGAATTGTCCCAGCACTCTCCACATAAGATGCAGGTACATCCCTAGCCAAATTAGGAGGTCGATTGTCCAAATTCATTACCTCGTCAATAGGCTTCTTTGGAGCTGCTACCTGTGAAACATCTGATACACTACTGATCATAGCAGTCTGCAAACTTAAGAGTTGCCCTGCATTTCCCTTATCAATCTTAACAGATTGGAAAGCCTTAGGATCACCATTCTGTTTCACAACATGTTTTACCACAGCATGATGTAAAGCTGAATCAATTGGACCAACACTGTCTCTTAAGACTGCATTAATCTGCATAGAAGATTCTGATGCATCAAAAGGAGACTGCTCTGATGCATTGGACCACATCCTAGACACTTCAGGAATTGCCTCAGTTGTAGACAAATTGTGTGATGCTTGGACCATATCTCCATCTCGACCTTCAGAACAACATGAAACTGCAGAAATAATCTGAGAAGGCTTTTCTTGTGATTCAACTAATACATTAATTGGATTGTTGTAAATCAATTGTTGTTGCTTTATTGCCTTTTCCAGAATAGAAGATTCTGTCAAGACCAGGTCTGCCCCTTTTTTTCATTTTCATCTGCTGGAAAATGAGATGCAGCAAATTGTGCCAAATTGGACAGAACCTTATCTGGGTGTGTTTTAGATAAAGCATTTAGATGAGACTTCATTGGATCAGAATTGGAAGAGTTACAAAGCAGTGCAACATTAGTATTTTGCATTGAGGGAGTTTCAGACGCTGGCAGAGATGAACCAGAGATTTGTCCATCAGTCGCATTAGGTCGACGTCCTGCAATATTAGCATTCAAGTACTCCCTAGCGTTGCCTCTTAATATAATTAAACTGTCCCTTCCATCAGTTTTGCCAGAGTGACCTACTTGTTTATTCAAGTCATTTGAACTCCAACGACAAGATTTAACATCATGTCCTTGGTGATTGCAGCATGTGCAAAATTTTGGTAAATTATCGAAGACAATCTGCTGGTCGTATTCGACAGTTTTTCTAGAATTTTTGTCGACTATCTTGGTCTTAGTTTTCTTCGGATGCTTGTCGAGTAAATTAATCAAGACTTTAAATCAAGCCGTACTAGGTGGAGTTCGATCTTGAGTAGCCTTATCTACTGCAATAGGTTTTCCAACAACAGATGCGATGGACAGTAACGACTTTTTTGCGAAGAAATTTGCTGGTAATTCTGGAAAAGAAATCCAAGTAACGGCTTTTGAAGTTTCTTCACGGGGGTTAAATCCCATTGTCCATGGGAATGTCCGGAAGAAGAAGTCATCGCCTTTTGATTTAATATAACCAGATGTTTTTGACAACGCATTCGCAAAATCTTCAAAAAGATTGAATCTTACCAGAATATGTCAGTATTCTAGCTGTCCAATGTTGCAATTACCTTTGACGTCGAAATGATTAGGTAAAATCCGACGCAGCTCCTGAAGTTCTGGTTTTCCATATGAAAATTTAGCAATAATTTCTTGGTGAAGACCTTCCTCCCTGGTGAATGAATTCACTTCATCTACTGTGAATTCAACAGTAGGAACTCCTTGTTGAATCGTAATAGGACAAAGTTCCAGATTTGGATTTTTTGTGACTGATTTTTGTCCAGCGAGCATCGATGCATATGACTGTTGGGGAGAGGTCGTAGAATCCATAGTTACGAAGTGCTTCAAAATTGTTTCATCATTTCCACTTCAAGCCGTTGCTAGTAGAAATTGAAGAAACGACAAGTTACTAGCTTTGTCAAATTCTTACGATCTAAAAGATTGTTGCTGCTCGAATAAAGTTTGAACCCTTATCTAACAAATTAGATCAAACCGTAAGCTTCACATCAGAATGAAGAATCAAATTTGGAATTCGAATGAACAGTATGACGAATCTATAATTCAAGATCTACTGCGTTTGGATTAAGATTTTGAAATAAAATCAAAGGAAAGGTCTTCGCCACAAGAAGGAGATTGTCGTGACATCAAGAATAGTACTGTGCACCACTGGATTCCGGCTAAATGCCCGATGAATAGTGGAGGAAGCACTGTTCATACACTATTCATGCGTCAAGACTCGGACGGGTCTGTTCACCTCCTCATCTGGTTGGCAACGGAGTCTAACCCACGTTGCTCGTGAGGCGGCCGGCTATCTCTCTGACTCGCCTGCTAGAGAAGGATATAATCCGAAGATGTTAACCGCCTTGATTTTGCCTCTAGGATTTCTAGGGACTACCCCACGGGGATGGCAATGGGGGTCCTTAGGATTTTGTATTTGTACCCTTTTTTTATGTAAATGGGACTTTTTCTAAGGTCGTACATATGTGTGTGTGTGTATATATATATATATTGTGATAGTAGTACATTCCTTTTTCCCATTGTTATTCTTCTTTTGTTCCTTGGAACTTCTGTCGTGTTTGCAATTGTAGTTTGAGCTTATCTTGACTATCGTTGAACCTTTCGTTTTGTCGTAGTCGACACTGGATCGACTATTAGCGGCGATGGCCTTAGCCATGTTGAATCAAATGGCCTTAGCCATGAAGATGTCGATGTCCTTAGCCATGTAATTGACTCGAATGGCCTTAGCCATGAAGATGTCGATGGCCTTAGCCACGTACTTGACTTCGACTGTCATCGAGTCTTTCATTCTGCCGTAGTTGACATTGGGTCGACTGTTAGTGGCGATGGCCTTAGCCATGAAGATGTGTCACGACCCCAGTTCGCCCTCCATGAATATGTCGTGACGGCACCTAGTCTCTATGACTTGGTAAGCCTAACAACGCGGAAATATAATCAATTGTGGAAGAAAACATTTAAACTGAACCAAGTAAATATCTAAATGATCAAGGTGCCACCTGGCACATACAATATCAACTCATAACTGATTAAAAATTCCCAAAACCTGGAATCTCACAAATCACAAGCTAAGGGATACATGAGAGGTTCTGACTCAAGAATGTCTCTACAAAAGAGAAATACTGAAAGAACTATACTTATTACAGAAATATGGAAAAGGACTCCTCAGTCTGCAGACGTAGAAGATATGCCTCGAAGTCTCCACCGATACGCCTCCTTCCAAGGCTGAAAGAACTGAATGAGAGTACCTGAATATGCACAACAAAAGTGTGCAGAAGAGTAGCATGGGCACACCACGGCGGTGCCCAGTAAGTATCAAGACAAACCTCGATGGAGTAGTGACGAGGAACAGTCGAGAAACCTACCGGTTAATAATAAATATAACAGAAATAATAAAGATGATATGTAAATATGTAAATACTGCACGGATGAGTATGCTACAATTCACGATAAGTCTAATGGATAATAAATAACAACGAGAATACAATGAATGATAATATGAATATGACGGCAGAAATCACAATCCAAATCCTGAAGTCACAACACAATAAGGACAACAAGTCACTAAGTCATTATTCTGCAATGATGCTTAGATAAGGTCTTTCCAACTCTTTCCACAATTCTACCACAAACTCTAATACTAGCCACAACTCGTGAAAACTCAGCATAGGAAGTCTAACACTTGGCATCTTGTGCCCCATCAACAACAAGGTCATGCTGACAACTAACTAGTCAACTAGGGTCACTCTCACATGTATAAAGGGTAAACGAGGGAATATCCCTACCCCTAGCCAAATCAGAAGGGATTCATCTCTAATAGGAGGTTCCAATTACGTGTATGTCTGTGCAAGAGTATCTAACAGGAATCTTACCAACTAGTAAGTATAAGAAATGGAACGACTAGCACCCGATTTATTCACACCTAGATAACATTAATGGAAATATCAGTTCATAACACAATAAGATTAATGGGGATCTCCCGGGAATCGAACCTGTAGTCCATCATACCAATAATAGAGGATCTCCTGGGAATTGAACCTGTAGTCCATCATACCAATAACAGAGCATTTCCCGAGAATTGAACCCGTCATCCATCACACCAATAACAGAGGATCTCCCGAGAATTGAACCCGTAGTCCATCGTACCAATAACAGAGGATCTACCGGGAATTGGACCCGTAGTCCATCATACCAATAACAAAGGATCTCCCGAGGATTGAACTCGTAGTCCATCATACCAATAGCAAACAAAAATAGGAACAATGCCCCCCTATGGGCCTTCATAATTCATCACAATCAGCCCCTGACATAGCCCACTTTATTTCGCCACGTGTGCAACCAATAATAATATAATAAACACCATCTTATTTCGCCACACGTGCTTCACAATATTCCCACCTTATTCCTCCACATGCGCAATCCACATATAAGTATATAACATATCCCGCCTTATTACGGCGCATGTGCAAAAACATCAATTGCAACAATAACACGGCAAAGACCTCGTGCAACTCTCCAACAACAACCGCACAACAGAGACCTCGTGCATCAAAGTACCAACAGCCGCTCAACAAATGACACAATATATATACAGGAGCAAAGCAAGGAAATCAACAACGAAAACGATAACATCCCGGAAAGGGAATCAACAACAGAAACAATAACGTACCGTCAAGGGAATCAACAACCGAAAAAATAAAGTCCCGGTAAGGAAATTCAGCAATACCTACTAAGGCCACGGAACACCAAGGAAAAGCACAATAACCTCAACGACAAAACAAGACATAATAAGTGCATAATAACTATATCGATACCATAACAGTTGGACAGATAATATAATAGCACGAAGTTACAGATGAACTTGCAATCAATGAGTATCCGACAGTGAGAAAGTTAACGTGAATCAAATAATTACAATTAAGGAAATAACAACTAATCATAAGATATATGTCTTCTTTCCTTTTAAGTCCAATTAATTACATGAGATATAATATTTATGATTTCCACTAAAGGCGAGTAGTTAGGATGGGTAATGTGACTAATTTTCTTTAGATAAACACGTAAAAGTCAATTAACAGCAAGAATAAATCAAGAAGGGCAAACAAATATCAAATAAGACATGTATAGGTGAAACTAATAATAGGGAACTCATTCGTATCAATATCATCTTCATACTCGGTGATTTCACAAGTATAAGAGCCTACAAGGGACAATTTACCACAAATAAACCCGAGCACGCACCCGTCACCTCGCGTACACAGACTACAATCAACAGAGAAAGACTCACATCCTAAGAGGAAGTCCCCCACACAAGGTAGGCAAGATACTTACATCAAAACCGGCTAAAATCAACTTGCAACTGCGTTCTTTCCACGAGTTGTCGACTCCAAATGGCCCAAATATATTAAATTAAATCACACATTGTAAATAATATCTCAAGCAACTGATTCTATAATTTAATTCAAAGCTAAAGTGCGAAATTAGGTGAAATGACCCAAACGCACCTCGGGCCAACGTCGTAGAACCGGATGCATTTAACATTTTCAGAACCCTCGTACTCTCACAAGTCTAACCATATGAAAATATCTTAAATCACAGGTCAAACACTCCCTCAAAACCCAATAATTCGGTCTATAAAGTTCTACCCATTTTTCATTCAAAAACTGAAATTAAAAGATAAAATTAAGAGGTGATTCATGGAAGTTGGTCTAAATTGAGTGAGAAACACTAACCCAAGTTGCCCAGGTGAAAATCCCTTGAATTTTTGCCAAGAATCGAGCTCTAGAAGTCAAAATGTGAATAAATGGTCAACCTCAAATTTGAGAATTAAATTTGTCTGCCTAGGTAATTGTGCATCGCGATCGCGGGAGAAGGGCTGCGATCGCGTAGAAGAAACTTCAAGGTTGCCCAGATTGCTCATCGCGAACGCAAGATCAGGGATGCGATCACGAAGGGAAGATGATTAGACCATCGCGATCGCGGGAGGCCTGATGCGAACGCGATGAAGAAATTCATAGAACTTCGCAAACGTGGGGAGACGAATGCGATCGTGAAGAGGAGGATATGCGGGGCATCGTGAATGCGAAGGGAAGGATGAAATCGCGAAGAAGGATTTCTAGGTGGTCTTCAACAAAGCAACTTGATCGTGGGAGAAGCTTCGCGTAGAAGGATATCAGAAGCAGCAGTTTAGCAGTTCAAAGTGGAGGAAAAAGGATCGGTAGCCCATTCGAAACACACCCGATGCCCCCGAAACCCCGTCTAATCACACATACAATTCATATAACCTAACACGGAATTGATTGAAGCTTCAAATCACATAACACAACATCCAAATGACGAATCGAACCAAAAGTCATCAACTTTAAAGTCTTCAAATAATGAATCTCATGCCGAAACCTATCAATTCAATTTGGAATGACGCCAAACTTTGTAGACAAGTCCAAAATGACATAACGGAGCTGTTCCAACTCTCGTAATTGCATTCTGACCTCGATTTCCCAAAATTCAATTGTGGGTCAAACTTCTCCATTTTCCAACTTCAACTTTCGCCGAAATGCCTCAATTTATTATACGGACTCCCAAATATGAATATGGACGCGCGCCTATGTCCAAAATAACCATACAAAGCTATTGAAATCATCCACGACCCATTCTGGGATCGTTTACCCAAATGTACAATTTCGGTAAAATTTTCACCGTTCTAACCCCCAAAATGAGGTTTCTTCTCTAGAATTGATTCTAAACCATCTGAACACCGAATTCTACACTGCAAGCAAGTCTATACTCATATTCCAAAGCTGCTCCAGACCGTATGCCACTGAACGGAGCTTAATTTCTCAAAACAACCGATCGGGTCGTTACAAGATGTCGATGGCCTTAGCCATGTAATTGACTTGAATGACCTTAGCCATGAAGATGTTGATGGCCTTAGCCGCGTACTTGACTTTGACTGTCGTCGAGTCTTTTGTTCTGCCGTAGTAGACATTGGGTCGATTGTTAGCGGCGATTGCCTTAGCCATGAAGATGTCGATGGCCTTAGCCATGTAATTGACTCGAATGGCCTTAGCCATGAAGATGTCGATGGCCTTAGACATGTACTTGACTTTGACTGTCTTCTAGTCTTTCATTCTGCCGTACTCGACATTGGGTCGACTGTTAGCGGTTATGGCCTTAGCCTTTTCATTCATGGGAGATGGTCGTAGCCTTTCCGTTCATTAGAGAGAGCCGTAACCTTGTCATTCATTGGAGACGGCAATAGCCTTTTACATGTTGGAGAAGGAGATGGTCGTATCCCTTTAAACATTGGAGATGAGGATGGCCGTATCCTTTTACACATTGGAGATGAGGATGGCCGTAGCCTTTTACATATTGGAGATGAAGATGGTCGTAGCCTTTTACACATTGGAGATGAATATGGCCGTAGCCTTTTACATATTGGAGATGTCGCTGGTCCAGTCCCTGTACCAGGTCAGGCTGGAGAGCATATGGAGAGGCTGACGTGATATACCTATTCCGCAAATATCTCCAGGTGTTCCCTACGTCATTGCGTTAAAAAACTCCCTGAGAAAACCCAATTAGGACAAAACTCGGGTGAGAAAAAAAGAGTGTGACTTGGGGGACGCCTTTTAGAAATGGAAATATTTGAGGTGAGCGACGTTCCAGTTGTTTTGGAGTGTTTTTCCTTCTATTGTTTCCAACTGAAATGCCCCTTTGCTAGCTGTTTTTGTGATTTTGTAGGGCCCTTCCCTGTTTGTGCCCAATTTTCCTTCGCTTGGGTCTTGGGAGGCCAATGTCTTGGCTTTGAGGACGTAGTCTCCTACTTTGAGTGACCTTATTTTCGCCCTCTTGTTATAGTACCTTTCGACTTGTTGTTTTTGGACCACCATTCTTATGTGGGCCATTTCTCTTCTTTCCTCGGCTTCGTCAAGGTCTTGGAGCCTATTTGCGTCATTTTCCGCTCCACTAGAGTGTAAATACCTCAGGCTTGGCTTGCTGACTTCGACGGGTATGGCCGCGTCATTTCCGTAAGCCAATGAGTATGAAGTTTCCCATGTGTTGGACTTGGGTATGGTGATGTGCACCCATAACACTTCGGGTAGCAGTTCGGGCCATAGCCCTTTGATGTCTTCAAGCTTCTTCTTCAGCATGCTTAGTATTGTTCTGTAAGATGATTCTGCTTGGCCGTTGGCGGTGGGGTGGTATGGTGTGGAGAGAATCCTCTTGATGCGCCATTTTTCGAAGAATTCGGTCATTTTTTGACCAATGAACTGCTGTCCGTTATCATATCTGATCTCTTTGGGAATGCCAAAGCGGCATATATTGTTCTTCCATAATAATGAGATGACCTCCTACTCGCGTATTTGTGTGTACGCATCTGCTTCCACCCACTTAGAGAAATAGTCGGTTAAAACAAGTAAAAATCATACTTTTCCCCGTCCTGCGGGTAGGGAGCCGACTATGTCCATTCCCCATTTGATGAAGGGCTAGGAAAATGTGACTAAGTGTAGGAGCTATCCTGGCTGGTGTATCACCGGGGCATATTTTTGGCATTGCTCATATCGGCGGACGTATTCTACCGCTTCGTTCTTCATGGTGGGCCAGTAGTAGCCGGCACATATGACGCAGCGTACAAGGGCACGATTACCTATATGGGCACCATAGTGGCCCTCATGTACCTCTTCGAGTACTGGCCTTGTTTGGTGCGGGCCTAGGAATTTGGCCAAGGGTTCCGCCAAGCATCCTCTTGTAGAGGTCGTTGTTGATCAGGCAGTATCGAGCGACTTGCACGCGTAGTTTCTTCCCCTCTTTCTTGTCGTGCGGCAGTGTTCCGTCCTGTATGTAGGACACAAACTGGTTGCACCAGTCCCGGGTTAGACTTAAAGAAAATACCTCAGTATGGTCGATGTCTAAATGAAGGAGGGTGACCACGTTTGCCTTGTGGATGTTTTTGGGAGCCGCGACCAATTTTTCCAGGCCGTCCGCTTTGATATTCCATGACCTTAGGATTTGTTCGGAGCGACATTTATCGAGCGCAGCCATTAACTTGAAGATTTCCATCTGGTATTTTTGTAGCCTTTGTTCTTTGATCTGGTAAGTCCAGGTGACCTGGTTTACCATGAGTTGAGAATCACAATGGAGGAGGATCTGTCGAGCTCCATATTTGATGGCTAAATTCATACCTTCAATAGCGACTTCATACTCGGCCTCGTTGTTAGTCATTTCGGGCATCGTATGGACTGGCGAATTATTTCACTCGTGGGGACCTCGAGGACGAGTCCCAGTCCCGATAAAGATGCATTTGGCGGTGCCATCAGTGTAGAGGACCCAAAAATCATTTTTAGGGGAGGTATGTCGGGCCTCGAGTTCTTCCTTCGGCAGGATCTCCGCACTGAAGTCAGCTACGAATTCAACTTCGACTTGAGACTTGATGGCGTTTCTTGGGAGATATGAGATGTCGTGCTCGCTGAGCTCAATGGACCATCTTGTGAGCTGGCCCGATAATTAAAGCTTGTGTAAGACGCTCCTCAGTGGGAAGGTCATTACCACTTTTATGGGATGGCATTGGAAATAGGGTCGTAGCATCCGTGAAGCTACTACCAGTGCTAACGCCAATTTCTCAACGTGTGGGTACCGAGTTTCGACATCCACTTGTGTTTTTCTAATATAATAGATTGGAGACCGCATACCTTTGTTCTCGTGCACCAGGAAGGCGCTGACAGCGACCTCGGACACGGCAAGATATACCAGGAGTGGTTCACCTAGTTCTGCTTTGACTAGCAGAGGCGGCGAGTATAGGTACGCCGTCAAATTCTTCAGGGACTCGATGCACTTCTTGTTCCATTGTAGCCCCTGGTCCTTCTTCAACACTCTAAAAAATTCGTGACACCTGTCAGAGGATTGTGAGATGAACCTCTAGAGGGCGGCTATCCGGCCTGTCAGCTTCTGTATTTGTGTTTTGCTATTTTGCACTTTAAAGATCGCTTCTATTGCTTTTATCTGATCTGGATTGACTTCGATACCTACTGAAATACAAGAAATCCCAAGAACCTTCCCGAGGCCACCTTGAAGGCGCATTTCTCGGGGTTCACTTTCATCCCGTACCTTCTCAATATTTCGAAAACTTCTTTCAAATGGTGAAGGTGGTTCTCCTTTCTAGACGACTTTACCAGCATGTCGTCGATATATACATCCATTGTTTTGCCAAGTTGCTCCTTAATCATCTTGGTTACTAACCTTTGATACGTGGCTCCCACGTTTTTGAGCCCGAAGGGCATTATTTTGTAGTAGTATGTTCCCCGGTGCGTGATGAAGGTCGTCTTCTCCTGATCTTCTTTGGCCATCATGATCTGATTGTAGCCGGAATATGCATCTAGGAAGCTCAGTAGTTCATGTCCGGCCGTTGCGTCTATTAGCTGGTCAATGTGGAGAAGCGGGAACGAATCTTCTGGGCATGCTTTGTTCAGGTCGGTGAAATCCACGCACATTCGCCACTTCCCATTTTCCTTCTTGACCATAACGACATTGGCAACCCACTCAGGGTACTTGGACTCCCTGATGGAACCATTTGCCAGTAGTTTGTCTACTTCCTTACTCACAGCTTCGTTGATGGTGGTGTTGAATTTTCTCCTCATTTGACGCACGGGCGTGTGTAGTGGATTTACGTTCAGTTTGTGGGTAGCAATTTCCTACGGAATCCCTGGCATATCTGAATGGGAAAAAGCGAACAAGTCTACATGGTTACATGAAAATTCACAATACTTACTTGGGTTCGAAAGGTCGTGCCCAATGTTGGCCTTCTTTGTGAGTTTGTTGTCATCTAGCTGAACGGGATTGAGTTCCTCGACCGTGGCTTTGCTGGCCTCTATGATATCTGGATCTGTGATGGCGTCCTCTGCTGTGTGGACCTTAGTCCCTGACATAGCTTATTGCTATGCTTCTGCGCTCGCCCCTTGGAGTATTTTGGTGTGGGTGTAGTCTTGAGCTATTTTGTAGCATTCTTGGGTGGTATGGGGTTCACCCCGTATGCTGAACAGGAAATTCGATCACTTGATAAAAGCTGGAGGGGACTGCTCTCATGGCATGTATCCATGGACGTCCAATGATGGCGTTGTACGATGTTTCCTGATTCATCACGTGGAAAATGGTTTCCAGCGTGACTCCTCCCACCAGGACGGGCAGTGTTATTTCTCCGGAGGTTCTTTTCACTGCATTGTTAAAACTAGTCTGCGATATGCAGTGTGGTATTATCTTATCCTCGAGTCCCATGAGTGCAAGGACCTCGGGTGGATAATACAGGCGCCGCTACCATCGTCAATCATAATTCTCCTAACATCTGTATCCACAATGCATAAAGTAATAACCAAAGCATTGTAATGAGGGAAACACAAACCGTCGGCATCAAACTTATAGAAGGTGATCCATTTTTGAAGTCGTCATACCATTCGTGGGCGATAGTTCGCTTTAACTTGTGAGTGGTGGTGAACTTGACGTGATTTATTGTCGAGTCATCGTTTTCCCAATGATCATGTTGATGTTGCGTATCAGTGAGGACGGCCTTGGTGGCCCGTTGGGTTGTTCCCGTCCTCGTGCAAAGTTGAGTTTCCCTTTGTCGCTGAGTAGTTCTCTCAGGAACCCCATGTTCAACATCCTGACCACCTCCTTCCGTAGACCTATGCAGTCTTCGAGTTTATGCCCTCGCTCCTGGTGGAACTCTCATAGGGCGTTTGACTTCTGAGTGGTAGGGTCCGACTTCATCTTTGCTGGCCATTGTACCTTGTTGCCCAGCTTCTTTAGTGCATACACTACCTCTGAAGGAAAAACACAAAAGTTATGTGCAGATAATAAAGGGGGCATATCTCGCTCGTTTCGTAGGGAGGCGACATGTGGCTGTAGTGCGTCCGTGTGCCGTGGTGGCGGTGGGTGAGATGATATGAAGTATGGTTGATGTCTTTCCCTGTTGGGGCTTGGGATTTGTTCCCGTCGCCCTTCATTGCGTCAGTCCCTCCTGATCTCCAAGAGTATCGTCGTTAGTCTCCGGGTAGTGCCGTTGATATCGTCTTCATACGTGCGCACCTCGGCGCAGTAGGCATTATGGTTTCTTCCCAGGTGGTGGGAGGGTACTTCATGAGGTGGCTTAGAAATTTCTCGGTCGCTCTCGAGCCATCCCTGCTTAGCCCGTTCTAGAAAGCGGTGACTACCATACCTTCCCATACGTTTGACAGTCTCATTCTCACCCTGTTGAATCTGGCCAGGAAGTCCCTGAGTCCTTCTCCCATGGTTTGCGGACAACGAAGATGTCGTTGACTCTTCCTTCCGATTTCTTTGCTCCTGCATGTGTTATAATGAACTTGTCCACTATTTCCTAGAACGTAGAGATGCCCTTAGCTGGTAGCTGGGAGTGCCACATCAAAGCTCCACCTGTCAATATTTCGTCGAACTTCTTCAGCAGCACGGACAATACTTGTTCTTTTTTCAAATCATTACCTTTCACAGTTGTGATGTAATGGATTAGATGGTCCTCGAGGTCTGTAGTCCCGTCAAATACCCTCAAATAGGGAGGCATCTTTAAAGTCTTTGGGATAGAGAATGGTACGGCCTCCTCTGTGTAGGTCTGTTCCACAAGCATACCCACGTCGCGCTTCGGCAGCAGTTTAGGGGCTCCCGGGATCTTGTCTACTCTTTGTTGATGTTATTTCATTTGGTCACAAAGCGATTTGTTTTCGTGTTCCATTTCCTCCATCTTTTTTAGGATGGTTGCGAGCGCTCCGCTGTTGGATTGAGTGTCAGTGAGCACATTGTTTGCTCGTGCGGCTTCGGGTTCATCTTCAGTTGCAGTGAGATCCATTATTGGCATGCGTCTTACGCCATATTGCGGTGACTTTTCGAGCAATTCACTTAGAGTGTTTGTCAGTCACTCTTTCAGTAGCTCATTGACTTCTGGGAGTGCTTCCATAGATGTAGATGTGGAAGCTCCCATTTCTCGCGGATCCGTCAGATCCCCAGGTTGAGGATGTGGAGTTCCTCCTCATCGTGGTGCTGGGGGTTGCGTTCAAGACGTTATCTCCACCTGCTTCGTTGAAGAAATCCATGAGGTAGACCCCCACCTCATTTATTGCTTTCTTTTTTGCACAGTTGTCGGCCATGCTTGTAAGGAGATGGTTATCAGTGGTTTTCTAGGCACAAACTATAATTTTGATTCTCGAAGTCACCACAGACGGCGCCAAATTATTTTGCTCAAAAGATTCACACACTTTGTAAGCTAGAAAACAATCAAAAAAACGTTTGGGTAAATAGTAATCAAGTATAATGAGCCATAGAAAAGATTACTTAGCTAATAATGTGATATAGATTTGAAAGCATACAACGCTATAAAGAGCTTAAGTATCAAAGAGAAGAATAGAGAGATAGTTTGCTTGAAAACAGTATAGAGAGAAAGTAGAGAGATAGTGTTATTCAGAATAAAGCACATGTCCCCTTAGAAAGGTGAAGGTTCCCTTTATATATTAGGGGACCTTCATCGAAATAATCAAAAGAAAAGTACAAAAGTTGTTGGCTTCCTCGTACGAAAGAAGCCAAGCCTTAAATGACGTCGTTCCTCTGCCTAGTTGACTGGGACGTCCTTGTTTGTGCCGTCCTTGCCTGAGGCGACACGATTTGAGGACGGCTTTTTCATGAAGGACGTGTCTGCTTAGCCGGAAGCGGGGCGAGCCGGATTTTACCCCATACAGTAGTATTTGAATTTCTCTAATATAATTTTTATTTCTCTTATTAATATTACTTATTATAGATAACTACCTTCGTGCCCAGTCAAATGGGTTCACATAAATTGAAGCGGATGAAGTATTAAATTTCATATTAGTATTTTTGGATAGCAAATTTTATTTTATGATTAATAGAATTATAAAACATAAAAAATAAAAAGAACAGAAGCGGAAGAGGAAAGGGAAAACAGAAAACAAAAGGAAAAAAAAGAACGTGAGAATCAAAATTGCAAAGAAAAATCCTATGAAAATGTGGAACCCACCACCTTATCTACATGCACACAATTTTCATAACAGAATTATTCCCTCTACAGTTCACACCCCATCCCATTTTTCGTTGCCCTCTCTCTCATCTCTCTTATAAAGATACACGCACAACCACCGAAAAGGGGAGGAGAGAAGCAAAAACGGAAAAGGGGAGCTGCGGGGATTTTTCTGCTCTCAACTGAATACACCGTAGGCGACCCTCCCCCCCTTTCTCGTCGTCGTGTTTCCACCAGAAAACAACCACAACACACACCCTGTCGAAAAACAAAAGGAGAAGCCATCGACTCAAACCAGCTGAAACACCACCTGAAAGCAGTCCAAAAATAGATCCGAATCAGCTGTAAAACGCAGCGGTCAAACCAGCCTTCTCTTGTTCTCAAAATATCACAAACACACGCATAGTTGCTAGAAAAACAGAGTAGAAAAATGGGAAACTGAGGTTGAGGTTCAGGTCAGTCGTCGGTTCAAGTTCGAGTCCGACGAGATCGTCCCGTTCATTAATTGTGTTCGTAGATCACGGTTTCGTTTCAGAATTTGGCATCTTCATTTGGTCTCTGCTTGGAAATCCATGTACGTTCGTTTTAAATGTTTCAAGGGAAACTTGAATTTGTTTAGCAATCTTTGATGTTTTTTGGATAATGTATAATTTTTCTGCTGTCTTGTTATGTGTTTAGGATTTGCTTGAATTAATTCAATTTGTTGAGTTTTATTTTATTTGTTTTCATGTTCTATTACTCATGGCAATCTAGAAATGGCTGGCACGTTCTTCTAGTAATGCAATAGAAGGACCTGCAATATTAGGATCACTATTCTGCCTCCCATGAAAAAAGCAACTTCACCTACAAACTCCAAAAAATGATAACAATAGTAGAATTTGTTTGTTTTGAGGGATTTGAAACGTGCATATATAAGAATAGCTAGTGACATTGGTTTATTGAAATATCAGCAATCACGTGCAGGGAGCCGAATGGGCAACTAAGGAACAAAGTCCAAAAAGAAATGTCAGAATGCTTAATATTAAGTAACTTGTCTTTTATTAGAGTATGCTTATATTGTGTACTAATTTAGCACTGGAGCAGTGTAAGCAAATCTTAAGAAGCTCTGAGTTGGTGCAGTTTACCGTAACACCATTAAATTAAATCAATCATCCTTATACATGGAGTACGATACTAGTGTAAAAACACAGTTTAGTTCAATTACCGTTAGGCAGTTTAGTATTTGTGGAATTCGATTGTGTTCGATTTTTATAGTTGAATACAAATCTTTGCTTTAAAGAAATTGAGGCGCGTCATTTACTCAATTGATACAAATAGTGTATGGCCCTCATAAGTTAGTTTAGAAAACTTTTGATTAAAATAAATTGAGGTGTGCTGTACCAAACAAAAATGATAATTGCATGGCCCTCGTTTAATTAATGTGTTTGCTCTTTGGAAATTGAGGTAGCGAATTCTCCATGATCCTCGCAAAGTTAAAAAATGCGTAGTTGCTTTAAGCGCGTTATTTTAATAATTTATCTCCTTAACTCGGGTGTGCATTTCATGTGACCCAAATCTAAGTCCCAACAACGCTAAATAAAATATGTTGCTGACAACCGGTGCATTTCATGTGGCGTGATCCAAAGATGTGTTTTGTATAACGTTAAATAAAAGCGTTTTAAAGTAAAAATGCACATAGGTTTAAAATTGCTTTAAAATCATATAACCAGGTCAACAATAACAGTTGAGCGACCATGCTAGAACCACGAAACTCGGGAAAGCCTAACACCTTCTCCCGGGTTAACAGAATTTCTTACTTGGATTTCTTGTTCGCGGACTGTAATACAGAGTCAACATTTTCCTCAATTCGTGATTTGAACTGGTAAATTGGGACACCATAAATATCCCATATGGCGACTCTGAATCTTTTAAATAAATAATCCCGTCTCAATTTTCCTTTAATTGAAAAAACTCCCTTGATACCATTCCGGGGGTAGGAAAAAGGAGGTGTGACACACCCATATTCTCAGGTGTGTTATTTTGACCGTAGAAGTGGACCAGAGGACATAACTCAAGTCCGACCTGCGACGAAATTTCCGCAGGTACGGTACCACTAGTGTGGCTAAATGTCCGCAGGTGTGACAATCGCTAGGCAGAAAAGAGGAATTTCGAGGGTTTGATCTCATTTTACACTTTGGGACTTTGAGAGCTCGGATTTGGGCGATAACTTAGGAGATTTTCATAGGAAGCTTTTGGGTAATGATTCTTAACTCATTTATGATTATTTTCCACTAATTTATAGTTGATTTTATTATTTAATTAAGGAGTTTGGTTGAGAAATTTGGGGAAAAAGTTGGAAAGTTCTTCAACTATGTTTTTGAGTTTTGATTCGGATTTTGATATTGGATTTGAATAATTTTGGTATGAATGAACTCATGAGTGAATGAGTGTTCATATTTTGTGACGGTTACCCGATTCCGAGACGTGGGCTCGGGTCGACTAATTTTGTGGCGATTTTCTAATTTCTTGATTAAGCGTTGATTTCGTTAATTAGATTAGTTTCTTATAATTATATTTATAGTATGTAATTGCTTTTGACTAAATATGGGCCACTCGAAGTCAGAAATTGGAAAAGGAATTATTACTGATTGATTGAGCTTGGTTCGAGGTAAGTGGCTTGCCTAACCTTGTGTGGGACATATCCCCTTAGGATTTGGTACTGTTGTGATTTGTAAGTGTCGCATACATGAGGTGACGAGTGTGTACACAGTCTATTCATTGAAAAATCCAATTTTGACTGAGTAGTTACATGTTTTCATCTTAACCGAGTAATACCAGCATGTGTAGTTATCCTGTTTAGCCTAATATCGCATGTCTATTTGTCTTAAATGCTTATTTGAACTCTGTGCAGCATGCCTATTTGATTTCCTATTTTTTCTTGATCTGTATCAGTCTTAAATATAGAAATCTTATTGTTAATTGTTGTATTTATCGATTTGAGCTGTGTGTTTACTTTGGGACGATGAGGCGATACCTTAGGAGATCGCCTGCATATTTGCTTTGAGATTACGAGGCGGTACCTCGAGAGATCTTCTTGCATATTTACTTTTAGGACTACGAGACGGTAACTCGAGATATCCCCGCTACTTTATCCCTATTTGATGTACTGTTATTTTTCTGTGGTTTTCTCCTTGTTAAATTCCAGTCTCTTATTACACTGCAATATTTTTCTACTTTATTTATTATATATACCAGTAGGACCCTGACTTGACCTCATCACTGCTCGACCGAGGTTAGGCCTGACACTTACTAGGTAACGTTGTGGTGTACTCATGCTACTCTTTTGCACATGTTTATGTGCAAATCCAGGTATTTCGTAGCACCTTCGTCATCAGTGAGCAGTGAGACTTTGGAGACTTCAAGGTATATCTGCTGCGTCCACAGACTTTGGAGTCCCCCTCTATTCCCTCCTATGTCATTTACCTTTCCGTACTTTTTCTTAGATTCTGGTGTATAGAGATACCCGTTTTCTTCTATAGCTTGTGACTCATGATTTTTCGGGGTTTGGGAATACTGCGTATACTAGAGTGTTAGTTATTGTACATGTCGAGCGATATTTTTATCGGTTATTTAATTATCTGTTGCAGTCAGTTGTTAAATTTTTGCTTCCATTTTTGTTATTTCTCAAATGTTAGGCTTACTTAGTCTGATAGCATTCTAGGAAGCTCAAATCTATTCAAATACAAGGTTGAAGCTTTGGAATCTCAAAGAGGAATTAATGTTCAAGAAGAGTCCAAATCAGGCCACCGTTGGACCAAATCAGGCCATAATTGGACCAATTTGGCATCTATAATGTGTCCAAACTTGTAGCCCATGAAGTCCTACATTAAGCCTCGTTTTAATAGCATATAAAAGGCTTACTTGATGTCCAAGAAGGGTACAATAGGCGTGCTAGGTTTTGAGTGTAAGTTGGTGCCAAAGTGCTTGCAAATTTCCTTTAAGATTTCCAAGATTTTCAAGATTCTGTCCAAGATTTGTTTGGGACTTATTTCTATGTATTATGGGACTACATTTATTTCTTTCCTAGGTAGTTAAGGTTTTGTTTTCCTTTTCCTAAATTTATTGGAATTACTTTCCAAGATTGACTTGGTTTTTGTTTCCTAGAGTTTTACCTTTTCCTAAGGTAGTTGGACTTGTTGTCCAAAGTAGTTTAGGACTTTATTTCCTTGTTTTTAGGTAGAATTTTGTGACCCCTTCCCTATATAAATGGGGTATCCTCTTTGCATTCAGATTATTCAGATTATCAATAAAAAATATGAGATTTTTCTTGCACTCTTGTGTGTGGCTACTCTTGAATTTATTCTTCAACCTTCAAGACTTAACTTAAGGTGGTATGATTAAATTCTTTAAAAATCTTAGATCACTTCTAGGTATTCAAGAAAGGTGATAGGTTTAGGCATATTGTTGTTCTTGTTATTCTAAAGGGTCGGGTTTCACAATCTATCTCTTATTTTGATTCTCTACCAAAGGCGATTAGTTCTTCGTTAGCTAATTGTTGTTGTTAGGATTCAAATTCAAGAATAGACTTCTTGAATTCAAGAAACTCTTTCTTGAATTCAAGAAACTCTATCTTGAATTCAATCTATCTTTAATTTTCCGTTTTTTTCGTTTCTTTATTTTCTTTTCGCTTCTGCATGTTTCTTGTTTTTCTTTAGTAATTTCTTGAATCCGCTATTGTGTTGCTATCAAGTGGTATCAGAGCATAGGCTAATCAAGATTTCAATCTTGATAATCTTGGGAGGTTCTTGAAAAAAAATAAAAAAAAAAAAATCAGCCAAAAAAGTGTTATTGCTCATTACTATATCAAACTTCAAGTGTTATTTGGTTTCAAAGTCAAGAAAAGAAATAAGAAGGGAGGATCCTAGTTCTTGAAGATTAAGGTAACTTCTTTCCTTATTCATCTAGGTGTTGGGTTTCATAAATTCTTTCCTTTATTTTCTACTAACCAATTCCTATTCTTTCTAGGTTTGGTCTTCTACTTTCCTTTTCTTTTTCTAACTCCTTATTTTTATCACTACGGGTTGTGGCTTGTTAGATTTATTAATAAATCTAAAGATTAACAACCAAGAGTTGCTTTGAGTGGAAAAAGGCAAGAGAGGTAAAAACATTAGAAGGAAAAAGCCAAAAATTAGATATACATATTTCTTCTAATCTTTGTTCATGATGTTTCAAACAGGTAGTTATAAAGAAAGGAGGCGAGCTATGACTCAAGAACTTGAAAGTCGAACTTACAGTATACCGAATGGAAGGAAGACAATTGTAAAGTTATTTTTCAAACAAGACCTAAAGTGATGTCTGCGATTTGTGCCCTTAGAATTGACAAAGATTTTGGCTATAACTCAATAAGCACTTATATGGTTGGGAAATTGAATTTTCCTTATGTTGAGCATATTGAATCCTACATGTTTGGAGGAGTAAAGGTAGATAAAAGAGCGTTATTACAATTCTCTATTGGAAGGTATAAGGATGCGATATGGTGTGATGTGATTCTCATGAATAATTATCATATCTTATTGGGAAAGCCATGGTATGACTATACAAGAGCTTCATATAACATGGAATAAAACAGATACTCTCTTGAGGTTAACGAGAGGAAACTCATTCTTGGACCTTTGACTCCCTCACAAAAGAAGATGAAAGGATTGTTAAAGAGAACATGGAAAAATATGAGAGAGAAAAGAATGAGAGGAGTAAAGGAGTGCATGTCGACATCCCAAGAGAGGAAAAATGAAAGGTTGTGTTGAGTGAAGAGAATGGAATGTCAACTGAGAAAAAAAGTGAGCTTGAGGGAAAAGAGAAGATGAAATACAATGAGATGACAAAAGTATGTGAGGTAGAAAGAGAAAAACATGAGAGTTTAAGTGACGAAAAAAAAAGAAAACTTTAGTGAGAGAAAAGAGACTAAGGGTGAGGAAAATTTAATAAATCCAAAGAGAGTGTAAGTAAGAAAATATGTTCTTTACTTCCTAACCCCTTAACTCTTTCTTGTTTTAGTTCTTGTGTTTTGTGCAGCCACATGTTGAAAGACCTTCTAAAATGATAGATGAGGCGCAAGAGATGGTGGCAAAGGATCCTATTGGGTTCCAACATGAAATAGGCGTAATCAATTCTTGTTGGATGGTGGAAGATAAAAGCTTGATTAATTTATTTGTTCTTGAACCGTTGGACTATTTTGATCCTTATTTACAAGTTGAAGCGATTGCATAAAAGAATACAAGGTGATGATGTTCTACTGGTAAATAAGTCCAAGTATGGTATGTATAATTGGTTTATTCGAATTCCTTGCCTTTCTAGGACACCTAAGGTATTTTTAGAGATAATGAACTATACTCTAATTTCTTATGTTGATGACTATATTATTTTTATGGATGATGACATTTTGATGCATATCAAGTCATTAACTGTAATATCTAAGTTCAAGTGCAAGAGTAAGTTTCTTCCTTTTGAAATTGAGTTCAACACAGATGATTATGAATTCCAACTTGGTAAAAAGAGGAATGAAATTTATGAGAAGAGGCTTGCGAATGATTTAAATATTCCTTCTTCTCTTATTCAGGTGTCTAGTGAGCTTTCATATGATAAATTAATAGAACATGATTTTTGTTGTGGAATAGAGAGTCATTCTTTAAGCCAAGTTGATTGTGAGCTTATAAATGTGTTTTATGCTAGTAAATAGGATATGCATGATTGTTGTGACACTAGTGATCAAATACGTTTCCATGAACCTATCTATGACTCTTTCTGCTATAGTTTGAGCAATTGTTTAGAATCTATTGATGTGGGGGATATTATTGAGGAGAGTCATATTCATGATCTTGAATGTATTGAAACTTTTAGTTGGGAAATTATGGGTTCTTCTAACCTTCTTGTGATTTATGTGCTTCTTTGAATAGCTTACATGAAAAGGAATCCATGAGATTTGTAATTTATACTTGGCTATATCATAAAAGTGTCTTATTTGATACATTTATTAGAGATACTTGTTTTAAATGGATGTATGATGAATCTTATGTAATTTCATTGCCATGAACATTTTTGGATGACCTTATTGACAAGATCGAATTACCAGTTCCCTTGCATAGTGCATCTAAGAGAGGTTTTTATGGGACAAATGTAAGTAGGAATAAATTTTATTGGGATGATGATGTCCATATGATTTTTAAAGGAGTATTTATACCTATTCGGATTAATTGGATTAACTGGACACATGGTCACTATCTTGTTTTATTTTTACCATTTTTTCAGATTAGTGGATGCCATTTACTAGTGCATGTCTTCGTTTTCTTGCAAGGTCAAAATTCGAGGACGAATTTCCTTCAAGAAGAGGGGAATGATAGCATCCTAGGAAGCTCAAATATATTCAAAAACAAGGCTGAAGCTTTGGAATCTCAAAGAGGAATTAATGTTCAAGAAAAGTCTAAATCAGGTCACTATTGGACCAAATCAGGCCATAGTTGGACCAATTTGACATATATAATGTGTCCAAAATTGCCGACCATGAAGTCATACATTAAGCCACATTTTAATAGCATAAAAAGGACTTACTTGATGTCCAATAAGGGCACAATAGGCGTGCTAGATGCTGAGTGCAAGTTGGTGCCAAAGTGCTTGCAAATGTCCTTCAAGATTTCCAAGATTTTCAAGATCCTGTCCAAGATTTGTTTGGGACTTATTTCTATATATTATGGGACTATATTTATTGCTTTCCTAGGTAGTTAAGGTTTTGTTTTCCTTTTCCTAAATTTATTGGAATTACTTTCCAAGATTCACTTGGTTTTTGTTTCCTAGAATTTTATCTTTTCTTAAGGTAGTTGGAATTGTTGTCCAAAGTAGTTTAGGACTTTATTTCCTTATTTTTTTAGGTCGAATTCCGTGACCCCTTCCCTATATAAAGGGGGTATCTTTTTTGCATTCAGATTATCAATAAAAATTGTGAGAGTTTTCCTGCACTCTTGTGTGTGGCTACTCTTGAATTTATTCTTCAACCTTCAAAACTTAACTTAAGGTGGTAAGATTAAACTCTTTCGAAATCTAGATTACTTCTAGGTATTAAAGAAAGGTGATAGGCTTAGGCTTATTGTTGTTCTTGTTATTCTAAAGGGCCGGATTTCACAATCTATCTCTTGTTTTAATTCTCTACCAAAGGCGATTAGTTCTTCGTTAGCTAATTGTTGTTGTTAGGATTCAACTTCAAGAATAGACTTCTTGAATTCAAGAAACTCTTTCTTGAATTCAAGAAACTCTTTCTTGAATTCAATATATCTTTAATTTTCCGTCTTTTTCGTTTCTTTATTTTCTTTTAGCTTCTGCACGTTTCTTGATTTTTTGTTTTTTATTAATTTCTCGAGTCCCCTATCGTGTTGCTATCATATTCATGGTGACTAGGTGCTATCACGACATCTTACGCAGGGAGAACTAGGTCGTGACAAGAAAAGTTTGAGCCAATTGATTTTACAGTGCAAATATTACATTTAAGATGTACTTAAGGCCAAAAAGGTCTAAAGTGTAACAAATATTTTCATACACTTAAGGCCAAGTAGGTCTAACATGAAAAATTGCACTTGACATGCACTTAAGGTCAAATAGGTATGAAGTGCAATCAATATTTTCATGCACTTAAAAAATGGTTCTGGAGTACAAGTTGCCTAGAAAGAGAAATCCGTTTTTTTAAATTTCAACAATTTAATATACGATTCAATACCTAAATCTACTCCAGATAATCACAAATTTAAAATATAACCTCCATATAGCATAAATAACAAACTCCAATCATCAAATTGACAAGATAACAATAAATCTAACAAATCCATTTTGCAAGAAAAAGAAGAAGGAGAATGAAAAAGCCTAATGTTATCTACACTTTAGATACTAATTAATTTTTTAAATTGGGGGTAAATTTATTGGCGCGACCAAATATGACGTGTCGTAAAACATTTACAAAGAAATGGAAATCCCATGTACTACTAGTCATCATCGCTCTTCTTATTTCAGGATAAGAAAACGGAAAATAGCGACATGAATTTAGGATTGGATAAAATTGAAGAAAAGACATGATGAAAGGAATTATAATACTTTGAAACATAAAGAAGTTAGAAATTAAGGACTAAAAAATCAATCTACATCTTTCGATTAATATCTTTTGTTGTGTACTTTTGTTATGAGGTAAAAATGTAGTTTACCTCGTCGCCATCTGAGTGAGTATGCTCCACACAACGAGGCCGCCCTCAGAGCCTTGCCAATCAGATGAGGACGGCCCAACCAAGGACGTCCTGATCCATTAAGCAGATGAACAACATCGTTTTGAGCCAAGCTTCTACCGTACAAAAATTCACCAACCCTTTTACTTTACTTTTCATGTATTTCGAGAAAAGATCTCCTAGTATATAAAGGGGACCTTAACCTTGTAATAAGGCAGATTGATGACTCTGAATATACCAACTCTCTCTCTCTCTCTCTCTCTCCCTATCACTCCACTGTAATCAAGCAAACATCTTCACATTTCTTTATCTCTTTCTAACAGCAAGAACTCTCTATTATCTTATATACATTAAAGATCTACCATGATCTCAGTACAGTAATCATTTCTAGGACTTATTATAGTTGATTACTATTTACCCCCATGT
Organism: Nicotiana benthamiana; assembly: GCA_034376525.1. Classification (NCBI taxonomy): domain Eukaryota; kingdom Viridiplantae; phylum Streptophyta; class Magnoliopsida; order Solanales; family Solanaceae; genus Nicotiana; species Nicotiana benthamiana. The sequence continues at coordinate 31,630,345 of CM067335.1, read as the reverse complement.
TTTTTTTATTGTTTTTTAGCTTATAAGGTGCATAGATCTTTCGAGCAAAATAATTTGTCACCGTCTGTGGGGATTTCGAGAATCAATGTTATAGTTTATGCCTAGAAAACTACCGACAACCATCCCTTATATCACACCAACAAGTATGGCCGACAACTGTGCGAAAATGAAAGCGATAGATGGGGTTGGGGTCAACTTCATGGATTCGCTCAACGAGGTAGGTGAAAATAATCTCTTGAACGCAACCCCCAGTACCATGATGAGCGGAGGAACCCCACCTCCTCCACCCGAAGACCCGACGGAAAAACGAGAAAGGGGAGCTTCCACATCTACATCTAAGGAAGCACCTCCGGAAGTCAAGGAGCTACTGAAAGAATGGCTCGCAAGCACTTTTAGCAATTTGGTTGAAAAGCCACCACAACGTAATGTAAGACAAACTCCAGTGATGGTTCTCACCGTGACAGAAGATGAACCCGAGGTCGCGCGAGCAAACAATGTGCTCACCGACACTTAGACCAGCAATGATGCGCTCACATCCATCCTTAGAACACATGCGGGAGCTAAGAAAGCGGAGGCAAGGGTCAACGACATCTTTGCCATTCGGCGAACTGTAGGAGAAGGGCTCAGGGACTTCCTGGTCAGATTCAACAGGGTCAGGATGAGTCTGCCGAATATATCGGAGGGCATGGCAGTTGCCGCTTTCCAGAACGGGCTAAACAGGGACAGCTCGAGGGCGACCAAGGAACTGCTAAGTCGCCTCATGAAATATCTCCCTACCATATGGGAAGAAATTAACAATGCATACTGCGCCGAGGTACATGCAGATGCGGACAATCTTAACGGTCCTACCCGACGACTAACAACAATACTTCCGGAGACTAGGAGGGACCGACGCAATGAGGGGCGACGAGAGCAAATCTCACATCCCAACAGGGAAAGGCATCAACCGTATATCAGATCGTCCCATGCGCCACCACCCAGGAACGCGGATGCACTACGGCGACACATCAGCCCCTACGAAACGAACGAGGTATGCCTCTTATACTGTCTGCACATAACTTTTGTGTTTCCCCTTCATAGGTAGCGTACGCACTAGAAAGGTTTGGCAACAAGGTACAATGGCCGGCAAAGATGTAGTCGGACCCTACCACCCAAAATCAAACGCCCTGTGAGAGTTCCACGAGGAGCGAGGACACAAGACCGAGGACTGCATAGGCCTACGACATGAGGTGGTCAGGATGCTAAACCAAGGATTCCATAGGGAACTACTCAGCGATAAATGGAGGCTCAACTTCGCACAAGGGGGGATCAACCCAAAGGGACACCAAGGCCGCCCTCGCCAACACGCACAATTAATATGATCATCGGAAACGACAATGACTCGGCGATCAACCACATCAAATTTACCACCACTCACAAGTTGAAGCGAACTATCACCCACGAACGGTACGATGACTTCGAAGATAGTATCACCTTCGATAAGTCTGCTACCGACGGTTTGTCTTTTCCTCACTACAACGCCCTAGTTATTACATTACGCATTGTAGATACACATGTTAGGAGAATTACAATTGATGATGGAAGCGGTGCCTGTATTATCCACCCAAGGTTCCTTGCACTTATAGGACTTGAGGATAAGATAATATCGCGTTGTATAACGATGACTGGTTTTAACAATGCAATAGAAAGAACCTCCGGAGATATAACGCTGCCTGTCTAGGCGGGAGGAGTCACGTTGGAAACCATCTTCCACGTGATGAACCAGGAAACAGCGTACAAGGCCATCATTGGACGGCCATGGATACATGCCATGAGAGTAGTCCCCTCCAACTTCTATCAGATGATCAAATTCCCTACCCCATGGGGGATATTCAGCATACGGGGTGAACTCCACACCGCCCAAGAATGTTACAAAATAGCTCAAGACTATACCCACACCAAACAAATCCAAGGGACGAGCACGGAAGCATAGATATCAGCTATGCCGGGGACTAAGGTTCTTCCGACAGAGGACGCCATCAACGATCTAGATATCACAGAAGCCAGCAAAGCTACGGTCGAAGATCTCGATTCCATACAGCTAGCCGACCACGACCCCACAAAGAAGGCCTACAGCAGGCATGGCCTTTCGAATCCAAGTAAGTATCGTGAATTTTTATTTAACCATGTGGACTTGTTTGCATTTTCCCATTAAAACATGTCAGGGATACCACGGGACATCGCCACTCACAAATTGAATGTCGACCCGCTACACCCGCCCGTGAGGCAGATGAGGATAAAATTCAATGCCTCCATCAACGAAGCCGTAAGTGAAGAAGTAGACGAACTATTAGAAAACAGTTCCATCAGAGATTCCAAATACCCCGAGTGGGTCGCCAACGTTGTCATGGTCAAGAAGAAAAATAGGAAGTGGCGGATGTGCGTGGATTTCACGGACTTGAACAAAGCATGCCCAAAAGATTCATTCCCACTCCCCCACATCGATCAGCTGATTGACGCGACGGCCGAGCACGAACTCTCAAGCTTCCTTGGTGCATATTCGGCTACAATCAGATCATGATGTCTGAACAAGACCAGGAGAAGACGACCTTCATCATTCCCGAGGGATGTACTGCTACAAAGTGATGCCCTTCGGACTCAAAAATGTGGGAGCAACGTACCAAAGATTGGTGACCGAGATGTTCAAGGAACAACTTGGCAAAATAATGGAAGTCTACTGTCACGACCCGGATTTACCCACCATCGGGAGTCGTGATGGCGCCTACTATCAAAGCTAGGCAAGCCAATCCCTTTTTAATCATTTTCACAATAACCTTAATCTAAAGCAAATTAAATACTGAAATAATTAATTAAAACATGGGAAAGACTTTTAGTAATAATAGAAATGACAAAAAAGAAGCGGAAATTAACAACATGCCTCTGCCCAGTATCTGGTGGCACTACTCACGGACGACTAAAAGAGTACTAAAAATAATAGTCTGAAAGAAATACATCATATGTCTGTTTGATACAATGAAAACAAACTAGAAAAGATAGGGGAGACTCAAGCTCGCGAACGCCAGGGAACTACCTCAGAGTCTATGGACTGAAGGATCGCCCCCTAACTACAGCTGCGGTCCATAGGTTGTGCACTGACCTGTGCAAAAAAAGGCACAGAAGCGTAGTATCAGCACAACTGACCCAATGTGCTGGTAAGTGCCCAGTCTAACCCCGGCGAGGCAGTGACGAGGCTAAACCGGACCTACCCCAAACAACCTGTACAGATATATGTGCAATAACAGAAGGAGAACAAGAATTTAAACAAATAAAAGGGAAATGGACATGCTGGGGGAGTAGCAGTTCAATTATAACTTCTACAAACAAGAGATTGAACTGAATAAATAATAATTAAATAAAGAAAGTCACTGAATCAACAACTGCACGGCATCACCCTTCGAGCTTTTACTCTCATTCCTCACCAAAACGATCAAATATAATGCACGGCATCAACCTTCGTGCTTTTACGCTCATTTCTCACCAAAACGGTCAAATATAATGCACGGCATCACCCTTCGTGCTTTTACTTTCATTTCTTACCAAGAATATCAAATATAATGCATGACATCACCCTTCGTGCTTTAACTCTCAATATATAGTGCACGACATCACCCTTCGTGCTTTTACTCTCAAACACAGAGTGCACGGCATCACCCTTCATGCTTTTACTCTTTCTTCCTCACCCAATCAATGGTCACAACCAAACGGGAAAGGAAATATACGTAAAAACAAAATATCCCGGCAAGGGAGAATATTCAACAATAAATCCCAGCAAGGGAATACAACTCAAAAATAGGTCCCGACAAGGGAAAATACCAAAAATTCCTGTTTAGTTCATTTACTTCTCAACTTTCACTTCATAGTTCTCGGAACAAGAAAATATCACAATTGTTCACTTCTTTCGCAATTTTAATAGCAAATATGTCTCACGGTCAAGCTTGACTCGGGCGCATAGGTAACCGTCACCACACCTATACACCGACTCCACATAGCACATAGCAAATAACAACCTAATCCTATTCCCTCAAGCCAAAATTAGATCAAACACTTACCTCGAAAACTTCCAACTCAACTCACGCCTCTAGAATAACTTTACCCCTCGAATTCACCTCAAAACCGATCGAATCTAACCACAATTTACTCAAATGTATCAACAATTGCTAGTTAAATCAGTTTGAATGCATAAGAATGAAATTCCCAAGTTTTAACCAAAAATTCCCAAAATGCCCCCGGACCTACGTGGTCAAAACTCAAGGTTCGAACCAAAACCGGGTTACACATTCCCCCACAAGTTCATATATGCAATTTTTTTTGAAATTGGACCCCAAATTAAGGTCCAAATCCCCAATTTTATGAAAACCTAGGTTCTACCCCAAATTCCCATTTTTACCCATTTAAAGCTTTGATTTTAAGTTGAAACCATTACAAAAGACGTTAAAGTTTGAAGAAATTGAGTAAAAGTTGACTTACAAGTGATTAGGGAGAGAAAGAGTCGAGAGAAAATCGCCAATGGGGGTTTGGGTTTTGAAAATATGAAAAATGAAGTTTGAAATCGGCTAAGTATAAGTTGCACAGTTGCAAATGTCGCAATTGCGAGATTGACTTCGCAATTGCGAACTCAGCAGAAGAAAGGCGTAACTCACATTTGCAATATAATGTTTGCATTCGTGAACCCATCGCTTAGGCGGGGAAATTCGCATTTGCAAGATTGACTTCGCATTTGTGAAGTCTGGCTGCAAAGTGGGAGGATCGCATTTGCGAGAAGGATTTTGCATTTGCGAAGACTGGCCAAACAAGGGAGGATCGCATTTGAGAGATTTTTCCTCGCATTTACGAAGAAGCATGCAAAAGGTGAAGCTAGCATTTGCGAAGATTGCTTTGCAAATGCGAAGAGTACAGATACCAGCAGTTAAAAATGCTTCAAATGAGCCTAACACCTATCCGAAACTCACCCGAGCCCTCGGGACTCCAACCCAAACATGCACCCTACCTCAAAAACATCATACAGACTTACTCGTGCGGTCAAATCGCCAAAATAACATTAAAATCAAAGAATCAACCTCTAAACTCATTATTTTCATTTCAAAGTTCAAAACTTTCAAAATTTCCAATTTTAGTCTGAAACACTTCATACGACGTCCGTTTTCAACAAAACTTTACAGATAGCGCTTAACGCTCATTTAAGACTTGTACTGGGCGTCGGAACCAAAATACGAGCCTGATACCATCACTTTTGATAAATTTTCATTTTCATTTTTTTCTTAAAAATTTTCAGAAAACAATTTAACAGAAAAGCTCAGTACTCTGGCCTGGGACCTCGAATTTTGATTCCTGGAATACGCCCGGGTCCCAAATCTCCTTACGCCTCCAGGACCATCATATTACGGGTCCGGGTCCGTTTACCCAAAACATTGATCAAAGTCAACTATAGCAATATTATTATCAAAATTCATAGTTTTAGCACATAATTCAAATATTTCAAATAAAAATTTACCGACTTCGTGCCCGGACTGCGCACGCAAATTGTAGTAATCAAATAAGAGGTATTCAAGGCCTTAGAAGCACAAAGAGAGGGAGAATTACGGTGATGATCCTTGAGTTGTCACATCCTCCACCTCTAAAACAATCGTTCGTCTTCGAACGGACAAAAGAAGGAAGTACCTGAGTCGGGGAAGAGATGGGGATAACGACCTCGCATGTCAGACTCGCACTCCCAGCTTGATGCCTCAGGAGGCTGACGTCTCCACTGAATATGCACTAAAGGAAAACTCCGCGATCTCAACTGTTAAACCTGGCGGTCTAAAATAGCCACCGGCTCCTCCTCATACGACGGTTCCTTATCCAATTGGACAGTACTGAAATCTAACCCGTGGGTGGGACCACCGTAATTCTTTTGACGCATGGATACATGAAAAAACTGGGTGCACAGCTGACAAGCTAGGCAGCAATGCAAGTTTATAAGCCACATTCTCCACACGGTCAAGAATCTCAAATGGGCCAATATACCTAGGGCTAAGCTTGCCCTTCTTCCTGAATCTCATCACGCCCTTCATAGGCGATACACGGAGCAATACTCGCTCACCAACCATGAAAGCAACATCCATGACCTTACAATTTGCAAAACTTTTTCGCCTAGACAAAGCTGACCAAAGTCTGTCCTGAATGATCTTGACCTTATCCAAGGCCACCTATACCAAATATATACCCAATAACCGAGCCTCTCCAGGCTCAAACCATCCGACTGGGGACCGGAACCGCCTACCATACAAAGCCTCATACGGAGCCATTTGGATATTGGACTGGTAGCTGTTGTTGTAGGCAAACTCTGCTAAAGGCAAGAACTGGTCCCACGAGCCTCCAAAATCAATAACGCAGGCTCGGAGCATATTCTTAAGAATATGAATAGTCCTCTCAGACTGTCTGTCCGTCTGGGGGTGAAATGTTGTACTCAACTGGACCTGGGTGCCCAACGCATGCTGCACCGCTCTCCAGAAATGCGAGTTAAACTGCGGACCCCAATCTGAAATAATAGATATGGGAACCCTATGAAGGCGAACGATCTCCCTGATGTAAATATTTGCATACCTCTCGGATGATATATGGTGGCAACTGGGATAAAATGCGTTGACTTGGTCAGCCTATCAACAATAACCCATATAGCATCAAACTTCTTCCGAGCCATCGGAAGGACAGTAACAAAATCCATGGTGATTCTCTCCCACTTCCACTTGGGAAGCTCAATTCTCTGAAATAAGCCACCGGGCCTCTGATGCTCGTACTTAACCTGCTGACAATTCAGACAACAAGCCACATATGCAACAATGTCTTTCTTCATTCTACGCCACCAATAATGTTGTCTCAAATTCTGATACATCTTTGTGGCGCCCGGGTGAATAGAATACCGAGAATTGTGGGCTTATGCTAAGATCGACTCTCAAATACCATAAATATTAGGCACACAAACTCTACCCTGAAACCTCAATATGCCATCATCTCCCAAAGTTATCTCCTTGGCACCTCCCCTCTGCACTGTGTATTTCAAGACACACAAATGCGGATCATCAAACTGGCGCTCCCAGATATGGTACATCAATGACGAGCGGGCTACCGTGCAAGCTAACACCTTGTTGGGCTCAGAAATATCCAATCTCACAAATCTATTGACCAAGGATTGAACATCCAAGGCAAGCGATCTCTGGCTGACCGGAATATATGCAAGACTACCCATGTTGGCGGACTTTCTACTCAATGCATCGGCCACCACATTGGCCTTCCCTGGGTGGTATAAAATAGAAACATCATATTCTTTTAACAACTCCAACTACCTCCAATGTCTCAAATTCAACTCTATCTTCTTGAACCAATACTGAAGGCTCTTGTAATCCGTGTACACCTCACACGTCACACCATAAAAATAATGCCTCCAGATCTTTATGGCATGAACAATGGGTTCCAACTCTAGGTCATGAAATGGATAATTCTTCTCGTAGATATTCAACTGCCTCGAAGCATATACTATGACCTTGTCGTTCTGCATCAACACTGCACCAAGTCCGATGCAGGAAGCATCACAATATATAGTATAAGACCCAGATCCCGGATCAAATAATACTGAAGCACCTCTATCACAGACAAGTATAGTACCTGTAATCATAGCATCAGATGACTCGGCCTCGGGCCTGGCTGGCAATGCATAACAACGGGGCTAGCCCATACCTCCCTGAGCTGTATCTGTGGTATGATCTGCCGCGGGCTGACCCCTACCTCTGGTTGTCCAAGCTCCACCTCTACAGTCTCTCCCTCCCCCTCTATGTCCCTACCCCATCCTCTAGCTGGCTGGGCGGCCTGTGGATCACCTCCTGCCTAAATTGTGGTGCGAGGACTCTGCTGGTGAGAACTACTTGAGGCTCGAGGGCAATATCTGACAACACATATGTCAAAACAACCATAACATGCCCTCGGCGGCTGAGACTGCTTTCCCTGTCGACCGGTATGTTCTCCCCTGAAAATGGCGATGCACTGATGGGGGCTAGTGGTGCGCTGAAAGACTGCTGATCCGAATAATATTGGTGATGGCCACCACCGCCTGGTGTACCAAGAGAAACCTAAAGTGCCAACTGGAAAGGTCGCGGGGATGGCCTCAATCATGGAAATCCCTACCTCCAGATGAGGTACCACTAAATCTGCCAGAATGTCGAGGCCTCTTGTCTGAACCCTTACTACCTCCTCGAACCAGTGCCCCCTCTACTCGGCAGGCCATATTGACCGCCTCCTGAAAAGTAATATCACTGCCAACTCTCATAGCCATCTGAAGGGAAATGGACTGAATCAATCCATCAATGAACCTACGGACCCTCTCTCGATCTGTAGGGAGTATCACTACTGCATGGCGTGCCAAGTCAACAAATATGGTCTCATACTGTCTAACTGTCATGGAGCCCTACTGAAGGTGCTCAAACTGTCGGTGAAGTGCCTCCCGCTAAGTGACGGGGAAAAACTTCTCCAAAAATAACTCCGCGAACTGATCCCATGTCAAGGCTTGTGACTTTACTGGTCTAGATAAGCAAAAGTCCCTCCACCAAGTTTTGGCGGATCCCACGAGCCTGAAAGTGCAAAAATCGAACCAGTGGTCTCTACTATCCACGTGGTCCTGAGGATCTCATGACAACTGTATAGAAAATCCTAGGAATCCTCCGATGAAGCACTGCTGAAAGTAGTAGTGAAAAGCTTGGAGAACCGATCAAGTCTCCACAAAGCATTTGAAGACAGGTCGTTCCATCTCCGGCTTGAGCTGTAGTAACTGTCTCAGCTGCCACTGCGGGCTGAACCAATGGAACCTAAGTTTGGGCAGCTACCTGCTCCGGAGCACGTGTATCATGAGTCTGATCCCCTCCTCCAACCTGAGAAGTGGCTGGTGCTACTGGCAGCAATCTCGCTCTAGCAACACTGTCCATAAGGCCTGCTATGCGGACAAGAGCATCCTGAAGATCCGGAGAAAACATCACTCCTCCTGGGACTTGAACTGGGCCCATAAGAGCTGGTGGAGCTGCAACCTCCTTAACAAAGTCAATATAAGGCTCCACCTCTGGAACTGCTGCATGGGGCTGAGCTTTGCCCCTGGCACGGCCTCGGCCCCTGCCCCTTGCAAGAGCTGCTGCTGGGGGCTCAGGCTGATGCGCGGAAGAAAAAGACGCACGTGTTCTCGCCATCTGCGAAATAACAAAGTAGAACAACAATCACTATTTGAGAAACAGAATCGCATGACAAGAATGAACAAAGTGAACTTTTCCTAACTATGTAGCCTCTGGGGATAAATACAGATGTCTCGTACGGATCCCTCAGACTCTACCGAGCTTGTCAGTGAGTTGTGAGACCCAAGTAACGTAGTTCTCTGATACCCACTTGTCACGACCCGGATTTACCCACCATCGGGAGTCGTGATGGCACCTACTGTCGAAGATAGGCAAGCCAACCCCTTTTTAATCCATTTCATAATAACCTTAATCTAAAGCAAATTAAATACTGAAATAATTAATTAAAACAGGCGGAAGACTTTTAGAAATAATAGAAATGACAAAAAAATGCGGAAATTTACAGCATGCCTCTACCCAGTATCTGGTGTCACTACTCAAGGACGACTAAAAGAGTACTAAAAATAATAGTCTGAAAGAAATACATCACATGTCTGTTTGATACAATGAAAACAAACTAGAAGAGATAGAGGTGACTCGGGGCCCGCGAACGCCAGCGAACTACCTCAAAGTCTCTAGACTCAAGGATCGCCCCCTAACTATTGCTGCGGTCTGTAGGCTATGTCCTGACCTGTGCACAAAAAGACACAGAAGCGTTGTATCACCACAACCGATCCTATATGCTGGTAAGTGCCCGGCCTAACCTCGCCAAAGTAGTGACGAAGCTAAACCATACCTACCACAAATAACCTATACAGATATATGCGCAATAACAGAGAGAGAACAAGAATTCAAACAAATAAAAGGGAAAGGGACATACTGGGGGAGTAGTAGTTCAATTATAACTTCTACAAACAAGAGATGGAACTGAATAAATAATAATTAAATAAATAAAGCCAATGAATCAACAACTTCACGGCATCACCCTTCGTGCTCATACTCTCATTCCTCACCAATACGGTCAAATATAATGCACGACATCACCCTTCGTGCTTTTACTCTCATTTCTCACCAAAACGGTCAAATATAATGCACGGCATCACCCTTCGTGCTTTTACTTTCATTTCTCACCAAGAATATCAAATATAATGCATGACATCACCCTTCGTGCTTTTACTCTCAATATACAGTGCACGACATCACCCTTCGTGCTTTTACTCTCAAACACATAGTGCACGGCATCATCCTTCGTGCTATTACTCTCACTTCCTCACCCAATCAATGGTCACAACCAAAAGGGAAAGAAAGTATATATCAAAGCAAAATATCCTGGCAAGGGAAAATAATTCAACAATAAATCCCGACAAGGGAATACAACTCAACAACAGGTGCCGGCAAGGGAAAAATACCAAAAATTCCTCTTTAGTTCATTTACTTCTCAACTTTCACTTCATAGTTCTCAAAACAAGAAATTATCACAATTGTTCACTTCTTTCGCAATTTTAATAGAAAATATGACTCACAATCATGCTTGACTCGAGTGCATAGGTAACAGTCACCATACCTATATACCGACTCCACATAACACATAGAAAATAACAACCTAATGCTATTCCCTCAAGCCAAAGTTAGATCAAACACTTACCTCGAAAGCTTCCAGCTCAACTCACGCCTCTAAAATAGCTTAACCCATCGAATTCGCCTCAAAACCAGTCGAATCTAACCACAATTTACTCAAATGTATCAATAATTGCTAGATAAATCAATTTGAATGCATAAGAATGAAATTCCCAAGTTTTACCCAAAATTTCCCCGGGCCCACGTGGTCAAAACTTGAGATACGGACCAAAATCGGGTTACCCATTCCCCACGAATTCATATATGCAATTTGTTCTGAAATCAGACCCCAAATTGACGACAAAATCCCAAATTTTATGAAAACCTAGGTTCTACCCCAAATCCCCATTTTTACCCATTGAAAGCTTTGATTTTAAGTTGAAATCATGAAAAAAGACGTTAAATTTTGAAGAAATAGAGTAAAAGTTGACTTACAAGTGATTTGGGAGAGAAAGAGTCGAGAAAAAATCGCCAATGGAGGTTTGGGTTTTGAAAATATAAAAAAAAATGAAAATTGAAATCGGCTAAGTATAAGTTGCACAGTTGCAGATGTCGCAATTGCGAGATTGACTTCGCAATTGCGAACTCAGCAGAAGAAAAGCGGAAATTCGCATTTGCGAGATTGACTTCGCATTTCCGATGTCTGGCTGCAACGTGGGAGGATCGCATTTGCGAGAAGGATTTCACATTTGCGAAGGCTGGCCAAACAAGGGAGGATCGCATTTTTGAGATTTTTCCTCGCATTTGTGAAGAAGCAGGCAAAAGGGGAAGCTCGCATTTGCGAAGATTGCTTCGCAAATGCGAAGACTACAAATACCAGCAGTTAAAAATACTTCAAATGAGCCTAACACTTATCCGAAACTCACCCGAGCCCATGCGGTTCTAACCCAAACATGCACCCAACCTCAAAAACATCCTACGGAGTTACTCGTGCGATCAAATCACCAAAATAACATCAAAATCAAAGAATCAACCTCTAAAACTCATGATTTTCATTTCAAAGTTCCACACTTTCAAATTTTCCATTTTTAGTCCGTAACACGTCATACGACATCCATTTTCAACCAAACTCTACAGATAGCCTTAATGCTTATTTAAGACTTGTACCGGGCGTCGGAAGAAAAATACGAGCCCGATACCATCACTTTTGATTGATTTTTATATTCATTTTTTTTCTTTAAGAAATTTCAGAAAACAATTTCACGTAAAAGCTCCGTACTCGGGCCTGACACCTCGGATTTCGATTCCGGGAATACAACCGGGTCAAAAATCTCCTTACGGACCTTCAGGACCATCACATAACGAGTCTGGGTCCGTTTACCTAAAATGTTGACCAAAGTCAACTATAGCAATATTATTATCAAAATTCATAGTTTTTAAAATAGAATTTAAATATTTTCACATAAAAATTTTCCAGCTTCGCGCTCGGACTGCACACACAGTCGAGGTAACCAAATAACAGGTTTTCAAGGCCTCAGAAGCACAAAGAAAGGGAGAATTACGGTGATGACCCTTTGGGTCGTCACATCTACATCGAGGACATGCTGGTAAAGTTGTCCAGAAAGGAGGATCACCTCGACCATCTGAAGGAGGCATTCGAAATATTGAGAAGATACGGGATGAAACTAAACTTCAAAAAATGCACCTTCGGCGTGGCCTCGGGAAAGTTCTTGGGATTCCTCGTATCTCATAGGGGTATCGAAGTTAATCTGGATCAGATCAAAGCAATTGACGCAATCCCGGAAGTACTAAGCAGCAAAAAACAAGTGCAAAAGCTGACGGGTCGGATAGCCGCCCTTTCCAGGCTCATCTCGCGATCCTATGACAGGTGCCATAAGTTCTTCAGCGTGTTGAACAAAGATCAGGGGCTCCAATGGAACGAAGAATGCATCGAAGCCTTAAAAAATCTAAAGGCGTACCTATCTTCGCCGCTCCTACTATCCAAAGCAAGCCCAGGAGAACCACTTCTGGTGTACCTAGCCGTATCTGAGGTCGCCATCAGCGGTGTCTTAGTGCGCGAGAACAAAGGTGTGCATTCTCCCATCTATTACGTTAGCAAAACACGCCGAAACTCAGTACCCGCACCTTAAAAAGCTGGCATTAGCCCTAGTCGTAGCTTCACGAAAGCTGCGACCTTATTTTCAATGCCATCCCATAAGAGTAGTAACGACCTTCCCACTGAGGAGCGTCTTACATAGGCCTGAGCTATCACGCCGACACGCCAAATGGGCCATCGAGCTCAGCGAGCACGAAGTCTCGTACCTTCCGAGAAATGCCATCAAATCGCAAGTCCTAGACGTCTTCATAGAAGACTTTTGCGTAGCAATCCCACAAAAAGCAGAGCTATAGGCCTTGACACGACCTCCCCTCTAACGACCTATGGGTCCTCCACACTGACGGTGCCGCCAATGCTTCGGGATCGGGACTCGTCCTCGAGGTCCCCACAGGTGAAACGATTCTCCAGTCCATGCGATGCTCGAAATGACTAACAACGAGGCCTTTATTTCATGTATGAAGCTAGCCATCAAATACGGAGACCGGCGGGGTCCTTCTCCACTGCGATTCGCAACTCGTGGTAAACCAGATCGCTGGGACATACCAGATCAAAGACCAGAGGCTACAAAAATACTAGGAATAAATCCACAGGCTAATGACTAAGTACGACGAGTGCCGCTTTGAACAAATTCCAAGGGCACGGAATATCGAAGCGGATGGTCTGGCAAAATTGGCCGCAACCACCAAAAACATCAACAAGGAATATGTGGTCACCCTCCTCCATTCAGCCATTGATCACACCGAGGTATTTTCATTAAATCTATCCTGGGACTGGCGCAACTAGTTCATATCCTATCTACAGGACGGAACGCTGTCTTGCGACAAAAAAGAGGCAAAGAAACTCCGCGTGCAAGTCGCCCGGTACTGCTTGATTAACACTGACCTCTTTAAGAGAACGTTCGACGGACCTTTGGCCAAGTGCCTAGGTCTGCACCAAACAAGGCCAGTACTCGAAGAGGTACACAAGGGTCACTGCGGCACCCATATAGGCAACCGCGCCCTCGTACAGTGCATCATACGCACCGGCTACTATTGGCGCACCATGAAGAAAGAAGTAGCAAAATACGTCCGCCGATGTGAACAATGCCAAAAGTATGCCCCCATGATCCACCAACCAGGGGAGCCCCTATACTAAGTCATCTCTCCATGGCCTTTCATCAAATGGGGAATGGACATAGTCGGCCCCCTACCCACAAGACAAAGGTACGATTTTTGCTTGTTTTAACTGACTATTTTTCCAAGTGGGTGGAAGCAGGTGCGTAAGCACAGATATGCAAATAGGAGGTCATCACTTTCATATGGAATAACATTATATGTCGCTTCGGCATCCCCAAAGAAATCAGCTACGACAACGGACTATAGTTCGTCGGTCAAAAAAACGACCAAATTTTTCGAGAAATGGCGCATCAAGAGAATCCTCTCCACGGCATACTACCCCGTCGCCAACGGTCAAGCAGAATCCTCCAACAAAACCATACTAAACATACTGAAGAAAAAGCTTGAAGACTCCAAAAGGCTGACTGTTGCCCGAAGTGTTGTGGGCACACAGGATCACACCCAAGTCCTGCACAGGGGAAACCCGATACTCATTGGTCTAATGAACCGATGCGGTCGTACCCGTCAAAGTAGGCGAACCAAGCCTGAGATATTAACACACCAGCGGAACGGAAAATGACGCAAATAGGCCCCAAGACCTTGATGAAGCCGAGGAAAGAAGGAAATGGCCAACATAAGAATGGTGTCCCAAAAGCAGCAAGTCGAAAGGTAGTACAACAAAAGGGCAAAAATAAGGCTGCTAAAAGTAGGAGACTACGTCTTTATAGCCAAGACATTGGCCTCCAAAGACCCAAGTGAAGGAAAATTGGGCACAAATGGGACGGACCTTACAAAATCACAGCAATAGCAAACAAAGGAGCATTTCAGCTGGAAACGATCAAAGGAAAAACACTCCAGAACAACTGGAATATCGCCCACCTCAAATATTTCCATTTCTAAAAGGCATCCCGCAAGTCGCACTCTTTTTCCCTCACCCGAGTTTTGTCCCAATTGGGTTTTCTCGGGGAGGTTTTTAACGAGGCAACGAAGGGGACACCTGGGATGTTTGTAGGACAAGTGTATCACGCCTGCCTCTCCAAACGCTCTCCAGCCAGACCTGATACAGAGACTGGACCAGCAACATCTCCAATATGTAATAGGCTACGACCATCCCCGATATGTAAAAGGCTACGGCCGTCTCCAATGAATGAAAAGAGTACGGCCATCTCCAATATATGTAAAAAGATATGGCCATCTCCGATGAATGAAAAGGCTACGGCCGTCTCCAATGAATGAAAAGGCTACGGCCATATCCAATGAATGAAAAGGCTACGGTCGTTTCCAATGAATGAAAAGGCTACGGCCGTATCCAATGAATGAAATGGCTACGGCCGTCTTCAATTAATGAAAAGGCTAAGGCCATTCCATTCTACGTGGCTAAGGCCATCGATTTAAAATGGCTAAGGCCATCGCCACAAACAGTCAACCCAATGTCGACTACAGCAAAACGAATGACTCGACGACAGTCGAAGTCAACCACATGGCTAAGGCCATTCAATTCTACATGGCTAAGGCCATCGATTTAAAATGGATAAGGCCATCGCCGCAAACAGTCGACCCAACGTTGACTATTGCAAACAAAAGACTCGACGACAGTCGAAGTCAACCACATGGATAAGGCCATTCAATTCTACAGGGCCAAGGCCATCGATTTAAAATGGTTAAGGCCATTGCCACAAACAGTCGACCCAACGTCGACTACGGAAAAATAAAAGACTCAGCGATAATCAAAGTCAACCACATAGCTAGGGCTACTCAATTCTTCATGGCCAAGGCCATCGATATAAAATGGCTAAGGCCATCACCGCTACAGTCGACCCAATGTTGATTGCAGTAGAATGAGAGACTCGACGACAATCGAAGTCAACTAGCATGGCGAAGCCATTTAGTCCAAACATGGCTAAGGCCATAACCGTTAATAGTCGACATAACATCGACCACGGCAAAACAAAGGACTTCACGAAGGGAGAGTTTAGCTAAAACTACGAGTTGCAAACACAATAGAAGTTCCAAGGAACAAAGAAAGAATAACAACGGAAAAAGGTATGTACTGTTATATCCAAAAAAGTATATACATGATTGGCCTAAAAAGGGGGCCATTTACAACAAAAGGGTAAAAAAGCAAACCCTAGGAACCCCCATCACCCTGGCTGGCACAATCAGCACCCGCACCGCCACTGCCTCCTGGCGGGTAGTCCTAGAAATCCAAGAAGCATACATCAGGCGGTTAAGATCTTATGAGTTATACCCTTCCCTAGCGGGCGAATCAGAAAGGTAACCGGCCGCCTCACGAGCAACCCGGGTTAGACTCCGCTGCCTATCCACGTCCTCATCGGACACTAAGACGGTTGTTAAGAACTCTTCAAGAACGACTAGCCAGGCATCATGGTACACCCACATATCGTGAGCATCTCGACGCTCAGCTTCCTGTGAAGCGGCCCGAGCAAGGGCCTCAATCTCGTCCTACTTGTCTTTGAGCTCAGCGGTCAAGGCCGCAACCCGGGTTCGAAGCTCAGCATCCTCCGCCGCTAAGGCACGACCAAGCTCCAACTCATCATCCTTCACTCGAAGGAGATCCTCCAACTCAGTGTTCTGGGCCACCACGGACACAAGCTGCTCGTCCGCTCTCTCCAACTCGGCCAACCACTTCTTCAGCTGCTCCTCCGACTGGGTAAGACCCTCGCAGAACAGCCTGAACTTGGGGTCCTACTTGTACATGTCAGACAATGTTTGGTGCGCATCGCGGACCCGCTTGTACCTCTGCCACAACTTCTTATGGGCATGCGGCCTCTTTGCCAGGCGTCGCCTCCTCTCCACCTCCAAAACGAGAACCTGAAAAATGTCAAAGGGAGAGTTAGTGTACAGGCAAATCACTCCTAAAACTTCAAAGGGAGGAGAGCAAAAGTTACCTGCAAGGCGGCGCCCGCTACTCTTCTAGACAAGCCCCTATCACTAATTTCCGCCAGTGCTTCACCCTTGGTGCCCGTACAGAGAAGGGTCATGTCCGTGGCTACCTCATCGTAATTTTCCAAAAGGATATAGCCGCTGGGGATCACAATACGGCATGTGGACCTACCGGACATCATCTCAACACGAGCCGGAGAGTCCCCTCCTTCGACCACCCTCTCCAAAGGTGCACTTGCCCCCGCTGCTGCAGCTGACGAACCGTCATCCCTAGTAGGAGACGGACCGGCCTCAACATCAGCCCTCATTTCAGGAGCGACCCTCTACGAGCGAATCATGACGGCCATAAACGACTGTCCCAGCTCGTGACGAGGCAAATCCAACCTCTCCCCTTCAACGGCCACCCCTTTGTCAGTGATCAACCTCCGTCTCCTACTTGCGAGGGACTCCTCATCTTCGGGAGACGCCTCCGCTGACTGTGAAGACGACTCCAAGGGAAGCGCTTCATTGTCGGATGAAACTTCGGCCCCCCTCCCAGGCACGGCCTCGGGAACCACCAGAACCTCCTCTTCCGCCATCCTTTCGGCCATCGCATGAGGTTCCGCCCCCGGCACAACTCCTGCTGAGGAGACGAGGGCGCACTACTTTCGGGCGAGCACTCCACGTGCACGTATTCCTCCTCAAAGTCCAGCTCCGCTCTAGACGGACCATCATCAGTTCTCCTTCTCTTGTCCCTCTTGGAGACGCCCCGGCCTGCCAAAGAAAATGTACGTCAAACTGAAGGACTCCCGAGCTAAGACAAGGAAAAAAGAAAAGAGCAGGGAAAAGACTATTACCAGTCAGGCCATACGTGCTGCAAAATTGAGCCCATGTACAGCACTCCTCCACATGCGAAATCATCATCTCCAACCTCAACCTGATGTCGCCCACGCAGCAAAAGAGACGAGGAGACCTTGGGCATACGGGCCGCCACTGCAAATAACGGATAAAAAACTGTGAGAAGTTAAACTGTCACAGAAAATGGCGCCGAATAGGACACGAGGGAATACTTACACTCCGGGTTCCACACCTACGGGAACCCTTCGGGGTTGGCCACCAGATGCTTCGTCCGGACGTACAAAAACTTCTTCTGGTAGCCACAGTTGGCCTTGTCATCAGACTGCACCATGAAGCTTTTCTTACCACGACGTGTCAGGTGAAACAGCATACCCCGTAGATAACTCACATTGAACATCTGCAGAAGGTGGTATATTGTGACCGCGCACCCGGCTTTCTCCGCATGAGTGGTAAGGATTCTGCACACTTTCAGCGTATAGGGAGTAAGTTGAGCCGGGTACACCTTGAAGAAACGGCAAAGTTCCTCCGCCAGAGGGTTGAGCGGGAAACTGTAGCCAATCCAGAATTCATACTCATAGAATGCGCAAGATCCGGGCCTGTTTACGTTGGCATAATTTTCTCCAGCAGGCGCTATGTCGACATGGTCCGGAAACCCATATGTCATCCTAAGAGAATCCAGGTGGGAAGGCGTTAACTCGCTGCATTCGCAGGGTGGAGATGAACCCTTATTCTTAAAATCATTCCTCTTGCTCATGTTCTTCGGAAAAACATTGCCACCGATAGAGGAACTAGAACCTCTTTAGCCACCTCCGCGGCCTCACCGTCAGAAGGAGGTGAAACCCTAGTAGGAGTATTGTTTATGGGCTTCTTGCTACCTTGATATCGTTTCACCATGGTTAAAGCTTACAAAAAAAGAATATTTCGAGTAAATGCAAAGCTCGGTTCGTGAAAGTAGTGGTTCTTGAGAAAAGCAGTAGTCGCTAGAAAATAGAACAAGAAAAAGAGAGAAATATGTTTCAAAGCTTTAATATGACAAACTATTTTTAAATCACTCCGTTGTTTATAGGAGTACGATGCACAAAATCAAAGCAGCATCGTTCAAAAGCTGGCGCGGAAAACCCAAAAGCCATGTCAGGATCTGAACCGCCTCAGGAGTAAAACTAATGATGATGTACGTGATTGGTGATGTCACCCCAAAGAGGGAGTCAAGTGTCAACAGCCCCGTACTGTCGCATAAGCAAAACATGTCCATCCATTGAAGACGCCTCTCGAGGACGCCTCCAACAGACGGAGGGACTAACTGTATGAGGTAAAAATGTGGTTCACCTTATCATCGTCTAAGCGAGTACGCTCCACACAATGAGGCTGCCCTCAGAGCCTTTCCAATCAGATGAGGACGGCCTAACCAAAGACGTCCTGATCCATTAAGCAGAGAAACGACACCGTTTTGAGCCAAGCTTCTACCGTACAAAAATCTACCAACCCTTGTACTTTACTTTTCATGTATTTCGAGAAAAGGTCTCCTAGTTGTAAAGAGGACCTTAACCTTGTAATATGGCAGATTGATGACTCTGAATATACCAACTCTCTCTCTCTCTCTCTCTCTCTCTCTCTCTCTCTCTCTCTCTCTCTCTCTCTCTCTCTCTCCACTGTAATCAAGCAAACATCTTCACATTTCTTTATCCCTTTCTAAAACAAGAACTTTCTATTATCATATATATGTGAGCACGCAATTTTTGCGTCGCGAAAATTACTCCAAAAGAAATCACAAGAAAATAAATTTCTTTGGTGTATAATTTTAGGATTCTTGCATGACATTTTAGGGTAATTATTTGTATTTTTTATCCTGTGTTAATTAGTATTATTTTTAAGTTAATTTCATTTTTCAATTTATTTTTTAGAATTTTTGTTAATTATTAATTAAAAGAAGAAAAAAGAAAGTTGAAGAAATAAAGAAAAATCGGATTGGGCTAGTCCAAATCAAGCCGAAAAACATATAAGCACCCGGTCCAAGTCCCCTGATCTTTCAGACCAACTTAACGACGCTGTTTTGCATCTCAGATCTGGGCCGCTGATTTGTTTCAATCAAACGGTTCAGTTCAAGCCCAACTAAGATCAAACGACGCTGTCTTAGGAAAGATGATCTGAGCCGTCTGTAGTATCCATATTGCCATCCCTAGTTTGTTTCATTTACAGCATGTTTGAAATGCACATCAGGTTTTAAGTTAATCACTTAGTATGTTAGAATATTTTAATTAACAACTTGTTCACCCAAATTCATAAACCTTAGCTACTGGTTTCACTTCTGCCCCATTATAAATGCCAAAAGGTTTTAGTATAATGTAAGAAGGCCAAAAATCAGAGTGAGGAGGCCCAGGCTCGGTTTCGCATCCTATACGTTGGGCCTGGGCCTGTAAATATTAATTGGATGGACCTTACTGGTCATTTTCAGAATTAATGTACCACGTTTGAACACTTAGTTATAGTAAATTCAAAGCATGTAAATAATATAGGATTCTTTTCTTATTTTCATTTTTCGAGACGCAACGAAAATAGAAAACATAGTCGCTTTAGGATATCCATTAAAATGAAAGGAGGTGTGCCCCGCCAAAACAAGTTACAAATTGCAGGGCCCTCAATATAAGGACATAATAATTGGATAGACTTCGGAGTTGGCCGCTTAGCGAATTTTTACGGCCTCTTCCCAAAATAACGATACATTAGTCTCTTTAAGACGCGCCTTAATTAATCTTACTTTCCTAAACTTGGGTGTGCATCTATGCAACCCAAATCCAAATTTCAACGGGGTCGAAATGTGTTGAGAGCCACGGGTACACTGGCTGTGACGTGGTTCGAGATACATTTTCACAACGTTGCATTTCTCGATAAAACAATAACAATAATAATAATGATAATGGTAAAAGCGGTTCAAAAGTTAAAATTTGCACATAAGTTACAACATGTTTAAAAATCAGATAAAAAAGCCGAATATAACAATTGAGCGACCGTGCTAGAACACAGAACTCAAGAATCCCTAACACCTTCTCCCAGGTTAACAGAATTCCTTATCCGGATTTCTGGTTCGCGGACTGTTAAACAGAGTCAATATTTCCTCGATTCGGGATTCAATCGGTGACTTGGGACACCATAAATCTCCCAAGTGGCGACTCTGAATTAAATAAATAAATCCTGTTTCGATTTTCCATTAATTGGAAAAACACCTTTAAGCCCCTTTTGCGGGAGTGTATAGTGTAAAAAGAAGGTGTGACAGCTCTGGCGACTCTGCTGGGGTGGAATAACCCATAACCACTGGTTCAAGGTTAGAAATTTGAGCTTAGATAAATTGTTATATTTGGCTTTATCTGATTTTGTTATATTATTTGTTCTTACTGTGCTAGTTGACCATTTTTACCACTTTCACATTGTTGAACTGTATTATAAATTGTCTTCTTGCGCACCCCCTCTGAGTCTTCTGAATACAACCTCGAGAATCGCGGATACGTGCCCCATTCGTTGTTAAGATAAAGCCGGTGGGCCTGGGCTCTCGGTGAAGGATTATCAGTCACCCATATTTAAAAACGGGGAGGGTCCAATAGCTAAAGCCAGAAAAGCATTGCTCCCAGTAGGCAACCCCTTCCCAACTCGAGTTTTTCGCTCATTTTACGGCCAGTCTAGATACTCTTCACACCCAAGGCAGTAAAACCTAGTATGAAAAGACTTCATGCCGGATCCTTAGTAGGAACGTTTATTTGCATCATGTGCATTTGACTTAGGGGACACAACACAGGGATTGGGTCCGTCTAGGACAAGCAACCTGAAGTAAAAAAATCATCCTGCTACATCCTGTTTGTTTTATGCATTTGTTTGATTCGGACCGGCATGCTGACCGACTTTGAATACTGAAAAAAATTGTGAAAATAAAGGGGGGAAAAACTAGCTGTGTAGAGTGTAGTTACCTATTTTTAGGAAAACCCAATGCCCAAATATTGTCGAAACTCTGCCGAAATTTTGAGAAAAATAAAAAATTTTAAATAGTTGTTCTACTAACAATGAGTCTTTATTTTAGTTTGGAAAAATAGGTTGTGTTATTGTTTGTCGAAAATGAAAAAGGAAAAAAGAGATTCGTTATATTATCTTGCTATTAAAAATAGAAAAAAAATAGTTTGTCTTGCCTTGAAAAATAAAAATGAAAAAAAAAGTCTTGTCTTTTAAAATATTTATTTTATTTTACTTGTTCTGATGGTAAGCAACCCCCACTTCCAACCAAGAGGTTGTGAGTTCGAGTCTCCCCAAGAGCAAAGGTGGGAAGTTCTTGGAGGGAAGGATGCCGGGGGTCTATTTGGAAACAGCCTCTCTACCCCAGGGTAGGGGTAAAGTCTGCGTACATACTACCCTTCCCATACCCCACTAAGTGGGATTATATTGGGTTGTACTTTACTTTTTTATGAAATGCCAAAAATGAAAATAAAAAAAGAGAGTCTTGTTTTTTAAAAATAGATATTTTATTTTATTTGTTATGAAATGCCAAAAATAAAAATGGAAAAGAGTCCTCTTTAAAAATAGTTCAGTTAGTTTTCCGAACTACGTTGGTTTAATTCTCACCGGATGTGAGATAAGTAGGAAACCCATTGGGTCAACCTCCCCTTTGCAAAAATAGCCAAAAAAAAGTCTTGAGTTTTAATTTTCGTCATAAATAAGTTAGGTAACGCCGTTTTTGTCAAAATAGCCAAATGTTCCCAAACGGGACGTCGGAAGGCTAATTTTTCATTAACGGCCACCTTTAGGTCATTTTTTAAATTTTGGCCAGTTGACACACACAGCCTTATATCTTCGTCCCCGAGGCGCTGAAAGGCCAAATCTCTAGGAACTACGTTTGACCTGATTCCTCAAGAAAGGATACGTAGGTGCCTCACGGCTCAGTCATAGTGTGACGAAATGTCTCAAAAAATCAAAAATCTCCAAGCAGAAAACTGGGGCAGAAGTTAGGTAGTTAGAATAATACACTGACCATAAACGAGGGAAGATCATGAGCTGAGGGAATTGCTAGCAGGAATTCCCAGCAGAATTGCTAGAAGGAATCCCTAGCATAATTGCTAGCTAAGGGAATCCCCGGTAGAGTTGATAGCCAATGAATTGCCCAGTAGAGAGAATCTTATCAGTAACGCTCCCATTCCCAACTGAGAGAATAAAATGAGAGAGTCTTATCGGTGAAAACCTTCACAGGCACCATAAGGCGACGAAAGACGAGAGAAAACAAAATGAGAGAGGCTTGTGGTGAAAATCTTCACATGCATCATAAGGCGACGAGAGCCGAGAGAAATGAGAGAGTCTTATTAGCGAAAACCTCTCGAAGGGCACTATAAGGCGACAAGATAAGATTGGCGAAAAGGTTCCGCATTTGGGCAAAAGATTGGAACCTCTTTATCCCCAGCAAATGAAGCCATCGGAAATTGATTAATACCAATAGACTGGGTCGATAATTCCTAAATATATGACATGATCATCGGGGCTAGTACACCACCCATATAAGTCTTTTCTTTCTTTTCTTTTTCCCAACGCTAGTTCAGAAAGATTTTCTCCATTTTTCTATCGTTTCTTTTGACTTTCTCCCAGCAGTTTATTTATTAGAAAGGTTTGTCAGGGCTTGCTACCAGTTGCCAAATGGTACAAGGCAAAATACGAACAAGGCAAGCGGAAGAGAAGGCAACAAAGCGAAAGAGCATTGTTGCAAGACCCTCTTGAATAGAACGGCCTTGTTTGAATTCGTGTAGGTTTGGTTTACAAAAGTGACCAACTCACTCCACCGGATGGGTCTGGAATGTCAAGAGAAGTATGGGAAAATATGGAAAGGCAACAGTTGGGAAAACGTGGACCAAGTTCCAAGAGAATCCACAGCATAAGACACAAGGACGACTCCGACAGATTCTCGACCATCCCCCAGCAGAAGATGCAAAAATACGCCCGAGCGAATTGAGACATAGAATGGGGGAGGAAAAGAGTCATCCCTCAACAAAAATCATCCCCAGCGAGTCCAAACCAATGAGTGAGGAAGCAAAGAGGGAAAATTCATCCCCAGTAAGATAACTCCCCAGCCAGTCTAAACATATAATGGGAAGGAAAAAGGGAAAATTCATCCCCAGCAAGATAACCCCCAGCATTCTTATCCTTAAACAAAACTATCCCAACTGATAACATCTTATCCCTAGAAGAGTTGAGGGAAAGTGAAACTTTTGAAGGAGGTTGCTTAAAAGACCTCCCTAGAGAGTCTTGAACACATGACGAGGAAAGGAAGAAATGGCAAACCATCGCCAACAGAAATATCGTCCCCAGCATGTAACGCCACACCCAGCAAGTTTGGGAGCGCAGAGCAAGGAGACCATACCTGGCGGGAATGACACGTCCACTCGTCATGTTTTGAACTAATAAAGTTTTCTTTGATTTGAAGCAGATGCTGATAATGGCAGAGAGACGTACCATTAGCTCCATCGTACATGTCCTTGATTACTCTGATGTAGGCTTCCGGTACGCTTTTCGCCTCGAAGCACCTCCATAGCACCTCCATTGGGACCTCGTCATACGCCTTCTCCAAGTCGATAAGCACCATGTGCAGGTCCTTCTTCTTATCCCTGAACTGCTCCACCAGCCCCCTGACAAGGTGGATAGCTTCTGTAGTGGAGCGACCTGGCATAAAACTGAGCTGGTTCACAGATATAGATGTCATATCCCTCACGCTCGCCTCGATCACCCGCTCCCACACCTTTATGGTGTAACTTATTAATTTGATACCCCTATAGTTGTTACAGCACTGGATGTCACCTTTGTTCTTGTACAAGGGCACCACTGTACTCCATCTCCACTCATCCGGCATCATTTTGGTCCTGAAGATCGCATTGAACAACCTGGAGAGCCACTCCACTCCTGACCTACCATGCACTTCCAGAACTCCACCGGGATCTCGTCAGGCCCGGTCGCTCGACCCCTACTCATCCTATGCAAAGCCCCCATGACCTCCTCCGCCCTAATGCGCCTGCAGTACCCAAGGTCTCTATGTTGCTCTGAATGCCCCAACTCCCCTAGCTCTATGTTACGATCCCCTCCTCGTTAAGTAAGTCTCGAAAGTACGCCTGCCACCTCTGCTTGACTTGAGACTCCCCCATCAGAACTCTACCATACTCGCCCTTGATGCACCTAACTAGGTCAAGATCACGTGCCTTCCTTTCCCTTGCTTTAGCTAACTGGAATAACTTCCTGTTCCCGCCTCTCTCCCCTAGTTCCTCTTACATGCGACCAAACGCCGCGTTTTTAGCTTCTGTAACCGCCCGCTTTGCTTCTTTCCTCACCACCTTGTAGATCTCCCTGTTCGCTCTCCTTTCTTCCTCGCTTGTGCTCCCTGCCAACTTAGCAAACGCCGCCTTCTTCACCTCTATCTTTCCTTCGACTACATCGTTCCACCACCAGTCACCCTGATGTCTGCCTAAATAGCCCTTGGCTACCCCGAGCACGTCCCGTGCTACCTCCCTAACCAAGTTCGTCATCTCTGACCACATAGCGTCCGCTGCCCCAGAACTTCTCCAAGCTCCGCCCTCAGCTAACCTCCTCTCCAACTCCTATGCTTTCTCCTTAGTCAAAACACCCCATCTAATCCTCGGTTGTCCCCGAGCACCCCTCCTCTTCCTATTCACCGAGAGACCGACATCCATCACTAGGAGTCTATGAAGAGTCGAAAGGGACTCTCCCGGAATAACCTTGCAGACCCCTATCGCTCCTTCTGAGGAGGAGGTAATCAATCTGAGTCCTCGCCGCCGAACTCTTGAAGGTGACCAAATGCTCCTCCCTCTTCTGAAATGTCGATTTCGCAATCAGAAGCTCGGAAGCCCTGGCGAAATCAAGCAGTGACGTGCCTCCTCCGTTCCTAACCCCAAAGTCGAAGCCACCGTGCACCTCACCATAACCACCAGCATCAGCCCCAATATGACCATTAAAGTCTCCTCCAATAACTAGCTTCTCAGATTGGGGAATACTACTCACCAGATCATTCAAGCCCTCCCAAAAACGCCTCTTAGCCTCCTCGTCTAAGCCCGCTTGCGGCGCGTAAGCGCTGATGACGTTGAGGCCGCAACCCCCACTGACCAACTTAATAGACATTAACCTATCATTCACTCGCCTAACCTCGACCATGGACTCCCTTAGATCCCTATCTACCAAGATGCCCACTCCATTCTTACCTCTCACGACACCAGAATACCACAGCTTAAACCCGTCTACATTCCTCGCCTTCGACCCTTTCCACCTAGTCTCCTGAACACATGCTATGTTAACCCTCCTCTTCTGAAGAACCTTCGCCAACTCAATGGACTTACCCGTCAGAGTGCCTATGTTCCACGACCCAATCCTTAATCTATGAGCGTCCGCTACCCTCTTCCAACTCTTACCTCCCGCCCTACCCGCAGGACCACTTCCTGTCCCCCTACTCACCCCCGCCACCGCCCCCACCCCCCGAGGACATGACCTTACACTACCATCCCCCGCTGCGGCCACTATCCCTCCAACCGACTAAGGAGAATAGCGACGCACACACGCACTATAGCGGAATACGCAAAAAGCTGCAAACTAGATAGCAACAGAGTAAACCTCACACAGAATGCTAGCTAAAATACGTAAAAGGGTGTACAAAGTAAACAAGAGAGCAGGAGGTACCAACTCCCGGTGGAAAAACCTGAAAGTAGGCTTTGATGCGCCCAAGGTCAAGTGCTACCGACTCTTGCACGTCCCGACCGGTGTTGTTTCGCTCTTCACTCCCAAACGCCGCGAACTGGCCTCGCCGCCGCGACTAGTACCTAGTGCAATTTTTCCTGAAGCCTATCGGAACGGGTAGTTCTGTCGCGTCCAGCCGAAAGTCTGAACATGTAGTCGCCGGAAGTAGTGTAGCTTGCCGGAAATTCTCGCCGGAAAAATAAGGCACATGTCCAAGAAAACAGAACACACTCACACACACCCACAAAAAGCAGAAGAGAGAACAGGAAGAAAAGAGCAGGGGTCGCGGAAAAATCGCCGGCGAAAAGCAAGAATTCAAAAACCTAGAAAACTCGAAACGAATCAAGCTTCAGATAGCCAAATAAAGGCTAAATTGGATAGACTTGTGGGATGAGAATAAAGAGCGGAAAATTGAATATAGAAAGCAGTAGCAGCAGATGAATCCAAGTTTAATAAAGCAACGTAGGCAATAGCAAGAAGAACAACATTAGCAACAGAGCAACAACAAAATAAGAGGAGATTGAGCTGAATCAACCTCTTAATGGCAGAAACAGTGAGCCAAAAATAAAATAAAACTATTTTCTGTTTCAAAATCTACTTTGACACTGAAGAAAAGGAAAGAAATAAGTGTGAAATAAAGAAATCTTTTCCTAGAATTCCTTATGTATTCAAAGATTCCTTTAAAATTGAATATGCTGAAACCTTTATAACAAGCTTATAAATGTCAAAAACTTTAAAGTAAATTGCCAAATCTGGAAGCAGTAGCGTAAAAAGTGACAAAAATTCTGCTTGCTACAATAATTTCGCGAAATGAAAATTAAGATCTTAATCAATTGGTTATTGATTTGAGGATGAAATCAATTGGGGTTTGTACGCAATGAGAAGATGGTTCTTTTGACACCAAGTTTTCGAATCCACCACCGGACACCGGAGTTATAGCCGGAAAATGGTGACGAAAATACTATTCACAGAGAGAAGTGAGTGAAAGGGGGGGTCGCTGGAGAAGGGGGGTCGCCGGCGTTACGGTTGGCAGGGGGTCGGGGGTGAGGACTGGGTAGTGAAGATAGAGGAGAGAGAGAGGACAGAGAGATTTTGAATGTGAGTAAAAGATCCTTTTTTCTTGCTGGTTTCTTGCATGAAACATCCAAGATAGTTCGTTCCATCTCTAAAACGAAATTCACATAATACAGTCAGATTGGACCACATACATATCCAAATTAATCAACATAGAAGAAGCAGAAGGAGAAAAAAATGAATCAGACTGTAATTGGTCCATATAAGCAAAGCTAAATGAACAGCATAAAACATGTTACTACGATTTTGACACCAAGTATATTCAAAATACGATATACATATGTAGCATCAATGAAGAAACCACTTACATATCCATTACCCAAAAGTTCAACATGATATTCAGGTCTCCATAAGAACTCATAGAATCCTGAAATGTTACGAGAAACCTCAGAATAAGAAAAACCCTGCTATCGATAATGTCCAAGACACACATCTCTCTGAGGAATTAAATCAAACATATTGATTGCCAAAAGCTAAATCCGCACACCCAAAGCTGAACCAATCAAAAAACTCATAAATGCAAATCTGATTCTTCTCCACTCCTAATCATTTCGCCATGTAGAATTTTACCTTTCTTCAAACACAACTTAGTAGTACAAACTTTGAGTAAGTCCGTATACAATAAATTCCCCCAAAATTATGAATTGCACTATTAGTTGTTGGAGAAATTAGTCATAAAGATAGGACCAATAAATATAACAAAAGAAACAAGAAAGAACATTTTGAAGAGGAGTGCACATAGATGTGATTAAGAAAACAGTAGGTGTAGTGGTTGAGCTTCAATAGCTCAATGGAACAGGAATAAAAAATTGAAAAACGAAGAAGATAAAGCTAAACGGATAATTTCATAACAAGAATGACAGCTATTACAATTCCATTTGCAGGTACTTAAGAGAAACTAGTGACATCATAGTGACATCAATCCTAACAAACTCAGCTAATGAAGAACACGTGCCCTCCATCTAGAATATACCTAAATAACAAAAGTGTAATATAAAATACTACTGAACTATGTAGCTTAACCCCTCTCCCTTTTGGGCCCAATGTTCCCAGACTCTCCAGGCCCAACCTCGAATTTGAATTAACCCAATCCACGACCCATCCGCTACATTCCATCCTTCTTTCAGAACCTTGATACAGTCAAGGTTCAAAATTAGGAAACTGTGATTTCAAAAATGCATAATCCTCTCAGGTAGCTTCTTGAGGGGATAAGTTCATCCATTGCACTAGGACTTGTGTTACTGGGAGATTTCCTCTTTTAAGCATCCTTCTATCAAAGACCATCAAGGGTCGCACTCTAATCTGGCCGTCGTTAGTACAAAAAGGGGGATCTTTAGTTGCAAATACTTTATCTCCAACCTTCTTCTTTAGCTGAGAGACATGGAAAATGGGATGAATTTTGGAGTTGTCTGGTAAACGAAGCTTGTGTTACCAAAGCTTGTATCTTGTCCAATCTTTCTGATTACTTCATATGGACCATAGAATTTGGCGGATAGCATCAGGTTCTTCCTAACTGCCACTGATGATTGACGATAAGGCTGCAACTTTAGGAACACCCAATCCCCGACTTTGAAACTCCGCTCACTTCTCTTTGAATCAGCATATGACTTCATCCGATTTTGAGCTTTTGTGAGATTGTTTTGAAGAATTTTGTTAATCAATTGCCTCTCTTTGAGTGCTTGGTCCACAGAGTCTAATTTGCTTTGCGCTATGAGCTCAAAAGTGGGCCGTGGTGGATTATAGCCATACAATGCTTTGAATGGGGTCATGCCGATTGATGATTGAAAGTTGGAATTATACCAATATTCTGCATGTGCTAGCCACCTACTCCAATCAGATGTTTTATGTCCATTCATACATCGAAGGTACGTTTCCAAACAACGATTGAGTCGTTCGGATTGCCCGTCTGTTTGCGCGTGGTAGGCAGAGTTGGGCTTCAGTTTGACATGTAGTCCTTGA
This sequence comes from Nicotiana benthamiana, assembly GCA_034376525.1. NCBI lineage: Eukaryota > Viridiplantae > Streptophyta > Magnoliopsida > Solanales > Solanaceae > Nicotiana > Nicotiana benthamiana. The sequence continues at coordinate 31,600,883 of CM067335.1, read as the reverse complement.
AATAGTTCCCTCCAAAGATTGCTCACATAAATGGTATCAGACACAATGGAGCTGGGCAGTCCATGTAGTTTACATATATTATCAAGAAAAAGTTGTGCCACTTGATATGCACTATATGGATGAGTGAGTGCAAAAAAGTGTGCATATTTACAATACCTGTCGATGACCACCAAGATTGAGTCTTTACCTTGAGATTTGGGTAGCCCACTGATGGAATCCATGGCCACATGCTCCCAAGCTCTAGATGGAATGGGTAGGGTTGCAAAAGGCCCGGGTAGGCAACACTCTCGTCTTTACTTCTTTGGCAAATTTCACAAGATTTGACTAACTCCTTGACATCTTTTATCAAATTTGGACAGTAGAACACATTCTTGATGTGTTGATAAGTGGCATTAATGCCTGAATGTCCACCCCAAGAAGTCGCATGAAATCCCAAAATGAGTTTCTGTCTTAACTGACCACTGTTACCTATCCACGCCCTTCCTTGGTGGTGAAGAATTCCCTGTTGGAGTTACTAACCGTGACAGCTTTGGGGTCCAAGCTAAGCTGGGTAATTAATTCTTGAGCCTGATTATCACCCTCATAGCTCTCAATAATATCTGTGATCCATTTTGGTTGTACTATAGACAACCCCAAGCAATCTACTTCTTCAAACTTCCTCGATAGCGCATCAGCAGCTACATTTTCGACTCCGTTACGATATTGAACTTCGTAGCTTAGACCAAGCAACTTAGTCACCCCTTTGTGCTGTAATGAAGTGGTGATCCGCTGATCTTTGAGGAATTTCAAACTGAAGTGGTCGGTTTTAATGATGAAGTGGCTTGGTTGCAAGTAGTGCCTCCATTTTTCCACCGCGTGCAACAAGGCAATTAATTCTTTTTCATATGTCGAAAGCCCCAAATGTCTTGAACTTAATGCTTGACTGAGGAAAGCAATGGGCCGTCCATTTTGCATCAAAACAGCCCCAGTTCCCTTACCGTTTGCGTCAACTTCTACTATAAAAGGAATGGAGAAGTTGGGTAGTGCTAATACTGGTGCCCTTACCATAGCTTGCTTAAGCTCTTCAAATGCCTCTATAGCCTCCAAGGTCCACAAAAAACTTCCCTTTTTAAGAGGTTTGTTAAAGGCTTGCTTATGATAGCAAATCCTTAATAAACCTTCGATAATACCCTGTTAAGCCTAAAAATCCCCTCAGCTCCTTGAGTGATTTCGGCATAGTCCAATTTAGCATGGCCTCTACTTTTGCACTGTCTGTGCTCACTCCTTCGCTAGATATGATATGACCAAGATATTCAACTTTCTGTTGAGCTAAGTTGCATTTGGTTCTCTTAGCAAACAACTGGTTGGCCACCAAAAGATCGAAGACTAATTGCAGGTGACCAACATGATCAGAAAAATTAATGCTATAGATTAGGATGTCGTCAAAGAAAACTAACATAAATTTTCTAAAGTATGGGCCAAAAATCTTGTGCATTAAATCCTGAAACGTGGTTGGGGCGTTGGTGAGCCCAAATGGCATGACTCGAAATTCCTATAATCCATGATGAGTCCTAAAAGCTGTTTTAGGCTCATCTCCTTTCTTCATCCTAATTTGGTGATAGCCCGACCGTAAGTCGATCTTGGAGAAATATGTAGCCCCATTGAGTTCGTCCAAAAGATCTTCTACCACCGGTATAGGATATTTGTTTTTAATTGTAACATCATCCAGTTTTCGATAATCTACACATAATCTCCAACTGGCATCCTTCTTTTTGACCAATAAAACCGGAGAAGCAAAAGGAGACACACTTGTAGTCACTGTTCGAGCTTGTAACATCTCTGAAACAATCTCCTCTATCGCATTCTTTTGCTCAAAAGAATAACGATAAGGCCTTAAATTGATTGGTTTTGCTCCGGGCAACAACTGAATCGCGTGATCACAATCCCTCTTTGGGGATAATCCCTTAGGTTCTTGAAACAGTCCACTGTAGTGACTCAATAGCTTCTGAATGCAGTCAGGAATTGGTTCTGCCTCCGAGCTAGCCACCACTATAAGAAGTTGGGCCATGTAACAACACTACCTTTTATGCACCAATGTATTGATTGTTTTAGCCTTCACAGTAGCTAATGGATTTGGATCAGTATTGCCCAAAAGTTGAAGCAATTTACCATTCCTATAAAATAAAATGCCCAAGGGCCTGGTAGTTAACAGGATAGGAGCCACAGTGTCAATCCAATCCATGCCTAAAACCACATCACATCCTCCAACCTTGAGTAATCCCATATTGAATTATTCCTCATTTTGCATTTTCCAAGAAAAAGGACGACATGCCTCAGTGCAAGGCACTCGTTCCCCGTTAGCCACTTTCACCATCATAGGCCTTTTTAATTCGTTGGTTGGAGCTGAGATATCTTTAACCCCTCGTGGGTCTACAAAACTGTGGGTAGACCCAATGTCTATCAAAACCAACAACTTGCGCCTCTTAGCCCATCCCACTATTCTCACGGTCGATGGGGCTTTATCATGGCCCAACATGGCATTGACTGAGACCTCTGCTTCTTGGGCTTCTTGGGTCTCTTCTCCTTCAAGTTCAATCAACTTGTCCTCTGCATCACAAAATTCCTCACCCTCAATTGCATTAAGTGCTCGGTGTGGTTTACACTTATGTCCTGGAAAAAATTTGTCATGGAACTTAAAACAGAGGTTTTGTTCCCTCATTTGGTCAATGGTTAATTTCTTTGATGTTGGTGGTTTGCCGTTAACAGTGTTTGGGATTTTAGTGGTGCTGGAGGGTAAGGCCGATCTCGAGGTAGGGTAATTAATTTTAGGCCACAATTTTGTAGTGATTTGCCTATATAATGAATTGAACGATTGCTCGTGCAATTTGGCACAAGTATAGGCATCAATTAATGTTCTGGGATTTGCAAATTGGACCAGAGGCATAATGTCAGACTTCAATCCACCTATAAAACATGTGACAAGGTATGGTTCATGTAAAGCTGGATTAATGGTAACCATTAGGCAACGTAACTCCTCAAATTTACGTTGATAACTCTCCACATCAGACAATTGATCCAACCGATTGAACTCCCTCACAATGTTAATAGGCGTATTATTACCAAACCGTTGGCAACATCCCAACAAAATAAGGCCCAAGAAACCTTACCACCATGGTCCAACAAGTAACTATCAAACCAATTATCAACATGGTCCTTTAAGTGTATGGCCACACAGTGCATTTTTGCTTCCTCTGGAATTTGATAAAGTTCAAAAAACTTCTGACAGCGTCTAATCCAACCCCTAGGGTTGTTTTCGTCAAATTCTGGAAATGAGAATTTGGCCTTAGGAAGCCAAGAGCTCAACCAATTAGGATCCGGGCCATTATTTGTGTGTGCGGCCCAACCCAACTGCATCGGGTTAAATGACCCAAACGGAACTGGTGGAACTTGAAATGTGCCTTGAGGGAAGGATATAGGCTAAGAAAATGCGATGGTATTTGTATGTGGGTTTCGCGAAGATGTAGGGGTATTGTTTGTGGGTCTAAAAGCGGTGGTCGTTCGGTTTAAGGGTGCCATAGAGGTAGGTTCTGGAATGCTGCTAGCATGAGGGTTCATGGACTGAGGCACATGGGTCGTCGCCAACATGGCTTCATGACCGGCGACTGAACGAGGAGTGAGAGGAGTAGTGATAAATTTCGAGTTACCTCCAACTGACGAGTTGTCCATTTCCATGATGGTTCCCGTTTGAGAGACCGCTAATTGTGGCTGCGCCATAGGCGTTAATGGTTGCTGTCTACCGGAGCTTATTTGCAGAAGAATTTCTTCCACCCTTTTCGACGACGCAGCAAAGTCCACCATTTTTGAATGAAAACTCTGATGCCTTTCATCCATCTGCTCAAATCGCTTGTTGGTTTCTTCGGCAAAAAACTGGAATTGCGATTCCAGTCTCTTGACAGGATCATCACTAACTTGATTCTTGTTTTTGTCCACTATAGTTGCCAGAACCGGAGGCTCTGATACCAAATGTAGTGGTTGAGCTTCAATAGCTCAATGGAACAGGAATAAAAAATTGAAAAACGAAGAAGATAAAGCTAAACGGATAAATTCATAACAAGAATGACAGCTATTACAATTCCATTAGCAGGTACTTAAGAGAAACTAGCGAAATCATAGTGACATCAATCCTGACAAACTCAGCTAATGAAGAACACGTGCCCTCCTTCTAGAATACACCTAAATAACAAAAGTGTAATATAAAATACTACTGGACTATGTAGCTTAACCCCTCTCCCTTTTGGGTCCAATGTTCCCTGACTCTCCAGGCCCAACCTGGAATTTGAATTAACCCAATCCGACCCATCCGCTACAGTAGGCATCAACTTTTTGCAAAGAAAATTTGTAATAGATATAAGTGTTTGTGAGATAGAGGGACAGAGGTACAAAAAGATCAAGACTAAATTTGCAGGTGCCAACAACGTTACATTAACTTTCACTATTCACATCAAGACATGGTGAACATATGCAACACAACCCCCTAAATTTCACATTGAAAACTAAAATATAGTCATGGCTATACAACAGAGGAAATCAAAAATTCACCTATTAAATCCACCAAAAACAAAGAAAAAAAGAAAGAGGACGAAGAAGAATACCTGAGAGCTGAGCGAAGTTAAAAAAAGTTCTCCTCTAAGATTCAGCAGCTTCCGATGAGAATTGAGCGATTGCAGGCAAAATCAGTAGAGGCATAGAATTTGAGAACTGGACTCATTTGTGGAAAAGCTAATGAAAAAGACTTTCAGAATAAAGGATAGGGGCAAAATTGAGAAAATAAAAGCAGAATTTTTATTGAAATCTCAAATTTACCCTTGTCGTACTTATGTTTGTACACTCATTATGTCCCTTCCACAAGCCGACAAAAAAACTGGTCACTCATCCTAGAGGACCTAGACTACAATTTAACCCAAGAGAAAACAAGGAGGGTGAGGACATAAGAGTCCGAAACTTAATTAATAACTTTTTAGACACAAAATATATTTAATGTTAAAAAAATTACAAAATAGATAATTCGCAGTATTTTATTGCGAATTACTTTAACGAAAATTTAGTCATTAAAGTAATTTGCAATATAATACTGCGAATTATTAAAAGAAAATTAATAATTTGCAGTATTTTACTGCGGATACAGTAAAATACTGTGAATTATAAAAAAAATTATTTTCTTTACTTATTTTAAAAAAAAATTATAGATCATCAAATTCGAAAAGACCACAATCCATCATGTTTATTAAATATCATTGTTTTTGCTCTGTCTCCTGCATTGAGGTTTGATTGGAAAAAATCTCTCTACCCTTTCGGGTAGGGGTAAGGCCTGCGTACATATTACCCTCCCTAGACCTCATTCTATGAGACTATACTGGGTAGTTGTTATTGTTGTTTTTACTCTGTCCTTACTTGCTAGGGAGAGATATACTCTTGTTTAAGGACAAAATTACCCATAGAAGCCCTAGGTTGACTAGCAATATTGTTTATCTAGATAAAAAAAAATTTATAAAGAATACTAAAATTTATAACTTTTGCCCCTCCCTTTTTCCTTCCTCTAGGGACAGTGTATACACTCTACTCTCTTAAGACCCATTTGTAAAATTACATTGGATTTGTTATTATTGTTGTATTAATTTTATCACTTAAAATAAGCCTTAGAATTTTTGCTTTATTAATTAAAATTTTCTAAATGGAAAAAATTTGTATTTTTTGACAGTTTAAAAAGAAAAAATTGTTAAACATAAAATGAGGAAGGAATGAGGTAATCTCATGCAGGGAGATAAATATTTTTGTGTGAGAAGTGGGTCAATTCCCAATGGCATAATCTTCCACCTCTTTATTGGAAACATATTCAATATTCCCAATAATTGACGATCTATAAATTTTCGAATTTGACGATCTATAATTTTATTTTATTTTTAAAATAAAAAAATAATTTTTTTATAGTTCTCATTATTGTACTGCGAATTACAAAAAAATTATTTTTTTATTTTTTTAATAATTCGCAGTAAAATACTGTGAATTACTTATTTTTGTAACTTTTTTTAACATTAAAAATATATTTTGTGTCTAAAATATCATCAATTAAGTTTCGGACTCGAGGAGACAAGCTACCAGTCCCATGGTAAATAAGAATTTACTAAAATATTCTTTTAAACATTATTCCCAAATTTTCCAGCAATTATTTATGGTCTAATTGGTGGGCCTTTTGTTTTAATCTTAAAGGGTGTATATCACAGTGACAACAAGTTGAATAGGTATCTTAGTATATTATTATCTTTTTCAAGTACAAAGTAGTAAAGCGTCATAAAAGGATAGAGAGAGAGGCAGATAACGCGACAAGCACCAGAACGACCAGTTGTGTGCCTAGCTTTAAGTGAATACAAATCTCCACAAGTATATAGATTAAAGAATGAATTGCAGCTCCTTTCTCTAAACATGGTCATAGGGAAATAAAGTCTACAAGAGATGAAGGTCGCTTGAGTAACATACTCACTTGTTACTCACAGAAATCTGAAGGAGGAGACAGAGAAGGAAGCAAGAAGTACTCACTTGTTTCATCTAGCAAGTAAAGACACCAAAAGGAACAGTGTAGTAAGCCATCAACCAAAAAAGGAAAAGAAAATCCAAACAGAACAGAAGGTATTGCATATTTTATTGGAAGTCACCCCTAGTCGGATATCCATCCAAAAGCAGGTGTTACTCATCTCGAAGAACAGCTGATAGCAGCAGAAGCAAGAACCGATTCGTCTTCCACGTCGATAAAGCATGAGAAAGCGCGTATTGAAGAGAGTACTGCGAAGGGAGGCGTGGAAGAAAATACAAAGTGAGCAGAATGACAAAAATACCCCTACTGAAAAAGTAGGGACCTAATTGTAAATCAGGAAGCAGGACGACGATGAGTCCTAACTCCCGCGTCTAAATAGTAGTAATAGTAACAAGACATGATAATCTGTGCTTAGCACGGGTCCAACACCAAAAAAAACTCCAAATATTAAGGTTCTTGTTAATCATACATATAGTTTCTCATCCATATGAACCACCAACTCTTGATGTAGATTATAAGTTTTGCAATGGAAGAAACTTACATAGGTATGCTAGTCTGAAATAAGCATGTAGCCAAAGATGGAAAGTTCAGTAGTTAGACGATCGTTCGACTGTAATTCATAGAGATGCAACTAAAATATATTACATTCAACCCCCCAAAAAAAGAAATATGCAGCTAAATTTTAATTGTAACGATCCGACTAGTCGTTTTGAGCCCTAGCGTCGTTTAACATTCTGAGGCCATGAGCATTTCATGTATTGTGACTTGTACGCGTGATCGGAATCAAATTTTGGGAAGTTCGCAGTTGGTTCAGGAAGAGAATTCTCATTTCGGAAGCTTATAGCTGAAGAAATGAACTAGGATTGGTTTTTTGAGTAAATGGCCCCGAAATAGGGATTTGAATATTTTAGCAGGTTGTATGATGATGTCGGATTTGGGCGTATGCCTGGCTCCGGTTTTGGATAACCCGGGAGCGTTTTGGCGCCTATTGTGGAAGTTAGCATTTTGGAAGAAATTTCTTAAGTTTGGCTTGAAGTGCATTTCAGTGTTATCGATGTCCATTTGGGATTTCGAGACTGGGAGTAGCTGCGTATGGTGATTCTGGAGTTGGGAGCGCGATCAAGAGTGAATTCGGAGATCCGTAGGTCCTTTTGAAGCCATTTGGTTAAATATAGAAATTTGAAGGTTTTGGAGAAGTTTGAGTGAGAGTGGAATTTTTGATATCAGGGTCGGAATCTGATTCCGAAAGTTGCAATAGTTTCATAATGTCAATTATGACTTGTATGCAAAATTTGAAGTCAATCTGACGTGATTCGATAGGTTTAAACATCAAAAATAGAAGTTGGCAATTTCAAAGTTCATAGATTGAATCGGGTGATTTTAGCAGTGTTTGATGTGATTTGAGTCCTCGAGCAAGTCCCTAATGTATTTTTGGGATGGCTGGTAGGTTTGGTTGAGGTCCCGAGGGGCCTCGGGTGAATTCCGAGTGGTTAATGGATCAAAATTAGAGTTTTGAAAAAACTGAGTTTGCTGGTTGCTGGTATTTCCGCTTCTGCAGAAATGAAACCACAGAAGCGGACCTGCAGAAGCGGAGAAGGAAGCGCAGAAGCGGAAGAAGAGGATTTTGGAGAGGACCGCATATGTTGTCAAGGTTCTGCAGAAGCGGAACCGCATCTGCGGTAGTATGGTCGCAGAAGCAAAATTGGGCTTGAGTTTTGGGCCCCCAGAAACGGCTAGTATTCCGCAAAAGTGGTATCCGCAAAAGCAAAAAATGCACCGCTAAAGTAAAAAATGCTGGGCAGTGGGCTTGTTTTAAAATCGTGATTGAGAATTCATTTCTCTCATTTTTCATGGCTTAGGCCGATTGTTGGAGAGCTTCAAAGAGGGATTCTCGTCTGCTATGCTAAGGTAAGTGATTCCCACCCATTTCTGAGTTGAATACATTAAGTATGTATGGATTTTAGCATGTAAATGAGTAGAAAATTGAGGATTAGAGGAAGACCTAGAAAATATGTATTCTTGGAATTTAGCCACGATGTTAGGTATGAAATTTAGAGAAAATATATTTGAGTTCCTAAGGTCATGGGCAAAGTTCATCTTCGAGAAATTTCAGATTCCGGGCAAGTGGGCCCGAGGGTATTTTTGTCAACTTTTCATTCGGGGTTAGAAATTATTATAATTTGGGTTGTAAAGTATAATCGAGCATATATTAATAGATTTGTATAATTGTTGGCTAGTTTTTGGCGCATTGTGTATTGGTGCAAGTCTTCTGAAGAAAATAGAATGCCAGTTGAGGATCTTCGGAGTGAGGTGAGTCTCCTTTCTAATCTTGTGAGGGGGAATTTACCCCATAGGTAAGTTAAATTGACTATGTGCTCCTATTTGTGGGGGCTACATACGCACGAGTTGACGAGAGTCCATGCGTAGCTACTATTATGCTATTGTCTGGGTAGTCTAGGACCCAAAGCATGTATACTTGGATTAATTGTGAACCCATTGATGACTTGAATTGCTTAAATCACATTAAATTAATAAATATATTTCTAAAAAGACTTAAGCTTCGTTTTCTCACATTATTAAACAAAATTGGCCTTTCTTGGATATTTGCTCCATATTGACTTCTTGAATGATTATCTGTGTGTGTGTGTTATTTTGGAATGGGCCGAACGCCTCGACATATTAATAGATGCATCTATGCGTGCGTCGTCAACCCTCGGCAAGTGCACATTTATTTTTTTTGTATCGGTTCGTCGCCTCGATGTGATTTGCACATGCTTGTATTGCTGCCTGGAACTTATTTAAGTTGTTACATGCCTTACTCTGGCTCAAAATCATTTTGTTAATAATGAAAACGAATTTGTGGAACCTTCCTATGAAAGAATTATGTGATTACTTGTTTGTTTTATCTGGATTAAAAACATATATATAAAATAAATCCACTATTTAATACATATGTTAAGGATAAATAATCATTGGACTATTAGAGAGTGTCAAAGTTGACCATCTCGTCTCTACCCCTTCGGGATTGGGCGGGATACTCATTGGGTACACGTTATTTTCTTACTCATACTATACTTGCTGTGCATTTTGTTGCACAAGTGTATGTGACTCGAGTGGCTTACTAGGCATAGTAGCATGGATGATTCTAGAGTAGTCCATTCTAGTGTACTTTATTTACTTTCGATCCACTGTATTCCGTACAGATGTTGTTTTTGATTCTTTTATCAGTAGATGCTCATGCACTTGTGACACCGGGTTCTGGGATGATTTGAAGTATTGTATTAACTGTTTAACATTTAAATTTGATTTGAAAATATATCCTTTAAAATTTCTAAATAATGAAGAAAAATCCTGGATTTCAAAAGTGTTAAAATGAGATTTAATTAGGTATTTTAGTTGGATGGCCTGATGGCGGTGTCCGGCGCCACCACGACCCTTAGTGGATTTTGGGTCATGACAACATGGCATTAGAGCGCTCCGGCGCAATTTAGCGACGGAATTGCTACCGGAAATGGCCAGGAAACGACGGAATAATGCTCCAATGGTCAATGTCAACCCCCCTAAGCTTGTTACACCTGAACATGGCATCACAACTACTCTAGAACCTCTCACATTTGGGAATTTTCTTCCTCAAAAGTACCAATCTAAGGAGCATGCAGCACCAGTTACAAATTCAATGCAAGGAGATGGTATGGTGACTGATAATACAGCAAGGCGATTGCAATTCTCAGAGATAATGGCACAAGAGGAACATGCAGTAGCAAATGCAGTGACTGATGAACAGACAAAGCCAAAACCAACAGTTGCTGAGATAGTCAGAGGTAATCGCGATGTGAATATGGGGAAGTCTCTATCCTTTGTTCCTCCTACCATGCGAGATGGTAGGAAAATTGTTACAATCTGTGAAGAAGATCTGAAGCCTCAATTGGATTATTGGCAAAACTCACTTATTGGTTTTGTGATTGGGGACAGACCTAATGAACAAAACATGGAGAATTTTGTCATGCATGTATGGAATTTTGTTACTAAACCTCAAATTTTGATTCATGCTGAAGGATATTGTATCTTTCGATTCAGTAGTGCTGAAGATAGAGATGCAGTTATGCAGGCTGGTCCATATACATTTAGGAACAAACCTATGGTGCTACGACCTTGGGAAATTGATTTCAGCTTTCAGAATAGTGTTCTTAGCACTATTCCTATTTGGATTCGATTCCCTGGTCTCCCTGTAGGTTATTGGTCTGCTGAGGTGTTGAGTAAATTAGCAAGTGCTATTGGGACGCCCCTGTATACAGATAGTTTTACTGCTCATTATGATAAGATTTCGTTTGCTAGAGTACTTGTTGAAGTTAATGCTGCTTATGAGCTTCCAGATGAAATAATATGGTTCTAAAATTCAATCTGTTGAGTATGATTGGAAGCCAACATTTTGTAACAATTGTCTTAAGTTTGGGCATGAGACAATTGAGTGTTGGCATGACAACTCTGACAAGCAGAAAAAGGAGAAAGGGGAGAGAAGGAGAAATACTTATCAGGGGAAGCAAAATAAGAAGGAGTGGATTGTTAAGAAGATTGTTGATAATGAGGCAGGAGTGAATAAGAATGATGATGCTATGAAACCAGCTGGTCATGAAGTACAACAAGCTCAGGTTATGAATGTTCAAGATGCAGGAAAAATTGAGCAAAAAGAGGCAGATAACCAAATTACTGAAGTAAATATTACTGAAGTAAATGAGAATATTACTGAAGTGAGTATTGCTGATAATAATGAGCAGTTGGTCAATACAGGAAATAGGGGAAAATCAGTTGTGCATGAACAGGATAAGAGAGGATTTGATCCTGGATCCTCTTATAGTTTGCCTAGTGTGGATCCATGATTGTGGTCACATGGAATATTAGGGGACTAAATCAGTCTCCTAAACAAAAGGAATTGAAGCAATTCCTTGCAGACAATAAAGTGGATGTAATAGGCATTCTTGAAACTAGAGTAAAAGAACACAAGGCTAAGAATATTATTGGGAAAATTGCTAAGGGCTGGCAGTGGAAGTGCAATTATGAAAAGGCTATAAATGGGAGAATCTGGCTGTTATGGAAGTCTCATATTCATATTCAGATAGGTACTCTATCTGATCAGTATCTACATTGCTTGGTGGAGGATACAAGAAGTGCTGTTAGATTTCATTTCAGTATTACATATGCTCATAACACAGCAATACTTAGGACACAACTATGGAGGGATCTCAAGGCAATTGCTATACCTCCACAAGATGCTTGGCTTATTAGTGGAGATTTTAATTGTGTGCTAAGTTCTGAAGACAGGATAGGTTCCCCTATGACTGAAGCTGAAGTGAAGGAGTTCAAAGAGACTTTGAATGAACTGCAACTGACTGTCTTAAGGGCAACTGGCTGGCATTTTACTTGGACAAATAAACAAGATGCTGACTCTAGAGTATATAGCAAGATAGACTGGGCAATAGCAAACTATCAATGGCTACAACAGTTTGGGCATTTGGAGGCAGATTATATGAATCCACTGGTGTCTGACCACTCTCCTATTTTAGTTAAATTTGATGCTTACAAGTCTTTGCATCCTAAGCCTTTCAGACTATATAACAATGTTATGGAACATGATAAATTTCATAACATTGTGAAACAAGTCTGGGAAAAGGAATACCAAGGATCTCATATGCAACAAGTATGGAGGAAGCTAAAGAAGGTGAAGCAGGAGATACAGGGATTAAATGATCATTTAGCCAAGTACAAGCAGCAGATTATCCAAACAAGGGAGAGACTAGATATTCTTCAGTTTCAAATGCAAAAAAACTTCCTTTCTCAGGAGCTGATACAAGAGGAAAGATGCTTGTTAGATGAGCTGGACAAATGGAACACTGTGGAGGAGCTAGTAATGAGGCAAAAATCTAAGGCCACATGGATTGAATGTGGTGATGCTAATACCAGATACTTTCATGCACAATGGAGAATCAGGACAGGCCAGAACACAATTTCATCCATCTATACTGATACAGGTATTAAACTAACTGATTCTCTTGTAGTTGAGCAGGAATTCATAAAAGTTTTTCAATCTCTAATGGGGGAGACTACTGCTGAGCTTCCAAGTGTGGACATTAGTATAATGAGCAGTGGCCAATGCCTTACAACTGATCAGCAAAGTGAACTCATTAGGCCAGTTACCATGGAGGAGATAAGTGAAGCTATAAATGACATGCCTAGGGACAAGGCTCCTGGAGTTGATGGCTTTCCTATTGAATTCTTTACAAAAAATGGGGAGACAGTTCAGAAAGACATATACTATGCTACTAAAGAATTCTTTGATACTTGTCAAATGCCCCACATGATAAACACCACTGCAGTTGCTCTTGTACCAAAGATAAAAACTCCTACCACTGTAACAGATTACAGGCCTATTGCATGTTGTACTACATTGTACAAAATTATTTCTAAGGTAATTACCAGGAGGTTGAAGGAAGTAATTGGTAATCTGATTGGTCCAGCACAGTCTGCCTTCATTGAAGGAAGGAGTATTATGGATAATATACTTCTCAGTCATGAGATCTTCAAGGGTTACTCTAGAAAAGGAGTTTCACCTAGGTGTGTCCTGAAAGTGGATCAAAGGAAAGCTTATGATACTATTGAGTGGAGTTTCTTAAAGCAAATTCTTATTTCTCTGGGATTTTCTGCAAAATTCACTGACTGGATAATGGCATGTGTCTCAAATGCCTCATACTCCCTAGTAATGAATGGTGGCCTTACAAAACCATTCAATGCTAAGAGAGGTATAAGGCAAGGGGATCCTATGTCACCTTATCTATTTGTATTGGCTATGGAATACTTGAACAGACTTCTTCAGCAGTTGCATAAGAATGGAAATTTCAATTTCCATCCTAGGTGCAGGAAACTTAACATGTCCCATGTATGCTTTGCAGATGATTTGCTAATGTTTTGTAGGGCTGATCTGGTCTCAATTCAGATACTACACAGCACTTTTCTTATTTTTTCAGCTGCTTCTGGTCTTAAAGCAAATGTTAGCAAAAGTGCCATATATCTGGCTGGAATTACTCAGGATATAAAGAAGGAGATCATTGATGCACTGGGGTTCTCTGAAGGCCATCTTCCTTTCAGATACCTTGGTGTTCCTCTTGATTCTAAGAAGTTAGCCATTCAATATTATTTGCCACTTATTGAGAAGATCACAGCAAGAGTAACATGCTGGTCAGCAAAGCTACTATCTTATGCAGGAAGAGTTCAACTTATAAAGGCAGTGACATTTGGAATGCAAACATATTGGGCACATGTGTTCATCATTCCAAAGAAGGTACTGAAGGCAATAGAGGCAATTTGTATATCATTTCTCTTGACAGGTAAGGCTACCTTATCCAGGAGGGCTCTTGTAGCTTGGGATAAGGTCTGTCAGCCTATTTCAGCTGGGGGTCTCAACATTATGAAGTTAGATATTTGGAACAAAGCAGCTGTAACAAAATTATTATGGGATTTGGCAAATAAAAAGGATTGTCTATGGGTAAGGTGGGTTCATTCTTACTATATAAAGAATAGATGCATTCAATCAGTCAGTATGCCATCCAATTCATCTTGGGTGGTTAAGAAGATAATTGGTTGCAGGAATTTGGTGAGGGAAAATAGTCGGATGCAAGGTAATTTGTTCAGCAGATTGCAGAGTATATGCAGAAATGGTAGATATCAAATTCACAACATGTATATTTCCCTGCTGCCTGTACTTCCTAAGGTTTCTTGGAGGAACATTATGCTGAGTTCAAATGCTCTCCCAAGACATAGGTTCACTGTTTGGTTGGCTGCTCAAAACAGACTTCCTACTATTGAAAGATTGCAGCATATTGGCATCCACATTCCTCCTTTATGTGTTTTCTGTAAACTGCAGGATGAAGAATTCAAACATCTATATTTTGAATGTGATGTCACTAGTCGAGTATGGAGTAGAATATGTGTTTGGTTGGGTCATACAAGAAGTACTAACTGCTGGAAAGATGAAAAACTGGATATGTAGTAAGGTAAAGAGCAAAAACTGGATGAAGGCAATCGCTGCAACAGCTTTCATTACCACTGTTGCATTGATATGGAGATATAGAAACCTGCTCAGATTTGAAGATAAAAGATTTGATGAGGGGCAATGCTGCAAGGAAGTTGCTTTACTAATTCATGCTAGAAGTAGGAAATATAAAAGGTGGCAAGATGGGCTAAAGTTGCTAAATTGCTATCCTTAGTTTTGTTTCAATTGGTTGTTAGATAGTTTAGACATATGAGATCCATAGATAGATTGAAATGTAATTGAGTAGTAGTTGTCCATACTACTACCATAGAGACATATTTGTACATATCTTACTTATATTAATACAAGAGACAGTTGAGCAAAAAAAAAAACATGGCATTAGAGCACTAGGTTCCCGTCGGTCTTACGAGTCATGTGCAAATCTAGTAGAGTCTCGTGGATCGGTACGGAGATATATGTACTTATCCTCGGCAGGCTACAGGACTGTTAGGAGTACTTCGCTTCTTGATTTCATTATCATGCGGTTCGATTCCTTTGAGTCTTATGCCTTTGATTCTTTCCTACTCAATCTTACGCGACACGAACACTTGCTAGAAATCGAGAATTTGAAGAATTAAAATGGCACTACAAATGTGGTGCGGGATTTTTTCGACATAGTTGGTTGGACTATTATAGTCGTATTATGGAAGGATATTCTATTGTTTCAGCTAAGTAACAGAACTTCTAAGAGCCTTGAGGCTAGGCACATGTTTTCATGATGCTTATGAGCGATTATTCCACAGTGTTGTTATGATGGTCGGATGTGTGCCCACGTGTCGGGGCAGTGGATGTATTAAAGGGAGGTTTACTCATTGTGTAATCAAGGGATTCGGTATTTTATTCCCGGCAGGGGGAAAGGCTGACGGACTAAGAATGATCAGATGTGGGTTGGTGAAAGTAATGAGGCTTTGTTTTGCATGCGTGGTGAAGCTTCCTTCTATGATGGGGTGTCGTCGTCCTGATTGAACGTACTAAGTTTATTGGTGTTATAATCTGCTACAATTCGCTTGTAAGGCAAGATATTGTGAGATAGTATTGGAGATACAACTGTCAGATATCGCATGGTGCGATGGTTTAAGATCGAATCAGAATTTCCTAATGTTGGCGGATTAATAAAGATGACCTTTGGAAAGGTTCTAAAGTTAGCAACAAGGGTGGATTCAAGTGCCACGAAGATAGATTTTATTTATGGCAACAATTGAGCAGCCAAGTATTAGGAAGGATATGTGGCAAGTGTCAGGCGGTGTTTAAAACTTCTAGAAGGCCAAGTATGAGGAGCAAGAATGAGTGACCGATTAAAGAGATGAGTTTCGTCAAAGTGGGAGAGTGGCGGGCGTTGCATATGGGCTTGATAGTAGGAGGACTACGCGCCTTAAGGAGAGTTTGGATTGGATTGAGGATTTTCATGATTGGTGGATTGAATTCTGTGTGTATGCTTTGAAGTATGGGCTATTATGCGGTAGAAGGTTGATATGACGGAAATAAGCTGCTTGAAATAGAGGAGGGTGCAGCATAATCCTGAATTTAGGAAGGTGTTGCCGCACATTTGTTTGATGTCTACGAAGAGTGAATGAACTTGTGTAACTCGAAGGTGAGCTTGGACTCAGGATGGGCTATTGGTGTCAAAGTGAATTTACCCCGTGCAGCGGTGTGGGAAGATGTCGGGAGATGATTCACTTAGGTGGGTTATTCCCCGTGAGCAGATTAGCGGTCGCGTGGTTTGCGACGCTTCTGCAATGAACTATATTGGTTGTCCAACAAAGAGATCGATCGTGCGAAAGCGGATGATGATTCAGAATATGAAAGATGGGGATTTACATAAAAATTTCGAGAAATTTTGACAAATTATGGCGCGAGGTTATGTCAATAATAGGTAAGAGGTCGGGCGAACTCAAGAATTGTGAAATGATGGCTTCAAGCTAAGTGGGAGAGTCCCACCGCTTATGATTTGCTGTATGATTAACTACTTGCGTGGTTTCTGGCTATTAGCATATTGATGGACTATTTCAGCTATGAGAAAAGACCATGAGTGGTAATTCGAGCAAATGAATTGTTGGAGGCATGCGATGGTTGGCCTTATTGGCTCATGTTCGAAAAAAAGATTTAGGATATATGCCTCATGTAGATGCAAGTTTTAGAGGAAGTTATTACGTCGGGTGCTTCGTCGTGAGGATATTCGTGTGTTATAAGATTTATGGAGTGGATTATGTTCGGGACCCATTTGGAGCGGGCAGCTTTGAATAACGGTCCCAGTGAATTCAAAAGTTAATGTATGGTGCCCAATGATTTCGTGCCTATGATTATAGTTAAGAATCAAGCTTTATAGCAGCTTATGAGAAGGTGCCCAGAATGTCCTATGATATTTTGACTCGGGGTATTGCATTTGAGTTATATGAAACAGTTCATGGGATTTGAGACATCCCAGTCTCGTGTTTCAAGGTCACTCACGGTAAGTGTAGATGGAGTATGTTATGTGTTGAATGGAGTCAGTATTATCTCCATAGCAATCAAGGATAAATTGCAAGGAGGTAGATTGGTTAGCCATGGTTGAATTTGGCATGTTGGGTGCAGTGATCTGTTCATTCAGCGTGATCGAGTTATGCATATATTTTGTGGCGGTACGTGTGAGGCTTGTCGGTCGCTGTAATTAATTTTATTCAGAAGCATTCTTCTGTTATGGCTTGTTAAGTGGAAGCAGATTCCGGAAGGGCTATGGTGGCTTGGACCACTACTTAGGGATTTGAATATCCTACTGTTATGGGAAGTTACCTGTATGTTGCTATGATTCTCCTGAAGTGAGTTAAGTGAAAAGTTCATATGTGATGAAGTGTTAAAATATTAATGATTTTGGAGTTACGATGAGAATCGTTTCCTATCGTATGTTGGCACGTTGAGTGCAGCGAGTGGAATGAAAATTTGAATTAAGGATAGAGATTGCAGTTTGATGTTGAAAAGGATGTCGCGGGCTCGGATGAGAAAGGAAAAGGTTGGATGATTAAAGTGAATTGGTATTGTCTGCAGCGTCACCTGAGATCGATGTGTTGTGAAAGAGGCTTTGCATCGTGGTTAAGGATTCTGGATCATTTTTCAGTGTTAGTGCATCCTATGGTTTAGATGTGCGTACCCGCTATTCATTTCGGAAGATTGTGGGAGCGTGTTCCACAAGAAGATTGTATAAGTGTGACATGTAGTCTTTTGATTGACTAAAGGTTTAAACCAAGTACGAGGATTGTGGTAATATCATTAATATGAGAATTTATGCCTGAAGGGCACTCTGTTTATTAGGTTATGAACTGAGGAAGTTGCTCCGATAATGATGGTTGTTCTTATGTGTTATGAGCAAAAGGGGAGTTATTATGGACCTTTGAAAGGTCATTATCCAAGTTGGTGCAATCAGAAATCAGCTTGAGATCAGTGGATTGATTTATTTGTGAACAGGGCTTTATATCAGCCGAGTTGTGTTCTTTTCAGCGAGAGTTCCCTATGGAAGAATAGCCGGGATGTTATTTTTGTTATCCGGTATTCCAGGTAATGATGTATTGCACCGTATGAGTTGTGAAACGGCTTGGTAAATTCTTATGTGTTGAGGTTCCGCGTGGCGATGATGTTATGTAAGTAGAATGGCTCCTGAGATTCAAATCTTGTATTGCACCTCTGTTGTGCTTGAGTTTTGTAGCCCATGGCACTATGTGTTTTCTTAGGGATGGTATTATGCACTTAGCGTTCTTGCGATCGAAATTCGATATTTTTATTCTAAGGAGCATATTTAGCTCGACGTGCGATCCCCTTATGTGAGATCTATGTGTAGATCGGGTGGCACGCTGCCATGGGTATGTTATTTGGATTGGGTTGCGCGCCGCAACAATGTGATGTCAAGTCTTGTTTTCTATATGCTATCTTTGCGTGTTTCCAGAGTTCGATTTCCTATTTGTGTTGTGTTCGGATTGGTGGCCTGTTGGCACATTGTGGCTTCATATGAGACTTTTGGATTGCATTCAGAGTGGCTTATTGCATGAGCAGTTCGTACTGGGTGAGACAAGATTATGGGATTTAGGATCAGTGCAATCTAATTATATGAAGTATATTAAAGAGCAGAGATCATTATTTGGTTCAGAATGTGGTAATGGTTCTTGTCAGAGGTATAGACTCAATGATTTGCTGATTCAGCAGTTGGTTATGAATTTTGGCGCATCTTTTCTGTCGCATTAGTGTTATAAAAGTTAGAGCAAGACCTATGTAGGTCATGAGGTGCAATGGGGGCATCTGATTCGCTGAATTCTAGCTAAGTCGATCAGAAAATATTATCTTGGTCCTGTGGATTAAGTGTTTCAAAGTAAGAATTCAAGGTTATGCAGTCATGTTGGGTACACCGTGTGGTGAATGATTTGGTTATCTTATACTGAAATCAGGCATGACATAGAATTCTAAATGTTGGAATTAGGATCTAAGGCTTATTTGCCTGAATAAAAGGGGAATATCTTCAGAATCTATCGAGCTAATGTGCTCAACTAAGTTGTGGTAGCACGACAAGGTGCATGAGGTGCTAAATAATAATTTCAGGCTACTACAATATAGTTCTTAGCATGTTCGAGGACGAACGTATGTTTAAGTGGGAGAGAATGTAACGACCCGACCGGTCGTTTTGAGTCCTAGCGCGTCGTTCAGCAGTCTGAGACCATGAGCAACTTTATTTCAGGTATTGTGACTTGCATGCGTGGTCGGAATCGAATTTTGGGAAGTTCAGAGTTGGTTCAGGAAGAGAATTCTCATTTCGAAATCTTATAGTTGAAGGAATAAATTAGGATTAGATTTTTGAGTTAACGACCCCGGAATCAGGATCTGAATGTTTCAGCAGGTACATATGATGATGTCGGATTTTGGCTTATGACCGGTTCGTGTTTTGGATAACCGGAAGCGTTTTGCCATCTATTGTGGAAATTAGCATTTTGGAAGAAATTTATTAAGTTTGTCTTGAAGTGTATTTCAGCGTTATTGATGTTCGTTTGGGATTCCGATACTGGGAGTAGCTCCATATGGTGATTCTGGAGTTGGGAGCGCGATCTTGAGTGAATTCGGATGTCCGTATGTCCTTTTGAAGCCATTTGGCTAAAGATAGATATTTGAAGGTTTTGGAGAAGTTTGACCGAGAGTGGATATCAGGGTCGAAATCCGATTTCGGAAGTTGGAAAGTTTTGTAATGTCAATTATGACTTGTGTGCAAAATTTGAAGTCAATCGGACTTGATTGAATAGGTTTAAACATCGAAAATAGAACCCAGTAGAAAAAACGATGTTATGCATGCGTAGAACCCAGTAGAAAAAATCCAGAAGAAAATTCTTAAATTATTATCCAACTCGGAATATCAACGTATTGGAACAAAAAATAATGAACAGAGCTCAAATTAATTCCGAAATTCAGAACCAGAAACAGAAAGAAAATAACAATTGAAGAATGAACCGGAAAAAAAGTAACTTAGGTAAACCTTATCTAAGAAGTAGATGTTTGTAAGCAGAGAGAGAATGAGAAAAGGAGGAAGAGACATAAGTATTTAGGTTAAAAGGTAAGCTCTTTATGACGATGGAATTAATGTGAAGCCGAACATGATTGTTCAAATTAATGACCAAGGAAAGTGCATCAAGGGCTGCAAATGAAAAGCAAAATACCAAAATATTCGGGACAACTAAATATAATTACTAAAATACCCCAGTTCGTATACCCCAGTTCGTATACCCCAGTTCGTATACCCCTGTTCGTACACCCCAAGTCCCATTTCTATAAAATAATAATAAATAGTAATAGTAAAAAGGTTTTATTGTACGTTCAAAAGATAACTAAACACCTATAAGTAAATATAGATATGTGAGACGAAATACAGATAGGAGAGAAACACTCTGAAATATCCAATTGTTTCTGGCAACTTGAAATTTTAAAGCATAATATTGAGTAGTTGATTTTTTTTTTTTTTATATTTCTGAGATAGTACATGAAAGGGACACACAAATACTTTCAGAAATACAGACCAAAAGGTTTCATATTTTGAACGCTTTCTGCAAAGCTAAACTTTTTTTTGCAAAAACTTCTACCCTTGTAATCCAAACTTTAAGTGATTACTTTTCTTTTATAGGCTATCTCACAATGATACGCACTAAACTTAGAAGCGCAACTAACTTTTATTTTTAGAACTATATTTTCTTTTCTATATGAAATATATTGATAATTAATAGGTTTAACTTACAAACACGTCTCTTGATTAGGAGTGAGAGACTTACAGCCTGTTTGGCCAAGTTTTTTTGGGGGCCAAAAGTTTTTTTGGGTCAAAAGCACTTTTGGCCAAAAATTGAGGTGTTTGGCCAAGTTTTTTGGAAGGGAAAAGTTTTTTTTTGAGGAGAAGAAGAAGCAGTTTTGGAGAAGCACGAAAAAGTAGCTTCTATTCAAAAGTACTTTTCTGAGAAACACCTTTGAGAAAAATACACTTAGAAGCAGTTTTCAAAAGCTTGACCAACCTCAGTGTTCCAGAGTTCAGAGGGTTCTCAAGAGGATCCCAAGGCAGTACACACACTGGAGGGGGCGGAACCTAGTGACTTAGGAGTAGAGTGAGAGTGCTTGTAGTTTGAAAAAGGTTTCAGTAGGAAAACAGTGTTAAAAGAGATTTGCTTGAAATAGTTTTGGTAAAAACACATATGGAGTTATTAAATAAGACAATTTGAAAAGGTAAGGTGACTAACAATCAGTCAAACTAAATACAGAACCAGATGAGGTTCATCAGCACTTCAATACATGGAGTCAAATAGGTACACACGTCCACTCAGGGGTAATGGGAATTGGGGTTAAGCATAGGGCACATAGTAAGCACAGATGCACATAGGTACAGAATAAGAGGAGCCTTGAAAGAGGGTCAAGGGCTTTTAAAGTAGAACATGAACTTTAGAGTTAATACAGAATCAAACAGGCTTAGGATAGCCAATTACTTCACACAGAAAGGTGCATGTCAGAAATCAGAGAAGCGTAGTCACACTGGGCATCTCGAAAGGGATTCATGAGCAGGTAAATCCTAAGGGGGTATATAGCATGCAGTAAAGAAGACAGTGAAGTAGACATGTTAATTACAGGTTAAAAAAAATCGTAGATAGAAGCATATTAGAAACATGAAAATTTGAAGTAATAGGAGAAGCATATTGTTTGGGAATTGAATTGAAATTAGAACATACCAGTAAAGAGATAGTAAATACAAAGTGAAAGAGTATCCAGTGGTTAGCCTTGGCTTGCAGCCGGCTAACTTTATATGGTAGGAAGTAACACAAAAGAGAGCAGAAAGCTTTTAGTGAGAGAGAGAGTGAGAGGGGATTTTTTGATCCAATTTTTTGTGTGTTTGTGTTAATGAGAGAGTATGTATATATCGTAGTTCGAAACTAGGTAAAATAAGGTAAGAATCACAATAATATAGTAATTAAGGGACTCAGAACCAATTAGAGAAAAATCAGTACAAGTACTCCCTTAATTTGGAATCAGTTCAAACAGTAAGAACAAGTAACAAATAAGGAATGAAATCAATGCATGACCAATAAGGAAAGATTTCAAATACAGTAAGTATAGGCTAAACAATAAGGGCTAAGTTCAACAAAACTCTAATTAAGGAGATAGTCAGTAAGAATAAAGTACCAATACAGACTAGGTAAGTGAACCAATCAAATTGAATAGAAAGGGTAGGAATCGAAAGTTTAAAGGAAGGTCTTCCAATCAAACTATGAAATAGGGAATCCATAATCAATCAAAGAGAAAGTCATGACTCAGTGTTTAGCATATAAATAAAGTAAGACATGGATAGTAACAAGTTGACATACAACTCTAGCAAACAGGAAGGTTAAAACAACACTGCAGAAAGAGGCTGGCCTTGAATAATTAAGATGAATACAAGCACATAGAATTAATATATGTTACGCGAAGAAACTCAGTAGGAACATATTCAAGGCTATATAGTCACAGAAACTCAAACGAGAATCGGTCAGTCGCAATAACCAAATGAAGAACCCTAAATTTAGGGCTTTCAACATAGACGGGCTAAAGAGGTAGTAAAATCATAAAATCAGTCAAAATATGTTAGAACTAGAGGTTTAAACACAAAGAATAAATTAAACTAAGTTTTAAAGAAGTTATGAAACTCTAATTTTTAGAAGAAGGTGAAAAACACTTAAAATCAACGATTCTTGTAAAAAGTTCCAAGGAAAGTGTAAAATATTAAAGAAACAAACTCAAATTGTCCTAGATCTATAGTGATCTAGGAGATATAGGAAAAATTAGGGTTACAAAATAAACTCATATAGAGATGAAAGAACCTGTCTAGAATCCCAAGGATCGTAACAGATACATATTTTGCTTGAAATCATACTGGAGTAGTCAAGAACAGACAAATGACGAAACCTAGATGGAAATCGGCATGGCCATGGGCCCTTGAAGACCTTAGAGAAGGCATGCATGACATGAGAGAAGCCATGTGAGGCTTAGGAGACGATGAGAGGTCACCAGAGATGACCAGATAAGAGAGGTCGGCATTTGAAGGGTTAGGGCTAGGTTGAGAGTGTTTTGACAGAGGAGAGGATCCAAGGGCCGCAGATGTTGGAAAATGGTTGGGGTTGGGGGTATTTTGGAATAAAAAAAGGCAAGACTACACAAAGGTCGTTGATCTTTTAGATTAACGGCCAGGATTTGATAGGTTTTGGGTCAGGTAGGTGCATTTAGGGCCTGGGTCGAGTTATTTAATCCGAAGTTGGGCTGGGCTATTGGGTTTAATTGGGGCTAAAATTGAAATGCAATTTGGCTAGACTTTAAATAGCTAATTTATCCCCATATAATTTATAATAAATAATAGATAATTTCTAAAATATAATTTCGTGTATAAAATGATTTAAAATAGATATTCAACATTTTAAAAATATAGAAGGTTGATTTTATGCATATAAATGTAATTATACATTAATAGAGGTAATATTACAATTATATGTAAATTAGTTTTACAAATATAAATGTAAATATAAAAATATACTAAAAATATTTGAACAATATTTTAGCATAAATATAGAATATTAATGACTAAATTACCACAACAATAATTTGAGAAATTATTATTGGGGATTTTATTATAGTAAAAAGTGAGGAAATAAATTAATTTAAAATATTTAAAATTGTAGAAAATTATAAAAACATTGTGCATGCTTATATATACATATATATGCTATTTTGAAGTATTTATGCATATTAAAAATATATAGGAAAAAATTAGATATCAACAATGAGTAAATTTGTGAAGTGAGGGTAAGCAAGTCGAAGAAAATGAATTTTGTCGGGGTTTGATATTTTGGTATAAAATACGGCCCGAGCTAAAATACCAAATATTATGTGTTGGTAACGTACACGGTACCCCGTGGACATGATAGTAAGGTGTATAAGGGGTGTTAAAAGTGAATAGTATTTTAAATGTTTGAAATAATGTTTAATTGTTTGGATAATTGGATAATTATAGATATTTAAGTGGGAGGTTAACTTGTAAATTGAATTTTTTGGATAATTAATTATGTGACATTTTGAATAATCATTAGGGGACACTATTTCCGCGTGCGATGTCTAAATCTCGGCAGAACGATAACTTGCCTAAGGAGGTGGTGTCATTAGTTAAATCCATATCTCAATATGGGGCGGAAAAATGATATTAAAAAGTCCTTTCTCAATTCACAAGGTAAGAAAGTCTTATGACTTCGTGAGATTAGAGCAAGCATACGGATGACCTTCAACAAAAGGCATACACAATAGTATGATCAAATCAAAGGAAAGATTCAGCAACTTATTCAAAATATTAGAACCGTGATTTTGCTATAAAAATTGTACGAGACTACGTAATATTATAACAATGGGATTTTGCGATTCTAAGGGAGTACCACCTTCTCCAAGAATATCATATGAAGTTTTTCCTACCCCAAGTATGTTAAGGCTAAGCTATTTCTTCATTTTGGCATGATCTCGTCATAACACAAGTTTGATAGCGAAGCATAAAGTAAAATTCATATTCCGGAATTTACGTATATTTTGCTAGTGTCGCAAGTTACAATATCCCCTTTATCAGGACTTCATATTCATTTGAGTATTTCATTCTTCCAGTCAAGAGAGAAGAGAATTTATATAATTTAGTATTAAATATTTCCATTACCATCGAGCTATAATCGTTGGGTAGGCCCTTATTTGACAACCTCTGATCAGATGGTAAGTTATATACCGAGTCTACTGTGGTCGAGCGCCTATGAGCGAGCCCAGTTGGTCGAGATACAGAGCCTAGTATGGCCGAGCGCCTATGAGCGAGCCTGGTATATATATATATATATACACTTACACACACACACACCGAGCCTTTTAGGGTCGGACAGCTATTTTTCTTACTATATTGAGAGAGTTGAGTCAGTATCAGCAGGTAAGCATATCTTAAGATTATCTTTGACTTCCAGCTACTTGCAGTTACTATATTATCAATTCAGTTTTAGTTTTTAGTATATCATTTTGTACTGACGTCCCTTTTCTGGGGGAGCTGCATTTCATGCATGCAGGTTCGGACTGAAAGACGAGTAGGCCTCTTTATTAAGTGTTGCTCGAGTTCATCTTGATCTGTAAGCTCCATGCATTTCGGAGTTGTCGGGTCTAGAACAGTATGTTGATCTTGTATATATATATATGTATACATGTTACGAGTAGGTCGGGAAGCTATTCCGATCACACTATATCCATCAGTAGAGGCTTGGATACATATCCTAAAGTAGGCCGGGAAGCTATTCAGTAGAGGCTTCTTACAACTGAAATACGCTCGCGACTCTAATGCGATTAACAGAAGGGAAAGTTAAACCCCAGAGTAATAGAAACTAATATGGACCGGTAATCAGGATAACCTAAACGTGAACTAGGAATTAAGTGATTTGATAACAATAAGCATCATGAAAATTTTTGATTGTATTCCGGCAGTAATAGAATGGACAACAGAAGAAGATCCATGATGAATACAGAGAATTGTCGTTCAGGAAAACGCTTCCCTAAAACAATCAATGTGAGCAAAGTTAAGCTTAAGGTATTATATGTGCCATTTACACTAAGTGTTACCATTACGAGTGAGGAATTTTATTATCATTGGTACAAAAGTATTACCGCAAGGCGAGTAAGGGTCATTGATGATGCGAAAGGAAGCCAAAGATAGAGAGGAAAACATCTACAGGCAGGTGGTCGTAGCTCCAAGACTTATTACTCCCCTAAAGGGGGAAAATATGGAATGATAGAGGAAGAATCCGAAAAAAATGATAAAGGGGTGAGATTTCACTTATCCAAATATTACAGATATGCTATGATTTCAAAACATTATGTAAGCGCGACGTCAAAAAAAGGAGTAAGGGTTCCTGCCCAGGATATTAATGATAGATAAGGGGCCAGTATGTGAGGTAAGTTCAGATAAGGAAATAAGCGAAGAAAGATTACGCGGAATATGGATATGAGAATGGGCCGACAAGCAGTTAGTAGTTGATTCAGGAAGAGCCTAGTCATGACTAGATAAGAAGTTACAGACAAACAATAGATCATGCAAGATAAATATAGTAGCCTCGCAGTAATGTCATTATATTACTTGAGATATATTCAAATGGAAATCTGCATAGTTAAAGGTACTGTATGCATGTTACGAGGATAAAAGAAAAGAGCCTCTAGGGAGGCAGTCAAAATATCAGTTCGGAAGCAACATTACCAGCACAAGGGCACGTAGGTAAGCAACTACAAATGATTATAGGCAAGAAAGGTCATCAAAAGGTCCGTAATAAGCTCACAACTTTACGAGAGTCTAGGTACAACGAAAGGCTAGCTGAGGAAATAAGGAAGAAGGCTTCAACCTAAGTACAACGACCTAAAGAGAAAATGGTCGTGTAATAACATTCTCACAACTACATTGTAAGCACTCTAAAGGAAAGTGGCACCTACCGTGGCTAATAAACGGGAAGTAATATTCGAGATCATATGAGTTGTACAAAAACTCTAGCATGTGTGGACGCAATATAGAATGACCAAGAAAAGTAATAGCTAATGTTGAAAGAAAGTAAGATGGAATGAAAGAAATTATTCGATCAATGATCTAGAGTTGGTTGCGTTATGAACACATATAAGGGTTCAGAGTTTTATACACGCGGCATATACGATCGTAGAAAATTCGGCTATATGTTAAGAGAAAGAATTGAGCCCAGGCCATAAATGAAGGATTAAATTGTTAAAGGATTGTACCATACATATTCCTCAACGTCCATGAAAGGCTAAGTAGAATAACTAATACTATGAACCCCGGATAGGGAGATAACTTAAGCCAACATAAAGGCCAATCAGAAGAAGAAGGAAACTAAAGAGTTACATCAACTAAGTAAATCAAGTATCTGATTATTGGACTCAGAAGTTGTAGGAATCATGATTGAGAACACAACAAAATCACTCTTAATAGTATAGGTGTAATAGAGATAGCACAACAACCATATTCTGTAATGGCTCTACGATAAAGCCGATTAGAAAAATACCAGCCTCATAAGAATTCAGTATGGAGCTCCCACCGTAGTGTATAGGCACCAGAGGTGAAAGTATTATAATAGAGCTTCAAATGGTGAATGTGATTTATACCTATGTGAGAGGAAGGTTATGAAAGAGAGATAGAAGAATATTAGGTGATATTTAAAGTAAGTAATGTAAAGGTGAACAACGTACGAAATACTCAAGTATAGAAGGATGAGAGTGGTCCATACTTCAGGTAGAAGACTAGTAGCGCTGAGATTCATTATCCAGTAATGATAGCAGCATCATCAGTGGAATACCTTCCAGCCTATGGTTTTTAAGTATCGAACGGTTTAATTAGAGAGTAAAAGTAGAGCTATAGATGATGTGATGTCTTGCTTGAAGTTCTAGAAAAGCATAAGGGAATCGATCACAAGCTAAAGTATGATAGAATGACAAGGTTTTAGAAATACAAGAGTAAGAATAAGAAGAAGGCAAGTGAGAAGTTGACGACAATGGATAAGTTCTCAGGATTAAACCCGTAAAAACAAAAGAGCTGATGGTTCCTCTAAGTTATAGAAAGCTCAATATAGCCTAAATAAACTCAATGGAATCTAAGACTAGTAGCATTTAGAAAAGATGGAATGATGCCCGAGGGTGTAATGTGATAGATAAAGATGATGTTTGGGCCTTCGATTGAATAATGATCTCGTGAAGTGTACATGATTAACAAACCCACATAAGGTAAACCACATTGGGATGCTATGAAAAATGGTTATGGAAGTATAGTATAGTATCAACCCTAGGTGGATCAATCTAGTTACTCCAAATGTCCCCGATAAGATGCGAGCCCTAGCTGCTGTATTACATAAAAGATCAAGTTACTAGTGGTAGATGAGGAATTAACATTAACGTAAATAAAAAATAGATGGATAAAATTTTAATAGTATGAGATGATACTAATCCATCAGTCTTAAGGATAAGAAATTGAGTAACCTAGAGCTGGTTGCATAACTCAGTGATGATAAGTCGAAGAAATAATTATGGTATAGTATGACCTACGTAGATGTAGTAAAGTCATATGAATAGATAACCATGTCTATGAAATAAGATATCTATATTCGCAAATTCTACAAAGTACCGAGCGAAGAACTTCAGTACACCTATAGATACCCAGTGAGGCATCATGTTAAGACTTATATATGCTTGCAAAGTATGGCCTAGAGATTGGCTAAAAGATGGAGGAAAAAGGAGATAAGAGTCGCATAGGCACACTTACAAGGTCAGTATCGTAGAGGCTGCATGATAGGAGGTACTAACAGTTATGAGATTGGAAGAAATTCAATCACAAGTCATGGCGTGGGAAAGACGCCTAAAGGGGGAATGCCATGGCCTTTGGATTTATTCACAGTACAACTACCTAAATAGCAAGGAGAGTATTAAGATATCTACAAGATCTATAAGTAATGAAAATGATAAGAGCATCAGTCAATATTCATGGATGAATGTTCCAAAGGGGGAATGATATTGTGCCCCGCAATATTACGTTGATATTTCGTAATATTAAAGCGGATGTCTGAAGAATATGTGCTCAAAAGTGATTTAGCCTAAAGATTCTTAGGCAGAACAAAATATCGAGACTACAAAATTGTCGAGTTAAGCAGGTGTTATGTTCTGATGATTGACAAATCGAGATAGGTTGTTTTGAAAGAGCCGGGTTTTATGAACTTGCTACTATGCTACTGGACTAAGGTACAAATATGTAATTTGTCAATTAAAGAACCAGGTCCCTTGAAGTGGATATCTGAAGAATATGTGCTTAAAAGTGGTTTTGATAATCAACCAACAATTGACAACGAAATAAATCTTGTGAAAATAATTGTTGTGCTGATATACAAAGTTGCAATAAATGTTTCATGCAAATATCGATAGAACTAGGTCCTTTGACGATGCTAATCAGAAAATATTAGCTAGAGGAATTCTTGTTCGAAAAGGATTTAACAATTATGCAAATATTTGTTGAGCTAAAGTATTATCTAGCTTCTAAGCCTAAACAAAATAGTGATTTTGTATTTGTATTGTATTCTTATTTAATTTGTTGTAATAGTGGTAATGTTTTCTGGTTTGGGCCATACATTCTTTTGTTGTATGGGCCCATACCAGAATTGGCCCATTTCTTTTTGTTGGACCGCTAGCCCAATATTTCCTTCTAGAGGGTTCTGATATATGCTGGCTTGGCTTCTGTAATGAGACAGAAGGAAAATAACACTGAGACTCTCTCTCTCCAAGCAAATAACAAAGCTCTCCTTCTCTCTATCTTCCATCTTCATCTTCCATGTTTACATGGTATCAGAGCAAGGTTTTCGGGTCGGCTCCTCTCTATTCTTTGTTGATCCTGTTCAATATTGTTGAGGTCTCACCAGTGATTCGAGTTTCTATGCGTTTACACTTAACAGTTTAATTGGAGTTTTATTTTAGTTTGGCCCGTTAAATTTCTCCTTAGCTCGGTGTTTTGGGTGGATTTCCGACACCTCTTATGCTTGATTCCGACTAGTTGAAAAGCGTTGGGTTTTCTCTGTTCGGAGCTAGGGTTTTCTCTATTCGGAGCTAGGGTTTTCTTTGTGTATTTGAAGGTCGTTCTTCTCCGGTAGCGAAGAAGTCGGGTAATCCTATTCTCACCTTTTGTTAGGAATTTTGCATGTATTTTTTTGGTGAAAATTCTGGTGTGTCAAGTTGCTCGCAGAGATTGAATCGATTCCTTCTTCAATGTTGTTTCTAATGTCAAATATGAATTCCAATAGTACCTCATCTATTGATCCTACAAGCCCTCTCTTTGTCTACTCTTCGATGTTCCTGTTGTTTCACTTGTTCCTACTCCTTTTTCGGGTAGTGGTTATGGGGGTTGGAATAGGAAGATGATAGTGGCCTTGTCAGCTAAGAATAAAATTGGTTTTGTTGATGGTACCTGTCCCCGACCAGCTACTAATGTGGCTAAACAAAAGTTGTGGGACAGATGCAACAATATGGTGATTTCCTGGTTGACTGCCTCTTTGTCTCCTCAAATAGCTGAGAGTGTGCAATATTCTGAGAATGCTCGAAGTATATGGGAACAGCTGGAAGCCAGATATGGTACAGCTAATAGAACCAAATTTTTGAACTCAAGAGAGAGCTTATTCATACCTCTCAAGGTCCCCTAGATATAGCATCATATTTTAACAAGCTCAAAGGGCTATGGGATAAATTAGGAGTATACAAATCATGGCCAAAGATGCACTTGTGCTGCCAAAAATGGGATCATACAGGAGGATGAGGAGAATAAGGTGTTCCAATTCCTCATGGGCCTTAATGAGACATATATGGGGGTAAGGAGCAACTTGTTGATGATGCAACCTCCCCCTACTCTTGACAATGTCTATAACATACTCCTCAATGATGAGAAACAAAGACAAGTCCAATCCATCTCCCAATTCAATCCTGATTCTATGTCTTTCAGTGTCAACACAAACAAAAATCCTACACTTCCCTTTGGAATGAATCAAGCTCCAGTACCCAATCCTTCTCTTCCCAGACAGTATACACAAAGAGTTAATTTTGACCAAACCAAAGGACCTTTATTCTGTAGATACTGCAAGAAGTCTGGGCACTTAATTGATAAGTGTTACAAGCTTCATGGGTATCCAGAAAGCACCAAGTTTAACAAAGGAAGAAGAACTGATGCTGCCCATGTAACCACTGGTGCAAATTTCCATTCTTCTTAAGGACACACACCTAATGCTCATCAGTCTATTCCAAATATGGATGGACAAGGATCTGTAATACCAGGTTTGAGCAGACAACAATATGATCAACTGATGACTTTACTATAACAGACTCGGTTGGGGGACTCCAATACTCAGGCCGTTCCTCCCATGTGTGCTGCCAACTTTGCCGGTACTATGCTAACTGAGAGTCATGTTTCTGCTTCCAAACTTTGTATGCTTACTCGAATTGATACTGTCACCTAGATAATAGACTCAGGGGCTTCTGACCATATGACATTTAATAAAAATTTACTCTTTAATATCACACCCTTAACTATACCTTATTTTGTCACTCTTCCCAATGGATACAAAGTAAAGGTGACTTCCGCAGGATCTTTTGATTTAACTCCATTCATCACTCTTCATAATGTGTTGTTTGTTCCTTCTTTCAAACACAACTTAATTTCTGTCAACAAATTAGTAAAACAGTTGCACTGTATAGTCTTGTTTACTGCAACTTCCTATTTCCTTCACATGTTACTGGCCCCTTCTCTGAAGATGCCACTGGATCTTGGTAAAGAGGAGGCTGGTTTGTACAAGTTTGCTTGGGTGCCGCCTTCACATTCTTCTTTTAATTGTTGCACATCTTTCTGTATGCTCTTTTTCTTATTCTTGTGATCCTGTCTGTTCTTCTAGCCCTAAGACTGTTGCTTTACATTCAAATGTAAATAGCTCCATTTGTAATAATGCTGATGCAACTAACATGAATTACATTTGGCATTTAAGACTGGCTCATATTCCTTTTGCAAATATGAAACAACTCTCTGCTTTGTCATTTCCATGTGCTTCTAAACAACTATTTCCTTGTTCTGTCTGTCCTATGGCTAGGCAAACTAGGCTTCCCTTCTCTGATAGTTCAATCAGTACCGATAGACCTTTCCAATTGATTCATATAGATACTTGGGGTCCTTATCACACACCCACCTCCTATGGCTCAAGATAATTTCTTACAATAATTGATGATTTTTCTAGAGAAACCTGGACACATCTACTGGGGTCTAAAAGCAATGCTTTCTGCATGATTAAGTCTTTTTTCTCTATGGTTAAAACTCAGTTTAATGCTAATGTCCAAACAATAAGAAGTGATAATGCCTTGGAATTGGGATCTAGCCTTGAGGGTACTTCTTTCTTTAACCAGCAGGGCATTATTCATCAAACTACTTGTCCTCACACTCCTCAACAAAATGGTGTTGTTGAAAGAAAACATAGGACACTTCTTGAAGCTTGTAGAGCCTTACTTTTTCAATCCAAGTTACCCATATCCTTTTGGGGGGGGACTGCTTATTAACTTCTACATACTTGCTTAATAGGTTACCATCCAGGATCCTTCGAAACAAATCCCCATATGAAATATTATATGGCAAGGCACCTACTTACTCGCACTTAAGGGCATTTGGTTGTCTTGCCTATGCTACTGTCCCCATTCCACAAAGGGATAAGCTGAAGCCTAGGGCAATTTCTTGTGTTTTTCTGGGCTATCATTTTGCCAAAAGGGTTACAAGTTATATGATCCAGCTTTCAAAAAGTGTTTTGTGTCCAGGGATATTGTCTTTCATGAAACTTGTTTTCCTTTTGCTACTGCTTCTGCTATTGCATCTGATCCTTCTCCCGATGCTTCTTCTCTTCCTGCTGTTCCTTCTCCTGATCACCAGCATTCTCAGACAGACATATCTGTTCCAACTTGTTCTTCTTTCCCTTCTCCTTCTGCATCTTATCCTTCCACTTCCAGTCCTGCTCCCTCCTTTGTTCCTTCCTCCATACTTTCTGACCTTATTCCCTATGATTCTAGTCCAATCTTTCATCCTGACACTTCTCCTCCTGTTATCCCTTCATCTACAGCACCTACTGTCTACAGAAGATCTGGTAGGCAACACACCACTCCTTTTTATCTCAAAGATTATGTTTGTCAACTACCTTCCTTTTCTGGATCTTCTTCCTCTGCTTCTACTTTGGAGTCTGAACCTCTTTATTATTCTCAAGCTGCATCAGTCCCAGCCTGGCAGGATGCCATGAGAAATGAGTTTGATGCATTGGATGCCAACCATACTTGGGATGTTGTTCCCCTTCCTCCTGGTAAGAAACCCATAGGCTGTAAATGGGTCTACAAAATCAAATATAAGGCTGATGGTAGTGTTGAAAGATATAAGGCTAGGCTTGTTATTAGAGGAGACACCCAAATTGAAAGAGTTGATTTCACAGAAACCTTTTGTCCTGTGATTAAAATGGCTACTGTTAAATGCTTGATTGCTGTAGCTGTTAAGAAACATTGAGGCCTTTTTCAGCTTGATGTTAACAGTGCTTTCTTGCATGGTGACCTAGATGAGGAAGTATATATGAAGCTTCCTCCTGGTTTGACTATTTCTGCTTCTTCTGTTACTTCTGTCTCCACTCCCCTTGTGTGCAAGTTGAAAAAATACCTTTATGGATTGAGACAGACTTCAAGACAACGGTATGCCAAATTGTCTCAAGCTCTCTATACCAGAGGCTATGCACATTTCTGAATGATTACTCTTTGTTTGTCAAAGGTCAGCCTGGGTGTCTTGTAGTTTTGGCAGTTTATGTGGATGACATTATTGTCACTAGAGATGATATTACTGAAATTTCTGCCCAAAAACACTTCTTGGATGCTCAGTTTAGGATTAAAGACCTGGGGTCATTACATTATTTCTGGGGATTGAGGTGTATGCTGTTCATGGTGGATTGCTTCTTAATCAGAAGAAATTTATATCTGACTTGTTACATCAATTTGATTGTGCTGCTCTTTCTCCTGTTGTTTGTCCATTAGACCTTAATTTCAAGCTTCATAATGATTCTGGTGATCTGTTCTCTGCTCCTGATCAGTATAGGAGCTTGATTGGCTAACTCCTATTTTTGACACATACCAGACCTGATATTTGCTTTGCTGTCCAACATTTGAGTCAGTTCTTGAAGTCTCCTAGACTTCCTCACATGTCTGCTGCCCTGCATGTTCTTAGATATCTTAAAGGCACTATGGATTTGGGGCTTTTCTATTCTAACTCCCCTGGTTTTTCAATACATGCTTTTTCAGACAGTGATTGGGAAGCCTTTCCTGATACTCGTAGGTCTGTCACTGGTTTCTGTGTGTTTTTAGGTAGAAGCCTGGTATGTTGGAAGTCCAAGAAACAACCAATGGTTTCTTTATATTCTGCTGAAGCAGAATACATGGCTCTTAGTAATGTGGTTGCTGAATTATCTTGGCTTTCTCGACTGCTCACTGATCTTGGTGTTTCTGTGTCCCTTCCATTTTCTGTTTTTTGTGATAACCAGGCTGCTCTACATATAGCCAAGAATCCTGTTTTTCATGAACGGACCAAACATATTGAGGTTGATTGCTATTTTGTTCGACATAAGCTTTCTGATGGGCTGATTTATCTCTCCCATGTCTCCACTTCTCAACAGTTAGCTGATGTTCTCACCAAGGTTTTGCCTGGCACTGTTCATCATCATCTTTTGCGAAAGTTGAAGGTGGTTTCCCCCTCCAACTTGAGGGGGGAGATGTTGAGCTAAAGGATTATCTAGCTTCTAAGCCTAAATACAAACATTGATTTTGTATTTATATTGTATTCTTATTTAATTTGTTGTAATAGTGGTAGTGTTTTTCTGGTTTGGGCTATACATTCTTTTGTTGTATGGGCCCATACCAGAATTGGCCCATTTCTTTTTGTTGGACCGCTAGCCGAATATTTCCCTTCTAGAGGGTTCTGATATATGCTGGCTTGGCTTCTGTAATGAGACAGAAGGAAAATAACACTGAGACTCTCTCTCTCCAAGCGAATAACAAAGCTCTCCTTCTCTCTATCTTCCATCTTCATCTTCCATGTTTACAATATTTGTATTAAAGGAAAATGTTTGGGGAGTTAAAAACAAATAAGAAAACCAAATCCTACAAGGGTTATTTTCCTTAACCGAATTCTTTTAGGTTTTGGAGCATAAATTGGAGAAGGATTTCGTCCAAATCATGCCTATATAAAACATCATTTTGTTGCTAGTGAAACTAAATCTGTTCTGCACAAATATAGAGAAGCATCCAAAGAAAATAGCAGTCATAGCAAGAAGATGCTTTCAAGAATTCAAGCTGCACAGCTGAAGAACTTGGTCCAAACGACGAAGCTATTTTCGTTCTTTAGTTGGCGCTTGATTCATTGTTCTTAATTTATAGTCTATTTGATTTTGAGAAGTATTATACTATTATTCATAAGTAATCAGTCCTAGAGTTTTGAGTTAATTGCAGGGGAAAGGTACTAGAGTTCGTCTCATTGATCAAAGAGTTGTCACCTCCTTTTGTGTCTAGATTCTTCCTAAAATAACAAAAATGCTTTGTAATATTTCTTGAGCAATATATGTAGATAAATTATTGAAGTTAGTTCTTTGAATTCTATATATCACAGGATGTGTCATTTTTGTATGCCTCATTTCTGTATGCCTTCTTAATAGACTATTGATAATCCTAAAATCATGTCTATTTGGAATAGACGTCCCTAGACTAAGATAAAACTTCTATTACTCGTAGATATATAGTTCAAAGTTTAGAGCCCACTTAGGCCTAACTGATTCAGAAGTGGCTGATAACCATCAATTGTTAAAAATATTTTTGAATATTAAAACTGAATTTTGTGAATAAGTAAATTATATCTTCAGATAAATTTAACTGATAATAACAAGCAACTAAAGTGTTCGATCAAAAAACAAAATAATTTTATTTAATTAAAATGATTGAAATGTCTTTAAATATATTTATAAAAAACATAAAAATATTTTTACATAAAAAGATGAATAACAGAACCGAATGAGAGGGAGTTTAGGTTCTTCTCCTTTTAGTCTTTCCGGGGTTTTGTTTTGAGATGGATATTTGGTGATTACAGGAAATAACAGGAATAAAATAGCAAAATTTTTGTCAAATAAAAAATGTTTACAAGTTCGTTTCTGACCACCAGTTTGGGTTCATGTCAGGTCGTTTTACTACAGAAGCTATACATCTTGTTAGGAGGTTGGTTAAACAGTATGGAGATAAGAGAAAGACTTGCACATGGTGTTTATTGACCTAGAGAAAGCGTATGACAAGGTTCCTAGGAAAGTTCTCTGGAGGAGCTTGGAAGCAAAAGGCGTGTCGGTTCCCTACATTATGGCGATTCAGGACATGTATAACGGGGCAAAGATTTGGGTTAGGATAGTAGGAGACTACGCTGAGGATTTTTCGGTTGTTATGGGGTTTCACCAAGGTTCTGCGCTCAGTCCCTTCTTATTCGCCCTGGTGATGGATGCATTAACACACCACATTCAAGGGGATGTGCTATGGTGCATGCTATTCGCGGATGACATAGTTCTGATTAATGAGTTGCGAGCCCGTGTAGATGAGAGGCTGGAGGTTTAGAGATATGCTCTTGAATCTAAGAGTTTCAAGCTTAGTAGAACGAAGACGGAATACCTGGAGAGTAAGTTCAATGCTGAGCAGGGGGAAGTGGGTTGGATGTGTGATCACGCCCAACTATGCCTTATAAAAAGGACACTGCGGGCGTTGCAAATATAACCTGAGTATACTGCCCAGAGTCAAATCCATAGAGAGTTAATCTATCAATCACTATCATCAGACCCACTAAACTCTTTAGAACCAATTTCCCCAAACGTTTGAATCACAATTGATGGTGTCTTTAATAAGTAAAATTGCAAGTAAAATAAATAGTTGTAACTAAGGATGCTAAGGTTGTATACAATGATGAGAAAGCGCTAAGGTAATGATTTCCCCTATTGATGGAATCCCTTCTGTTTATGTTTCATACAAATTTACCAACACCTCTCTATCAATCATGAACGCCCATCTTACCGTAAATCTCTCCCGAGTAATTACATTAATATACTAAATGCACTCTCCCGAGATACACTAGCTAGCTTTAATTAACACGGTTCATTTTAGATTGCACCCAAGGCTTCATTCTCCCTATCCCGCCTTTAAACCCGCAGTTATTGATCCCTCATATACTTTAGGAGCGGTGTTGTTCAACAATAACCTAAATATGCACGCTCTCCCGAGTTATGCATACTAAATAGGTACATCTAATTGAGGACCATGTCAATTAACTACAACAAACACAAAGTTGAACAAATAGAGATTGAAACTAACAATTTGTATTCACATAAACAAGAAGTTCATCCCCAATAGGTTCCATCAAATCCTTAGACAAAGGATTTAGCTACTCATAACTATGGGTAAACAAGATAAAACAATATTCATCATAAAACTTGCAAGAAAAATCAAAGAAAAGAAGAAAGATATTTTGGTTGATCTCTCACAATTATTTTCCTTGCCAAAAATACTCTCCAAATCTATTCATGCCTCTCTTGGGCGAAGTCTAGTGTTTAAATAGGGTTTTTGGGCTAAAAATCTCGTGTTTTGCACTTTAGTCCCTGAAGTTCTCCGCCTCCGCCGCGGTCGCGATCAAACCGCGGCCAACATGCTCTCTGAATCTCACTTACTCTGCAGCAATCTT
Organism: Nicotiana benthamiana; assembly: GCA_034376525.1. Taxonomy (NCBI): domain Eukaryota; kingdom Viridiplantae; phylum Streptophyta; class Magnoliopsida; order Solanales; family Solanaceae; genus Nicotiana; species Nicotiana benthamiana. The sequence goes on along the minus strand of CM067335.1, from coordinate 31,563,380 downwards.
CTACCGCAGTTCTTCCGCGGTCACGGTGGAACATCGACAACCCTCTTTCAGTTCTGACTGAGCTGTTTCGAGTGGTTTACTTGACGGAATTTTACGATCGACCTCTTTTTCTCCATATTTGCTCCCAAAAGTAATCCATAACTCTCTCTGGTCATATAAAACCTACAAAACATGAAAAGCACTAATAAGGGCATTTTGTTATCACTTTTATCATCCACACTATGCAAGAAGGTGGTTATTTAGGGCCTTATTATAGTTAAATTCACCTTTTATCAATGTGAGGCTTTAATCACAGGTCATCCCGAGTGGGGGCAGGTTCAGGTACCTTGGGTCGGTTATCCTGGGGGGGGGATCGATGAGGATGTCACACACCGTATTGGGACATGATAGATCAAGTGGAGGTTAGCATCTGGAGTATTGTGTGATAAGAGAGTGCTACTAATACTCCAAGGTAAGTTGTATAAAGCGGTGGTTAAACCGTCCATGATGTATGGGGCTGAGTATTGGACTGTTAAGAAGTCACTTATCCAGAAGATGAAGGTAGCAAAAATGAGGATGTTGAGGTGAATGTGCGGGCATACTAGGATGGGTAAGATTAGGAATGATGATATTCAGGAGAAAGTATGCATGACTCCCACTGATGACATGATGTGGGAAGTGAGGCTCAAATGGTTCGGGCATATTCAAGGGAGAAGCCCAGATGCTCCGGTAAGGATGTGCGAGCGGCTGATTGTGAGGGCACGATAAGAGGTAGAGGGTGGTGTAAGAAGCATTAGGGGGAGGTGATCAGGCAGGATATGGCGAGACTTCAGATTTTCGAGGACATAGCACTTGCTAGGAACATGTGAAGGTCGAGTATTAGGGTTGTAGGTTAGGAGGTAGTTGAGTCTTGCCTTATGTCATAACTTTATGAGACTAGTTTGGTAGGGATACTATTTCGCTTTTGCTTTGCATCTTTCTTTTGGATTTCACGTTGTTCCTATTTTTCCTATTATACCTGTGATGTTACTGATATTGTCTCCTTTTGTCTTTTTGTCATCTTGAGTCGAGGGTCTTTCGGTAACAGCCTCTCTACTCGTTCAGGATATGGGTAAGGTTTGCGTACACATTACTCTCTCCAGACCCCACTAATAGAATTTCACTGGGTTGTTGTTACTGTTATTGTTGTAAAAAATATTTATAAGTTAAGTCATAAGTTTGCGCTGATTAACATATGATTTTTGATAGATTTAGCTTATAAGTTAAGTGTGATTGGCTTCTAAGTGCTATATGTGTTAATCAAACCGGTAAATCCAAAGGTGCTTATAAAAATTGGTTTAACCGGCGTGTAAAATTACCCTAATATCCTCTTAAATTGGCAAATTGTTGTTTTCAGCATCTGCATTTTTGTTAAATGTAAAAAATGAGTTTTGCATGTAGAAATTCAACTAAATCTAATTAACTAAAGCGTATCATTGACTTTGAATGAAAATGTGCCAGCACAATTAATCTTAAGTCTAGAAAGCTAGCCGTCTTAAAACAAGTGTTAAGCGGTTCTGTAAAATGCATTTACACACACATAATATAGTAAATTAATACGATAACTCATGGTTTATTATTTTAATTATTTCTTGAACAAACAAGGCCCACCTCTTATAAGGTGACATAAAAGATTGTCACAAAATTTGTCCTCTCTCTGAAAATTAGCATTTTCACGCGCACTTGAAAATTTTATTACACACTTGAAGAATCGAATTCGAGCATAATTGAACTCATATGGTTTAGGTAGTGGAGTTTGATGTAAACAACGGATGGAAGAAAATTTTATTTTTGTTAAACTATATTAATTACCATTTTGTCATAAATACTGAGCAACTATATTGCCATTTTGTGGAGAAATAGTTGTACCTAGACTCTACGTATAATTAGATTTGTATATAATTTCTTGCTCCTATATTGCTTTAAGGGAGAGTTATTCTTTCATTAATGAATGAGGCATAAATACTATTAGTACAAGCACATAGAACAGTCTTTCTGTTGACCATGATAACAAGACAATTTATATAATATGCTCTAATCAGTTGATTTTGCAAAGTCATGAGCTTAAGTTTTATGTATTAATAGTGCAAAAATATTTACATAATAAGATTGAATTATAACATTAGTATAAATAATTTTTAGAATAAATATATATAGGAGTTTGCTCTGATTTTCTTATCTTATTTGGAGGAAAAGATTTTGGATTCAGAATCTTTTATTCTCGTTCGATAACATCTACAATGTAAACATACGGGATTTTAGAATCTTGTTTACGGAAAAATTATCCTGCCAGTTGTAGGTGCATCTTTATGAGGTCGTTGATAGCAACAAGAATTACTAAAGAAAAATAAGAAAATCAAGAAATGTGCGGAACCTAAAAAAAAACGAAAAGGAACGGAAAATTAAAGATATATTGAATTCAAGAAAGGGTTTCTTGAGTTCAAGAAGTCTTTTCTTGAAATTGAATCCTAACAACAACAATTAGCTAACAAAGAACTAATCGCCTTAGGTAGAGCATTAAAAACAAGAGAGAGATTGTGAAACCCGACCCTTTAGAATAACAAGAACAACAATAAGCCTAAACTTATCACCTTTCTTGAATACCTAGAAGTGATCTAAGATTTCAAAAAAGTTTAATATTACCACCTTAAGTTGAGTCTTGAAGGTTGAAGAATAAATCCAAGAGTAGCCATACACAAGAGTGCAAGAAAATTCTCACAATTTTTATTAATAATCTGACTAATCTGAATGCAAAGAAGATACCCCTTTATATAGGGAGGGGTCACGAAATTCTACCAACAAAAACAAGAAAATAAAGTCCTAAACTACTTTGGACAACAAGTAAGTCCTTTTTATGCTATTAACACGTGGCTTAATGTAGGACTTCATGGGCTGCAAGTTTGGACACATTATAGATGCCAAATTGGTCCGATTTTGGCCTGATTTGGTCCAACAGTGGCCTGATTTAAACTCATATTGAACATTAATTCCTCTTTAAGATTCCAAAGCTTCAATCTTGTACTTGAATAGATTTGAGCTTCCTAGAATGCTATCATTCCCCTCTTCTTGAAGAAAATTCGTCCTCAAATTTTGACCTTGCAAGAAAACAAAGACATGCATTAGTAAGTGGTATCCACTAATCTGAAAAAATGGTAAGAATAAAATAAGATAGCGACAATGTGTCCACTTAACCCAATTAAGCCTAATAGGTATAAATTGTCACGACCCAAACCCCGATCGTAATGGCGCCCAACACATTGTTAGGCAAGACCGACCATTTAAACATTTCCAGCCCAAATCATAAACTTAAAATACCAAGTTTAGCATAAAATTCTCAGTTTAATGTTAATAGAACACTGCGGAAAACTGTAACCAAAAATAACAACAGCCCAAAGGATCCGGTGTCACAAGTCAGAGCCTCTAAGTACAACCAAACAGTATCCTAAGCAAAGGAAAACTCGCTACGGAAGCAAAAGATAGATAAGAGGAGAGATCAAGTCCTGTGGACGCCAGTAGCTACCTTGATAACTCCGGTACTGAGCTGAGGAACAACAGATAGTCGCAACTAAGCCTCCGGGATCCCTATATCTGCACACAAGGTGCAGGGAGTAGAGTGCGTATTTCCAACCAGTAAGTAATAGAAATAAATAGCAACTGAACGTAAGAAATTCGATAAGAACATTATACAGTTCTAATATTAGCAGTAAAGGCAGTAAATAAGTACTAAACAGGGAAAAGAAATTGATAAGTACTTCTCTTTCAGTCCGACAAGTTACTAACACTGTTGCAGCGCGCAGCCCGATCCAATATAATATATATAGTACTGTGGCGAGCAGCCTGATCCAATATACATAGTCGACTGCACTCACTGGGGTGTGTGCAGACTCCGGAGGGGCTCCTTCAGCCCAAGCGCTATAATACTGCGGCGTGTAGTCCGATCCATATAATATATCACTGCGGCGTGCAGTCCGATCCATATGATATATCACTACGGCGTGCAGTTCGATCCATGTATAATTTACTATGACGACGTGCAGTCCGATCAAATACATGTATATGTATATACTGCTGCGGCGTGCAGCCCGATCCGGTATATATCAAATACCGTCACCCTGGGGTCCTTGACCCCTCTCAATCAATATAGACTTGGCCTCTTGGGCCCACTCAGTTAAGACAATGTATTCAACCCTACGTACTGCTCATTTAGGTTGCAAGTTACTACGTCCGGTTCAATTCATGATTCACAGTTAAAGTCAGGAAAGGTAGTGGATGTTCAATAGGTAAAGTGAGGTCAATCAACTCAACATGCTCCCTAAGAGTTCTACAAATCGGCACAAGACCCCAAACATGGCTCCTAGCGTAAAATATACGAGTACAAGCTCAGTTTCAATCAAAAAGTGCAGTAAGTCATCAACCAGGATGGACCAAGTTCGAGTCCCCAGCAGTAACATCACCACACTCATCATACAACGCGTGTTTCATCTCTACTTACCACCGCATAGTGCAAATACGGGGTTTCACCCTCAGTATATCATTCATAACCATTTCTCACCTCAAACCGGCCAAAATCCTAGCTCGCCTTGCGCTTTCCTCGTAAATCGACCTCCTCGAGTGCAAAATCTGACAAAAAGCACAAAGAATAGGTTATACTAGGCTAATGGGACATAACCCGATAGAAAGAACTCAAAGAATACCCAAAAACACGAAGTTGGCAAAACCCGAGCCCCGGGCCCACTTCTCGAAAAATTACAACATTCACATCACCGGATTCCTCGTCTCTCCACGAGTCTGTACATACAAAGTTCATCAAAATCGGAGTTCAAATGGGCGATCAAATCCCAAATTTATATTTCAAAAACCAAGCACTAGCTTCTTAAATGTTTACCCAAATTTCAGAGAATCGAAGGATGAATCTTCAATTAAATGGTGTTTCTAAGCCTCGAGACTTACCTCCAATCACTTCCCGTCAAAATCCCCTTCAAAATCTACCCACAAGCTCTCAAGGTTTTGCAAAAATGGTGGAAAAGTGAGATAGGCCGCGAATTAAATAACACTTAAAAACCATTATGTCTGCCCAGTTATTACTCTATGCGATCACATCACAAACATTGCGATCGCGTAGCACAAATTTCCACCTCCCCAAAATAATCCTATGCGATCGCATAGCACCCCTGCGTTCGCATAGAACATACCTCTGCCAGGGACCCCAGGCCCAATTACCCTATGCGATCGCATCCACCTCGTGCGAACGCACAACTTAAACTCCTAGATCTATGCGATCGCATGAACCTTAGTGCGAACGCATAGCACAGAAACAGGCCCCTCTCGCAGCCTCCTATGCGTTTGCAATACCTCCTATGCGATCGCATAGGGGAAAATCCTCTGCAACATTTCTGCTAAAATGCTGCAACTTCTAAAAGCCAAACACTCTCCGATTAACCACTCGAAACCACCCCGAGGCCTTCCGGACCTCAATCAAAAGCACCAACATACCCCAAAATAACATACAAACTTGTTCCAATCATAAAAACACACCCAACAACACAAAAATCATCAATTCACAATGGATTCAAGCCTAAGTTAAACTAAAACTTCCGAAACTTGCACTCGATCAAAATCCTGACCAAACGGTGACCAAATAACCTGAAATTTTGCACACATATCCAAAATCACCTAACAAAGCTACTGCAACTCTCAGAATCCCATTCTGACCGTCGGATCAAAATCTCGCCTAACGACCGGAATTCGCCAAAATTCAATCTTAGCCAATTCAAGCCTAATTCTACGCCGGAGCTCCAAATTCAGTTCCGATTTCACTCCCAACTCATAAATCACCACTCAAAACTAGTCGAATCATCGGAAATCCATTCCGAGCCCTATAAATCATAAGTCAACATCCGGTTGACTTTTCCAAATTAACCTTCTCTTAAAAAGACTAATTGTCTTATTTCCAACCAAACTCTGTCCTAATTACTTCAAACTCTCCAAACACATATAATAAAACATATAGAAGCATAAAATAGGGAAAATGGGGCGGTAACTCACGTGACGACGGGCCGGCTCGTCACATCCTCCCAAACTAAAACAAATGCTCGTCCTCGAGTGGGTCAAGAAATACTTGGAGCCTCAAACAAAAGAGGATATCTTCTCTGCATCTCCTGCTCGGTCTCCCAAGTGGCCTCCTCCATGGGCCGACCTCTCCACTGCACCTTTACCGAAGCTATGTCCTTTGATCTCAACTTTCGAACCTGACGACCCAAAATAGCCACCGGCTCCACATCATAGGTCAAGACCTCATCCAACTGGATCGTGCTGAAGTCTAATACATGAGATAGGTCCCCAATATACTTTTTAAGCATAGAAACATGGAACACCGGGTGATCTCCCGACAAGCTGGGTGGAAAAGCAAGCATGTAGGCCACCTCCCCAATCCTCCTAAGTATCTCAAAATGTCCAATGAACTACGGACTCAGCTTCCCCTTCTTTCCAAATCTCATAACGCCTTTCATAGGCGAAACCTTCAACAAGACCTTCTCGCCCACCATATAAGATACATCTCGAACCTGAGTCCACATAGCTCTTCTGACGCGACTGAGCCGTACGAAGTCTCTCCTGGATCACTTTCACCCTCTCTAAGGCATCCTGAACTAACTCTGTACCCAATAGTCTAGCCTCGCCGGGCTCAAACCAGCCAACTGGAGATCTACAACGTCTCCCATATAATGCCTCATACGGCGCCATCTGAATGCTGGACTGATAGCTGTTGTAATAAGCAAACTCTGCAAGTGGCAAGAACTCAGCCCAAGAACCGCCAAAATCAATAACGCAAGTGCGCAACATGTCCTCCAATATCTGGATGGTACGCTCGGACTGCCCGTCCGTTTGAGGATGAAATGCCGTGCTCATCTGTATCTGCGTGCCCAACTCCCGATGAAAGGTCCTCCTGAACTGGGAAGAAACTGAGTACCCCTGTCTGAGACAATAGAAATCGGAACCCCATGCAAACGCACAATCTCCCGGATGAAAATCTCTGCTAACCGCTACGAAGAATAGGGGGTACACATCGGAATGAAGTGCACAGACTTGTTCAGCCTATCCAGAATCACCCAAATAGAATCAAAGTTCTTCGAGGTACGAGGGAGACCACTCACAAAATCCATAGTAATCCTCTCCCATTTCCACTCCGGAATATCCATTTGGTGAAGCACACCACCGGGTCTCTGATGCTCATACTTGACCTGCCGACAATTGAGACACCTAGCCACATAACTCACAATGTCCTTTTTCATTCTCCTCCACCAATAATGATGCATCAAATCCTGGTACATCTTTGCGGCACCCCGATGAAGAGAATACCATGAGTTGTGGGCCTCCTCTACTATCAACTCTCAGAGCCTATCCACATTGGGCACGTAAATCCGGCCCTGCATCCGCAACCCACTATCATCGACAGTAGTCACATATCTCGCATCATCATGCTGGACCCTGTCCTTCAGGACAACCAAATGAGGGTCATCATACTGGAGCTCCCTAATGCGATCATACAAAGAAGACCGGGAAACCACACAAGCCAACACCCGACTGGGCTCTGAAATATTTAAACTCACCATCCGATTATTCAAGGCCTGAACATCGACTATAAGGGGTCTCTCCCCAACTGGAATGTACGCCAAGCTACCTATACTCACCTCCTTCCGGCTCAAAGCATCGGCCACTACATTGGCCTTTCCCGGATGAGACAAAATGGTGATGTCATAATCCTTGAGTAACTCAAGCCATCTCTGCTGTCTCAAATTGAGGTCCTTCTGCTTAAACAAGTGCCGTAGACTGTGATGGTTCGTGAACACCTCACAGGATATGCCATATAGAAAGTGCCTCCAAACCTTCAAAGCATGAATTATAGCAGCCAACTCCAAGTCATGAACAAGGTAGTTCTTCTCTTAGGGATTTAGCTGACGCGAAGCATACACAATAACTCTACCCTTCTGAATCAATACACATCCGATCCCAACTCACGAATCATCACAATACACCAAGTAAAAACCTGAAGCTAATGGAAATACTAGTACCGGAGCTGTAGTCAAGCTGACTAGAGCTTTTGGAAGCTCTCCTCAAACTCATCTGACCACACAAATGGAGCATTCTTCTGCGTCAACTTCGTCAAAGGCGAAGCAATATATGAAAAACCCTGAACGAACCTGCAGTAATAACCTACCAAACCGAGGAAACATCGAATCTCAGTAGCCGAGGACGGTCTGGGCCAACTTTGCACTGCTTCGATCTTCTTTGGGTCAATCTAAATACCATCACTAGACACCACGTATCCCAGAAAAGCCACGAAACTGAGCCAGAACTCACACTTGGAGAACTTTGCATAAAGCTTCTTCTCTCTCAACCTCTGCAATACCACCCTCAAGTGATGCGCGTGCTCCTCCTAGCTACGCGAGTACACCAGTATATCATCAATAAACACGATCAAAAAAGAATCAAGATACGTCCGAAATACACTATTCATCAAGTGCTGAAAGCGGTTGGGCATTAGTCAGCCAAAATGACATAACCAGAAACTCATAATGCCCATATCTTGTCTTGAAAGTTGTCGTCATGATATCAGAATCCCTAATCTTCAACTGGTGATAGCCTGAACAAAGATCAATCTTAGAGAATACCTTTGCCCCCTGAAGCTGGTCAAACAAATCCTTAATACAGGGTAGTGGATACTTGTTCTTCACTATCACTTTGCTCAATTGTCTGTAATCAATGCACATTCTCATCGTGCCATCCTTCTTCTTCACAAATAACACAGGTGCGCCCCACATCGACACACTCAGGAGAATGAACCCCTTATCTAGGAGTTCCTCCAGCTGCTCCTTCAACTCCTTTAGATCTGTCGGTGTCATACGATAGGGAGGAACAGAAATGGGCTGAGTACCCGATACCAAATCGATACCGAAGTCAATATCCTTGTCCAGCGGCATGCCCGACTGGTCTGCTGGAAATACATCCGGAAATTCCCTCACCACGGGAACCGAATCAAGACTATGAGCCTCAACTCCAACATCCCTCACAAATTCTAGATAGGATAAAATCCCTTCCCACCCATCTGATGGGCCTTTAAGAAAGAAATTACCATGCTGGGTACACAATCAGTCGTACCACGCCACACGATCCTCGAAATACACGGCATAGCCAATGGACTGTCTTGGCGTGACAGTCCAGAATATCATGGAACGGTGATAGCCACTGCATGCCTAAAACAACATCAAAATCTACCATGCTCAATAGCAGCAAGTCAACTCGTGTCTCCAAACCCCCAATAGTAACAAGACAGGAACGATACACGTGGTCCACAATAATAGTATCACCCACAGGGGTAGATACGTGTACAGGTAACACAAACCACCCACGGGTAGTACCCAAATGATGAGCAAAGTAAGAAGATACATAGGAGTAAGTGGACCCGAGATCAAATAAGAGTGAGGCATCCCTGTGGCAGACTGACATAATACAAGTAATAACAACATCTGACCTACCCTGAAGAGCCTAGCAATGGGCCTGACCACCACCGTATCGGCCACCACCTCTGGGGTGACCCCTAGCTGCCTGACATTAACCCCTAGCTAACTGGGTGGGTGTTGAAGACACTGGTCCCAAACATAAGGGTTGACCCCTCTGCTGAGATGAACTGGACGAACGGCGGGGAAAATCCCTCCGCATATGCCCAAACTCGCCACACTCATAACAACTCCGTGAAGTTGGGGGCAAGGACTAAAGGGAATCCCTCACACTAGAGTAGCTGGCTGAAGAACTCGGCTGAGATGAACCCTGAACAGAGGGGGTATGGGACGAACTTTGCGTTGGAAGTACACTCAAAGATGGCTGACCCTGCCGAGAGCCCTGATAGCCCCGACCAGAAGATGATCCATGGTAATCTAACCGAGCGGGCTATGGAGGCATGTAAGAACGACCCCTAGTCGGAGCACCACTGGAGCTACCTGATCCTCGAGGCCTCTTGGCCTCCCTCTCCTCTCTCTCCTAGCGGCGAGCCATCTCAATATCACGTGCTATATCCACCGCCACCTCAAAGGTTTGACTCAGGACCCTCTCTCGAGCCATCAGAATACGGATGGGATAAATGAGTCCATCCACAAATCTTCTGATCCTCTCCTGATCCGTCGGAACCATCCACGGGGCATAACGAGCTAACTCTACAGATCTCACCTCATACTGGGTCACATACATATCCCTCTGACGAAGCCACTCAAACTGCCTGCGCAACTCCTCCCTCTATGACCGAGGTACCCACTTTTCCAGAAAGATAGTGGAGAACTCCTACCAAGATAACGGCGCTGCACCTGCCGACCAACGCCGCTCATATGCCTCCCACCATGTAAAGGCTGCTCCTGAGAACTGAAAAGTTGTAAAAGATACCCCACTAGTATCTAAGATCCCTGCTATCCGAAGCATGCATCAACACTTGTCGAGAAACCCCTAGGCATCCTTGCACGGAAAACCGCTGAAAGTAGGAGGTGAAAGCCTGCCGAACCTCTCAAGATGACGCTGCTCGTCATCTGGCATCACTGGCACCCCATCACCCTGAACTGGAACAACTGGTTGAACAGGGGCAACTGGCTGAACTGGTGGTGCCTCTGGGGTCTGCAAACTCGGTACACCCTGCTCCGGAGTGCGAGTTGCGAGGTTCTGATGACTACCCCCGGTCTGAGATGTAGCTACGATAGTAGCCGAGACTGCCTGAGCCAAGCCAGTGCAAATCGATAAGATCTGAGCCAGGACCTTCTGAAGACCCGGAATCACAATAGGCACTTTTGGCGCCTGAGCAGGTGCTGCTGGAACCTTTACAGCTAGAGGCTGATCCTGAATGGGGGCAACTGGTGGGTCAATTGGTGCTGCCCCACTGCTCTACCTCGACCACGACCACGCCCGCGTCCTCGGCCTCTAGTGGGTGGCAATGGTGGTCGTCTGCCACTCCTAGTAGCATGCATTCTCGCGATCTGGGAGAGAATAGAATATAGAAGTTTAGTTCCCGGATCAACAGAGTCCCAAGACAAGATTTTTAAGAATATGAAGTTTTTCCTAAAGGTTCTGCAGCGCCTCTCGAGGATAAGTACAGACGTTTCTGTACCGATCCGCGAGACTCTACTAAGTTGGCTCATGACTCGCGAGGCTGGTAACCTAGGCTCTGATACCAACTTGTCACAACCAAAACCCCGGTCGTGATGGCGCCCAACACCTTGTTTGGCAAGTCCAACCATTTAAACATTTCTAGCCCAAATCATAAACTTAAAATACCAAGTTTAACATAAAATTCTCAGTTTAATGTTAATAGAACACTGTGGAAAACTGTAACCAAAAATAACAGCAGCCCAAAGGATCCGGTGTCACAAGTCAGAGCCTCTAAGTAAAACCGAACAGTATCCTAATGTTACAACCCATATTCACGTATGTTAGCTCATGCCATAAGGTAATCGACATAAATCCATGAAAGGATTATCTTTAAGATGATAAAAAGTTAATTCTATTGGTCTTAAATGGTACAAAGGTGTATATGGGTGGATAACAAGTACTAGAAGTTAAACGAATCAAAGATGTTGTCAACCGTATTTTTGGATAAAACTAGAGGTGATTAGTACACTCAAGCGGTGTTTTAAGGTATTTTAATCATATAATATCCGTATTATAAGTCTTGAAGTCAAATGAGATTATGAGACAAAAGTTGACAAAAGTTGTCGCAACTTAGGTTCATAATTTTACTTAAACATTAGGTTAAATGTTACTAAGCTTTTCTCCCAATTTACAAAGAATTATGGATTGCTCTAACCACCAAATTACATATCTATGAGTCTAGATTCTAAAACCATTTGTCGATACGATCTTGGAGTAGAGAGATATTCGTGTTTTCGTAAGACTGCGTCAAGCACCTCTCCATGGGGCCCACTAAGGCGGTTTAAGACATTTGGGCCTATATATGCCACTTCTAATCCGTTTTAAGTCATTTATTTTCACTATTTTCAGACCTTAGAACCCTAGGAAAATCCTCTCCAGGTTCTCTCAAGGTTCAAGACCCAAACAAAGGGCAAACAACACACATCAAGTGTTGGGAATTCCGTGGCGCTAGTAAGTCCCTTGTTCTTCTTGTTGTTGCTCATTTTTGTGTTGTTCCAGCTCGTGTGGGAGTTTTTTTTAGTGGGTTTATGTTCTGTAAATACTCCCTCATGTTATTAATACCAACCCTAGGTGATTCAAGCCTCCTAAAATAATTCTAGTGCCAAAAAATACTAATTGACCGCTAGTTTCGCTTTCTTGTAGTTGTGGTAGGTTCTTTCTATATAAAGGTAATTCACCTCTTACTCTATATGTATTTAAGATTATCCAAGTTGTGGCTAAGCCATTGAAGTTAGAACTTGTGAAGTATATATCGAAAGGCTTGGTAGTAATGTTATCGGTTGGTGGACTGTTTTGGAAGACTCAATATGATTATTGTTGATGTTGTTTAGGCTGTTTGGTGATTGTTTTGAATGGTGTGAAGTCATAAATATAAGAGAGGTGCTGTTCGTTTATCGTAAAATAGGTTGTGGTCGATACACAATGGCTATGACTCTTATATGATAACGATAGTATCATTTCTCTTGTTGTAGACTAAGGGGTGTGACAATTGCATAGCTTGAGATTTGGGCAATATATACAAGGTATGTGAGACTATACCTTTCCTTCTTTTGCACGACTCTGATTATACATAATGTAATGAATGAGCTTCCAAAGATGCTCTACTTTTAGAAGCTAGCAGTACTTACATTGTTTCCCCTCTATGGAATGATTGATGTTAATGTTGCTTCTCTTATTCTTATGTCATCAATGTTGTTGATACTTTCTGGTTCTTATGAGGTTCATAGTGAAGATTTAGTCCTAATAACATGTACAAAGGATACTGACCTTACGTCACTCCAAAAGGTCCAAAACATGATTCCATGAGTCGACCATGCATTATATATATGTATATATTTTACTCTACCGAGCCGCGCTATAGTCGGTCGGGTACGACACCTACTGTGTAACCACTGATCAGTTGGGTTTCAGCGAGCTCCACATGGCCAGGTATGATCTACTGAGCCTTATGATGGCCAGGTAAGTTTTTACCGAGCCATTTACGGATGGGTACGATATGATGATGATGATGATGCCCACAGAGGTGTATGTTTTAACAGTTTATGTATTTATACATATGTATCATGCATTTTATGTCAGTAGCCCTCAGAGGTTCCCAGATGTTACAGGTTGTATATTCTCTATCCATGTTTACATTATTGTTCGGATTTATGGTTCCCTGCCTTACATACTCGGTACATTATTCGTATTGACATCCTTTTATTTGTGGACGCTACATATTGTGCTGCAGGTCCTGATAGATAGGCAGGTGCAACTCCCCCACTGTCCAGTTCAGCGGTGATTGGCGAGATCCCTTCTCCGGACTTGCCTTGGTCTTGGTATGCATTTTTGTTATAGCTATTATGGGTATCTCGGGGCCATATTCCGGCTATATTGCAGCACTTATGTTCCTTTAGTGGCTCATAGACAGGTGTCGACTCATGTATAGTTTGGTATGCCTTGTCGGCTGGTTGTTGTTATATAACCTTTCATGATAGCGTGGTAGCTCGTACAATATATATATATATAGTTTCTTGATTGTCTGGTCATCCAAGGTTATGTAGGTTCATACCACCATATTTTATTATTGGTTGTCCATGATCCATGTCTACCATTTATATTGATCTCCTCATCCCTAAGATATAATAAAGAAGGTGAGATAAAATGTACATTGGTGCTCGGCAAGTATGGTCGGGTGCTAGTCATGGCCCTCCAGTTTGGGTCGTGAAAAACTTGGTATCAGAGCAAGTTTGTCCTAGGGATTGTCTATGAGCCGTGTCTTGTAGAGTCTTGATTATGGATGTGTAGCGCGCCACATTTACAATCGGGAGGCTATATGACATCTAGGGTTGTTATCTTCTTCCTTAATCTAGATCGTGCATAGAGTTGAGTCATAAGTGTTCGTCTATAATATTAACCTTGTTTTTTTTTCAGAGATGCCTTCAACTAGGAAGCAAACAATTAATAGGCGGCATGATACAGTTGCGGGAGAGGGTACCAGTCAGGTGCCCCAAGCCAGAGCAGGCCAAAGTGAGGCTTAGAGCAAGATGCCGTCTCATATCTCATCTACTCCGTCTCCTCTGGGGGATATTAGGAGGCACCCAGCACCTCCAGTTCCTCCGTCTGGCACTACAGATCAGGATATGCGGAGTGCTTTGCAATTATTGACCAGCTTAGTGGCTGCTCAGGCTCAGAGGCAGAATACAGGTGTTGTTGATAAACCAATTAGTACGAGAGTTTGTGATTTTATTAATTTGGACCCCAGAGCTTACCCGATCAGACCCCAAGGAGGACCACAGACTTTTATTGACCAAGTTCATCGTACACTGCGGGTTATGCATGTTAGTGATACAGAGGCTGTAGAGTTGGCTTCTTATCGGATCCGTGATTTAGCGGTTCTCTGGTATGATAGTTGGGAGAGATCCAGGGGTCCGAACGCTCCTCCAGCAGTGTGGAAGGAATTTTCTGAGGCCTTTCTTCATCATTACTTGCCAGTTGAAATACGATGAGCTAGAGCTGATACATTCTTGAACCTTATACAAGGTGATATGAATGTGCGAGAGTACAATATGCAGTTTTATTCTTTAGCAAGGTATGCTCCCCCATATGGTGGCCGAGATGAGTGATAGGATGCATTTGTTTGTGAATGGGTTGGGACCACATCTGATAAATAAGTGCACGACAGCCTCCTTGGTAGAGGGCATGGATATTTCCTATATTCAAGCTTATGCCCAGACCCTAGAGGATCGTACGCGCCATCAGAGGATAGATAGGGAGTAGGAAAGGGTCCAACATAAAAGGGCGAGATTGGCAAGGTATTCTGATGACTTCAGAGGTAGTGTCAGGCCCCAGCCTTCAAAGAGTTCAACACCATATGTAGCTAATGCTCCTCCACAGTTTTAGAGGCCTCGATATGATCGATCCTATTCTGGTCCAGGTCAGAGTTCGCGGGCATCTGGCTCGCAACAGCACACGGATACTTGTCAGATAAGACTTCTAACACCACGTTGTGATTAGTGCGGCAAGACCTACTTTGGACTGTGCCGTCGAGGTTCTGGTGCATGCTATTCGTGCGAACAACGTGGCCATATGATGTGGGATTTTCCTAACAGGGGAGGCGATGGTATGGCTTAGCCGACTGGATTTATTTCTGGTTCTTCCTCATCAGTTCGACCTCCAGCACAGGGTTTTCAGCAGTGAACAGGTCGTGGTAGAGGTAGAGGTGCAGTGCCGAGTTCGAGTGGTTCTCAAAATTGAACCTATTCTCTAGTAGGTCGACAAGATCTTGAGTCATCTCCAGATGTTGTTACAGGTATATTGTCTATGTTTTCTTATTATGTATACTCGCTGATTGATCCGGGATCTACATTATCATATGTTTCACCCTTTATGGCTAATAAGTTTGGCATTGAACCTGAATTGATAAGTAAACCCCTTGCGGTATCTAATCCGATAGGAAATTCTATGATTGCTAGAAGGGTATATAGAGGTTGCACTGTTATGATTTATAGTCGTCAAACCTCGGCAAATTTATTTGAGTTAGAAATGCTTGATTTTGATGTGATAATGGGAATGGATTGGTTGGACTCATGCTATGCAAATGTTGACTTTCGTACGAAGATGGTTAGGTTTCAATTTCTGGGAGAAACTATCATTGAATGGAAGGGGAACATTGCTACACCAAAAGGTAGGTTTATTTCCTATCTTAAGGCAAGGAAAATGATCTCAAAAGGTTACATTTATCATCTCGTTCGCGTTAGGGATGCGGAGGCGAAGCCTCCTGCTCTACAATCAACCCCCGTGGTCAATGAATTTCCAGATGTTTTCCTAGATGAACTCTCAAGCCTTCCTCCTAAAAGGGAGATTGAGTTTAGCATTGATGTGTTGCCTGATACTCAACCGATGTCTATCCCTCCATACAGAATGGCCCCGGTAGAGTTGCAGGAGTTGAAGGCACGGTTAAAGGACATACTGGATAAGGGCTTCATTAGGCCTAGCACTTCATCTTGGGGTGCGCCAGTCCTATTCGTGCGGAAGAAAGAGGGGTCGTTACGGATGTGTATAGACTATCGACAGTTGAATAAGGTTACTGTAAAGAACGAGTATCCACTTCCAAGAATTGATGACTTGTTTGACCAACTCCAGGATGCCAAGTATTTCTCCAAGATTGACTTACGTTCAGGGTATCATCAGGTGGGGTTTAAGGAGAAAGATATTCCAAAGACGGCCTTCCGAACAAGATATAGGAACTTTGAGTTCTTGGTGATGTCGTTCGGGCTAACAAATGCCCCGACTGCTTTTATGGATCTCATGAATACTGTATTCAGGCCCTATCTTGATGTGTTCCTGATTGTATTCATTGATGGCATTCTGGTGTATTCTCATTTGAAGGAGGAACATGCGGGCCACTTACGGATAGTATTATAGATGCTTCATGATCGTAAATTATATGCTAAGCTCTCCAAATGTAAATTCTGCCTGAACTCAATGGCATTCCTTGGCCATGTGATATCTGATGAGGGTATTAGTGTTGTCACTCAGAAGATCGATCCAGTAAAGAATTGGCCGAGACCTACAACACCATCAGAAGTCCGCAGCTTCCAAGGGTTAGCAGGATATTATAGGCGGTTTGTGGAAGGGTTTTCCTCTATATCAACACCATTGACTAAGTTAACACAGAAAGCTACCAAACTTCAGTGGTCTGACACTTGTGAACATAGTTTTCAAGAGCTGAAGTATCGATTGACATCCGCACCAGTGCTCACTCTCCCTGACGGAACAGAAGGTTATGTGGTATATTGTAATGCCTCAGGTATAGGTTTGGGGTGCGTATTGATGCGGCGTGGGAAGGTGATTGCATATGTATCAAGACAATTGAAGAAGCATGAAAAGAATTATCCAACCCATGATTTGGAATTGGCTGCAGTAATATATGCTTTGAAGATATGGCGGCACTACTTATACGGTCTCCATGTTGACATCTACACAGGTCACAAGAGTTTACAATATATATTCAAGCTGAAAGAGTTGAATTTGAGGCATCGTAGGTGGCTTGAATTACTGAAAGATTATGATGTCGAGATATTATATCATCCCCGTCAAGCCAATGTTGTGGCAGACTCTCTCAGCCGTAAGTCAATGGGAAGTTTAGTACATATTGATGCAGGTAGATGGGGGTTGACTAAAAAGTTTCATCAACTAGCCAATATGAGAATGAGATTGTTAGACTCTAATGACGGAGGTGTTACTATACAGAATACATCGGAATCATATTTAGTAGCCTAGGTAAAAACACGGCAATATGAAGATCCTATCTTAGTACGACTTAGAGAGAGCATTCGGCAGTGTAAAATTACGGCTTTTGAGATTGGAGGAGATGGGGCATTAGGATCCAGGGCCGATTATGTGTGCCTAATGTGGCAGGGTTGCGAGAGAAGATTATGAATGAGATTCATCAATATCGGTATTCCATCCATCCTGGCTCGACAAAGATGTATCATGATGTCAAGGAACAGTATTGGTGGGATAACATGAAGAAGTCTATTGCAGAATTTGTAGCCCAGTGTCCCAATTGTCAATAAGTAAAGATAGAACATCAGAAACTCGGTAGATTGCTTCAGAATATAGAGATTCCAACCTGGAGATGGGAGGTGATTAATATGGACTTTGTGATTGGATTACCTCGCACTTATCATAAGTTTAACTCCATCTAGGTGATAGTTGATTGACTTACAAAATGTGCCCATTTTCTGCCAGTTAAGACAACTTACTCGGCTGAAGATTATGTGAAGTTGTATATCAAGGAAATTGTTAGACTTCATGGTGTGCAGTATCTATTATATCAGACCGGGGAGCTCAATTTATAGCTAACTTTTGGAGTTTTTTTCAAAAGGGTTTAGGCACACAAGTGAATCGCAGAGCATTTCATCCGCAGACAGACGAACGTACCATTCAGACACTGGAAGATATGCTATGAGCATGCGTTCTAGATTTTAAGGGGAATTGGGATGGCCATCTTCTACTCATAGAATTCGCCTACAATAATAGCTGCCATTCTAGTATTAAAATGGCCCATACGAGGCACTATTCGGGAGGAGATGTAGATCACCAGTTGGACGGTTCGAAGTCGGTGAAACAGAATTATATGGGCCAGATTTTATTTACCAAGTCATTGAGAAGGTGAAAGTGATACAGGAGCGATTGAGGACAATAGAAAGTAGGCAAAAGTCTTATTCCGATGTCCGACGTCGTGATATGGAGTTTGAGGTTGGTGATTGGGTTTTCGTGAGGATCTCACCAATGAAGGGTGTTATGCGTTTTGGGAAGAAAGGTAAGCTAATTACAAGGTATATCGGACCGTATAAAATTCTTCGGCGAGTCGGACAGCTTGCTTATGAGTTAGAATTGCCATCCGAATTGGAATTTGTCAATCCGGTATTTCATGGATCTATGTTAAGGAGGTGTATTGGAGACCCTTCTCGGGTCGTCCCTATCAGAGATATACAAGTTACCGAGGACCTATCATATGAAGAAATGCTTGTGGCTATATTAGATCGACAAGTCCGCAAGCTGAGAACAAAAGATGTAGCTTCCGTCAAAGTATTGTGGAGGAACAAGAATGTAGAAGAGATGACACGGGAAGAAGAAGAGGAGACGAAGTCTAAATACCCTTATCTATTCCAGAATGAAGATAACAAGGATGCTAGTGGAACAAAGGATACATTGGAATGTTAAAAAGCTCTATAAGGTAAGCAATAACTAGAGAATGCTCTTCTATAATACAAAATAGGGATATGTAGATATAAATATCCACAATGCTTTATGTAGCCGGCCATATGTTGGGCTTAAGTTCTTTCAAGTTTGTCTAGTGACCATTTTATAGAGGGGAAATTGATCAAAAATTTCTGTTGGAATCCACAATGATTTGGACTCCCCATAGACCCTTACATTCGAGGACGAATGTTCCTAAGGGGGGAGGGTGTTACAACCCATATTCACGTATGTTAGCTCATGCCATAAGTTAATCGACATAAATCAATGAAATGATTATGTTTAAGATGATAAGAAGTTAATTCTATTGGTCTTAAATGATACAAAGGTGTATATGGGTGGATAACAAGTACTAGAAGTTAAACGAATCAAAGATGTTGTCAGTCGTATTTTCGGATAAACCTAGAGGTGCTTAGTACAATCAAGAGGTAGTGTTTTAAGGTATTTTAATCATATAATATCCATATTAATCTTTAAGTCAAATGAGTTATGAGACAAAAGTCGACAAAGGTTGTCGCAACTTAGGTTCATAATTTTACTTAAACATTAGGACAAATATTACTAAGACTTTCTCCCAATTTACTAAGAATTATGGATTGATCTAACCACCAAATTGAATATCTATGATTCTAATTTCTAACGCATTAAACCATTCGTTGATACGATCTCGGAGTAGAGCAATATACGCGTTTTTGCAAGACTGCGCCAAGCATCTCTCCATGGGGCCCACTAAGGCGGTTTAAGACATTCGGGCCTATATATGCCACTTCCAACCCGTTTTATATCATTTATTTTCACTATTTTCACACCTTAGAACCCTAGGAACATCCTTTCAAGGTTCTCTCAAGGTTCAAGACCCATACAAAGGGCAAACAACACAAATCAAGTGTCGGGAATTCCGTTGCATTAGTAATTCTCTTGTTCTTCTTGTTGTTGCTCATTTTTGTGTTGTTCCAGCTCGTGTGGGAGGTTTTTTTAGTGGGTTTATGTTCTATAAATACTCCCTCATGTTATTAATATCAACCCTAGGTGATTTCAAGCCTCCTAAAGTAATTCTAGTGCCAAAAAATACTAATTGACCGCTAGTTTCACTTTCTTGTTGTTGTGGCAGCATTGGAAGGATATTTCATGGAAATTTAAGGTCAAATTGGAGTTTTTCTTTCTTTATAAAGGTAAGGAACCTCTTACTCTATATGTATTTAAGATTATCCAAGTTGTGGCTAAGCGATTGGAGCTAGAACTTGTGAAATATATATCGAAAGGCTTGGTAGTAATGTTATCGGTTGGTGGACTATTTTGGAAGACTCAATATGATTATTATTGATGTTGTTTGGTGATTGTTTTGAATGGTGTTAAGTCATAAATATAGGGGAGGTGATGTATGTTTACCGTAAAATAGGTTGTGGTCGATACACAATGGCTATGACGCTTATATGATAACGATAGTACCGTTTCTCTTATTGTAGACTAAGGGGTGTGAAAATTGCATAGCTTGAGATTTGGGAAATATATACAAGGTATGTGAGGCTATACCTTTCCTTCTTTTGCACGACTCCGATTAAACATAATGTAATGAATGAGCTTCCAAAGATACTCTACTTTTAGAAGCTAGCGATACTCACATTGTTTTCTCTCTTATGGAACGACTGATGTTAATGTTGCTTCTCTTATTCTTATGTTATCAATGTTGTTGGTACTTCCTGATTCTTATAAGGTTCATAGTGAAGAGTTAGTCCTAATAACCTGTACAGAGGATACCGAGCTTACGTCACTCTAAAAGGTTTAGAACGTGATTCCATGAGTCGAGCATGCATTATATATATGTATCTATTTTACTCTACCGAGCCGCGCTATAGTCGACCGGGTACGGCACCTACTATGCAACCACTGATCACTTGGGTTTTACCGAGCTCCACGTGGCCGGGTACGATCTACCGAGCCTTATGATGGCTGGGTACATTTTACCGAGCATATTACGGCCGGGTACGATTTGATGATGATGATGCCCACAGAGGCGTATGTTTTAAAAGTTTCTGTATTTATAAACAGGCCAAAATCCGAGCTCGCCTTGCACTTTCATCGCAAATCGACCTCCTTGAGTGCAGAATCTGATCAAAACCACAAGGAATGGGTTATAATAGGCTAATGGGACATAACCCAATAGAAAGAACTCGAAAAACACCCAAAAATACGAAGTTGGCAAAATCCGAACCCCGGTCCCACTTCTCGAAAAATTACAAAATTTACATCACCAGGTTTCTCGTCTCGCCGCGATTCCGTTCATATAAAGTTCATCAAAATCGGAGTTCAAATGGGCCATCAAATCCCCAATTTACATTGCAAAAACCAAGCCCTAGTTTCTTACATTTTTACCCAAATTTCAGAGAATCGAAGGATGAATCTTCAATTAAATGGTGTTTCTAGGCCTCAAGACTTACCTCCAATCACTTCTCGTCAAAATTCCCTTCGAAATCTACCCACAAGCTCTCAAGGTGGTGCAAAAATGGTGGAAAAGTGAGATAGGTCGCGGATGAAATAACACATAAAAACCATTCTGCCTGCCCAATTATTACTCTATGCGATCGCATCACAACCATTGCGATCGGGTAGCACAAATTTCCACCTTCCCAAAATAACCATATGCGATCGCATAGCACCCTTGTGTTCGCATAGAACAAACCTCTGCCAGGGACCCCATGCCTAACTACCCTATGCGATCGCATCCACCTTGTGCGAACGCACATCTTAAACTCCCGGACCTATGCAATCGCATGACCCTTAGTGCAAACACATAGCACAGAAACAGGCCCCTCTCGCGGCCTCCTATGCGATTGCAATACCTCCTATGCGACCGCATAGGGAAAAATCCTCTACAACACTTCTACTGAAATTCTGCAACTTCCAAAAGCCAAACACTCTCCGATTAACCACTCAAACCACCCTGGGGTCTTCGGGACCTCAACCAAAATCACCAACATACCCCAAAACAACATGCGAACTTGTTCCAATCATAAAAATGCACCCAACAACACAAAAATCATCAATTCAGGACGGACTAAAGCCTAAGCTAAACTAAAACTTCTGAAACTTGCAAAACACAACCAAACCGTGACCAAATGACCTGAAATTTTGTACATATATCTAAAATCACTTAACAAAGCTACTAAAACTCTCGGAATCCCATTCCGACCCCAGGATCAAAATCTCACCTGACGACCGGAATTCGCCAAAATTGAAACTTAGCCAATCAAGCCTAATTATACACCGGACCTCCAAATTCAGTTCCGATTTCACTCCCAAGTCATAAATCACCACCCAAAAGTAGTCATATCTTTGAAAATCCATTCCGAGCCCTATAAATCATAAGTCAACATCCGGTTGACTTTTTCAAACTAACCTTCTCTTAAAGAGACTAATTGTCTCATTTCCAACCAAACTCTGTCCGAATTACTTCAATCTCCAAACACATATAATGAAACATATATAAGCATAAAATGGGGAAATCGGGGCGGTAACTCACGTGACGATGGGCCGGATCGTCACATAAATACTCCTTCATAAAGCATATGGACATCATCATCCCAATTAAATTTATGTTTACTTAGATTTGTCCCTTAAAAACTTCTCTTAAGTTAGTAAAAAGATGTGTATGACAAGGAAATTACATAAGATTCGTCATGCGTCCATTTAAATCAAGTATCTCTAATACATGTATCAAATAAGACACTTTTGCGATATAGCCAATTATAAATTACAAATCTCATGGATTGTTCTACATATAAGCTATTTAAAGAAGGCCATAAATTCACAAGAAGGTTAGAAGAATCCATAATTCCCAAATTAAAAATTTCGATACATTCAAGCTTATGAATATGACTCCCCAATAATATCCCAACATCAGTTGATTCTAAACAATTGCTCAGACTATCACAGAAAGAGTCATAGATAAGTTCATGGAAATGTATTTGATCACTGGTGTCACAACAATTATGCATATCCTCATTACTAGTAGAAAATACATTTATAAACTCACAATTAACATGGTTCTCCCCATTATACAACAAAAATCATGTTCTATCAATATATCATATGAAAGCTCACTAAACACTTGAATAAGAGAAGAAATATTTAAATCATTCCCAAGCCTCTTCTCTTAAATTTAATGCCTCTTTCTACCGAGTTGGAATAATCATCTATGTCAAACTCAATTTCAAAAGGAAGCAAATTACTCTTGCACTTGAACTTAGATATTACATTTAGTGACTTGATATGCATCAAAATATCATCCATAAAATTTATAAAGTCATCAACATAAGAAACTAGAGTATAGTTCACTACCTCCAAAAATACCTTAGGTGTCCTAGAAAGGCAAGGAAATCCAATAAACCAATTATACATACCATACTTGGACTTATTTACCCGTAGAACATTATCACCTTGTATTCTTTTATGCAATCGCTCCAACTTAGCAATATTTTTAGGCAATTCCATGTCATAAACCTGTAAATAAGGATCGAAATAGCCAAAAGTTTCAAGAACAAATAAATTAATCAAGCTTTTATCTTCCACCATACAACAAGAATTCATTTCGCCTAATTCATGTTGGAAACCAATGGGATCCTTTACCACCATCTCTTGCGCCTCACCTATCCTTTTAAAAGGTCTTTCAACATGTGGTTGCACAAAAACACAAGAACTAAAACAAGAAAGAGTTAATGGGTTAGGAACTAAAGAACATGTTTTCTTACTTACACTCTCTTTGGTGTTTATATTAAGAATCGCTTTTTCCTCACCCTTAGCCTCTTTTCTCTCTCTAAAGTTTTCTACTTTTTCTTCACTAAAACCCTCATGTTTTTCTCTCTTTACCTCACATACTTTTGTTATCTCATTGTCTTTCCTCTTTTATTTTCCCTCAAGCTCACTATTTTTCTCACTTGACATCCCATTTTCTTCACTCAACACAACATCTCTTTTTTCCTCTCTTGGGATGTCGGCATACACTCCCTTAGTCTTCTCATTCTTTTTTCTCTCATATATTTCCATATTCTCTTTAACAATCTTTTCATCTTCACAAATTTGTGAGGGAGTCAAAGGTCCAAGAATGAGTTTCTTCCCGTTAACCTCAAAAGAGTACCTATGTTTTTCCATGTTATATGAAGCTCTTCTGTAGACATACCACGGTTTTCCTAACAAGACATGATAATTATTCATGGGAATCACATCACACCAGATTGCATCATCATACCTTCCAATTGAAAATAGTAATAAGATTCTCTTATCTACCTTTACTCCTCTCAACATGTAGGATTCAATATGCTCAACACAAGGCAAGTTCAATTTCTAAACCATATAAGTGCTAATTGAGTTATAGCCAAGCTCTTTGTGGATTCTAAGGGCACAAATCGCAGACATCACTATAGCTCTTGTTTGAAAAATAACTTTACCATTGTCTTCCTTTCCTTCAGCATATTGCAAGTTTGACTTTTCAAATTGATGAGTCATAGCTCGCCTCCTTTCTTCATAACTACCTGTTTGAAACATCTTTAACAAAGATTAGAAGAAATATGTTTATCTAATTTTTGGTTTTTTTCCTTCTAATGTTTTCACCTCTCTTGCCCTTTTCCACTCAAAGCAACTCTTGGTTGTTAATCTTTAGATTTATTAATAAATCTAACAAGTCACAACCCGTAGTGATAAGAATAACGAGTTAGAAAAATAAAAGGAAAGTAGAAGACCAAACCTAGAAAGAATAGGAATTCATTAGTAGAAAAAAAGGAAAGAATTTATGAAACCCAAAATCTAGAAGAATAAGGAAAAAAGTTACCTTAATCTTCAAGAATTAGAATCCCCTCTTATTATTTCCATTCTTGACTTGGAAATCAAATAACACTTGAATTTTGATATAGCAATGAGCAATAACACTTTTTTAGGCTGATTTATTTATTTTTTATTTTTTTTCAAGAACCTCCCAAGTTATCAACACGGTAGCCTATGCTCTGATATCACTGTATAGCAACACGATAGGGGATTCAAGAATTACTAAAGAAAAATAAGAAAATCAAAAAATGCGCGGAAGCTAAAAGAAAATAATAAAAAAAACAGAAAATTAAAAATAGATTGAATGCAAGAAAAGGTTTCTTGAATTCAAGAAGTCTATTCTTGAAATTGAACCTAACAACAACAATTAGCTAACAAAGAATTAATCACCTTTGGTAGAGAATTAAAAATAAGAGATAGATTGTGAAACTCAACCCCTTAGAATAACAAGAACAACAATAAGCCTAAACTTATCACCTTTCTTGAATACCTAGAAGTGATCTAAGATTTCGGAAAAGTTTAATCTTACCACCTTAAGTTGAGTCTTGAAGGTTGAAGAATAAATCCAAGAGTATCCACACACACGAGTGCAAGAAAATTCTCACAACTTTTATTGATAATCTGAATAATCTGAATGCAAAGAAGATACCCCTTTATATAGGGAGGGGTCACGAAATTCTACCAACAAAAACAAGGAAATAAAGTCCTAAACTACTTTGGACAACAAGTCCAACTACCTTAGGAAAAGAAAAATACTAGGAAGCAAAAACCAAGTCATTCTTGGAAAGTAATTCCAAAAATCTTGGAAAAAGGAAAACATAACATTATCTAACTAGGAAAGCAATAAATATAGTCTCATAATATATGGAAATAAGTCCCAAACAAATCTTAGACAGAATCTTGAAAATCTTGAAAAACTTGAAGGAAATTTGCAAGCAACTTGGCACCAACTTGCACTCAACATCTACCACGTCTATTGTACAGTTCTTGGACATTAAGTAAGTCCTTTTTATACTATTAAGATGTGGCTTAATGTAGGACTTCATGGGATGCAAGTTTGGACACATTATAGATGTCAAATTGGTCCAACAATGGCCTAATTTGGACTCTTCTTGAACATTAATTCCTCTTTGAGATTCCAAAACTTCAACCTTGTAGTTGAATAGCTTTGAGCTTCCTATGATGCTATCAGTCGTTCCCTCAATAATTTGTACTCTAATTTTTATATAGTGGATTGTTCATCTCCATATATGGAATAAGCTAATTGATCGAACGACGTTAAATATTTGTATCTCTTTTAATAATGTTCCTCTTTATTATCCGATTTATCATAGTTAAATGTATACTTTGTTAGTTTCCGAATGATACCTGATTATTTCGATCCTAACGATATTAATTTATAATTTGATGAATAGACGGTAACTAACCAATTACAATAGATTAAACTACACAAATCATGTAAAACAGTAAATATATAATACTTAAATCATTTCAAAATTGCTGCATCAACGGATAAGTTTCTCATATATACATGAACATGGAATCAAGAGTGTTTTAACATAAACTTTAAAGTCTTGGCATATTCATAAAAGGGAAGACATACCTCGGAAATGTATATGTTTGCAACTACAAAGACTGACCACCTTGACTAGGTTTTAATTATTTTAATTAATTAATGGGTATGTTACCTGCTTCTTTAGCTAATGCTAAACAAGTAATTTCCAACAGTGACGTTCAAACTAATCCCTTTTACATACGTACTCCATTTTCATTACGACACTTCTCTAATACTACTAGTACTTTGGTTAATTTAATTAAATTACATTAGCTTTAGTCTGCTACTAAAGGTCATCTCTTCACCAGCAAATTAATACTAATTGTTTCATTGTTTAATCAGGAATCACTGACCACAACAAACACTGACCTAATTAATTATTAATTAATCCTCAAAGCACCAGTAATGAAGTGATAGAAACCCCCCAGTATAATTGTCTAATAAATATTCCATTATTGAGCCAACTGTAGCAGCACTCAAACAAACACTGATTGTTTCTCTTTTTCAATCTCTTCATTTATTTAATCCTTTTCATGTTCTACGGGATATGGTACCTTTTTCGGTATAGTTGAATAAAAAGTTAATATATTTAGAGTCAAAGTCACGATTTGAAGTTAACTGGATCTTAATCAATCATTTTAATTTACTTAATTATAAATTTATAATTTATACATATTTAATAATTTTCTTAAAATATGATCACAACGATTGAGTTCGACCAAACGTACAACCTAAACTCTAGCTCCACCTATACATTAAGATGTTATTATGGGGTACGAGAAAAGTGCCACACCAAATAAGAAGAAACTCTTCTTTGATTGGAGAAAATCTTCATATATATATATATATATATATATATATATATATATATATATATATATATATATATATATATATATATATATATATATATATATATATAATATATATATAAAATGAAATTAGTTATGAATTGCAGCATAGCTAATAATTTTTTTTTTATAGTCTATTGCTAATCCATTGTTAAGTAGGATTATTAACGAATTTTCTGTTAGCAACTGAATTTGTTCATCACTAATTCCTATTTCTTATTAGTTTATATATATCGTTTTTTTTAAATCGACAAGACTGTAGCTGAATATTTTACATGTCTCTTGCAGTTTTTTTTCTTTAAAAAAAGTAATTGAATGATTTATCTTTAACGAAATTGACGGATTTGCTTGAGCAATTAAAGGCTTTATTATTGTTATTTTAATATAGTTTATATTTTTCTGACCTAGTTAAAAAGTCTTGACTGACGATGGTATCATTTTCATCTTTTCCTCTGAAAGAAAATATCTTCCTTGAACTGTTTCAATTTCATTTTGACAAAATTAAAGTTTCCAATTTCTTTCACATTATATATATATATATATATATATATATATATATATATATATATATATATATATAGAAGTGGGGTTGCTCTGACGGTAAGCAACCACCCCCACTTCCAATCGAGAGCTTGTTCGTTCGAGTCTCCCCAAGAGCAAGGTGAGAAGTTCGTTTCTATTTGGAAACAGCCTCTCTACCCTAGGGTAGGGGTAAGATCTGCGTATGCACTACCCTCCCCAGACCCCACTAAGATAGAATATATATATATATATATATATATATATATATATATATATATATATATATATATATATATATATATATATATATATATATATATATATATATATATATATATATATATATATATATATATATATATATATATATATATATATAGTGGAGTTGACCGTTAATATACGTTCAATCCTAAGAATTTAACCTAGAGTCTGTTTGGCTTAACTGATTTAGAATAGTTGATAAGCTTTAGGTGTTGAAAAACACTTTTAAGTGTTGAAACTGATATAAAAAATAAGCAGTTACGTGTTTGGATAAAGGTGTTAAAATTAATAATAAGCAGCTTGTTATAAAACAATAAAAGAATAAGAACAATATTGCAGAGAAAGAGAGATTTCTTATTGAATTTTGGGGTGTTTTACAATGGGGTAAGACCTCTCTATTTATAGGAGAAAAAATGACTTAGCCTCAACACTCTCCCTTGAACGTCTACTCAATAAGTAATGTGCCTCGTTAAAACCTTAACTAAAAGAAAACCTAATGGGAAAAAATTTCTAGAAAAGGAAAAAGAGTACACATATCTACCAATACGCCTTTTGGTTGCCTCGTTAAAACCTTGCAAGGAAAACCCAGTGGGATAAAATCTTGTAAGGGAAAAAGAGTACAATGCGTATTAACTCCCCCTGATGAGAGCATCAATTCACATCCTTGAGCCTTCGCATTCCAATCTTGTGCACCATCTTCAAGAGATCGTTGGTAGAGATTATAAATAAATCAGCCATATTAACTATAGTGAATATTTGCACCTTGAAATCATAACTCGTAATAGATATATAATGTCTTCATAAATATCGTGGAATGGCTCTTCAATATCTCCATAAAGGTATTCTCGCTATTATATTATCATGCTTATAGTTATAGCAAGATACATTTGTGCATAAATTGCATTAAGGAAGTGGTACCTCAAGATCAAGAATTGTATATACTTCAAGCAACTTAAATCCTTCATGGATTGTCATATACGCTATATAATAGACTTTAGATGCATATCAAGTTTTCATGTCATGCTAGACAAATAAGATATCGAAAACTGATTGCACAAACCATTGACTTTATACTTTTAAGTATTCGAACTACATGTCCAAAACTACATGTCTTTCATATGGAATCAATTCTACTTGAATTGTATCTCTTCTATTTGGCCAATACTTTTATGTCTTGTATTTGATAGATTTAAGATCCTCATCTAAACTTAGCGCTATGATAGATGTCATCGACGAACATGCTATATCGGCTCCAATAAATTTTCATAAAGACATGACATAGAGATCTCTTCATTCATAAATTTAGGTACCTGAATCTCTCATGAGATTTAATGAAGTGTTATGTCATGTGACCTTCTAGATCACTTGCCCTTTATTATGATCACTTTGATCATTTGCTCATCTTCGTTATCAAGAAGTTCTATTTGAAACCGATTTGTCTATACGCTTTAAGTGTACTATAGACTTTGTCCTTCCAGGACTTAATATGAGCATTTGCAATGAGAATATAGTAACTTTCTTTAGGTCAGCAAATGTTTATGGTATGCTTTGCAATATATAGCAAATGAATTATCCTTTTATGAACTTCAAGTTCATATTATTTTATTCGAGCATCTAGTTGTACAAATGATAACTCATTCCACGTAACTTTTTCTCAACTGTTTATCATGTCTCCCCCTCATGTTAGAAAAACTAACTTGTGTCCTCAACTTTGAGAACTCATCTTTGTGCGTTATGGTGTTAATCAAAACATACACTGCATCAATAATAATAAGATTGAATTATTTGGTTCCTGACCCTGAACCACTTGTGGGGGAAAAAAATAATATACTTTGATATATAACGTATATCAATTAATATAGATCACTTTGTTCTCAAAAGCAATAGTTTAGTTATTAAGTGGAGGCACTCAATAAATTATTTTGCTAAACCAGTTGTGATATAAACCAACTTATCAAGATAAATCATCTTGGACAGAAAATCTGAAAATTGTGCTCTAAGTTAAATTATTGAGCAAATTACCTTACAAACACCAAATTTCGGGTTAATAATAATCGCACATGTAACCATCTCATAGATGCATCTTATGTGGTATACATGGAAGGTGAATGGGCCCATATTCACCTTTGATATTTTTAGAATTTATGGGATTCAATCCCAACTTTAGTTGGTCAATTAATTAATGAGAACAAGCAATATAAGAGAATCCGTAAAAAACTTTCAAGTTCTTTAATATTTAGTCATGTGAATTCTCTATTATTTTTGCACATCATATTTAAATTGATATGACTAAACTGATTATGCCAACTGAATAAATTATCAATATTGATAAGTTCACGTTTACATCATGACATGTGGAATTATCGATAAACTCCAAGTTTATTATGATATGAGTTTTTGTATCAATAAACATCCACTTTATTGTGGCATTCTTTTATTTTTGTAGTACAAACTGGAGAATAAAGCAATAGCTTTTCACATATATATTATCCCGCTACAAGTTGTAGTAATAGAAGATATCAAATCTTTCCTTTATTTATAGTCTCAATATAATCAATCGCTTTCGCGTATACTTTGGAAACTGAATAAGTTTCTTTGAGACTTACTACAACACAATACCTTATTGGTAATCAATTGTGTTTCTCCAAACTAGTATAATTGGCTCTTGCTAAGTTCTCAATTAATTTGGTACTACCAAATATTCATGAACATCCATATAATGAATATCTCTTTTAAAGAGAAAGATATACCATTATGGTCATGGTCAAAATTATATGCAAGATATGTTTCTTGCATTATTGTTATTCTTTAATAATCACATTGCCAAAATATTTTGGCGTACAATAGGTACATGACCAATGACCATTCATAATGATATTATTTTCTTATTTCATCTCAAACCTCCTTTTAGAGGTGAGTGTGGTATATTCACTACCGCTAGCACGTTCATATTCTTCCAATAATGAATATGTATTCATAAATTAGATGTTGTCACACTCACACCATGAATGGACCATAATCATCTATATGTGCTTTATAAGATAACATATTTTCAAATTGATAACAAATATTACTTTCACAGAGTGAAGGATTATTTTGAGAATCCTTATTATTCTCATTTCACAATGTTGACGATTATAATTTCGTCTATTGTCATGTCCACATCCATTGATACCTTTATGGTAATAAGTATGTCTTCTTTCAGATTTATCACATACTGCTATCACATTCTCTAAAATGAATGAGAATAGAGCAAATTCAATGGGACGGGTTTTCAATTCTTTGCCCACAATCATACATGAATTTGATCATGGCAAAGCATAGAAATTTTACCAATTTGGATGATTATAACATCTTTCAAACTCCATTAGAGTTGGAATAAAAATTTATCATCTTACTTGAATGTAAAATCAAATAATAGAATGTCAAGAATTTGGAAGATAAAAGTAAAATACTTACCTTAAATCCAGAATTTAATCATGAAGGAAGATCATAGAATATTTGACGATCATTATTCTCAATCTCAAAGCTTTTACTCAATTGATTAGAGTCTCGTGTTGTGATTGACGTCTAATGTGTTGGAACTGCGATGGAACCTTGGCCGAACCTTGACGAACAACTACCATCGACGACCTCAAAGCTTGTCGGAATACTGGAACTAAGCTAGTGACCAACGAACACAACATAAATTGTTGTTGCGTTTTCTTCACTTCTAGCTCTAGGTTTTCTGTTGTTTTTGTTCAAGAGGAAGACGAAAGGTGGATATGGCTGAAGCTGGTTGTTTGGCGTGGAAGTGTGACGGGCAGCAGCCGGTGGTATGGTGGTGCTAGTTCATTTTGGTCTTGTTCTTTCGAAGAAGAAGAGAGGTCGACGGACTAGTGTGCTTAGAGGGGTGACGACGGAATCGTGGTGTTTGGCTGTTGTTCGCTGGTTCAGGGGACGAGGACAACTGCAGCGACGGGACGTCGACAGTGGGTGGTCGACTGGCTTGGGGTCGTTTAGATGGTTAACGACGGGTGGTCGTTTTGCTATAGAGTCAAGGCTGGAACGTTTTTTGTTTGGTTTTTTTTTCCTTTTTGGTTTATGGAGAGGATAAATAGTAACTCTAAGGTGTGCAAAAAATGTGTCCCAAAACACCAAAAGTCTGCCTATACTTTTTGAGAAACTTACTTAAGAGTCTCGTGCTGATAACGTGTTATAAAACAATAAAAGAATAAGAACAATATTGCAGAGAAAAAGAGAGAGAAAATTCTTATTGAATTTTGGGGTGTTTTACAATAGGCTAAGACCTCTCTATTTATAGGAGGAAAAAAGACTTAGCCTCAAAGTAAAACTCTCTACAAGATAGACATTCACTCCAGATAGAATTCTATTCTTAACACAGCTGAAGAATTGAGTATACACAGAGTTTTATTTTAAAAAGAAGTATTTTAGAGATAGAATAGTAAATATTTTGGTCGAACTTAAAGTGCTTATAAGCTGAAATTTGATAAGTTGGGGGAGATCAACTTATGGCTTTTGGCTTATACGCACTTAACTTATAAGCACTTTTAATTTTACCAAACGCGTAGATAAATCAAAAAGTGCTTATAAGCCAGTTTGACCAACTTATAAGCTTAGCCAAACGCCCTCTTATTCTATGATCCAAATTTTGTGTAACAATTTTATACTATTAATGTATTTAACTTGATATAATAGCCTAAGTAGCTGATCATCTGACTTATTTGTCATGTTACTAATCTTATTTTACAATATTATTTTTTAAATAACATGATAATATAAAAAATAAAAATTACTTTCGATGTATAAAAATTAAACTTGAATTCTAAATCACATGCAAAGTAAAACCATTTGTCCAACAGGAAGCTAGTGAAATTAAGTAATCAAAATTGCAAGCTCTGTCAAATGCTCTTAGCTCAAAAGATTAATATGCGACTTCTTTTGCCTTTGAATAGTCTACTGATCGGCTACCATCGACGAGTGTAAGTGGGATGAATCGATGAGTTCCTTCAATTTTAATTAGATATTTTGGATTTGCACAATGGAACTAAAAAAATTCCTAATAAGAAACGCTTTTCCTTTTAATGAAACGAAAAATTATATTCATATTAGCCGAACTTAGTGGTGGTAAAATAGAAAACAAAAAAGTTATCCACCATATGATCATCCATAAAAAATATAAATTGAATAATGAACTTTTGAAAAACGAATAACAATATAAATAAGAACCATATTATCCAATGAGAAAATGGATTAATGGATTTAACTTTTATATTGTAAAGACTCAAATTGAGGGTTTCTCAAATTTAAAAGACTATAAATTCTTCCAAATGTGATCATATTCAAGAAGTTATGAATAATATGAATATCCGTATTATCCGCCAGTTGATAATTTATCCGTTATTTCATTACCCCTTTTTGATCCGTTCCATGTCCGACTCGACCCGCTCATTTGCCACTCCTACTTGGATTTTTGAGTTCCAAGAATACCAGATGGTTAAAAAAAATAGCCCACTAACTATGGTTAAAAAGAAATAGTGTACTAACTACTAAAGGCTAGGTTAAATTGCAGAGACATGAATGTCCAAGAGTGAGTGTGTACATGCATGTATCAAGGATATGGATACAAAAAGCTGTGACCTGTATCCTTCACTTGAATCTTTTGTGTTCCAATCCTTAAACATGATAATGTCAATCCTATGAAAATATAATAATAAAGAAAAGGAACAGACTAATAGGATGATCTCTTATATAGAGATAGGTATAGCTATATGGGAGCCATTTATTGTCAAACTGACAAAAGAAGACAGGTTTTTGTCATAAGATCCAGAAATTCAGATCTAGAATAGGGAGAGAGAGCCACACTATACTCCACATTCTTCTAGTTGGTCCTGCTCCTCCTTCTGCATCAAAAGCACCATCTCTCCATGAATTCAGCAAACTCTATTTCCTAAGATTCTCTCTTCACTCCTAGTAAAAATTACCATATCAAACACTTGGTTTTTCATTTTAACACAACAAGAAAAATTAAATAAAAAAACTAACATGAATAATGCAGTTGCTACTTGCAGGCAACGGCGGAGCCACATAGCTTCCAGGGTATCAAAAAATTATTTTTTTTCATAAATATATATATATATATATATATATATATATATATATATATATATATATATATATATATATATATATATATATATATATTATGTATTGAATCCTCCTGACTTATTCGTGAATTACTTCTTTTTCCACTATATCAAATACTAGACATTTTTTAATTAATACAATAAGAAATTAAATACAGAAAATTCAACATGAATAGTTAGTTGCTACATACTTGCAGGAAAATAGACTTGTTACACAACGTTTCAGTACTAAAATGAGAAGGAAAGAATCTTGTTTGAATTTATAAATATAAATAAACCACATCAATTAGATTAGGTAGTACCCTTATTATACATATTTTTGTATATTTATTGCAGTTAACTGGGTTGGTACGAGGGAGACTTTGGAATAATTCTTTTTAAAGAATCTTTATCCTATAAAAGTATCCACTAGTATTTTTATATATAGTAGATGTGAATATTATTATCTCATATACCTAGATTTAAACCTAAATTAATTCTTAGATTTCAAATAACAATAAAAGAGAAGAAAAAAACAGAACGAGTGAACAATTAAGTCGAACACCTATGATTGATGGAGTACTAGCTAGGAGCAAAAAAAGTACACCCAAAGAACAATTAAACATAGGGAAAAGAAGAAAAAAAGAGAAACCCTAAAATGCTTCTCCTATGTGGAGAGTAAAGAGCAATGGTGAGAACTATTTATTATGGAAATTAATATACCACAAAGAAAATAATTATAAAGGAGAGATAGATTTAGCTCTAAGTAGGGAAGGATTAAACTAAATGATTTGATGTGTGAATATTAATCATTTTCTCTATCACTAGAAAACGCCAAGAATATGATGAGAAGAACTAGAACAAGAGAAGTAGGAAAGCTAATAAATCATGCTGAACCAAAAAAACTCTTTCTTTTCGAATGTTGAATCAAATTCAAGAAGAAAATTTTACACAACTAGTAATAACTCAAATTACGTTTCTCTTGAATTATTGTTGTTACCATTACCTCTAATTAAAAAGGAGGACGTCCATGAGCCCAAGCAAATGCTTCATGGTTCAATTGTCCACCATTTGGTAGCAAATTTGGTGGCAAATTATATACTGGCATATTTGAAGATGGATCTCCCATAGCACCACCACCACCTTGTTGTTGTGCCCCTCCACCACCACTACCTCCCATTCCCGGCGGTGATCCTCCACCACCACCACCTCCAAGCTGCCCTTGTGCCGCCTGTCCACTGCCTTCTTCCTCCTCCTCCAACGGCAGCCTCTCGTATGTAGCATTAGAAAACGTTGATGCAATCACCATAACAGGTCCTGATGCTACTAATGGCCCTACTACACTTCCACCTACAACTTGTCCCTGTCCTCCGGCTAAATATATAGTCAAACCTGTATTAAACAGTTCAAACTTTCAGATAAAACAGTCACATAATTCAATATAGTATCAAACATACTAGTTATAATAAATTGTAGCTATTATGTACTCATAGCTTTACAAATATAATATGTCTGATATTAACGGCATTAAAAGTGTGCTCTTTCTAACAACTTAAACTTTTAAACGAGTTAGTTATCCAATTCAATATGATAATTAGAGTAGATAAGACACTTGGAAACATAATTTTTAACATCAAACTTTTAGATGAGATGATCACACACAAGATAATAACCTGTTGATCCAGGAGGAGCTGGTCCAGGGAGGAAAGCGCCGGTCAACGATAAGATCTCGAAACGGCCGTGTAACGCCATGACAGCACTACCAGGAGCAGAAGGTTGCCTTAGGGTTACATTCGTTACAGTTCCAGTAGCACTCAAAACACAAACACCTCTTTGTCTTTTTCTAGCAAACTGAGCTACGCTTTCAGCTACATCTGCACCATTTGCAACTTCCATAACGTGACTTCTTAGTGCGTTAGGGCTATCCCTAGTCACGAAAATGGGCGGTTTCGGCTTGTTTTTGGAGCCAGCTGGTCGACCTCTTGGTCGACGAGTGGCTCCTTCAACTGCACCCTCTTTAGGGTCGTCGCTATGATCTCTTTCTTCGTCGTGACTGCCACTTCCCCCGCTGTTGTCGTTCATAGAAACCCCCAGATCTGGTTTTTTATTGAGTGCCGGCGAACCAGCTGAGGATGATGTCTCAACTCCTGATAAACCTACTTGGCCTGTCCACCATGGGTTTGCCATATTTTTAGTTTGTTACAATCTCAAAGATGGGGTTTTCAAGTGAAAATAAATACTAATGTTCTAATAAAAAAAACTTGGAATTTTCTATGTTATGTGAAATTTCAAGATTTTGAGACAAAGGGGTTTTTTGTTATATTTTATAGTATACAAAACGAGCAAGAGATAGGGATGAATAAGGAGATTGATAAATTCAACAAGGATCTAAAGCAAAGAGCTAGAAAGATGATCATGAGAGAAATAGAAGGGAGAGAGATGAGGAATACAGAGAAGGAGAGAGTGATGATGATAACTAAGGAACAAGAAGAAAGAGTTAAGCTTTGTGGGTTCTTCTTTATACTTTTTTAAGCTTTGATTTATAATTAGTTGAGGCAGATATAAGCAGGATTTTAGCTAGGGGAATTCAAAATAATGAAAATAATTAAAAAATTAAAAGAAATTGTGGCCGATTAAAATTAAACCAGCAACCTCATAAAGGTTTTGAACCCTTAACCACTGAATTATATTTTTGGACTGAGTTAAAAAAAATATAAAATATGTAATATAAAAGTATAAATTAGATTTTATATTATAAATAGTGTAATTTTTCAACAAAGAAAATTTGGACGAACTCTTCGGCCCCTAAATTCGCCCCTGGATGGGTATAGGGTGGGTGGAGGCTGTCTTGTCACAAGTCACAACACATACAAAGATATACAAATTAGAATTATGTCAAAGGGTGAAATGGTAGTAGCTATAATTCTCAAAGCTAAAGTGTGATCTTGAGAAACGAGAAATGGGAAAGAGAGCTGGAGAGATAAGGGGTCTCTTGGAAATTAGGGTTTGGTGCGTGGGGTCTTGTGCGCGTGAGGTAGTGGGTTGCACGTTCTCTCTTGCCCCCAAGATAGTATAAACATATTTGTTTGTACATAAGTTTATGTTTTGTGCATGTTGACTGTATAATTTCTTTAAAATTATGCTATGTAGACCTATAATCTATGCTCTATCTCTTTCAGTTGAATAAATATGGAGTTTTGAAAGAAAAAAATTTTCATTTTTCAAATTTGTGATCATAATTAATATTGTCACGATAATTTGCTTGTTTATAATGATTTTTGAAACTTGTTATCTTAAAATATTTTATTATATTTGCTTGACTATAAATTTTTTTTAATTAAGGATGATATAGAAAGCTTATCTTTAATCGTTTCTAAATTTAATTTGAATGTTATCTTATTTTTTGAAATGGACTAAAGAATATTGCCATATAAATTGTATAAGGTAATTTTTGCACCTGAACTGCTTTGCTAGTAAAAAGAGTTCTTACATTATCTGTAAGTAATATGAAAAACATCATGCATATTACATATATAACTATAGAGAAGTGTGCATGATGAGATGTCAATGTGATGTTCCTTTCATCATTAGCTTGAAGTATCGGACTCGAAGTCGATATATAAATGAATAACCTTTTTAATATAGAGCATTTTATCCTCTTAGTGAGTCTACCTAACTGCAAATATTCATCATGCCGAAGAGCTATAACATACATAAGAATTTGTGCATCTTCCGTTGTATGCATCAAAATTATTGCTTCATTCACACTAAACTTTGCGTCGAATGAGAAGTGTTAAATGATGAGGAGGAAAAAGAACCACAAACAAATATCAGAATTAATATACTACAGATTGAAAAATACCCGAGTGTGAACATCTAATATTAAAATTTAAACAGTTAGATAAGGCTGTTCTCTGTCGTGGTTCCGGACCGGAACCGTGGCTCTGCTGGTTCTATCGGTTCCGATGGGCCGGTTCCGATGGTTCCGGTTCTATCGGTTCCAGAGAATCTTGATAGGCCGGTTTTAGTCGTTGGAACCGTTAGAACCAGACCCGCCAGACCCGGAACCGGCTGGCGGTTCTAGACCGGTTCTGGCGGTTCCAACGGATATTTTTTTAAAATTTTTTTTTTTAAAATTTCAGTAACGCTTCTTTGCAAAAAGTAGCCCTTTGGAAGTTTAAAAAATAGCTATTTGGCCCCCAAACTTTATATAATTACATTTTTTTCCATTTCTCAACTGTAAATACTCCCTCATTCTTTCATTTTTATTCACCAATTCATCAATCTCAAGCTCTCTTTCAATCTTTCTTGTGCAAGTACTTAATTTATTATTGAAAATTCGTGCAAATTGTGAAGTTGTTGAATTGAAGTTTTCAAATGTTCAAGTTCGACGATTTTCAATTTTCAAGAAGTTGTTCGTCAATCCGGTAAACTCGTTTCAACTCTTACATGCTAATAGTATTTTTTTTGTGTTTTTAGTTTGCTTAATTCTAATTGGTATGGCATTTTCGTAGAAAAAAAATGTTCGGTAAAGGAAAAGGTAAAACCGGTGAAAGTAGTGGCCAAAATACTACCCTCCCCCGGCTCCCCGACCTAAAAAAAATAAGCAAATTGAAAGTAGTAGCCAACCTAGATGTCCTAATCAACACTTCGTAATCCTTGATAGTGATCACCCTTGTTTTTAATTTACCGATAGTGAATTTCTACATGATGTTGCAGTAGGTGATAGATTAGATGATGATATTATGAATGCTCTTTATCCTAATGAACCTATCTTAGAGGAAAATGACGATGATGATGATGATGATGATGAAACCCAAGCACCAGATTTAGATGATACACCTACTAGTCCTGCTCATAACTTAGGTAATGAACCGGCACACCCACCTGTACAAACTCCCACTTTTAGTAGACAACCTCCTAAGCCTACAGAAACATCATTAGTTTGGCAATTTTTTACTCAACAAAGAGAACAAAATAAGGCTAAGTGTAAAACTTGTGGGAAATGACTTGTTCATAGGTATGCTGGAGATCGTAGCGGCACGGGTAGGTTGACTAAGCATATAAAATTACACCCTAGTGATAAGGCAAGATTTTTGCAAATGAAAGCGCAACAAGAGGGGGTGACAAGTGTTGATTCTCAAGTTAACCCAAGCACTGGTTCAAATCTAGTTTAACCAGGAATCAACACTGTCACCGGAGGTATTTTATATTACGATCCAAATAAGGGTCGTGAAGAATTAGCGAAAATGATTACTGTTATGTGCTTGCCTTATACTTTTGCTTCTAATCCTGCATGGATTCATTATATTAGAAGAGTCTTTAATCCTACTTATAAAGGTTGGCCTCGCGCAACAGTTAAGGCCTATATTTATAAATTCAAGCATGAGTATAAACAATATTTGCGCTATTTATTTACTCATATAAGTAATCGTATTTCTATTACAACTGATATTGGTAGAAGTGGAAATGACTGTGATTATCTAACTGTAACAAGTCATTGGATAGATAAAGACTGGACAATGCAAAAACGCATAATTGCATATAGAATAATTAATTCACGGCACACGAGTAGGTTTATAGCTAACATTGTTTCAGATATATGTAGATATTTTTGCTTTAGTGATAAAATAATGGCAATTTCTATGGATAATGCTTCTAGCAACACTAATGCAATAGGCATGCTAACAAAAACACTTAATCCTGCATTTAGTAATATTTTCCATGTTAGATGTATTTGTCATATTTTTCATTTAATTGTTGGCGATGATATGCGAATATTAAACATAGAAATTGAAAAGGTGAGAATAGCTCTTAATTGGCTATTTTATTCAAACCGTAGAACTAGACTTAGAGAATATTTTTTAAAAATGTGACGAATATGGCCTTAGAGAAAGAAAGGTTCCTAAACCTTGCCCGACTAGGTGGAATCACATGTACGAAAGTTTAGTAGTAGCGTATGAATATAGAAACCCAATTAATGCTACGTTTAATTCTCGGGTAGGTGGTGAGGATGATGATGAAATGCTAACTACCCAAGATTGGACTAATGTTAAAATTCTTTTAGATTTTTTAGAACATTTTCAAGTGGCTACAAATGCTTTTTCTGGACAATATTATCCGATTATTTCTAACTGTTTAGTTTATATTGCCGCACTTGCTGATTTGTTTGTTGAATTTAGCGAGGGTGGGATATTTATAAATTTGCAATAAATAAAATGAAACAAAAGTTTAAAAAATATTTTTTTTCCAATCCCTCCTGTTTTTGGTGTAGCTGCTATGCTAAATCCAACAATGAAATTAGGAGGTCCTCACTTTTGGTATTCTAATATTTATAGAGCTTTAGATCTTTCAGAAGACGAAATTGCTACACTAGCTGATGCGAAAGCATCAATTAAAGTTAATGCTCAAACTGTTTATAATGCTCATAAACAGGCGTTAGAGCATTCTAGGCCAAATATTCCAACCCCTACTTTGTCTACCTCGCAATCGTCTAAAAGAGCTACTGGCTTAACAGCTCTTAAATCGTGGACGGAGTTCAGGGGTACTCAAGGTGATAATTTCGATGAAATTTCCCATCTAAATGAGCTTCAAGTTTACTAGTCACAGGGACTAGAAAATGAGAATCCAGACGGCTCTTTCGACCTTTTGGAATGGTGGAAGTCAAGGGAAAAGCATTTTCCCGTTCTTGCAAGGATGGCTCGGGATGTTCTGTCAGTTCAAGCGTCAACTGTTGCATCGGAGAGTGCTTTCAGTCAAGCAAGACTACAAATAGGTGATCACAGAGCGTCGATGCGGGAGAGCTTGAAAAAATCAGTGCTTTTTAGAGATTGGATCCGCGTAGAAAGAAGGAACTTTGGCATAGCAGAATCACAACCGGTAATAGATGAGGCATATGAAGAAATGATAGCAGAACTTGCTGAGGAAGCGACTTCACCCGGAAGTGGTGATGAACAAGCTTCATTTCCACCACCGCCAACACAACCACCTCCCAACCTTGACGGATTTATGAGATTTGTTAGAAATACAACATAAATTATGATGTAACTTGTACATTGGCACGTCTTCTTTTAGTTTTTTTCCTTTTAATGGTGGTATTAGTACCATGTTGTGCTCTTTCTATTGGAGGAAGGAAGACTAAGAAAGATATGCCATTTTGGTCAATAAATATGCTCTTTATCATATCCTTGAATATCTTTTTTCTCAATATTTCTTTGTCTTTACTTCGATATCAATCCTTGAATATTTTTATAACATTAAATATATAACATACAAACACAATATACTAATGACAACATTCTTTTATCAATATATACTACTTATATATAATTTATACTAATAACTAACCACAACAAAATATACACTACTTATGTACAATATATAATACTTAAATACAATATATACTACTTATATACAAAATATACTACTTATATACAATATATACTAATTACTACAACATAATATATACTATACTAATAACTTAGTACACCATATAAAATATATTCTACACTATATTAATGACTACTATACAAGATATTGAATTAAAAAAAAAATCAGACCCGCCAGAACCGCCAGAATCGGAACCGCCAGAACCGGAACTGCATAGTACCTGGAACCGTCACGGGCCGGTTCCACCATGAGAACCGCCAGACCCTGAACCGCCAGACCCTGAACCGCCAGAATCGGAACCGTCAGACCCGGAACGTCAGGCACAAATAGACCCAAAACCGGAACACAATACAACCTTACAGTTAGAAGATATATTTTAATTTACTTAAATTATGTCTTTAACATTAGTATTTACTTAAATTTTATTTTCAACAACAAATAAACTTATTAGTTTTCATAGATCGGGCTCCCGGTCTACTTTAATGGGGACTTGAGAGAGAAAGAGGATCAGAGAAAATAAGTGTGCAGTTGTAGAATTAGGAAATGAAGAATAATGAGCTCAGCTCTGTATTGAACAAATAGCTAATGTATATATACAATTTAACAGGCTAACTAACACAATCATAATTAACTAATTACTAATCTATACTAACTCTAGTTAACGCTCAACTCTAATTCATTTAACTTCAAGTAATTCCATTCTCAACACTTCCCCTCAAGCTAGTAGGTGTGAATATGTTGAGCACTCCCAGCTTGAAAAATATGTATTCATGACGTGATCTCAAAAGTGCTTAATTGGTTAGTTATTTCTTAGAATTCACATGCTATGTCTTGATACATCATGTTGAATCTTATCTCCTATGAAGTGACAATATATTTTTATATGCTTACTTCTTTCATGATATACTGAATTAGCTGCAATTTGTAGTGCTACCTTGCTTTCACAGAATAGATCAATTGGCAATTTTACCTTTGTTCTAAGTTCCTTGAATAAACCTGTCAACCAAACTAGTTCAGCAACTGTCCAGGCCATACTTCTGTACTTCGCTTCAGTTGAGATTCTAGAAATTGTATTCTGCTTCTTTAACTTTCATGATATGAGTGAATTTCCATGCTTATGAGAAATTGTCTTTCTCACTATTTTCCTTGTGTTGGAGCATGATGCCTTGTCTGTATCACAATAAACAACTAGTACATTATCATTCTCACTACTCATCAAAATACCTAACCTTTGGATCCTTTTTGATATATCTTACTACTCTCAATGCAGCTTTCCAATGACTTATTTTGGATAAACTGGCTCAATGTTTGAACTGCAGATGCTATGTCTAATCCAGTTAGAGTTAGATATAGCAATTTATAATAAGTTCATGAATTTTCCTTTGTCTTCTAAGAGGTCATCATCTTCAGCTCCTGGAACTTTATCCAACCTTTTATCAATGAGTTCTTTATTGTATTCTAGTAGAGTGTAAGCTGGTTTGGATGCACTCAGTCCTAAGTCTCCAATGCGTTCCAATGCATACTTTCTTTGGTTCATCAAGATTCCTCTCCTCGACCTACTAAACTCAATTCCCAGAAAATATTTTAATTCTCCAATGAATTTTATTTTTAATGTTGCATGTAGTTTATCATTAGTAATCTCTATGATCTTGAAGTTGTTTCCAATGACCAACATGTCATCAACATATACTAGGATGATCACAATATTGCTTTCCTACTTTTTTGTGAATAAAGAGTAATCTAGACTACTTTGTGTAAATCTTTGTGCTTGTAAGGCTTCTGTTAATTTTACATTCCATTGTCGACTTGCTTGTTTTAACCCATAAAGGGATTTGACAAGCCTGCATATTGTATTCTCCACTGGCTTGCAAAGCCCTTTGTAAATTGCATGTAGACCTCATTTGGTTGATCACCCTGAAGAAAGGCATTGTATGCATCCATCTGATGTACATGCCTTCCTTCTGTAGTAGCAATTGAAAGCACAGACCTCACAGTCTCAATCTTTACAACTAGAGTTAATATTTGATTATAAATAATACCCTCTTATTGATTGTAGCCCTTAGCAGCAAGCCTTGTATATCTCTTTATTGATCTATCAACTTCGTACTTGACTATGGATATCCATTTACATCCAATAGGTATCTTTCCTGGTGATAGAGTAACCAGTTTCCATGTTTTGTTATCTTCTAGGGCCTGGATTTCTGCTTTCATTGCTTCCACCTAAAGTGGATCCCTGCAAGCTTCCTAAAAGTTTCTAGGTTCCAAAACAGATGTGAAAGCAGCTAGGAACTGCTGGTAGTGAGGATGCATATGATCATAGTTGATGAAACATTACATGTGATAAGGTGATGCAGGATCACGGTTGACATTGGTTGTTACATATTCAGTCATCCAATCAGGAGTTCTTTTGTCCCTAGTTGATCTTCTCAAAGGTTCTGAATCAATAACGGTAGACATAATGGAAATTTCTGGATTGTCATCATATTGTAGATGAATATCATGAATGGCATCCGACTAAGGGTCAATATCTTGTAGTAGAACACCTACTTCTCCCTGTGTAACTTCTTTATTGGTGTTTGCTGAAGGAATTTATTCTGTCTCAATATGAAAAGGTGCCAAATCAGGAGACCATGAAGAAATTGTGTCATCTTGAAAAAATAAAGGAGATTGATTATCCTTCTGATGTTTAAAAAAAAACATGGTTTCCCTAAATCTAACATCCTTGTTCACAGAGAAGACATGATTGGTTAGGCCAAACAAAATGTATCTTTTGATTACT
The DNA here is from genome assembly GCA_034376525.1 of Nicotiana benthamiana. Taxonomy (NCBI): domain Eukaryota; kingdom Viridiplantae; phylum Streptophyta; class Magnoliopsida; order Solanales; family Solanaceae; genus Nicotiana; species Nicotiana benthamiana. The sequence continues at coordinate 31,519,130 of CM067335.1, read as the reverse complement.
TTTGAGTATCCATCATGACTGAGCAATGGCTCTGGCTTTAAATTTATCATGAAGATTTTGCCTCTTTGCAAAACAAAGGCATCCCAATACTACGGGTGTGCGTTCGAATCGAATTATTGATAAATCAAATTGATTATTTATTATTGATTTATGAATTTTGATTTCAAAATTTTCCTTAACGAGTTATCGATTTTGATTTCAATTTTGTCCACTTCGATTATCAGTTTATCGGTAAAATGATAAGATATACTAAAAAAATAAATATACCCTTATTCTATACCCTAAGTTCTTAACCCTATTATTTCCTCTACCCATTCTTTAGTGCCGCTTTTCTCGTATTTAATTGGAAAAGGAGGTGTTGGTATAGTCTACAAGGGGGTAATGCCGAGTGGAGAACATATAACCATTAAAAGGTTGCCGACTATGATCAGGGTTTCCTCTCTTGATCATGGGGTCAAGGCAGAGATACAGACTCTTGGGAGGATTAGACACATGCACATTATTAGGTTATTGGGATTTTGCTCGAACCATGAGACAAATCTATTGGTCTATGATTATATGCCTAATGGGATCCTTGGGGAAATGTTTCATGTCAAGAAAGGCGGTCATTTATATTGGGATATCAGGTATAAGATAGCAGTGGCTATGAAGGGTCTTTGCTATCTCCATCACGATTGCTCTCCTTTGATCCTCTATCGTGATGTGAAATCAACCAATATTCTGTTGGACTCCAACCTTAAAGCGCATGTTGCTGATTTTGTACTTGCTAAGTTCTTGCAAGATTTAGGGACATCAGAATGCATGTTTGCCATTGCTGGTTCTTATGGTTACATTGCTCCAAGTATTTTATATCATCCTTCATATGACATCCCTTACAGTAGTTTCGTTGCATGTACTTGTTGACATAATTTTTATGTTATAAACGGTATTCATCTTATTTTAGCTTTTCTTGTCCATATTTAGGCATGTTTATAGCGACATACTTTCTGTGGAATCCCGTAAATTTTCTTATTGGTGTAATCGATAACTGAATCGGTAAGCCCAAAAAATCGATAAATCGAAATCGAAAAAATCAAATATTATTGAAACGATAACGATAAGCATATGTAATCGATAATCGATAAGTAATTATCTATAAGGGTCAAAATCGAATCGATAAATCGAATGCACACCCCTACCTAGTACTCTTACGTGGTCCAAGATTATCCTTTTGTGATGAAAAACTTCATAAGGTGTTTTCCTTAGTAATGATAAAGAAGGCATTCTATTGATTTGGTACACTGCTACTAACACATAGTGACCCCAAAATTTAAAGGAATTCCTCCTTGAAACCTCAGAGCTCTTCCCACTTTTAGAATGTGTTTGTGTTTTATCTCAGCTACTCCATTTTGCTAAGGAGAATTGATATGTGTGAATTTTGACCACTTATTAGTATCTTTTTATTTTTATTTTAGTCTGCAAGTGTTGATTTATATTCCCAAAACTATGCAAAATTCAGGAATGTTGGAGATTTGGGCTCTTATGGATAAATTCGACTAGAAAAAAAGGAGTGTTCCGACTCACAAGGAAAGCAGGGGTACAACAGACCAATCGTGTGGTCCACAGAAGTATTTCTACGACCGTAGAAGCAAGTGTGGACAGCAAAATCCTCCTTGCGGCCGCAGATCTGTTGCTGAAAGCTCAGAGATAGAATGAAGAGAAATGCGGACCGCACATAATTTGTGTTGTCGCAGAACATGGTCGCACTAACAAAAATTCAAAAAGTTATAGAGTTTGAAAAATGACCAAGACTTAAACCTTGCTTGAAGTGCGGACCGCACATGAATTGTGCGGCCGCAGAGCAAATGGTGCGGCTGAAGAATCCATCCCTGCAAACTCAAGCAATGTGCGGACCGCACATGAAATTGTGCTGCCGCAGAATATCCTGAAGAATATTTGTTGTCATCGAATTTGAGCCATTATAAATAGACAGGAATTTCATTTCTAGGTCAAATTTTAAAGGTCTCTTAGCTGTAGCCGTTATAATTTACTGTTTTGGGTAATTTGGGATAATTTTAAGACAAAAACATCATAGTTTACCATTTTAATTTTATATTATAGATTTAATTAGTATTTCTTCTTTGTTTTCTTCATTTTTCACTATGGTAGCTAAACTTTTACTAGAATTGTGACTCAACCCTAGTGCGTAAGCCTTATGAGTATTTGGTTTAATGTTTGTTTATGATTGAGTGTTTGTTATTTAGCCTTGTTCATGCTTTAAATTTTGAATTAATGGTTGCAAATATTGGTTCATGCCTTTTTGACTTGGTCTTTACTTGAGAAAGAGGTCCTAGTCTAGGAAAACTTGACTAACAAAAAATTAGGTTAGTTAAGGTTTTGACTAGCCTAATTAAAAAGTTTTAACTAGAGATGGAAGAAAACCGATTTGAGCTCATATCAACTATTTAACTTGATACCCATTTGGGCTTAAGAAAGCCAAATTTGACAAAATCATTCTATGACCGAGAGGTATTGAGTGAGTAACTTAGAGTTGAGAGCTATAATACACCTCTATCAATAAAATAAGTGTTAATGTAATTAACCCATTAGGCAAACACCTAGGCGAGGGTTACATCCGTAGGCTTTTTACCAACTTGAAAACGACAAAAATTAATTAACCAATTTGTAGTTTCATTTCTATAATTGACATCAATAGTGTAGTTTATACAAGTCATTTCAACACAAACTTCTTTGGAGTGTATTTAAGATGTTTCGTCTTCACGCATCGAGTATATACTATACTCTAGAACCCTTTGTTATCTCCCTGAGAAAATCGAACCCGACTCATAGTTGGATAATATTCTTCCAACGACCTCTTCTACTTATTGTTGAGTGTGGATTGGGACTAGATCAAGTATAGACACAAGATCTTTAATGTATAATTTTCAAGGATTGAAACAATTGAGAACAATATGAATTGATAAATTTTGTACCATGATCAGACCTTATTATTTTGACAATTTTACCAAGTTGAGTATGAACCATCCTAAGAAAATTTCTCATTGCTAGAATAACATCATTTTTGTGTTTCAGTATATATAACTAAGTCATTCTAGAATGGTCATCCACAATTTTAAAGAAGAGATTATTTCCATTGAAGGTTTGTACATGATAAGGCCCTCATACATCAATATGCAACAAACTAAAATATTCGACAGTTCGACTATTACTGATATTGAAAGATAACCTAGTATGCCTTGCTAGAGGCAAAATTATACATTTGTCAATTACATTTATGTACTCTTCTTGGGGCAAGCATAGTAGTTGTTTTATTATTTTGACTGAGGCATGTCCTAAACTTTAACGCTAAAGCTTAATATCTATTTTCTCATTTACTACATTGATCGCTTTATATCTAATTTATGTGTTTGTGAGAGCTAGTAGAGTCCTTCCCCCTTATCTCTCACTCTACCACTCTCCTTGACTTTCCGAATATAAAAATCTCAGAACATAGAAATATGGAAAGAAACATACTGAGCAACATAGAGTTTTTATGACTTTAGATATTGACAACAAGTTGTAGTTAAAAGCTGGTATGTACATAACATTATCTAAGACTTCCTTGTCAAGTATCCTACAAGTACCACCATGTGATATGTTAGTTGTTCCTCTATTAGGTAAATATACCTTCTTTCCCTAAAATTTTCTGATTCAGGTTTGCTATCCATATGATTTGTAGCTCCAGATCTGAATCAATTATCCATTTCTTTTTATTTGAGTTTACCAAAATGCTTTGATGTTTTATCTACCATATTAGTTGAAGTTTCACCCACGTTGTCCTTGCTAAGCAGTTCGAGAATTTGATTATACTGCTCTGGTGTAAAGTAAAAACCTCGAATAACATCATCAATAGAAATTTTATCTCCTCTATTGATATTTCCTGCTCTATGTCCTTCTTTTTATGATCTTCGATTGGAAAATTATGAGCCGCAACATTAACTCAGTTTTCTTTTTATGTTTGAAGTTTGTATGATAGCCTATCAGCTAATAACTTCCTTCACAAGTGTGACCTTTCATTTTGCAATAGTCACAATACATGTTGCAGTTTCTCTTTTGCCTTTGCCCTGGTCCACCCTTCATTGTCACCAAAGATGTCAACTCTCCTCTTTCACTTGTACACAGATTGTTACATATTGCATTGACTTTCCCTTTCTATCAGCATAGGATAGTTCTTGTTATTTGTAGGAACTGGAACCATCATGAGCAACTGACACCTTGCTTGTTTATATAATTCATTCAGTCCCATAAGAACTCCAAAAGCTTCAACGTATCCATAAAAACAATAAACTCCCTAGACTTAGCATAGTCACATCCTGGAATAGGTGTTAAGCTGTCAAATTTGGACCACAATAGATGTAATTTTGAAAAATAAGCTAATATTGAGCCGGCATCCTTATTAATAGTAGCAATTTCCTCGTGGCCTAGAATATCCTAGAATAATTAATTTTGTCGAATCGTTCCTTCAGATACAGCCAAACTGCTGGTGCACTTGAAGAATACACAATCCGACTATATAATTCCTTTGATACACAATTCATAATCCATGAAAGGACAATTGTGTTGCATCGCTCAATAAACCCTAGCTTGTTTCTTCCTAAGATTGTGATTCTCATTCCATGGCTCCATACGGAGTAATTTTCCAGTCCGGTTAATTGGAGAGAAATCATAACAGTACTTGAAGTATCAGCGACATGCAAGTACAATAGATGATTGTGACTTAGTTTTTCTTGCTAGGTGTTGTCGATCATTGCAGTTGTCATTGATGATCTTGAAGGACATAGGATCGAAGTAAGTAGATCGCACTAGTGATATCTACGCTCTAATACCATATTAGTTTCCATAGATCGAGCTCTAGGTCTAATCTAATAGGGACTTGAGAAAGAAAAATCAGAGAAAATAAGTGTGCATTTGCAGAATTAGAAAATGAAGAATTACGAGCTTAGTTCTGTATTGAACAAATAGCTAATATATATACACAATGTGTAACTGCTTCTAACCGACTAACTAACTCAACCATAATTAACTAATGACTAATTACACTAACTCTAGTTAAATCTCAACTCTAGTTCATTTAACTTCAAGTAATCCCATTCTCAACAAATCTTTTGTGATATAATATGATAGAATAAATCAACAAGATGCATATGTGCAACAACCAGGAGTAGGAAATGATATTTTTTCCAATTTCACGTGGGAAAATTTTCTAATTTTAGTATTAATTCTTCATATACATATATCTAATTTTTACTTACGAACCACAAAGCATTATAAATCTAATAAATTTAACAACAATAATTGAAATTCATCCATTCTATAAGAAAAATAAACCAACCAGGGGAGATAAATATGTTATTGGAATTTTGTTTACCCTAGAATGCGAGTAACAATTAAATTTATATTGTGGTTTTAAGGATATATGATTTAATCCAATACCGATTGATAAATAAGGAATTAAGTAGATAAATTAGAGAATAAATAATTCAAATTAGTCTACAAGCTAAATCTCGACATCAACCTTTGATAGTCTCGAGGTGGGTTAGTAAGAATAACAAATTATAAGTCAACTCTGATGAGCAATAAGCAAAAAGTGATGAATTTATTGTGTGACTTGGAAGAAAGGTTTCTCTGTAGAGGAAAGGAATAATAATTTATTCTTATTAAAATCTAGTAACAAAAAGATTTAATCGAAAATATCGACAAATTCTTGTGGAATACAAAACAAAAAAAATGAAATTAAAAACAAAATTTAACTACTCCAATTTCATCTCTATCGAATTTTAATATCAGAATAGCGGATACAGTCATGATTCAATAGGTCAGGTCCACTTGCTTTTACTTTTGTTGATTTCTAAAATGGATTTGGTTGGTATAATAGAAAATTAGAATATTCGGTGATTCAAGAAATGACTTTTCACTATTCAGAAATTCATTAATAAAAATTGACTAAACAAATATTCAACTTTATAACTAAGTATAATAATTAAGTATAATGATAATGTATTATTCAGTTAGTTACTTTTTTTATTACAAATAAAAATACAATTCTCCCTCTAATATGTATATTCTCTTGTCAATAAGCTGCCCATTACAAATGAATGGGCTCCCCTCTATATAATAGGGGGTCCTAAATAAGGTATACTTCTAACTACAGTAGAAAATAATATTTGACAGCTGTCTCACTTCCAAGGACCAATTCGTTGCGAAATTTACGCTGTGATCTTTGAGTCGTTGCGGGTATCTCGCTTTTTCTATTGCTAAATCATAACGGTATTATCTCGAAGTAAGCCTTATTCCGACCTCGGAAAATGATATCGACCTCGACCCCAATATTAGAAAGGATCCTAGAACCCGAGTCTTTCAATGTAGTATCACCTTTTCCATTGAAGAATGAAATCAGGTAGCCTCGATTTCCACCGTATAAACATAGTTCCCTCGTTTCTTAGAATAAAATTATAATAAACGACTTGAACCTCGATTTTTTGGATGCCCTGATGATGACATCATCCCCATGACGTAAGTGCTCGAGGTGACCGAAACGTCACGTCGGTTCGTTTTCCCAAAATATTAAATGTTAGCCAGTGGTGATCGACTACTAGCATCGCCGAACTGTCACCGTGTGCTTATAAATGTAGGGCTTCTATTTGAATAAAAAAGTTTGCTTCCATCTTCAAACTTTTTTGATCTCTTCCTCTCTTCATTTTTCTCTTTCACTACCTGTTGATCCAACCCTTTTAGCAGCAAAAAATATCAAACTCTACCTCTTTCTGCTTCCTTCAACCTGAATAAATGCCGAAACCTCCAAAACAGTTCCTCAAAAGGAGAAAGCCTCATGCTCTTCTTCTCGGCCGGCCGCTATAAAGCGTTGACCCTTCACGAGATTTTTCCTGGCCCTTGTGTCCCAAAAAACAACTTCAAAGTCAAGAATCGCCCATCAATCCCTGGCCGATCTGAGCACATATCGAGATATATTTGCTCGATAATAGAGAAATGCCTCGAGGCCATGAAGATAGATTGTGGCGGGGTGGCGAGGTCGTGGTACATATCCCCACTCCCCGGGAGAGTATCACCACTCATGCAGAGGGGTTCCTAAGTGTCTACACTTACCTTTCACACTGGTTCCCATTGATCCAATCATCATTGATTTCTACAAGAGGTACCGGGTCACCCTCGGTCAGATCCACCCTTATTTCTGGCTCATAGTGATCATGCTCCATTTCTTTTCCAGCAAGACCGAGGGGCTAGAGTTCACCCTCAACCATCTCATTCGATTATATCGACCTCAGCTTTTCCGAGGGTTGATCAAGCTCCAACGTCGAGAGCCAAGGCCTTTTTGGCTAGCAATGATAAGGATAAAGATTGAGGTTGGATGAGTCGGTTCGTGCGCTTGCAACATCATCCCAGAGGAGAAAATGCTATTCCTAAAGAAGTGGAACCACAAATGTAAGTGAAGTTTTTACCCATTAGCCTCCATACACCATTTTGGTATTATTTGATGCCTTCATCTATTTTGTTGTGGTTACTTGGATGACTCATGTGTTCACCGTCCTCAAAGAATGGGTCTAGAGACTAGACTCGACCTCCTCTTATAACCAGCACCGTTGGCGTAACTTGGCAAGGGGTAAATGGGAAGCCACATATCTTGGTAATTTCATCTTGTAAGCTTTTAATGCTTTCCTGTTTATCGGAGATGTCTCTTTACTCATACTTGATTCTCCTTCATGCAGACATTGGAGATATATTTTGAAATGAGATCGGCCATGCCGGGGAAAGAGACCGAGTCCCCGATTCCAAAATCGGGGAAAGATAATAAAAGGAAAAGGGTCTCGAAGCCCGAAGACCCCCAAGATAAAAAGGAGCCAGCTTGCAGACGCAAGAGAAATCTCAATACTGTGGATATAGAATAGGTCCACCAGCTGGATGAAGAAGAAGACGAAGAAGAAGAAGAAGAAGAAGAAGAAGAAGAAGAAGAAGAAGAAGAAGAAGAAGAAGAAGAAGACGAGGTAAAGACTCGGAGCCGGTGGTTCGAGCTATGAAGCCGGTTGAAGCTGCCAAGCCCTCCGAGTGAGAGACCCTGCCTCGTGATGAGGAGGCTTCAAAGAAGGATGCGGGCAAAACCCCTCAATCGCTCGTGGTCGAGATTGTTCCTCGGCCATCATCAAGCACATCGGAGGGGGCAGGTTCCGAGATCCCCAGGGCTGAACAAAGTGCACCGAGTGATTTTCTTGGAGCCATGACAATAGGTAAATATCCCTCTCTACCGGCTTATTCTAAGGAGGCATAAAAGAGGCTCGGGCTCTATCAATACCTGACTTAGGAAGAGTCAATAGTGAAGAGGATCCCTTCTGAGATTCCTTTATTGGGCTTGATGATGCCGCTGATCTTAACAACGCATGTACCCTTTTTGATGAGGCTAAATTCCTTTTATCTCGAGTATACGTTAATTCCTATCATTGTATTTTTCTTTTTCTTTATTCTTTCTTTACCTAACTTGTATCTTTCTATGTAGGCTTTCACCAAGTTTAGGGCTGACTTGTGTCAATGTGAGGCTGAGCTCCAGAAGACCTCAGAGGAGAGGAACGCTTTGAAGTTCCTTTGTAGTCAAAGGAGGAGGATTTCATGGACATTCGGGCAGACTTGGCCAAGGCTTATAAGGATGAGGCTGAGCTAGACAAGCAAGTAACTATCATTTTGAAAGAGTATGGTCTACTCGACCTATTTGTGGAGGCTAATACTCTAGTATCTCAGTTGCAGACAAAACTGGTGAGGATCGAGCTACTTCGAGTGGAAGTCGAGCAGATCAAGGCTGCATGTGAACAGTATAAGGAGAACATGAACCGCCTTACTGTGGAAAAAGAGGTTGCGTTGGCCAAACTAGCATTGACCGAGGCCCAAATTCGGGGTGCTAAAGAGAAAAGTTTGTCCTGGGAAAAAAGGATCGATGAGCTCGAGGTCAAGCTTGGTGAGGCCAAGGTAGAGTTCGGGGAGATGAAGGTCGCGGCTGACAAAACTATAGCTGTATACTTGGCCGATGTTGAGCCTAATCAAACATAGCTAAGGAAGGCTTCTGATCGAGAATGATGGTGCAATAATTTGGCCAAGTTCCAATCCTAGAGGGAAAACCTTGAGGAAATACACGCTCGAGGTTACGACCTCTCTAAAGAAATAGCTCAAGCTAAGGTGCTTGAAGCTAATGTTAGATTTATTGTCTCCTTTGACGACGACGACGACGATGATGAAGGCAGCCAAGGCAGATCTAATAACGATGACAAGCCTGAAAGAAATGTTGCTCCTGAGGGAGAAACCAGCCCCGTTCATAGTTAGGATTTTTTATTTTTTTGTAAGACCTCTGTTGGTCTCTTGTACACATCTTTTTTTCAAATATATAAAAGAAAATTTCTCTTGAATGGCTTCTCGATCTTTATAAATATATTTTTTACCTTGAAAAATAATCTTATGCTTTGCACGGAGTATTCGAGACTTTGTCTCGGGTGGCTTCCCTAAAGTTACCGCGACCGAGTTCAAATAAGGTTCAAAGTTTGAGGCATATACCCTTAAGGGTTTGTGTCGGATAACTGTGAGTCCCCGAGCCATAATTAAGTTATTGTTTATTTGGGCTGGGGATAATTGAACTCTTGGGTTCGGATTGATTGAGATCAAGATCTTAAACTCTAAGCGTATTGGCCACTTGGCTATTTTAAATCGGGCCGTTATGGCCTCTAAAAGATGACTATTATTCCCCTCTTTTGGCTTAATACATAGTGAAAATTTTTGCCTTACCATGTATTTTTTACCCATTGGGTTTTTTTAGGGTTCGATGTTGATTGAAACCCTTCTGTTTTTTGTGCTTTAATACGTTTGTGTTAAGATAATTTTGATATCTCTTAAAGTTTTTCGAGGGTTGATTTAACCAAAGCCCTTTTATTATTTGTCGAGGGTAGCCTTTTTTAACTGGTTTTTCAAATAACTTGAAGACCAATTTTGATTGCGGGGTTCAAACGTCTTTGAGTCATATTAATTTGGCTGTAGCCTTTTGGTATGCCTCTTAGGCTTATTCCCTAATAAAACTTCGAACTTGTTCGAGGTGTTAGTCCCCGAGAAAGATGGACTTGGCCTATAGATCGAGGGGTGCCTCTTTGAGGTCTTATAAATTCGAGTTAAATAACTCGAATATGTTAATTGTCGATGACAGCCCCCGAGTTTTCGAGGTATATTTGCGCTTGGCCCTTGAGCCATTTCTCACAAAATCATAAGTATGCAGCTCGTATAGCATCAAATTTTCTTTGAGATAAAAAGTGTTTGATATAGAAAGAATGCTTCTTTAAATAATTTATACATGCGTACATGTTTTGCCATCGGGGCTCGACTAATCTATATGGGTATGGTTCACTTGACCATTTTGCCCATTGCAATGTTTCCCTATCAATACCTTTTGAAATGAAGTATTTTTCTCAAAAATATAACCTCCAAGGATGATGCCCCCTAGTATTCGAGGTTGATTGAAAAGAAGCCTTGGATATTGTTGAATTTTCCTCAGGTAGCACATAATTATTTTCTTATTAAAAAGCCCGCCGGAAAAACCCATTCAGGATAAAAACCTATCCAACGGAAAAAGAATGCAACGCGTGCTTTAAAACCTAAGATCTTTATGTTGAAGAGTTTCCTCGGCGCCTTGATTGAACGCCTGCAATAAGTTAGTATCAAATACAAATGGAAAGGGGAGAAAGTCATACCTCAGCAATAACATCGTTTGAGTAGTGATACATTTCAATTTTTTGGCAATTGTTCGCCCTCCATTGTGCCAAGTTTGTCAGATCCCTTTCTGATGACGCCGAGGACTCGATATGTCCTTCCCAAATTGGGTCTAGTTTCCCTTAATTTGGGTCTCGAGTATTGAGGGGGTGACTTTCCTTATAACTAAGTCCCCGATTTCGAAGTGGCAAAGATTGGCTCTTTTATTATAATATCTCTCGATTCTTTGCTTCAGTGCATCCATCCGAACAAGCGCAGTTTCTCATTTTTTCATCCACTAGTTCGAAGCTAGTATTTGATTCCTACGTTGCATGTCAAAATCTGGCGATAGGTTCTCTGCTTGACTGGAATTAAGGCCCGGATCCATATACTAAGGAGAACATGGTTGCCCCTGTCCTGGACTTCAATGTCATTCGATACGCTCAAAGAACTTCGGGTAGAACTTCTCTTCATTTCCCCTTACCATCGCTCAACCTTTTCTTCAAGTTTTGAATGATAGTCTTGTTCATTGATTTGGCTTGCCCGTTCCGCTTGGGTGATAAGGAACCGATAAGATACTTTTATTTTGTGTTCTTCGAGGAACTCTATTACCTTACTGGCCATAAATTGCTTTCCATTGTCGCATACAATTTCAGCAGGTATCCCGAATCGACACACGATGTGGTCCAGATAAAGTCTATAACTTCTTATTCTCTGACCTTCTTGAAGGCCTCTGCTTCCGCCCATTTAGAAAAGTATTCAGTCATAAAAGAAATGAATTTGGCTTTAGCTGGGGCCGTTGGCAGAGGACCGATGATATCCATCCCCCATTTCATGAATGGCCATGGGGAAAGGACTAAATGAACTTGCTCTCCGGGCTGATGGATCATCGGTGCAAACCTTTGACATTTATCACATTTTTTAACAAACTCCTTAGTATCGTTGTCCATGCTATCCTAGTAGCACCATGCTCTAATGATTTTGCGAATCAAAGATTCAGCATTGGAGTGGTTCCCACAAATAACTTCATGGACCTCCCATAATACATAATTGGTGTCCGCCGGCCCTAAACATACTGCCAACTGTCCATCGAACGTCCTTCTGCATAATGTTCCATCTTCATCCAATGTGAACTAGGAAACTTTTGGTTCGTAGGGCGCTCGCCTCTTTAGGGTCCTACGTCAGCTTTCCGTTCTTTAAATATTTGATATATTTATTCCTCCAATCCTAGGTTAATCTTGTAGAGTTTATCTTGGCATGACCCTCCTCGACCACAGATCTCGATAGTTGGACGACATGCCCCGGGATGATATCGTCTTCCTCGACCGATGATCCCAAATTTACAAGTGCATCAGCCTCACTGTTTTGTCCTCGAGGTATATGATCTATAATCCACTCCTTGAACTGGTGCAAAGTTACCTGTAGTTTGTCCAAATACCTTTGCATTCTATTCTCTCGAACTTCAAAGATTTTGTTTACTTGGTTCACCGCCAATAAAGAGTCACACTTGGCTTTAATGACTTATGTCCCCAATCTTTTAACTAGCTCAAGATTTGTAATTGTGGCTCCGTACTCGGCCTCATTGCTAGTCAACTTAGAAGTTTTGATTGACTGCATAATAGTGCTACCCGTGGGTAGCTTCAAAATGATGCCTAGCCTGGACCCCTTCACATTAGAAGCACCAGTTTTTAAAAAGTTCCATTCCCCCGATGATGTGCTCGATTTCAACAAGGGTTCTTTTTTCACTTCGGGTACGAGGGTTGGCATAAAATCGGCCACGAAGTTTGCTAAAATTTGAGACTTGATGGCCATTCGAGGTTGATACTTGATATCTTACTCACTGAGTTCGATGGCCCATTTGGCCAATTGACCTGAAAGTGTGGGCTTTTAAAATATTACGAAGTGGGTAAGTGGTTAACACACATATAGGGTGAAATTGAAAGTATGATTTTAACTTTCTAGAAGCGATTATCAGTGCAAGTGCTAATTTCTCTAAGTGTGGATATCTATTTTCTATTTTCCCTAAGGTTCGACTTACATAGTAAACGGGAAATTGCATACCTTAGTCTTCTCAAACTAGGACACCGCTCGCTGTGATTTTCGATACCGCCAAGTATAAGTAAAGTTTCTCATCTGCCTTCGGAGTGTGAAGAAATGATGGGTTTGATAGGTATCACTTTAATTCCTCTAATGCTTGTTGACACTCTAGGGTCCAGGTGAAATCGTTCTTCTTCTTTTGTAAAGAGAAATATTTGTGGCTTTGATCGGATGACATTGAGATAAATTGGCCTAAAGCAGCTATCCACCCAGTTAGCCTCTGTATGGCTTTTATGTTGTCCACGACGGTAATGTCTTCGATGGCCTTGATTTTATCGGGGTTGATCTCGATCCCCCGATTTGACACCATGAAGCCTAGGAACTTTCCCGAGCCAACCCTGAAAGCACATTTCTCGGGGTTGAATTTCATGTTATATTTCCTCAAAATCTCGAAAGTTTCTTGCAAATGAGCCAAATGGTCCTTTGTGCGTAGGGACTTAACTAGCATGTCATCAATATAAACTGTCATTGACTTGCCTATTTATTCTTCGAACATCTTATTTACTAGGTGTTGGTAAGTAAATCTTGTTTTTTTAACCCAAAGGGCATTACATTATACAATATGTTCCATACTTGGTGATAAATGAGGTCTCCTCCTGGTCTTCCGGGTTCATCTGAATTTGATTGTACCCTTAAAAGGCGTCGAGAAAGGTAAGGATCTTGTGGCCAGCCGTGACATCGATCACGCGATTGATGTTAGGCAATGGAAAAGAGTCTTTAGAGCATTCCTTGTTCAAATCGTTATAATCTACACACATTTTAAGTTTGTTCCCTTTTTAAGGACTACGACTATATTGGCTAACCAATCGAGGTATTTTACCTCCCGAATAGACCGCATTTTGAGAAATTTAGTTACCTCGTCCTTTACGAATGCATGCTTTACATTGGAATGGGTTCTTATCTTTTTTTTCATCGGTTTGAACCTGGGGTCAAGGCTTAGCCGATGTGTTGTTATCTCTGGAGGGATCCCTTTCATGTCTAAATAGGACCAAGCAAAATAATTCATGTTATCAATAAGAAATTGAATAAGCTTTTTCCTGAGTTCGGGGGTTAACCCAGTTCCTAGCCTTTTGCTCGGGCAAGTACTCGATCAATATAACCTGTTCCAACTCCTCAATAACTGATTTGGTAGTGTCGGAGTCTTCGAGAATAATAAAAGTTTCAAGCAGTAAGAAAACCTTCATCTTCTTCTTCGATCTCCTGCTTTCCTGATTTGATCGAGGTTGGTGGTTGTGATTGCTATTTGGTTTCCTGTTTAACTTTGATGCTTGATCTTTTCATCGATACCGTTACTACTTTGTTGACTGCAAACATTTCCTTTGTAGCATGTTGCTCCCCGTACACTATTTTTACACTGTCCGACATCGGGAATTTCATCGTTTGGTGGAGAGTCAAAGTGAATGCTCTCATATTATGAATCCAGGGCCATCCGATTAAGGCATTGTATCTCATGTCGCCCTCAATCACGTGGAACTTGGTATCTTGAATGGTTCTAGCCACGTTCACCGGTAGAGTATTCTCCCCTTTAGTTGTTTCACTCGCCATGTTAAAGCCGTTTAGGACTCGAGCTGCGGGCACAATCTGATCTTGTAGGTCGAGTTGCTCCACGACCCTCGATCGGATGATATTCGCCGAACTACATGGATCCACTGAGACACGCGTAACTTGAACTTTATTTAATAAGATAGAAATTACTAGAGTGTTATTGTGTGGTTGAGAAATGCCTTCTACTTATTTATCGTTGAAGGATAAGGAGTCCTTGGACAGATAATCCCGAGTTTGCTTCTCTCTAGTAATTGATACCTTAGTGCGTTTGAATACACGCCCTTGTGGAATATTGATCCCGCCGACGATCATATGAATTACATGTTGTGGTTCCTCTTGTTCATTTTTCCTGTTGACGTCTCTGTCTCTAAAATGTTTCTAGGCTCGATTGCTAAGGAAATCCCGAAGGCGGCCCTCATTGAATAGATGGACTACCTCATCACTTAATTTCCTGCAATCCTCGGTCTTGTGACCATGCATGCCATGATACTTGCATATCCAATCTGGGTTTTTTTAGGAAGAATCGGTTTGTATAGGTCGGGACCACCTAATATCTTTGATATTACGATTGCCAAGACAATGCCTGATGCATCAACACTACATTTATATTCTAATAATCGAGGTGCCTCTACGAGATCGGCATGCTTTCAAAACCACTTTTGCTCATAAGTCCCCAAGAATTTTTTCCTTGATCGCTTCTTCGATCATTCCAAAAGGGATTGCACCCCGAGCCACTGTTTCTTCGACCAGGGGTATATGGTTGATATCATTCTCTGTTCGACCTTGTCTCCCTATCGATGCATTATGCCCAAACCTGGGGAGGCTAACTGTCACTTAGTGTCGTAGTGGCCCGAGCAAACCACTCTGTAACTCATTCATTCCTTTTGTAACTATGATGGGCCAATATGGTCACAACTCATGATGTACAATTGTAAGTGGAAAAATACTATATCACTGAATCACTTTTTGCTTAAAACATGAATACATATGGGCTATCAAGGCCTCTGGCATACTTACAATCTGAATCTCTATCTACAAAGCCTCTAGGATTATTTGACATCAAATGAGACAAGATACTAGCGTACCCGTAAGTCTGTAGCGAAACTTTAATACAATGACTCATAGTCTCGGCTGCACTCCGAATGAGATGGAGTCTTACCGATCCTTCGTTGAATGCCAATCTCGTACTATAAGGACTCGTCAACTGATTATTTGTACCTGCAGGCATGAATGAAGCATTCCCAACAATAGGACATCAGTACGAATAATTTACTGAGTATCTAAGGCATGTAAATAAGTATATAAAGTACATGGAAGAAAACGTGGAGTAAATGACTCAACCTATAAATTTGGATGGTTCTGTAAATCATAAAATATTTTTAAGGTTATGCATATGTGTATAAATGTCATGTATTGCACAGGTTTGTACGTACATAACATCATCAAGCCTCTGTGGGTAACATCATCATTGTATACCAGCCGATCAGGTGGTGATATGTATATAACGCCGCAATATTTTCCCATATTCCATATACATATATACGTGTATATAACGCCGTCTGAGTCATGGGTAAATCCACTATCATGACCCGAATTTTCCCACCAACGGGAGTCGTGATGGTGCCAACAGTCAGAGCTAGGCAAGCCACCCCTTTTTAAACATTTCACAAAACCTTAATCTAAAATAGTATAATAACTGAATTAATTAATTAAAACCACGCAACAGTCTTTTAGCAAAAACAACAATAGTATAGTGCGAGAATTTGTAACATGCCTCTACCCAGTATCTGGTGTCACTACTCACAGACTACTACAAGAGTACTAAAAACATTAGTCTGAAGGACATATATAACTAGTCTGTTTTGATACAATGAAAACAAACAGGAAGAAATAGATGATACTCAGGGCACGTGAACTCCAGCAAACTACCTCGGAGTATCTGGACTGAAAGCTCGCTCCCTAGCTACTGCTGCGATCCGTATGCTGTATCCTAACCTGTGCACAAAAGGGCACATAAGTGTAGTATCAGCACAACCAACCCCGTGTGCTGGTCAGTGCCCGACCTAACCGCGGCGAGGTAGTGACAAGGCTAAATCGGACCTACCAAAATCAACCTATACAGATATATGTGCAATAAGGAACAGATAACAAAATTTAAACAGCTAATGGGGAGGGAACATGCTGGGGGGTGTAATATTTCATTTATAAGTCCAACGAACAAGAAATGGAAACTGAATATTTAACATTAATAAAAGAAAGCCAGTGAATCAACAACTACACGGCACCACACTTCGTGCTTTTACTCTCATTTCTCACCAAAACTATCAAATATAATGCACGACATCACCCTTCGTACTTTTACTCTCAATACATAGCACAACATCACCCTTCGTGCGTTCCTCACATAACTCTCACATCAAGGCAGGGAATGACCCTTCGTGCTCAAATAATCAAGAAATATGGCACGAAAAGACCCTTCGTGCATAATTATCAAAACGTGGCTCGGAAAGACCCTTTGTGCAAAATTATCGAAACATGGCACGGAAATACCCTTTGTGCATAATCTATCTCTTCCTCACCCAATCAACGGTCACAACCAAACGGGAAATGAATATACAACAAGATGAAATATCCCAGCAAGGGAGAACAACTCTACAACAAGTCCCGGCAAGGGAGAACAACTCAACAATAAGTCCCGGCCTAGGGAAAACGATTCAACAACAAATCTCGGCAAGGGAAAAAAACCAAAATTCCTTCTTTAGCTCACTTGCTTCTAAACTATCACTTCATAGTTCATTTAACAAGTAACTATCACAATTGTTCACTTCTTTCAAAATTTTAATAGCAATTATGACTCATGGTCATCTTAGACTCGGGCGCATAGGTAACAATCACCATACCTATACACCGACTCCACATAGCACATAGAAAATATTATCCTAATCCTATTCCCTCAAGCCAAAGTTAGATCAAACACTTACGCCTTTCCTCTAGAATTCGACCCGTAACCAATGATATATAACATAAATCGATTCAATATTATCAATAATATCACAAGGACACAATTTCCTAGCTTAGGATTGCATTTTCTAACTTTCTTCCAAAAATACCAAAATTCGACCGCGGGCCCACATGGTCCAAACTCGAGGCTCGGACCAAATTCCGATTACACATAACCCCGCGAGTCCAAATATATGACTTGTTTTAAGATTTGTCCCTAAATTGTGGTTGAATCGCCCAAAATTTTCAAAAACCTAACTCTACCCAAAAGCCCTAATTTCTACCATGATTTCATGTTTTAGGGTTAGAAAATTGATGTTTAGATGAAGGAATCAAGATGAAATGAAGTCAGGATTACTTACCCAATGAACTATGAAGAAATGCGAGCTTTAATTTTGTCCAATGGAAGATTTTAGGAAGAGCTCGTGTGAGAATTTGGGAAGAAATCTCGTCACTGTTCTGTTTTTAGGCTTTTAAAATCACTGGGTGAATTTGGTCTATGCGATCGCAGGGCAACTGATGAGATCGCATAGGGGAGTGGGAAGCTAGCTTATGCGATCGCATATAAGGTCATGCGAACGCATAGAAGAGAGGGGAGCCAGAGTTCCATGTGGGGCTTAATGTTGTGCGATCGCGTAGAAGGGGATGCAATCGCATTGAAAAGGCTGGCCAAGCTATGCGATCGCGTACTAAGGAATGCGATCACATTGAACAAAATGGGAGGGCTGATAAAGGACTCTATGCGATTGCAGAGAAGCCTATGCAATGTCATAGAGGAAAGGACCTGTGAAAAAATTGCAGAAAATCTGCTAAGTTTTTCAAGAACAAAACACCCCTAACACCCCCGAAATCACTCCCGAGCCCTCGGGGCTCCCAACCAACCACACACACTAATACAATATCATCCTACGAACTTGTTCGGGCGATCAAATTGCCAAAATAACATCAAAATAAAAGAATCAACCTCTAAAACTCATGATTTTCATTTCAAAGTTCAAAACTTTCAAATTTTCTATTTTTAGTCTGAAACACATCAAATGGTGTCACTTTTTAACCAAACTTTACAGATAGCGCTTAACTCTCATTTAAGACTTGTACCAGGAGTCAGAACCAAAATACGATCCCGTTACCATTACTTTTGAGCAAATCCCATTTTTATTTTTTCCTTAAGAATTTTCAGAAAACAATTTCACAGAAAAATTTCGTACTTATGCCTAGGACCTCGAATTTCGATTCCGGAAATACGCCCGGATCCCAAATTTTCCGGCGGACCCTCCGGGACCGTCATATTATGGGTCCGAGTCTATTTACCCGACATGTTGACTAAAGTAAACTATTGCAATATTATTATCAAAATTCATAGTTTTAAACGCAGAATTCAAATTTTCACATAAAATATTTTCCGGCTTCGCGCCCGGACTGCACACGTAAATTAAGGCAACCAAATAAGAGGTTTTAAAGGTCTTAGAAGCACAAAGAAAGGGAGAATTACGGTGATGACCCTTTGGGTCGTCACATCCACATGTAAATGAATGCAATGCATGAGAAGTACATTAGTAAAACTTCCTGGAAAGTCTTAAGACCATTATACATCCGACTAATATCATGAAATATACTTTTTTAAACTTACATATTTTTCTGGGACCCATGAACAGATAACAGAATAATAAGACTTATGAGAATTCAAAAACATAGGTCTATCTAATACTTCTATAAATAGGATCATAAAATTGCAATAGTCATACACTACTTTAGTTGTCATAGTCCCACGTGGACAAGACCAGTATTTTAAAAGGCGGGGACGTATGGAGGGCGTTTAGCATATGCCTCAGCGGGGCATAAGCCCCGAGGCGCGGGGCGAAAGCCCCATAGGTATTTTATTTTTAATATTTTATAAAATAATATAATTATAAAAAATATTATTAAATAGATAAAAATGCATAAAATTTTGAAAATGTTATAGAAACATAGAGGTATGGCTGTTGTATTAACATTTAACACTACAAATTAATGTTAAAAAAGTTCAGCATAATTACATCAACTCTCATTTTGATCCCAAAATTAATAATTCAACATCCATGTCTCAAAAAATAGTTCAACATTCATTTTGGGACAAGGTTTTTTATTGTAAATCGCTATCAAATTGGAGGTCATCGTCATCCACATCGTCATTCAAATTCAAAGTATTTGTATAAGTCCATCTTGCTTCATCAACAATTGCCACATCTTGTAGTCCTTCCTCTCTCTGAACTTGTGAAGAACAATTGTCTCTCTGTATATCTTAGAATGAAGAAAAATTGCATCTTTTCATTTAGTATTACATGATATATTTTCTTTGATAAAAAAGTTGATACACGTATGAAAATAGTTGAGTTAGTGCAATAAAAGGTTACAATGTGTACTATATAGTTACCTGAAGTCTCAGCTGCTTTCTGCTTTTTGTTAAAAGAACCTGATTCAGTTGTATTTTGTATACCACCACCATCAATTATAAGATCGTGAATAAGCTCATCCTCATATGAAGTACATGGCACCATTTTAATAACATCAACATCAAATAAGTTCTCTTCGTCAAGCCACGAAGGTTCTTCAGCAAGTACATGATCTTCTCATTCAGTAATCCATTCATCATTCGAATCAACTTCATCAACTAAAATAGGATCAATCTTCTGTATTTTTCTTTTGATGTTGCGCTCTCTTAATCTTGCATTATATCTTACATAAACTAGATCATTTATTCTGTAATCTCAAGCCTATTTCCTTTTTTGTGTGAATCTAGCAAGTGTTGGGAACAAAATAAGATTTAAGTTATCATCATATAGGAAATACAAATACTAAACTAATAAAATAAAAGTATAGTGCTTACCGACTCAAAAGTACTCCAATTTCTTTCACAACCCGAGGAGCTACAAGTGAGACTTAAGACACGAATAGCAAATTTTGTCAACTCTGGAGTTCGGCCACCAAAGCGCAACCACCAATCAGCAGGAGATCGCATCTTCCTGGAATCCATGGCTAACTGGCTCCCAAAATCACCTCTCAAGTGATCATAAGAATATAACTGGATATCCACTCTTAATCTCTCATTGTAATTCAACATCCGTTCCATGCAGTCATATAAACCTTGTTTGATTTCAAACTTATTAGAAAACCTATCTTCAAATCACAATTGCGGATTTAAATAATACCTTACAGCATGCAGTGGACGATGAAGTTGGCTAGTCCATCTTTCATCTATTCTATTCCAAATTGGGCCATACTTTCTTTCATTATTACCACAATTAAGAGCTATATTTTTCTTAGCCTTAGTCATCTAATGATACATATATCCCATACAAGGCTTCTCTTCTTAATAACCTTCTCTTAGAACACTCACTACAGGAGTAACAATCCTCACACAGTAAGCAATATGAGGCTAAAAGTTTGATCAAATAGAACAGTAGCTCTTTTTTTCACTCCTTCATGTTTCTTAGCCCAAAGTATTCCATGCTTCGGAAGAGAACATAGATCGAAGGACTTGTTTTTGTTTTTGAATACTTTGAAGAGTCAAATATGTTGTAGCAAAACGAGTGACAGCAGGACGAAGAAGTTCATGATTCTTCGTGAAAGATCTCATCAAATTCAATACCCAAGTATGCCCATAAATAAACTTTACCACATCTTTTGCCCTTTTGAGTGTCTCTTGATGAATTTTCAACTTACCTATATCCTCTAACATGAGATCAATGCAGTGTGCTGCACATAGGGTCCAATAAATATGAGGTCGAGTTTCCATTATTCTTTTTCCATCATTGGCAAAATTCGAATCATTATCAGTTATCATTTGAACCATATTTTCTTCCGCAACATCATATACAAGTTTATTATAGTTCAATGCAAGCATCTCACCACTTTTTATTGAATCAGATGCATCAATTGATCTTTAAAAAAAAGTACATGCGGGGATATTCACAAGAAAGTTGATGAAATATCTACTTTTCCCATCCGACCAACTATCTGACATTATAGAACAACTATATTGCTTCCATGAATTTTTGTGTTCTTCTAGCATCCTGTTAATATTGGCAACCTCTTCTTTTAGTATCCATGTTCTTAGCTCATGCATTGTTGGAGGCTGAAAACCTAGCCCAAAGTTTGCTACCCCTTCAAACATCGGTAAATAGTAAGGATCGTTTGCAACATTAAAAGGTATTCCACTTGAAAAGAAAAATTGGCCAATCTGCTGACAAACTAATTTTCTTTCCTCTTTTTTCCATTTAGAATTGAAAGTAGCTTGCCTAGCTTGAGAATTAATAAAATTATCTATGGTACCTCTGGGCTTTGGTGATAAAGCGTCATTACATGATGAGGTACGAGACTCACCACCACTAATATTACTTCCTCCAGTTGCAGCAATTCGGATTTCTTCCATAATAACATTTCGCCTAGCTTTTGAATTTTTCAACTCCAGTAATGCTTTCTTAAATTCTTCTCTTACATCAGCAGGAACCTTGGGACAAGGCTTCATTCCTTTATGAGTACCTGCTAAATGATGTTTCAATTGGTTGATAGTGCCAGTACATTTTTGGGTGCAAAACCTACACCTAAAAAAAATTTCCTCCTGAATTGGGACTGTATACTTCCGGATAGGATCTTTTTTTCTCACATCTTCAGGCTCCCCTACATCCATTTTCTGTAACTTTTGATTTTAAAGCGTTCACCTGCTACAACAACAGAAATAAGCTAAAAATCTTAATTTTGTAATTATTTTTTTTGTCAAGCAAAGTAAAGATTTAGACACGAAAAAGGGATTTTTTACTTTCTGTTTGTAGAATGTGGACTACTCATGATTTTTGAAGATAAATAATTAAACATAAATTGAAAAAGATTCCATATTTTTCTCGACACAAATCAAATTCCAATTTTGATATAAAAAAATCAAAGTTATTCAACATACCCACTTGAACATAAATCTAATGAATATGTATAGAAGCACATAGAGAGCAATGCATAAAGATTTCACAAGGAGGAATGAATAAAGTACAAATAAACCTGTTGAATTTTTCTCTGTTGCAAAAAAAAGTGATAAATCTTGCTCTTGGGCTCTTGGCAGAGGTAGTAAACTAGTGAAGGAATCGGAAAAGACTTTTATTTAGGGCTTTAACCTGTTTCTTTTTAAATTTAATTTTTTTAATTATTTTTTAAAAAGTTGACTTTGGGGCTAAGGCTGTACATGTAACGGTTCCGAACCGGAACCGGAATCGGAACCGCGGTTCTGCGGTTCCGGCGGTTCCGGTTCCGCGGTTCCGGCGGTTCCTGTTCCGGTCCGGTTCTACCTGTCGGAACCGCGGAACCGGAACCGGAACCGCGGTTCCAAACGGTTCCCGTTAAAAAAAAAAATTTTAATAATTTTCAAACGGTTCACGGTTCCAAACGGTTCTAAACGGTTCCAACGGTAATTTTTAAATTTTTTTTTTAATTTCGGTCTTTTTTCTTCTTCGAATTTGTAACTTCACCGAAATTGGAATAGTTCCTATACTACTACATTAGTATGACATCAAATCCCCTTGAAAGATTTCTTATTTCTTATCGATTCGTGTCAAGAAAATAGCCGTTTTCAACTTTCAAAACTAGCCATTTGGCCCCCAAACTTTAATTTAACCCCAAACTTTATATAATTACACTTTTTCCCAATTCTCAACTATAAATACCCCTCATTCTTTCATTTTTATTCACCAATTTATCAATATCTCTTAATCTCTCTCAATCTCTCTCAAGCTCTCTCAAGCTCTCTCTCAATCTTTGTAGTGCAAATGCTTAAATTATTTTTGCAAATTCGTGAAAAATTGTGAGGTTGTTGACTTGAAGTTTTCAAGTGTTCAAGTTCAACGATTTTAAATTTTCAAAAAGTTGTTCGTCAATCCGGTAAACTCGTTTCAACTCTTACGTGCTAATTATTATGGCATTATCTCAATGGGGTGGTTCAACTAAGAAGTCCGTTCATCTTGATGGTGTGTTCAATATTGTATCGTACGACATAGTCCCTAAGCTTCAAGATCTACTTATGGCATCAACTTTTAAGGTAAGTCCAGTACATTATCTAAAGGATCTGACATCTGCTATAATTCAATTCTCTAATACCTGAACAATTTGAATCCTTAATAACTTATTGTTAAAAGACCTTTTTTGTTATCTGGATTTTATTGCATTATTATTGTAGGGGCTTTATCTGAGAAATCAATGGAGGCACACAGGACAGGGAAGAAGCATATGTCTCGGACAGGGAAGAAGCATATGGCTCGGCTCCAGGAACTCCAAAAGATGTCGAAAAAACTGAAGTGGCCGATGATGTGGGTGCAACTATCAATAGAATTAACCCCAAGGAACAAGAAGAAGCGTTCACCACAGGGGATAACTGAGTTAAGTCATGTTCAGGGAATAAATATATTGTGTATAAATAGTGTATATTGTTCAATAAAAATGCTCTTTATGATATCCTTGAATATCTTTTGTCTCAATTGAGGGAAGGAAGACTAAGAAAGATATGCCAATTTTGTTCAATGTATACTAATTAATAACTACAACATAATATACACTATTTATACACAATATATTCTACTTAAATACAATATATACTACTTATATACAAAATATACACTACTTATACATAATATATACTAATTATCATACACAATATATATTAAACTAATATCATACTAATCCATATAAAATATATTCTTCAATATACTAAATGAGTACTATACAACATATCGATTTTAAATTAAAAAAAAAATCGGAACCGCCCGGAACCGCTAGAACCGCGGTTCTGGAACCGCCAGAACCGGGACCGTATGGTAGCGGTTCCGGCTCCGGAACTGCCAGAACCGGAACCGCCAGAACTGGAACCGCCAGACCCAAATAGACCCAGAACCGGAACCGGATACAGCCTTATTTGGGGCTAATGCCTCAGCCAAAAAACCCTCCCAACCTAAAAAACTCGCTCGGGCGTATACCCCGGACTTCTAGGCGTACGCCTTACGAGGCTTGCGCCCCCACCATCGCCCCTGGTCGTTTTTGCTATGCCCCGCCCCATAAACCATTGGACAAGACAATTATTATACTTATCCACCAATTATTCGCATAATTAGGAATTATCTCAAATTATTAAGATACTACTCACTTTTAACACACTTTATACATCTTACTATCATGGTGGTATAATAAAAAATTAATACATACATTATTATTTTATTAAAATATCTATGTAAAAAATACACATATTAAACTTTTCTCATATTATGTGCTAATTTGAAACATATCCAAAAGTAGTAATATTAATAACTATATAAAATTATATTTTTCAAACTATTTTTTTTCTTTACAAAAATGTTCCACTCAAAATACCATATATATATATATATATATATATATATATATATATATATATATATATATATATAGATATATATATAATGGTATCGTGGTTGTTAAACTTATAGGGTGTAACATGATATCCCTCGCGGTTTTAACTGCCAACCTCTTTGGTTGTACTAAATCGGAAGGGGCTCCTAATTAGTCATCCTAGACCCTGATCTTCAATTGATATCGATTGTGTACATCTGCCCACTTTACAACTGGACAATCGACCAAATTTTGCTTCAACTATCGTGATACTATCAAACTCTGCTCGTTCAACCTCTGGGTGAATCATTCAGCCCTTGGGTGAAAGCTTGAAAGGCCCAATTATTTGTGATCGGTGGTATTCCCATGTGTTCCATTTGAAATCGGGAAACGAACTCCCTAGGCATTTTGTTATCCCTTTGTCTTATCTTGAAAATGTCCAATTTTCTTGTTGCAACCTTTATGGGCCCGGCATGTGCCTTCACAAAAGAATCTGCTAACATGGAAAATGAGTCGATGGAATTGGTAGCAAGTTGTGATAGAAAATCATTGCTCCGTTTGATAGAGTTTGCCCAAATTTTTCAACAAAACGGACTCGATCTCATCATCTTCTAAGTCATTTCCTTTTATCCTGCATGTAGACGAAGTGATATGTTCATTAGGATCGGTGTTCCCCTGTAGTTAGGTATATCCAGCATATAAAACTTCATAGGAATGGGCTTCGGATTTGCACTCTGAGGAAAAGGCTTCTGCACGAACTTTTTTGAATCCAAACCCTTTAAGATCGAGGATGCTCCCAGTATCTGATCAACTCGGGAGTTATATGTTTCTACTTTTTTTTCATTATCTTTGATTTTCTTTTCTCCTGACTCAATTCTTTTTGTGAGCTCCTCGAGCATTTTCTTAACTATAGGATCAGTCTCTGATCTGTTACAATTCGACCTTTCTGGCACTAGCTCGGTACATCGAGTGATTTTCGGCTCGACCACACTTGGAGTTCTATATTGACTCTGAAGCTGCGCAATGGCGGCCTACTAAGCCTGTATCATGCCGAATATTACCTAGAGACTAACTTCCCCGTCTCCTACACCCTGTGTTCCTTGGCCACCAGATCGGCCTTCCCTGCGCATACTCCCTTCAGGGTCCGCAGCTAAATCCGTTTTCAAAGCAATGTGCGTACTAATATCGACGGCCAGTACTCCCTTGAGATTAGCCGGTGGCACCCCGGCTCCTAGAGCAATTATATTATTGTTTTCCTCGTGAAATCCAAGACCTGTACAAGTGCTTTTTGTGAGTTTGACATGTTTTAATCTGAGAACAAAAATTCTTGACAAGAACAAGTGTGAAAATAACATTTGTTATGAGAATCAACATTGAAACAATCACTATTATCCTTAGCCCCACGGTGGGCGCCAAACTGTTTACCCTAGAATCTACGTAGCAATTAAATTTATATTATGGTTTTAAGGATATGTGATTTAATCCAATGCCAATTGATAAACAAGTAATTATATAAATAAATTAGAGAATGAAATAAGTTAAACCAGTGTACAAGCTAAATCTCGACCTTTGATAGTCTCGAGGTGAGTTAGTAAGAACAACTAATTATAAGTCAACTCTAATAAAAAATAAGCAAGAAAGAATGAATGTATATTCTCTTGTCAATGAATGTATATTCTCTTGTCCGTTGCAAATGAATGAGCTCTTCTTTATATAATAGGGGAGTACTAAATAAGGTACACTTCTAATTATAATAGGAAATTATATTGGATAGTTGTCTAACCGCTAAGGACCAATCCTTTCCATAATTTACATTGTGATCTTCGGGCCACTGCGGGTATCTCGCTCTTTCTGTTACTAAATCATAATAGCATTATCTCAAAGTAGGCCTTCTTCCGACCTCGACCTCGATATTGGAAAGGAGCCTCGACCCTGAGCTCGTCGTCCTGACCTCTCAACGTGGTATCACCTTTTCTATCAAAGAAAGATATCAGATAGCCCTGATTTCCACCATATATAAATTTTCAAAGAAAAAGAATGAACAAATAGTAAGTCGGAAATTGTCCATCTATATATCTGGAAAGGAAATCTAGGTAATGATGGTGTTTTCTCTGTTTCCACAACTTATTGGAGGGTTTAAGTTTTGTGCTTACAAAATCAGGTGTTTGTTTGACTAAAAATATATTGAGATCTTTTCAAATAAATCAATTAAAGAAGATG
Organism: Nicotiana benthamiana; assembly: GCA_034376525.1. NCBI lineage: Eukaryota > Viridiplantae > Streptophyta > Magnoliopsida > Solanales > Solanaceae > Nicotiana > Nicotiana benthamiana. The sequence goes on along the minus strand of CM067335.1, from coordinate 31,492,121 downwards.
AATGGGTAAATCTTAGCTAAGTATAATAATCTCTAGAACAAATGATATACAAGATGAATACAAAGGATAATATTACTTGACTTTCTCAAGAATGATCGAACAATATTGATATTAATCATTTTGTAAGCAAGTATTCTAAGTTGGAAAAGTGCAGAAGAAGCCCCTGCTCAGATTGTCTTTACGCAATATATAGAAGGGAAAAACCCCTTCTAAGCCCTAAAGACAAATCCTAGAGAATATTTGAAAGAATATTCCTAATGCCCCTTAATGGACCTACATTACTACAAAGGCCGTACAATCTCTTGTTCGCTCATCTATCGTCCCTTGTACGATGTCGAGCCATAAGGATCTCATTGCTTGTCCTACTCATCAAAAGTCGTGGTCGTCCAAATTTGGACCCATACAGTTGGTCCCTCCGCTTGTCAAGGCTGCTATGTAGTGCGTCCTTGATTAGAGGACACCACCTGCTCTTATGGAGAAATTTGGTCGTATGAGGCGTTACGGCTTGGCAAATAATAGGCGGTCAGCATGCTCAACAAGACGCATGATAGTGTATTTTATCAGGACATGACGTCATCTCCACGTGCGTCATCATTATGCGTGTTTTTTAGGGAGGGGTTGAGGGCCTATCGCTTCGATTTTGGTACCACTCTATAGCCTTCCGCTTCGATTCCGGCGCCACCCAATCAATAAATAGGTGGAGGGTTTGTTTATTCAAAAACTCTTGGCCATTTTATTTCTAGTTATCCTTTCTCATTCTTCCTTCACAACTTTCCATACTGTTTTCACACCTTTTTCATCAAAGAAATGCTAAGAACACATCGATTTTGTGAGGGGGTTTCTGAGGCCGCCCAGTTGTCTGTGGTATCCCCCCTCTGGCGGTGAAGATATGATAGTGGAGGAAGGGATAGTTTTCCCACTGTGGAAGAGTTGCTGCAGAGACACCCCATGTCTCGAACCGACTTTCTCAAGGATCCTCCTCATACTCCTGACCTCGTGCTCTTTGAAATGGAACAAGTTTACATTGACGCTCTCCGCACAAAGTATAAAATCCCCGCTTGTGTTGACATGGTTCCAGCGGGAAGGGACTTCGTGGAAGTCCATAGACCTAAGTATTGTTCCTTTTATGAGTACTCTTTCATGATTGGTCATTCTTTCCCCTTCCTTCCGTTAGTGTAAGAGTTTTGCAGATTCTATCAAGTTTTCCCGGTGCAACTTTCACCATACACGCATAAGATACTTCTGTTGTTGAAAACATATACGGAGTTAGGGGCATGCGAAGTTACTATCCACCACCTCTTGCACCTACCTATCCTTGCCCAACTTCCACAGAGACACTATGGTGCATTTAAGGCACTGCGGAACAAAAGGGCTGGTGGTTGGGACCGACGACCGAGCAAGTTGCAAGTTATGGCATAAGTACTTCTTTGTCAAAACCAAACATATAGTTTCTGGCCCCTCCAGGTTCTCAGAGCGGTGGAACGAGACTCGTAAGTGTCACCACTTATTTTACTCTTTTCTTTTCCTCTTCATTTATCATAGGGTTTGTTTGCTTCTCGTTTGTAGCTATGAGGTGTCCACCCCGCCCTATTGTAAGAATAAGGGATTGGGTAGCCCTTCTGTTGCCCCATGCAATAGAGACCCGAGATTGGTCCACCTTCATAAAATGTTACGGCCCTAGAGCTTCATCTAATAAACATTTTCATGTATATCACTTAGTTGGTTATACAACGTCATCTATTGATTCGACTCTTCATGAAGACAAGTCGAGGAGCTTCCAGGTGGAGGGCCCAGTCCCTGCATTTTGACAGACTGTCGCTGTTGTAGGAATGCATTTTACTTTGACTGAATATTTTCAAGGGGGTGTTCCTCAGCCGATTCAAATGGAAGGTCCCTCTCAGGATATGGTCGTGACGGAGGAGGCCTCTTCCGTACCGACCTTTCACCTCATAGATAAATCCTCTAATGGGGATGAGTCGTTGCTAAGAAAAAGGAGTAGAGTGGAGCTTGGGAAGGATGTGGCCTTGGATGTTGGTAGAAATAGGGTGGGTGCACCGCAGACGGCACCTGTACCCATATATATGGCCGACGCCGTCTTAACGGGAAGGTCTCCCCAAACGGAAGGGATTTACTAAGAGCCAGCTCTGTGCACTCCGCTGAGGGTGGTGCATCATCCAACGTGGAGGAGTCCTGCGTGTCGAAGGCCTTCGGGTTTAGATGTCGACCCGAAGGACGTTCATGAGTTTGTAGGATGCCATATTCACGTGGAGGTCAGAGCGGAAGTGTCTGATCGTCATATAGTTGTCCTAGGGGACTACAACCTATTGTCGAACTGCGACCAAGTGGCATCTGCTTTAGGACCTTTATTTTGCGCCCTTGAGAGCGAGGTGCTTAGAACGATCAGCGACATGGAGTTGTCTCAGAGAATCACCGGCATGGCCTTGCTGGTAGGTGTCTTTCTTTTCCTTTCATTGTTGGGCTTGCGTTGTTATTGTCAACTTGTCTTAACTTCTTTTCTTTTTGTGCTAGACCCTTATCATGGAGTTCGAGCGTGAGCGCCGGGAAAGAAAGAGGATGACCATCTACGGGAAGATGTCTCCCAAATATCAACAATATCGCGCTAAGCATCGTGCAATGGCTTACACTTATAATCAGGAACCTGATTTTCAATTGTTCCACAAAGGACCTAAACAGAGGGAGGACCAACTAGCGGGCATGGCCAGTTTGACTGCTAAATTGGGTACGAAGGCGGTGGAGATTGAGGGGCTTAAAGGCGAGCTGAGTTTCACTGCTAATAAGTTGGCGACTGCTATTTCTAAAATGGTAGCCTTGGAAAATACCCTCCGTGTCTGTAGGTCGGAGTTGACCAAGGAGATGGAGGCATCCAAGCTTAAGGTGGTTAGGCTTGAGGGGCGTGTTAAGGAGTTGGAGGCGAAGCTATCTATGTTGACTGGGCAAGTGGCCTCGATGAGAACGAATGATGTGAGTCAACGCTCAGAACCTTCTACGTCTCCTGCCTCGGCTGATCTGGTCATGCCTCATCGCTTAATTGAGTTGTGGGCTCATGCTGAGGCCCGACTTGACGTGTACAAGCCTTTTCATGCTGAAGGGAGGACATATGAAGTAAAACTTCAGGGCGTGCGTCCCGAAGCTCGTGCATCTCGTGAGGCATGCAAGTACGACTACGTACTTTGATGATGTGAACCATCTTGAATCTGACTCTTGGTATAAAGATGCATATCCAACTGGGGATAATGTGTAACTTTTTGTTTGTACTTACTTTTTGCTTTGGGATTTTTGTAAGGGCATTCTTGAGCCCGTTATAAAGATATGTGTAAGTAATATTTTGTTGTAATGTAGAATTTGTTTTGTCGGTTCGGTGATGATCTTTGTAATAAGTAGAAACCACATATCGACTTTGTGCATACAATAGAAATTTGACTTTCTATATATAGTCCCTTCATTACTCGGCCTGGAGATCACGTCCGACATGGTAATTAACAATAATTCGGACCTCGAGACGTCCCCCTTAGTGCCTCATTAAAAACCTCATTGAGAAAACCCGATTGGGACGAAACCCGAATTAGGGAAAAAGAATACGACTTAGGTGGCGCCTCCTTACCGAAGTGAAAGTATTTGAGATGGACGACGTTCCAATTATTTTGAAGTAATTTTCCTTCCATCGTCTCCAACTAGAATGCTCCTTTTTTGCCACTGTCGTGATTTTGTATGGCCCGTCCCAATTTGTTCCCAATTTTCCCTCATTAGGGTCTTTTGCTGCTTGTGTTTTAGCTTTGAGGACGTAGTCCCCGACTTTGAGCGATCATACTTTGTCCTTCTTGTTATAGTATCTTTCTGACTGTTGCTTTTGGGCTACCATTCTTATGTGGGCCAGATCTCTTCGTTCTTCGACTTCAACCAGATCTTGTAGCCTACTTTTGTTGTTTCTTGGTCCGCTTTCGTTGGAGTACCTCAATCTAGCTTCTCCGACTTTGACGGGTATAACCACGTCAGTGCCGTAGAATAATGAATATGGCATCTCGCATGTGCTAGTTTTTGGCGTAGTGCGGTATACTCATAGTACTTCTGGTAGCAGTTCAGGCCATAACCCGTTGGCGTCCTCGAGCTTCTTTTTCAATATATTCAGTATCACTTTATTGGAGGATTCAGCTTGGCCGTTACCAGAATGATGATATGGTGTGGAGAGTATTCGCTTGATGTTCCATTTTTCGAAAAACTCAGTCGTTTTTTTCCCGACGAACTGAGGCCCGTTGTCACAGTTGATTTCTTTGGGAATGCAAAAATGGCATATTATATTTTTTCATATGAACGCAATAACTTATTGCTCGCGTATTTTAATGTATGCACCTTCAACCCATATAGAAAAATAGTCAGTGAAAACAAAAAGGAAATGTACTTACCTCGTCTTGCCAGAAGGGATCCGACAATATCCATCCCTCACTTTATGAACAGCCATGGCGAAGTGACGGAATGCCGGAGTTCTCCTACTTGGTGTATCATAGGAACGCACTTTTGTTATTATTCACAGTTCCTAACGTAATATATGGTTTCTTTTTTTATGGTAGGCCAGTAGTATCCAGCGGGGATGAGGCATCAGACGATGGCATGGTTTCCCGTATGTGCGCCGTAGTGCCCCTCGTGTACTTCTTCTAGTACTCGCCTTGTTTTATTTGGCCTAGGGGGCCGCCGAACATTCTCTTGTAAAGATCAGAATTTATGAGGTTGTATCTGGCTGCCTGTATTCGAAGCTTTTGGGCTTCTTTCTTATCTTTCAGGAGTGTTCCATCCTGCAAATATGTTATGATAGGGTTGCGTCAGTCCCAAGTTAGGTTTACAGAGTGTACCTCGACCTGGTCTATTGAGGAATGGAGAAGAGTGACCACATTTTCCTTGTGGATATTTATGGTGGCTACCGCTAGCTTGACGAGACCATCCGCTTTGGTATTTTACGCCCTGGTATCTGGTCGAGCTGACATTCATCGAATTCTGGCAGTAGCTTATGGATTTCTGACTGGTACTTGTGTAGTCTATATTCTTTGATTTGGAAAGTCTAGTGACTTGGTTCACCACGAGCTGAGAATCGAAGTGGAGGATGAGTCGTCGAGCGCCATATTTGAGGGCTAACTTCAATCCTGCAATCACAGCTTCATACTGGGCCTCATTGTTAGTCATCTCGGAGCATCATATGGACTAGAAAATTACTTTGCCCGTAGGAACCTCGAGGACGAGTACCAATACCGATCTCTATGCATTAGATGTGTCGTCGGTGTAGAGGACCCAGAGGTTAGAATATGCGGAAGCACGGGGTGCCACTGGCTCTACTTCAGGCATTATTTTCACGCTGAAATCGGCGGCAAAGTTTGCGAGCACCTACGACTTTATAGCAGTTCGCGGTTGGTATGTTTTATCGTACTCGATTATTTTATGGCCCATTTGGCCAACCTATCTGATAGCTCGGGTTTGTGTAGGATCCCCCTGAGGGGGGAGGTTGTCACCACCTTTATGGGGTGAAATTGAAAATATGGTCTAAGATTTCGTGAAGCTACGACTAATGCCAAAGCTAGATTCTCAAAGTAAGGGTACCTTATTTCGACATCAATTAAGATTTTGCTGATATAGTAAATCAGAGATTGCATACCTTTATTTTTGCGGACCAAGATTGCACTTACCGCGACTTTGGAGACGGCTAGGTAAACCAGGAGGAGTTCGCCCTGGTTTTCCTTGATGAGTAGTGGCGGTAAGGACATATACACTTTTAGTTTTCTCAAGGCGTGGACATATTATGAGTCACTATAGCCCGTGATCTTTATTTAGTACATTGAAGAATTTATGGCATCTGTCTGATGATCGTGAAATAAACCTCAGCAGACGGCTATTCGTCCTGTCAATTTCTGCACCTGCTTCTTGCTAGTTAATCCGGTTTCTTCGATGGCCCTGATCTGATCCGAGTTGATTTTGATACCCTTTTATGACATCAGAAAACCAAGGAACTTTCCTGAGGTTACGCCGAAGGCGCATTTTTCGGGATTCAGTTTCATTCTGTATCGCCTCAATATCTCGAAGGCTTCCTTCAGATGACCAATATGATCATCTTTCTTTTTTGACTTCACTAGCATGTCATCGATATAAACCTCCATGGTCTTACCGAGTTTTTCTTTGAACATCTTGGCGACTAACCTTTGATACGTCGCCCCTGCATTCTTGAGTCTGAAAGGGATGACTTTGTAGTAGTACGTTCCTTGGTGAGTGATGAAAGTGGTTTTTTCTTGGTCTTTTTCAGCCATTAGGATTTGGTTGTAGCCAAAATAATTGTCTAAGAAGCTTAGTAGTTCATGTCCCACAGTGCATCAATGAGCTGGTCAATGTGTGGTAATGGAAAGGAATCTTTCGAGCATGCTTTGTTCAGACCACTGAAGTCGACACACATCCGCCACTTCCCGTTCTTCTTTTTTACCATGAACATATTGGCGACCCACTGAGGATATTCTGATTCTCAGATGGAGTCGTTAGCGAGCAACTTATCAACTTCTTTGTTGACCGCCTCATTGATGGTGGCATTGAATTTTCTCCTCATTTACCGTACTGATGGGTAAAGAGGGTCAACATTCAGCCTGTGTGTAGTGATGTCCCTTGGGATTCCTGGCATATCTGAATGGGAAAAGGCAAACAAATCAACGTTGTTAGTTAATAACTCGTGGAACTTACTTGGTTCTGAGAGTTGTGTCCAATATAAAACTTTTTCACTGGCGGTGTTGTCCAGTTGAACGGGGTCGAGGTCTTCTACGGTTGCCTTGCCGGCTTCTGTGACATCCGGGTATTAGATAGCCTCTATTTGTATGTCTGGCTTGGTTCCCGATATGGCTGATTTCTATGCTTCTGCACTTTTCCCCTTTAATTGTTGGGTGTGTGTGCAGTCCTGGGCGATTTGGTAGCATTCTTGGGCAGTGCGTTGCTCACCCCCGGATGCTGAATATACCTCATAGGGTAGGGAATTTGATTACTTAGAAACTTGACGATACGACTCGCATGGCGTGTATCCATGGACGCCCTATGATGGCATTGTAGGCTATTTCCTGGATCATGGCGTTGAACGTCGCTTCCAGGGTGACTCCTCCCGCCAGAACGGGTAATACTATCTCTCCGGAGGTTCGTTCCACTGCATTATTAAAACATGTTAGTGTTATGCAGTGTGGTATTATCTTTTCCTCGAGTCTCATCTGTACGAGGGCTCGTGGATGGATAGTACACGCACTGCTTCCCCCATCCACCATTATTCCTTTTACATCAGTATCTGTGATACCTAGAGTTATAACCAAAGCATCATAGTGATGGAAAGACAAACCGTTGGTATCTGACTTACCAAAGAAGATACTATTGTCGAGGTCGTCATACAGTTCTTGAGCGACTGTCTGCTTGAGTTTGTGTGTGGAGGTGAATTTCACATGGTTGATTACTGAATCAGCGACGCCACCAATGATCATCTGTATGGTACGAGCTGGTGAAGGGGGATTTGGGGGTCTTTGAGGTTGATCGCGTCTGCGAGCGAAGTTATCCGGTCCTCGATCGCTCATGCTTTGTTTAGACCACTGAAGTCGACACACATCCGCCACTTCCCGTTCTTCTTTTTTACCATGAACATATTGGCGACCCACTGAGGATATTCTGATTCTCAGATGGAGTCGTTAGCGAGCAACTTATCAACTTCTTCGTTGACCGCCTCATTGATGGTGGCATTGAATTTTCTCCTCATTTACCGTACTGATGGGTAAAGAGGGTCGACATTCAGCCTGTGTGTAGTGATGTCCCTTGGGATTCCTGGCATATCTGAATGGGAAAAGGCAAACAAATCAACGTTGTTAGTTAATAACTCGTGGAACTTACTTGGTTCTGAGAGTTGTGTCCAATATAAAACTTTTTCACTGGCGGTGTTGTCCAGTTGAACGGGGTCGAGGTCTTCTACGGTTGCCTTGCCGGCTTCTGTGACATCCGGGTATTAGATAGCCTCTATTTGTATGTCTGGCTTGGTTCCCGATATGGCTGATTTCTATGCTTCTGCACTTTTCCCCTTTAATTGTTGGGTGTGTGTGCAGTCCTGGGCGATTTGGTAGCATTCTTGGGCAGTGCGTTGCTCACCCCCGGATGCTGAATATACCTCATAGGGTAGGGAATTTGATTACTTAGAAACTTGACGATACGACTCGCATGGCGTGTATCCATGGACGCCCTATGATGGCATTGTAGGCTATTTCCTGGATCATGGCGTTGAACGTCGCTTCCAGGGTGACTCCTCCCGCCAGAACGGGTAGTACTATCTCTCCGGAGGTTCGTTCCACTGCATTATTAAAACATGTTAGTGTTATGCAGTGTGGTATTATCTTTTCCTCGAGTCTCATCTGTACGAGGGCTCGTGGATGGATAGTACACGCACTGCTTCCCCCATCCACCATTATTCCTTTTACATCAGTATCTGTGATACCTAGAGTTATAACCAAAGCATCATAGTGATGGAAAGACAAACCGTTGGTATCTGACTTACCAAAGAAGATACTATTGTCGAGGTCGTCATACAGTTCTTGAGCGACTGTCTGCTTGAGTTTGTGTGTGGAGGTGAATTTCACATGGTTGATTACTGAATCAGCGACGCCACCAATGATCATCTGTATGGTACGAGCTGGTGAAGGGGGATTTGGGGGTCTTTGAGGTTGATCGCGTCTGCGAGCGAAGTTATCCGGTCCTCGATCGCTCAGTAATTCTTTCAGGTATCCCTAATTTAGTATTCTTACCACTTCATATTGCATGCCTATGCAGTCTTTGGTTTTGTGTCCTCTTTCCTCGTGGAATTCACATAGAACATTCGACCTCCGAGTGCTCGGATCTAACTTCATCTTTTGCGGCTAGTGCATCTTTGTGCTGAGCTTTTCTAGAGCATACACTATTTCTGAAGGAGAAACACAAAAGTTATGGGCAGACAACAGTTGAGGCATACCTCTTTCGCTTCGAGATGGCGCGGTGTGTTGAGGCGTGGCGTTTGCATGTCGTAGAGGAGGTACGTTAGATGTTCCAATACAGGGTTGGTGCCTTTCTCGATTGAAACAGGATAGTTGTTCCCTTCCACCATCGTTGCAGCGATATCTCCTTATTTCGATTTGGACCGATGTTAGCCGTTGGTTCGAGCAATTTAGGTCATCTTCGCCTGCCCTTACTTCGGTACAATATGCATTATGGATTTCTTCCCATGTGGTGGGAGGGTACTTCATGAATCTGTTTAGCAGCTTTTGGTTGCTTTTGACCCGTTTCTGTTTAACCCATTTTGAAAAGATGCTACTGCCATACCTTCTGATACGTTTGGCAGGCTCATTCTTACCCTGTTGAATCGGGCTAGGAAATCCCAAAGTCCCTCGCCTATCGTCTTCTTGATGGTGAAGATGTCATTTATCCTGGCCTCTGCCTTTTTCGCTCCCCCCGTGATAGGTGACAAATTTATCTGCCATTTCTTCGAATGTCGATATCGATCGTGCTGGAAGTTGGGAGTAACATGTCAATGCTCCCCCTGTAAGAGTTTTGCTGAAATTTTTTAACAGCACCGATGGAACCTATTTTTTCGATAGATCGTTGCCTTTTACTGCAGTAACATAGTGGATTAAGTGATCTTCCGGGTCTGTGGTGCCATCATGTATTTTCAAATATGGCGGTATTTTAAAGGTTTTCGAAATAGAGTGGGAGCTGCCCCTTGACTGTATTGCTATTCGACGAGTCAGCCTACGTCGCGTTTTGGTAGCAACTTTGGAACGCCCGATATTTTATCTACCCTTTCCTGATGCTCTTTCATTTGATCGCGAAGCGATTTGTTCTCATTTTCCATCGCTTCATTTTCTTTAAGATGGTTGCAGGTGCATCATTACCTCCATCAATGACAGTATGAGTGTTACCTGCACGTGGAGTTTCTGGCTCATCGGCGACAATTGTGTTTCTATGCAGGAATTGTGCCTCCGATATCTCCTTGAGCGGGTTTGTCGAGTATGTTGCTCAAGGTGTTTGTCAACCACTCTTCTAATAGCCTTTTCACAAGTAGTGGTGCTTCTCCTGCTGCGAATGTAGAGGTTTAACTCTCGCGCAAGACAGTCATGCCTTTGTGCGACGGAGGGGGGGGGGAGGGGGAGGCAGGAGTGAGATCTCTCCCTCAGGTGTAGCACTTGGCTTTGCATTTTTATTGTCTTCATACCGGCCTCGTTGAGGGAATTTAAGAGGTTGTTCGTGACACCTACTATCGCCTTTAATCTTGCTTCTCCCTTTCCTGCCATTGTATGCATTTGCGAGGCTGAGGAGAGGTAATTATTTCTTTCGAGGATCTAGACGAAACAAAGATCTCAGCTATAGAAATCTCCACAGACGAAGCCAAATTGTTTGACTAAAAAGATATTGAAATCTTTTCAAATAAATCAATTAAAGAAGATGAAGGGGTAAATCTTAGCTAAGTATAATAATCTTTAGAACAAAAGATATACAAGATGAATACAAAGGATAATATTCCTTGACCTTCTCAAGAATGATCGAACAATATTGATATTAATCGTTTTGTAAGCAAGTGGTTACAACAAGTGTTCTTAGAGTATAGAAGAATCCCCCTCTCAAGTTGTCTTTACGCAATATATAAAAGGGACAAACCCCTTTTAAGCCCTAAAAGATAAATCTTATAGAATATTCAAAAGAACATTTCTATTGCCTCCTAATGGACAGTGGGGGACCTAGGATTTTGTAAAAGCGGGTTCAGTCGGAGAAGTCCATAACTAACATAAATGATATAAGTCGTATAAGCGGGTTCAAAAATAATTTCTATACAAAATTTATCTTGCTTTAGCCATAATTTATATATATACACAGTATTATTTTTTGAGGAAGCGGGTTCAGTTGAACCCACTTCTCTCCACTTGGGACCGCCCTTGCTAATGGACCTACACTACTACAAAAGTCGTACAGCCTTTTGTTCGCTCGTCTGTCGTCCCTTACAGGATGTCGAGCTATGGGGAGCTCGTCGCTTATCGTATTCATCAATAGTCGTGATCGTCTAAATTTGGACCCCTACAGTATTCTCTGAGGTTGTACATGTAAATTTTTATGATAATCATTAGTTAATAACTTATAAAAAATAGTAATTAATTGGTTTAAAGAATCTTTTACACGGTCAATATATATAACTTCAATTCTATTGAGTAACTAGTTGAGCAGGAAATAACAAAATCCTCGCCTCAAAAGATAAATACTCAACGATCACATCCATGTGGGAATTAATGCTTAAATATATAGAAGGATTTTCTTGTAAGAAGATCACTGGGTTTAACGATTTGTAGTGTGGAAAGGGAGGAATATTCAAGTAGCGAAATAAATAGTAGGCGAATTGAGAAAACAATATATTAATCCATTTTAGCAATATTGAGTACTTATGTTAATTACTAGAGGGTTATATTAGTTATTATTGGGATCAATTATGAGCCTTGAAATTTGTAAAGGTGAATCTTGTCTAGCATATAGTCCTAACAAAGTGGACGATGCACTCACTATGTTTGTCCGACATCACTTAGCCACCAGTAGTATGGTGGTCGTATAGTTAATGAATATAAATACACTAGTTAAATCTTTACTTAATTTGGCATTCATGAAAAACTTTAATTAAGGGAATTGAGGTGTTAAAAGTAGCGGTTTAACGACTTCACTTTTGTTTGGTCTTAATTAGAGGCATCTCGGCAGATAAATTTGGAATTAATTTTATACTTTCTTGCTATACTGACTACCGATAATAGTCATTTGAATAGGCAAAATATTTAGGGTAGCTACAAAAATCAGTTTATTTTAAGGAGTATTTTTTTATTAAAAGCGTTTTTCTCAAGAGTACTTTTGGTGAGAAGCAGTTTGTGTTTGACTAATTAATCTAAAAAATATTTTTTAGCAGCAATTGGTAGCCAAACTTTAAAAAACTGCTTGTAAGTGTATTTTTCTCAAAAATATTTTTGAAGATAAGTTACTTTTTTCTGCTACTCCAAAACTGCTTTTACTTCTCCTCAAAAATATTTTTCTTTCTTTCAAAAGCTTAGCCAAACATCTTAATTTTAGGAGAAAAAATGCTTTTGACCAAAAAAATGAGCTTTTGTCTCAAAAGAAGCTTGGCCAAATAGGGTATACATTTTGTTAAGGGTATTCTTGACAAGAAGAAAAGTCAAAACTATTTTTATTTTTACTTTTAGGTAGGAGCTACTTTTTTCTGCTTCTCAAAAAGTTTTTCTGTTTTTTGTCAAAAATATTTTTGTTCTTTCAGAAAAACTTGGCCAAACACCTTAACTTAAAAAAAGGTACATGTTAAAGAAAAAAAGTACTTTTGAACAAGGAAGAAGCTTGGCCAAGCAAGCAAAATCTTGTTATGCATAGTTGATTGGGATAGTAATGGCGCCAAGATCTTATAAGCAAGGGGATTTGGGGAAAACTATAAGTAGAAGAATTCATATACTGTTGATGTAGGGTTCTTTTTAGCAAAAATATACATATTAAGAGAAGGGTAATTTCATAATAAAAAAGGATAATTTCATAATTTGACTTTTAACTATATATGATCTTGTTTTTAATGTACTATTATAGATTATAGATTGTTTATTTATGGATATAATATGTCGCTCTTGCCAAAAAAAGAAAAGAAAGCCATATGTTATGAAACTCTATCATGAATGGGTTTCACATCACGGAATTATTACTGTTTAATTATCTGTTGCTAATTTTGCAAAAAGGCATAAATCTCCTAGAGGGAAATGTGTATTTGCATATATCCTCAGGAAAAGTTGTTCTGTGGATGGATAAGACATTATTGAAAGGGGAAAGAGAAAGGCATGATTTTTCTCTTTGGAAAAAGATCCCAATCATCTTATGTCATTTGAACCATAAGATGATTAATGGTTGAGATCCATTTAACTTTTATACTAATTAAAAAAAACTAAAATGATTGAAGTTTGCCTAACTCCACCATTAGGAATTAACCCAAGGTTACGTTTTCACTTTTTCCCCCTTTTAATATATCAAAATATATCTTTTATTTTTAGTAAACTAAAAGAGTATCTATGGAGATACAACGCTTATACTCCTCTAGTTTGTGGTTCACACTATAAAAAAAATAAAATAACGATGAACAAATTCTATAGATAAATAAAAAAATTCGTTATTAATCTGATTTAGCAACAGAATTGTAATAAATTATCAAATAATTTATTAACTACGAGCAATTTTATCAATTCTTGCAAGTGGGAGTCATTCCAAATTCTTTGAATAACGACTTGTAGGTGTTAACTTTAAAAGTGGAAGCCGCTCAAGGTAAACAACACGAGGAGTTTCCCATTCATTATTCGATACTTGCTTTAAGCCTCGAATTCACATAAAAATATCCTATTTTAAAAGGTCTCCATTCTAAATAATAACGTACTTTCATATTTCTACCTTAACCGTTGGTAGTGAAAAATACATAAAACCCACATCTTTTGTCACATTTGTATTATTAGGATTTTGATGTAAGGGTTATATCAATAAAAAGAAAGCTAGGGACATGTTTAAAAGATGAATGATCAATTTCATTTATATTTGATTATGCAATAAACACAATTTTTGCAATAATTAAACGGATAATTGATATACCTTTTTCTTTCAAAATTTTCAAGGCAATATATAATCCTGATAGTTAATTTTTCTTTCGAGCGTATATTGGAGGAGTATGTATTTGCATAGTCAAGTTAATATTGAAATCCATATAGGCATATACTAATTGTTTATACACTTTTATAAATATCGCTACGCTACATATTTTATTTTAGTAATTAATAGGAGTACCACTTACATTATGAGCATGTTTTGGAAGCTACTTAGAAATTGAAATTAGTATAATTGAGTATAATTACACAGTTTGGCATGTTTGTTTGGCCAAGTAATTACTTGGCCAACATCGAATTTAGATGTAATTGGAGGGGTGTAATTACACTTTTCAATTCTCAAGGGAAGGTGAGAATTGGTGGTAACTACACTTCGTAATTACAAGGTTATTTTTTATTTTCTTCCCTTTTTATTTTTTTCCTTTTTATTTTATTTTCTTTATAACTTTTTATTTCTATTATTTTAATTTTTTAATTTTATTTTTAATTTTTAATTTCTTTTAAAATTTAAAAATATATTTTTTCTTTGTACATTATTTATATTCCTTTACTTCTTGTTATTTCATGTAATTGCTTATAATTTATTTTTTATTTATTTTATTATTCTATTTTTTGAAACTACACCTTCTAATATTATAAATAACGAGTCATTTACAAACTTGTCATATAGTGAGTGATATAATTAAAGTGAAATTTTATTGTTGAATGTAGTTATAAACTTATTATGTTTCCTACTCTAAAGTTATAGTGGAACTTATTATTATTATATTGGAATTTGACATATGCTAAATAATTTTTTTTGAGATTTTGAAATTATGTTGTATTCGTGGTCCTAATTTACTTGTTTTAATAGTATGGCTCACGTCGCATGTTGTTCATTTTAGTTAGAATTGATAAATTCAATTCGTCTATCATTTGAATAATATTATGATATTATATTTATAAGTATTAATTTATTTTATCACATATGAATTCTATGATATTCTTACAATAAAATATATTTTTTAATTTTTTGTAAATATCTAGACTAAATATTATTAATTTAATATACATACAAATATTATTTAAAATATTAGTTATAAATATATGATTACTTATTAATATATATTCACGAAAAATATACATCTTAAATATCAAATATAATATCATTTATATTATTAAAATTTATAGGCATATATTTATTACATTCTTTTAAGTTTTGATAATTACTTAATTTAAAATTTAGTTTAACTATATAATTATATTTGTGCAACCAAACAGTAAACTTATATTTACATTGTAATTATATTATAACAAACAAATAGATAATTACTAAGCTATACATGTTATGAAATAATATAAAGACAAGAACAATAATGCAAGAATAAGAACAATATAGAGAGAGAATAGGGAGAGAGAGAAGTATTCTTATTAATACTTGGGGTGATTTACAATGGGGTAAGACCCCTCTATTTATAGGAAGAGGAATGACTTAGCTTTAAGCTAAAACTCTTAGACATTCACTCTAAATAGACTTCTATTTTATAACACTCCCCCTTGAATGTCGATTCAATAATGTGCCTCATAAAACCTTAAAACCAAAACCCATTGGGAAAAATTAAAGAAAGGAAAAAGAGTACACATGTTTGAATATGCGCCTATTGGTTGCCTCGTTAAAAACCTTGCAAGGAAAACCCGGTGGGACAAAACCTTGTAAGGGAAAAAGAGTGCAACGCGCATTAACTCCCCCTAATAAGAACATCAATTTATATCCTTGAGCATTTGCATTCCAATCTTGTGCATCATCTTCAAAACGATCTTTGGTAGACGTTTGACAAATCAACCATATTGACTTGAATAAATATTCCGCACCTTGAAATCATCATTCTTGATAGATATGAACATCTCCATATAATGTCGTGGAATAACTCTTCAATATCTCCATAGATGCATTCTCAATGCCATCATGCTTATAGTTATAGCAAGATACATACGTACACAAATTGTACTAAGGATGTGGTACTTCAGGACCAAGAATTGCATATGCTTCAAGCAACTTAAATCTTTCAAGTTAAGTCATATAAGCCATATAATAGACTTTAGATACATATCAAGTTTTCCATGTCATGCTAGACAAATAAGATATCGAAAACTGACTATACATACCTTTGACTTTTATACTTTCAAGCATTTGAACTATAGGTTCAAAACTACATGTCTTTCATATGGAATCAATTCTTCTTGAATTGTATCTCTTCCATTTAGTTACTTTCTTTGGGTCAGCAAATGCGTATAGCATGCTTTGCAATATGTTGCAATTGAATTATCCCTTTTATGAACTTCAGGTTCATATCATGATATTCGGGGATATACATATACAAATGATAATTCATCCCATGTAACCTTTTCTCAAGTGTTTATCATGTCTCCCCCTCATGTTAGTAAAGCTAACTTGTTTCCTCAACTTTGGAAAATCATCTTTGTGCATTATCATGTCAATATACATAACACATTAATAATAAGATGAAATTATTTGGTTCCTGACCTTGAACCACTTGTGAGGGGAGAATATACTCTCGTATACAACTTATATCAAACTGATATATATAACTTTGTTCTCACAAGAAACAGTTTAGTTATTAAGTGGAAGCACTCAATAATTATCTTGCTAAACTTACTTTGATATAAACCAACTTATCAAGATGAACTATCTTGAGTAGAAAATCTGGAAATTATGCTCGAAGTTAGATTACTGAGCGATTTACCTCGCAAGCACCGGCCAGGCTGCGGGTCAATAACAATTGCGCATGTAACCATATCATAGATGCATCATATGTGGTATACATGGCAGGTGAATGGGCCCATATTCACCTTTGATATTTCCAGAATTTATGGGCTTCAACCCGAACTCTTTAGTTGGTCAGTTCATTAATGAGAACAAGTGATACAAGAGAATTCGCAAAGAACTTTCTAGTTCTTTATTATTCACCTATGTGAATTTGCACATCATACATAAAATGAGATGGCTAACACGAATGTCAACTGAATAAATTATCAATATTGGTAAACTTCAAATTTACACCATGACATGTGCACTTATCAATAAACTTCGGGTTTATTATGACATGGGTTTTATACCAATAGATATCCAATTTATTGTGGCATTATTTCGTTTGTGTAGTACAAACTGGAGAACAAAGCGGGTAGCTTTTCATATACAAATTAACCCGCTACAAGTTGTAGTAATAGGAGATATCAAAGCCTTCCTTTATTTATAGTCTCAATATAATCAATCGCTTTCGCGTGTACTTTGGAAACTGAATAAGTTTCTTTGAGACTTACTACAGCACAATACTCAATTGTGTTTCTCCAACATAGTAATAATTGGCTCTTCTAGAGCTCTCAATTAATTTTGTACTACCACAAATTCATCAACATTCATGTGGTGAATATCTTTCTTAAAGAGAAAGTTATACCATTATGGTCATGTCAAACTTATATGCAAGATATGTTTCTTGCATTATCGTTGTCCTTTAATAGTCATATTTCCAAAATACTTTGGCGTACAATAGGTACGTGACCAACGATCATTCATGCCATATATCATCTCAAACCTCCTTCTAGGGGTGAGTGTGGTATCATCTCAAACCTCCTTCTAGGGGTGAGGGTGGTATATTTAATACCAATTTTATGTTCATATTCTTCCAATAATGAATATGTATTCGTGAATCAGATGTTGTCACATTCACTTCGGGGATATGTGATTTTGTTATCCTTTTCAAATCTATAAATGCGTCAGGCATTTGATTTGCTATTCTTTGCAAATGGATAATCTTTTGTGCCTCTTTCACAAATAGAGGTATGTGGATCAAGATGAGATAATGATGCATTTTTCCACAAAATTTCCCGTTTGGTTTCACCAACTTCTCCCCCTAATTTTGGGAAAAGTGTCTCACAAATTGACAGTCTGCAAATCGTGCAGTGAACAAATCTCCTGTCAATGTTTCGAGGTAGCGAATAATGGAGGGCGATTCAACCTCAACATATATTCCTAACCTTCTTTGCAGACCCATTTTGGTGCGGGATGGCGGTGCTAAAGGCACATATACTGCGCATCCAAAAATTCTTAAATGGGATATATTGGGTCCATGACCCAAAACCAATTGCAACGGGGAATATTTGTGTCAATTCGTCAGTCAGAGACGAACTAGCATTGCTGTATGTAAAATGGCGTGTCCCCAAACCGAAGTGGGCAGCCGACAAACTAAAATGCTGCATGCAAAATGGCATGAACCCAAACCAAAGTGGGCAGCCGACGAACTAGCATTGCTGCATGCAAAATGGCGTGACCCCAAACCGAAGTGGGCAGCCGACAAACTAAAATGCTGCATGCAAAATGGCATGAACCCAAACCAAAGTGGGCAGCCGACGAACTAGCATTGCTGCATGCAAAATGGCGTGAACCCAAACCGAAATGGGCAGCCTCGTTTTCATGAAGAATTCAAGATTATTCTCATCTATTGTCTCAATATGATATCCATTTTGAATGATATCTTTAAAACTCAACAAGTTCTTCTTAGACTTGGAGGAGAATATTGCATTCTCTAAGATAAACGTCGTGCCTTAGGGCAGAGTTACAGTTGCTCTTCCGGAGCCTTCAATCAATTTAATTCCCATGGTTTGACATACAAAAGAAATACACGAACATAAGAATAAATAAGTTCAATTCGTTTGTGTCACATAATATTTTCAAAATCTGCTGATGTCAGTTGACTAAATAAATCAGATAGTCGATTATATGTTTTCCATAATCGATTACTATGCAGTTTGAAAATTTCAGTTTAAGCACTTTCATAAAACAATCGATTGTTAAACACACACAATCGATTGTTGAACATTGACAATCGATTGTTAAACATAGACAATCGATTATTTGCTATTTTTGGAAAACTTCAGATCATACTGTCTTAAGACAATCGATTGTTAGACATAGACAATCGATTGTTGGTTATTTTTGAAAAATTCCAGACCTCACTGTATAACGACAATCGATTGTTAGACATAGACAATCGATTGTGGATGATTTTTGAAAAATTCCAGATTACACTGTCTAACGACAATCGATTGTTAGACATAGACAATCGATTGTTGACTGTTTTTTAAAAATTCCAGATCACACTGTTTTAAAGACAATCGATTGTTGATCATTGACAATCGATTGTTTTGCAGTTTTTATGCGAAATATGAGATAACCGACTAGTTTTTCAGGTTAGTCGATTACCTCTACTGGAAAGTAAAAATATTATTGATATTTGAGCATATTGATACATTCTAAAGAACTAATACTAACATTATATTATGAATTAACTAATACGAGCTAATACTAATGGCTATTAGTTTATTCATTCACTAATACAAACAAATAAAATCAAACATCTCCATCTTCTTTCATCACGGATCCATCACCGATTAGGTGGTCTATCTTCCCCTCGGGTTGCTCAAAGAAGTCTGCCACATCCAAGTGGGTGATGTCAAAGTTGTCGTCAGAGACAAAATTCGTTTCAGGGCGTTTACTCTTTCGAGATGCTTGATAAAGGTCAACCAAAAGTCATGGTATACGGCAAGCCTTTGACCAGTGCCCGTTTTCACCGCAACGATAATATATAGTTTATAAACTATTTGCTTTTGGGTTCTTGTCGTATCGTGCTTGTGGCAGAGTGACCAACTTCAGGTTGTCATCTCTTCTTTAAGCCATTCCACAAGATAGGTGGATCCTTGACGGTGAGATATTCAATCTTCAAACCTTCATCAAGGTGATGGCGCAAGAAAATCAAGGCCTTAGTATAGTTTCAAACCTTCATCAAGGTGATGGCGCAAGAAAATCAAGGCCTTAGCATAGTTTTGGGTGGATGCATTATTTCTGTCTTTAATGGCGTCTCCAAGACCCGTAGCATCTAAGTGGATTTCAGCATCCAACACCCATGTCATATAGTTCTTGCCCGAAATTTCAAGGGCAACGAACTTTCTTTTCATAGTGTCAGTCATAAGACACATTACATCAAGAGCGTGTTCATACTTACGGGCTCTATTACAATTATCAAATTCACTTCAGGGAATGGATCATAATCGTGTGCTATACACAATCTCATGTCAAATTTTACTTTCATAAAGTGAAAGATTATTTTGAGAATCTTTATTATTCTCATCATCACAATAATGACGATTATAATTTCGTCTATTGCCACGTCCATGGTAATAATTTTGTCTTCTTTCAGACTTACCACATGCTGCTACCACATTCTCTAAAGTGAATGGAGCAAATTCAATTGGACGGAATTCTTTGCCACGTCCACATTCATTGATACCTTCATGGTAATATTTTAGTCTTCTTTCAGACTTATCATATACTGCTTCCACATTCTCTAAAGGGAATGGAGCAACTTCAATGGGACGGATTTTTAATTCTTTGCCCACAATCATACATGAATTTAATCATGGCAGGGCATAGAGATTTAACCACTTCATGTGGTTATAATTTCTTACAAACTCCATTAGAGTTATAATCAAACTTTGTTTGTATATTAAATCAAATCGTAGAATTTCAAGAATTTGAAAGGGAAAAGTAAATTACTTACCTTTAAGGTATACCAATTATATTTTCAATGTTTTCTTCCTTTTCTCCACTGATGCAGACGACGGCGGCTCCGATGCGGAGAAATTGACGGCGGCTTAATCTTCTTAAAGAGCTTCTTGAGACGGTAGAGTCTCGTGCTGATAACGTGTTATGAAATAATATAAAGACAAGAACAATAATGCAAGAATAAGAACAATATAGAGAGAGAATAGGGAGAGAGAGAAGTATTCTTATTAATACTTTGGGTGATTTACAATGGGGTAAGACCCCTCTATTTATAGGAAGAGGAATGACTTAGCTTTAAGCTAAAACTCTTAGACATTCACTCTAAATAGACTTCTATTTTATAACAATACAGTAATAATTATACCAATTCCACTTATAGTTGGCTTTCCAAACAGACCGTACAAGTATATCGGAGTACTAGTAATTTTCTCTCTTCTGGGCACGGCGCCCAGTAACCCTCTCAACATCCCAAAATGGCCGGAGACCTGTTTGAAGATTTGCCTCCTCCGGCAGCGCCACTAACTTCCTTCAATGGTTCCGCCGTCACTCTTACTGAGGCTTCGGCAGCACCACCACCACCACCGCAACCTCCACTACCGCCTCCTGCTCTGAAGAGTGCCCTCAAACGTTCCAAACCACCTGCAGAATCACAGCCTGAAAGTAGGTCAATTTTCTGTTCTTACCCATAAGAAGTTCGAACTTTCTAGGGTTTGTGTTCCAAGTATGATCAAATAGATAGGTGACTTGTTTAATTTTAAGTTCCTCTACTTCAATTCGGGTTGTTATGGTGCTCCTTTTTCGAATTTTCCAATCCCTCAGGTCAATTTTGGTGACGGACAAAAAAATTGAAATTGGGAGCTAGAAAAGGCTGCAACCTCAATCCAATTGTTGCGTCCTGTTACTCTAGTGATACAAACTGAAGCAAATTAGTCTATGTATGTAGGCTATATTAATTGAGAATATGTTTTAGGCTTTAGCACTACTACAGTAGGTAGCAGTGCTTTCTAGGAGTGGTTTAACCTTTCAGATATTTGTACCTTTAGGCTTTAGAAAATATACAGAACTCCTAATGCTTTTTATTTATATTTGCATCATTGGCCTGAGATGATAAATGGAGAAAGTGAGTATCCATATAGATCCAAATTGATTGGGATTGAGGCATAGTAATAGTCCTAGTAGTAGTAGTAGTAGTTGTGATTTAATATTGCAAAGAAAGAGGCCATACATACTATTTTATGATTGAGGCGTACTTCATGGATTAATCCATCCACTTTCTGTGATACATATTCTAGCTATTCATGTTTTGAGCATTTCTCTCGTTCATGGTCCTAGGCCTACAACTTGTTCCTTTTTTTTTTGTTGTTGTTTGGTGAATATTTGAGTTGGGTAAAGTATTGAGTGGCTGTTGATGACTTGCAGCTTCTGCTCCTGAAAAACGTTTGAGGTTTAAAACAACCACGGATGCCTCAGAGACGCAAGTTATTGAAGCCATGCAAAAAATAGCATCACATATAAAGAACATTCCGAAGTTTAGCAAAGCGTCAAAGCTTGCATTGCAGCTGATTCAGGCTGGCAGTGTAAAGCATGCAACTAGTGACCATTTCTTTGCCATTCTTGAAGCTGCAATGTCATCGCTTACCACCTGTAATGAGCCCTCTGTACGAG
Source organism: Nicotiana benthamiana (assembly GCA_034376525.1). NCBI lineage: Eukaryota > Viridiplantae > Streptophyta > Magnoliopsida > Solanales > Solanaceae > Nicotiana > Nicotiana benthamiana. The sequence goes on along the minus strand of CM067335.1, from coordinate 31,470,137 downwards.
CAGATTATCACGAGTTGTTCACAGAAGTGCAAGATACAATTGAAGTAAGCAGTGCATCATTTGTTTCAAGCAGTTTTGTTTGATTCTTCTTGTAGTGTAATTTATCTGATTGTAAATTTTTTCATATGCAGTGTTTTTCGAAGAAACAGCAAAATATGATAACTACATGGACCATGAGGGCGATGGTGGCTAATGACCTCTTCACCGATGACAGTTTCGTGGTATGCTTTCGTTTCATTTTATGTGCAACTTGCAAGCGCCTCTATTTCAGCAGAGTTCTATTTGGTTTTTTACTAAGAGTTTCATGCATTTTTATTCTGGAATTAGATCAATCACTTTGAAGGCACTCATTTTGTTAAGTATTATGAAAGCACTTTAATGAGAAGCTCTTGCTCACTTAGATTCCTTGCAATTTGATCTGATGTTGGATTATAGACTGCGTGCCTCATATTTAGTTCAGTGATATGTTGTATGAAGCTTCTGGATTTTTCAAATAGTAACACTTCCGCTCATGTAGGGTGTAAGGAGTCTGGAATTGCATGCTTGACTCAAAAGGAAATGGTTGTTGAAAGTCAAGAGAGTGTTAGGTTCTCCAACTGCCAAACATGTACTTTTACAAAGTTACCATTCTCAAAAAAAGAAGTTAATTTACAAAGAGAAAACAAGTGAGGTCTTGCAAACTATTTAGGTGAGAAAAGAAAGCTTCTAGTCTATCAACTGATTAAAAAAAAGATTTTTAGGTTGTCAATCTGTATTAGGGAGTCCATATGAAAGATGAACCCATTACAAGCGCATTCAACAGAGGCTCGGTGATGGCTGGAGAGTGACAGCATCATGATAATCTTACTTGCCATAAATTGAACATCGAGATAGAAGTATTACTGGTACATTTTGTAACTGAAATAAAATGTAGAACGGGTAGCTAGGAGACTAGATAGAGTATGATTTCACCTTATAGACACTTTTGCTTGGCTTCAATAGGCTGACTGCCAAATGAAATGAGCTCTACAATTTTGAGCTCGAGCTCGAGAACAATTGACACCCAGTTTAGCGAAGATCGAACAGCCTGTGATCCAGCTCAGCTTGGTCTTTGTCTGAAAGCTAGTCCCATAAGATTTCTTTACCTCAGAATGAGCCAATGAGGGGCTGTGCTTTAATAACAGATGCTAGGTTCGTAGGAGGCATTTGCGAGGTGCTGCTCGACCTTGTAGTTGAACCTAAAGGTTTCTTGATTCAATCAAATTTCTGGCTTGAAGCAGAGCAGTTTTATGTATGTTTGTTGTAAAACGAGAAGGATAGAACACCAAACAGAGTGCAAGTGACATTTGAATTGACTTTGCTAAAATATTACTGAACCTCTCATTTCACACCATTGAGCAAACTCTGTGGCAAAGTCCGCAATTGCTTAAAATTTGTCAGATTTAAGAGTTGATGAAGAATTTTATGAGTTTATTGTATCATAGCAAGAGGGGCTTAGATGCCGGTGTCTAAAAGCAATCATAATTAGCATGTTTTCAGAAGCAAAAATGGACATATGGCATCTTAACCTTTTGGTTTTGTTCCACATGCAAAATGAAAGATTAACAACCTATATGAAATCTGAAACTGCACCTTCTTCTCTTGGTCCTTTCCTCTATTTCCTTTGAGCTTATAATATATCTCTGCTGGGCAGTTGGCATGTCAAACAAACTGTTTTTAATTATGTGGTTAAATTGCATATTATTTTCTTATGGTGAAAGCACCTACATCACATCTAGGTGCCTGGCAACTTCTATGAGAAACACTCTGAACCTCTAAGTAGGTATTTCTTTTTCGCAAACATGGATAACATCAACTAGCACGTAAAATATTTATTGCTCCAATCAAGATTGATCTGAACTGCAAAAATTCCATTGGAATTTTTATGCTGGTTTAGGTTAGACTTGAAGAAGAGGTATCTTTAAAGCCATTGCATGATTTAGTGGGAAGATGCAAAACTGGATGCAAGTTGGGCGTGGTCTGGTAATTTTTTCTACTGACTTATCTTTAAAAGCAAAAGGCAAAACAGAAAAATATTGACACTCTGAACTGCCAGGAGTTGAAATATCACATCCCTCAGGTCCAAATGAGACTAAGAATAGTTTCAATGATCCTTATTAGTGGAGTTGTTGTGAGTTAATGCGATTTTAGTAGTTTTGACTGGTTAGCTTCCTTTATTCCATTTTATTATTTCGGCATCTTCTATTCCTGTTTATTGCAATATCTTTGACTCTCCAAGACGCTTCAATCATCTTATTGGATTTTTAGACTTCTAACTACAATGATTTCAGGACTCGCTCAATTTTGTATTGTTGATATCTGACCTATTTCAATAGAAGATCATAATGTTCTGTATACGGATAGCTTAGAAAATTTATCTCACCCACTATGATATTAACATGTTTGAATAATAATAATAATAATAATAACAATAACAACAGCAACAACTCATAATAATAACAACTACTCTATGCAAGAGCAATTCACTACTTAAGTTGAGAAAGTTACTCAGATCGTAAAACATTCACTACTATATAGCATTTTCAGTCTTACAATTGCTCTGTAGAAATTACCTTTATTCAAATTGTGGAATATAAGTTTTGTACCACAACTTGACCGACAATGTTATATGGTAGTGAGTGTTGGGCCGCTAAAGTCCAACATATCCACAAGATAGTGTTGCAGAGGTACGGATGCTAAGATGGATGTGCACAAGATTAGATAAGACTAATAATGACCGCATTCGCCAAAAGGTGATAGTAGCATGCATTAGGATAAAAGTAAAGAAGGTCGCTTGAGATGTTTTGGTCATGCGTCGACCAGTGTTTTGAAAAGCGAGCGCTTCATCGCTTTAAGCGAGGCGAAGCAGAAGCTGTCGCTTTTTCCTTACTGAGCGACAGGAGCAGCAGAAGCGATCGCTTCAGCCAAAAAAGCAAGAAGCGGAGAAGCGCTGCTTCTTAGAGGGGTCATTTTGGAAAAAACAGTTTGGGTCTTTGTTTTTGATATACAAAACAGACCCAAAGTGAAATGACCCTTCTTTGTCTTGCCAAAAATTGAACGTAGGGCTCCGGCCTCCAGGTAATTTTCTTCTATTCTTCTCCTTTTCACTTCTCTTATCCAGTTTTTCTCCTCCAGTGTGTGCACTAGGGCCGGCGTTGGTCCCCCCCCCCCCCCCCTCTTTTTTCTTCTTTTTAATTAATTTTAATATGTATTTTAGTTTATAAAATTAATTATTATTATATATATGTGTTATATTTTCAGTTTATTTATAAAATTCATTATTATATATATGTTATATTTTCAGTTTATTTGGTTAATTTTATATGCGTTTTCAGTTTATAAAATTAATTTTATATATATATATATATATATATATATATATATATATATATATATATTCAGTTTATTTGAATTTTTTAATGTGTATTTTAGTTTATAAAATTAATTATTATATATATGTTATATTTTCAGTTTGTTTGATTATGTATTTTCTTATATTAATAGGGATTTAAAAATGTCCCAAAGTTTTTAAACTGAATTTTTTGATTATTCATATTGTGTCTTTGCAAGGTTTACATTATGTTTTTCTAAAATTGTGCTTCACTTCAATGAAGCGTGCGCTTCGCTTCCCCATGTCACCTTTTTGCGCTTCTTGCTCTCAAAAACACTGGCATCGACCTATATATTGATCTGTATGTTTAAAATCATGGTGAATGAAGGTGTTATAGGTAGACCTAAAATTGCATGGAAGGAAGTTGGTCTCGAAAGATATGGAAGAACTAGATCATATGGATGAAATCTACTAGTTGGAAATAAGTGTTAGTCTTCTCTAGTTAGAGATATTCTAATATTATTATTATTGTTATTACTACTATTTATTTATAGTTAACTTATTTTTCACTTTTCTTGTTTGGTATGATGATGACATGAGTTGAGCTTAAATGAAAAAGTGATGATTCATAGTGCCAACTCCGACTTGTTTGGGATTGAGGCGTAGTAGTAGTTGTTGCTGTACTCACACCTTATCAATTCTGTGATGCTTATCTTCCCGTAGAAGTATCATTATTCGTCACCAGCAGATAGTACAAAGTAAAAGGCAAACAAGCATTTGATTATAGTGTTGGTAGTTGATGCGTTATTAGAGATCATGTGACACAACTGTTTCTGCTGTTTGTGTGTTAAGTGCTGTCACGCGTATATAGATGGAGTGTTCTACTCTGGTCCTAGCTTATCCTACATGAAGATCTACTATTCCAACTACTCTCTTGAGGACGATCTCAATTTCAATGACTACCCTCACCCTTCGGGGATTCTTTTGACTATGTCATCCATATTGCTAATCTAAGGCAAGCAAATAGAGACAGGTTGTTTTCATCTGGTCACATGACCAGCACATGTGCAAAATCCCTTTAGGCTTGGTGGTCTGATGGTTTGGAGAGAAAAAATTCTCGCTTTTGGCCTACTTGAAGGATGTTTTTTGTCAAGAGTGATACTTATGAACCAATATTTGAGGGGCATTGGTCAAATTTTGTTACTCTGCTATAAACAAGTCCTTAAATTTGTTTCCTCCAAACAACAACAACCCAGATAATCCCAGTTATCTGTAATTCTGATAGTTTTAAATCTTCTGTTTTTTTCTCTGCTGTGTTGCACTCCAGTTTTCAAAAGCAACTGGGAGAATTAAAGAAGCAATTTCAAATCTTCCTGTTGCAACTGAAGATGATGATGTAGAAGAGGCTGCTTGTTTGGAAGAAACGACCGAAGCTGTGAATGAAGATGCCCCGACGGGCAATGAAGAAGAGAGTGATCCATTTGGACTTGATGCTTTGATTCCGAGCACATCAAAGAAAGACGACAAATCAAAGGGGAAGAGGGTGACCCCAGCTAAAGCAAGAAAAGGAGAAGAAGAAGAAGAAACCAAGAGATTCCTGAGATCACAGCGAGAAGCCTTGATTTCCTGTTTAGAAATTGCCGCGAACCGTTACAGAACCCCATGGTCGAGTATCTATGGACTATTAAAGCTTTGTTATGTCCTTCAGCTTATTAAAATGTCAAATACGCTATTATCTTACGATTTCTCATAGGTTGTTACTTTTATTTGTCAGGTGCCAAACAGCTATTGACATCTTAGTCAAGCATGCATTTGATAATATTTCAAGGTTCACCTCCCAACAGAGGGATGCTATTGGAAAACTTTGGGCTTCTGTCCGTGAACAGCAAGTTCGGAGGAAGCAAGGGAAATCTGTGTCTGGGAAACTTGATGTAAATGCTTTCGAGCATCTCCAGGCAAAATATGCAACTGAGAAGATCAGCATCCGGCGTGCTGTTGGAGGCAGTGGGGATCGGAAGTGTCAACAGTGGCTTGGTTGATTTGATTTCTATAGTAATGCAATCTAAAGCAAGGCACATCTGGTTGCAAAATTAGTCTTTGTTAGTTATGATTGTATTTTCTCTGAGAAAGAGAGTCAACATTTGTGCAAGTACGTGAATTCCATGGTGAGCAAAAAGTGAAACACTACCAACCTTTTTTTTGTTCCCTTGTGTCCTAGTGAAATATTACACCGTTAGGTGTTGAAAATACTTTTAACATTCCTATGACTAATGCACTGCCATCGTCTCATTAGTCGTTACTAGGGGTGGCAAAATGATTAAAAGAAAACAATTAATCACCCATATACCTGTATTATCCATTAAAAAAGGATTGGATAAATAATTTTTAAAAAAAGGATCAAATACGGATAAAAGTTATATTATCTATTTAGAAAATGGATAATTAATGGGTCTAATTTTTACATTTGTAAAGTAAAAAAGTGGGGGTTCTTCAAGTTAGGGAGACTAGAATTTTCCTAAAAGTGATCATATGCAACAAGTCATGGATAGTATGGTTACTTCTATATTATTCGATTAATCGGTTTTTTATCCGTATTAAATATTGTTATGTCTTTCATTACCCATTAACCATTTTCGACGCGAATCATACCCGACCCGATTCGCTAGTTTGCCACTCCTAATTGTTACTATTGGAATTGTATTCGGTTGTTGCATAGAACATGGCATGCTTTACCAATATGAGGAACTTCATATAGAAGGTGCTAGAGTTAAATTGAAGGTAAGATAACCTAATTAAATATTGAAAATAATAAGATTTCCTGTTTCGAAAAGAATAACACTATTGGCAGTTGTGGGGCTGAAACATACTTTAAACATTTGTAACTATAAAAAATGTGAAATCCAGTAATATTGAATAATCAATCTTCCTATATATTTTTGGGACGAATGTACTGAAAAGAAAACTTTTGGAGGGGGAGAGTAATAGATGAGAAGAAGTCTTGTACAACAACAATAAAGAAAATATTTTGGGGGACTTGGGGCAGAACTCAAAATTCCAAAAAAGCTGGCAAAGCAAAATGTCGATTTACGCAATTGCAAACAAAAGATGGGGAAAAATGTGTGAAGATATCAAACTACATGGGGAGCCAATGCAAAAAATAAAACCCTAAACCCTAATCTCCAACCACACGCCTCTCTCTATAAATTTGCTAAAACCCTACTTACAATTGTCTCCAAAATCTTCTTCTGCACCCAAAGGTATGTAACTTGTCTTCTCTTTTCACCAATTGGTTACTTTCAGCGTCTCCTTTTTTATTTTATTTGTAATCCCTATTTATGAGAAGAAGCACATATCGAAGGCTTCACAGTCAGAAATTTGAGAAACACTGTGTGAGCTCAAAACTTGTGCTATATCAAAATTTCATATAACTAATCCATTTATTGCTGTCCTCTTGATCTGCATTTGTTGCAATTACTCAGAAGGATTCGTTATGTGATTGACATTTTTGTTATACTTCATATGGAATATATTTTTTGAATCTGAATTTGTTTTCACCACACTGTATTATGTATTTAGAATTTAAGGTAGTGGATATGGAGTAAGAATGCACTCATTACCCCTTTTTGACAGTTAATGCGAAATTAGTATAAATTTAAAATATTTTGATAAATTTGTATATATAGGCTGAGCCGAAATCTGCGAGTTTATGCTTCCAGATAACTGTATTTACCCCTGCTTTGGGTATTATTTTCATTGCAGTGTTCTGTTTTGATGTTGCCGTAGCAAATGTGGGCACTTTCACAGCTTAGGATGTTTTGTTGTTATCCGCAACACTAGTTTAGAATTGTTGTGACTGATATACAAATGTTGTGAAAAAAATGAGCATGGGTGCTGTCTAGTTTATCATCCAGTTATGCTGAGTGGTAGAATTTGTATATCTGATATCTTTCTCTTTGTAGAGATGCTATAAGTTTGTATTCCTGTTGTTGGTCAAGTTTTTGAACATATCTTCTATTTTAGATGATTATTTTATTTGCAGGTTTTCTTAAATATGATAGTGTGCTTTGGGTCTGTATATAGAAAAATATAGTAGTTAGGGGCGGATTTAGGGGGGTTACGGGGTTCACCCGAACCCCCTTTGCGGAAAATAACACTGTACCTATAAGTCAAATTTTGTTTTGCATCTCTATGTATTATATTTTGAATCCCCTTGCCAAAGCCCAAAAATATAGCTTAGTGGTCATGGGGCTTTATACCCTTTGTGAGGTTGCTAGATTAATTCCCACTAGCCAAAGTCCTTTTTAATTTTTTCCTTTAGCGGAAATCCTTCCTCCGCCATATATAGTAGTTGGAGGATATGCTGATGAAAGAAATTTTGATATGAGTATGTTTCTTGATTATACAATCATTTTGGATAAGTTTGCAAAAAAGGTTGTTATTACGTATGTTTTTTTTCTTTTGTTCAGATAGTTTGTTCCTCTTTTTTCCCCTTCCTTTTATCATTCTTTTTCCCTTTGTTTTGTTTTTTTGTCATGGAAGGTTATTTGAGAACCTTTTCTTCTATCATACTAAATAGTCTTTTAGCGTGTATTAACTGGTGTATGCATGTTATAATTCAGGTTTAAAGTAATTATGGCGAAAAATCCAAAGGTTTTCTTTGACATATTGATTGGCAAGGCCAAGGCTGGGAGAGTTGTGATGGAACTGTTTAAAGATAAGACTCCTAAAACTGCTGAAAATTTCCGTGCTCTCTGCACCGGGGAAAAAGGGATTGGGCAGTTAGGGAAGCCATTACATTACAAGGGCTCGGTGTTTCATCGTATCATTCCACACTTCATGTGCCAGGGTGGAGATTTCACCCGAGGAAATGGGACTGGAGGAGAATCAATATATGGTGCAAAATTTTCTGATGAGGACTTCAGTGTGATGCATACTACTCCCGGCCTTCTTTCAATGGCAAATGCTGGACCAAACACCAATGGATCTCAGTTCTTTATCACCACAGTACCAACGCCTTGGCTTGATGGGAAACACGTCGTATTTGGCAAAGTTGTAGACGGCTATAATGTTGTCAAGGAAATGGAAAATGTGGGTTCAGATAGTGGGAAAACATCATGCACTGTCTCCATTGAAGATTGTGGTGAGCTAAAGGAAACTAAGTGAGGAGATAATGTAGTTTTTGAGCAACATGTCATGGCACTGGAGATTTACTCACCTAGGCTGTGTAAACATTATATATGCAGGTTTTTTAAACGAGCTGCTATTATTTGTAGAGGTTTGCAAAGTTATGTAGTTTCATTCAATAATTGGTGCAGTAACATTGTATTTTGCTTCTTACCTTTCTAATTCCCTTCACTTGGGAATATACTCCAGATTATGTTCTAAAATTGAAGGAGCCTTTCCTTGATTTCCCTGTAATGGATTTTTTTGTCTAAATTTTGTGAGCAGAGCAGAGTTTATTTGGTAGGATACTGGAAACACTATATGTATAATAACAGTGACAGACAAATTAATAGAGACTAGTATTCGTGCTCGCATGTTGCGCGGTGAATATTAAATATAATTTTTCATAAGAAAGTATTACTTCAAAAATATGGTAGATAATAAGCAGCATGCAAATACTATTATTTTATGAACATGTAAATGAACCGTCAATATATATATGGAATGGAAAATAATAATAACGCGAATTACATCACAAAACCTTGCGGCAACTGGCAACCACAATGAGCCTTTACAATTTATGTTTTCACATTGTGTCTGAGTATAGTAATATGAGCCACGTGATTTTTGCCCTATATATGAATTACTTTCAAAAATTTTAAAATAAAATAATTTTGTTAATTTGCAATTGTTGTGAATTTCGTGTTATTTTTCTTGTATAATAACGCGAATTACATCACAAAACCTTGCGGCAACTGGCAACCACAATGAGTCTTTACAATTTAATGTTTTCACATTGTTTCTGAGTATAATAATATGATTCACGTGATTTTTGTCCTATATATGAAAGTACTCCCAGAATTTTTCAAATAAAATAATTTTTTAAATTTGCAATTGTTGTGAATTTTGTGTTATTTTTCTTGTATTATTTGTATTTGTTTATGCATGTTTATTTGTTTAAATAAATAAAAAAAAAATATGTTGCATTTGCATATACAATTCAAGTTTACAATTAGAAGTAATTAAGTTTAATTACTCCTAATTAAGTTAGAAGTAATTAAATTTGGTCATTTTTGGATTTTTGATCGGTTGAACCACACTGCCTTAAAGTCTTCGTCCTCGAGGCGTTGAGAGGCCGTATCTGTAATACCAGGTATTTTATTTTAATTTGAAAAATAATTAAAAAAAAAGTCAGCGGGCGAGTGAATGCCGTTTGAATTTTTGGTCAAAATAAGCCGATCCACTTTCGGCGGTGTCTTAAACCGTTCTTGCCGAGATAGCCTTAGAGTATCTTTCAGTTGTCGAAAGGCTATTTTCGTAAAATAACAGACAAATTTGTGAAGTGTCATAAAATAATCCTTCTCGGCCTCAAAATTTATGTGAAATTGAGAAGGGACCACATTTGCAAAAATAGCCATTTGGCTGAAAGTGGCAAATAGGGAAATGAATCTCTCCGTTTGTTTTTGAGTTTGTAATTCTTTTGATACAATATGCGGGTTGTTTGATTTTCGAGTCCGTATGTTGTCTTTTCGTCAAATTTTGATAGTTTGGTCAGTTTTAAACCATTGTAATTAAAGTTGGTTTTATTACGTAAGATGAAAATTTCAAAAAAATATTTTATTATTGATTACCTTTTATGTGTTCGAACTACGCAAGGTCTGATTCATGCGAGGTCATGATACATAGGCAATCTCCATAACATTCGACCACAAAAAAAAAGGAAAAAATATCGAAAAAAAGAAAGAAAAAGAAAAAAAAAAGGTGTTGTTAATAATGAGGACCGTTTGAGTCCATTCTAACCTGTTTTGTTTTGAATCGCAAAGAGAATTAAGGTGGTTGGTTTGTGGTTTTGAAATGACAACTCCTCCTGCTGCTGACACTAAAGACCCACATGCTGCTAAGCTTTCTGTGCTATCAGAGGTTGATCTTGAGAACGGGTCGACAGAAGGAACCCAAAAGCAATTTTTTAAGAATGATGTGATGAAGACTTGTGAAATTCCTAGTGTTGTTGATGCAGAACTTAGTGGCTAAGATGCCGTGCTTGGTAATTGGGAAGATACTTTATTTCTTGGTCAGCCGGAGTATAATTTTTGGTGGTTTATTTTGTTGTCATTGTTGTTGTCCGGGTTATTTCAGGGTTGTAATCCGGATATTGTCTTGTGGTCAAACCCTCTTATCCTTTCATTTGGTCTAGCTTGTTTAGTCGTGGTGGTTTGTTTAATGTTGTCTAGGTTTATTTAGGGTTGTAACTGTTTGTTTTGTTGTTTAAACAGTTTTACCGTTTGTCTAATGCAAATTCTGGTTTTTTTTATCTCTAGTCTTCTTCTTTGTTTAGTTTTCTTTACCCTTTTATTTTGTTTTTGTTCAACGCCTATTCTGGTGATATGACATGCGCGTGTAGTTAGGCCTAATCTTAAAGGTTAATCATAAAACCATTGGGATGTGATCAAGACATTTAAAGGAAATAGGAACGGTTTGAGATCATTTGAAGCCCAAACCATGTGAAACTGGGGCAAGTACAACATAAAGAAACCGCAAAGGCATTCTGGCCTAATTGACATGGGGGTCGTCCGTGGTAATAAAAATGATAGTGTTGCCCAACTATGTTGTGGGTGGATGGGGCTATCAAGCCTGACATGATCAGAAGATGAGGCGAATGTTTAACTATGTTGTTTGTGCTTGGCATATTTTGGAGATTGGAATGGTGAAAGCATTTTATTCTGTTATCCAGACACTTTATCCTTCTTTAACCCTTTGAGCCTTATTCTTTTTCTTTCATACCTCTCTTTCGGAATCTTTAGCAAAGGTTAGAAACACAAACGTAGGAGAAAAAGGAAAAGAAAAACAAAGAAAAGAAAACAACAAAAACAGAAAAAAGCATCAAAAGAAAAAAAGGATAAAGAAAAGAAAAAGAAGGGAAAAATATTATGTGAAAAGGAAAGAAAAAAGGAATTGGGAACTACGTTTGACCCGATTCCTCAAAGAGGATACGTAGGCTCTTCACAGCTCGGTCATAGTGTAACAAAAAATTAAAATATCCCCAAGAAAGAAACTGGGGCAGTTGTAAATAAATCTAGTTTCAAAGGTTGAAATTTAAACTCAAATTGATGTGTTTTTGAGCCTTTTATACACTTTCTTTCTAGCCTTATCCAAAATCCCACATTACGGTCCAAAGAAAGACCTTCTGATCAGTCTTCAAAAGATGACAAGTCAGACAAATAAGAGAGTCTTACCGGGGAACATAACACTCTGATCCCCAGCGTAAAAGCCTCTGATCCCCACTAGAAAAGAAATATGAGAGAGTCTTAGCAGTAACACCCCAATCCAGTTGAAAAGCAATACAAATGAGAGAGTCTTATCGGTGAAAACCTTCACGGGCACCATAAGGTGATGAAAGCCGAGAGAAAAACCAAAATGAGAGAGGCTTGATAGTGAAACCCTTCAGGCACTACAAGTCGAATAAAGATTGAGATTCAGATGAAAATCACCAAACGGAAATTGTGAAAGACGATTAACAACGGAGGATAGACCACGTGTGCATGTCATGACCATTAGAGTCCGCATCCGTGTTTGTTAGGTTTTTATTTTATAGTTCCTCTTGTTAGAGAGTCATCTCTTTCCTTTGTCTTTTATTCTATTCCTTTTATCTTTTTCCTTTCATCGAAAAATCCCTCAGTAGAGTCTGTTTGGTCAGAACAAGTGAGAAATGACTTCAAAATCTGATATCAGCTTTCCAATTACGCAAGACGAGATCTGACTAGTACATCTAAGTAGCATAGTCAACAAGGAATAAGTGCGATGCCATTGATAAGAAAGATACCCCCAGCTAGAAGAGATTGAAAAAAGGATGGACCAATGTCAAGAGAGATATCCTCGCCGAAATCAAAGGTTATAGACCTCAAGGCCAAGGCCTGTGGACAAATCAAGAAAAAACAACGCAGAGAGCAATGGGCATGATTCGGGAAATTCCTATGAGACTAAAAGGTTGGGGAATTGCCAGTTTCCGAGCAAGGCCACAAAAGAAGAGGGATATCCCCAGCAGAAAAGATTATTTCAGTGACACAAATGAACAAAGAAAGTGGTTTATCAGCAAAACATTGCAAAATCCTCAAAGAGAATCAGCTGTCATGGAAACGATATATGGTCAGATGGAAAACAATGTTGAGAGGTTGGTGAATAAGGAATCGACAATAAGGTCGGAAGTTATCGCCCAAGTTTCAAGATAGCCGAACGACGCAAAGCAGGGCAAGTCATTCTAAGACCAGCAGGAGTATCATTCCCAGCAAATAATATTATCCCAAGCAAGTTTTGATTGTCTAATGGAACACAGAGCAGGGAAGGAGAAAGAGAAAAGCCATCCCCAGTAGGAGTATCACAACCAACCACCACGTTTAAACTAACACATTTTCTTTGATTTAAGCAGGTAAAGGAAATGGGATTGATGGCGGAAATGCATGCCACAAGGGAGATTATCAAACTGGGGCAGAAAATTTTCCTTTCATTTAGAAAATTTTCTGGAAGTCAGGCACCCATTTGGGGAAGAAGAAAGATAACACCAGTCTCAAGGGATGTGGTCTTTGAACCATTGTTACCCCCAGCATTACAAGTTTTAATGAAGAAAGGTGTATCCCCAGTGGACAGAACAAAAGGATGAAACTTGTATTCAGAAAAAGCAAAATGCCAATGTCATCCCCAGCAGCCTTCAGAAGAGTGAAGCACCGGTTTTGAAGTAAGGAAAATCCCCCAACGGTGTTATCCTCAACAGCGTTATCGTATCCCCAGCAGGTAAGTAAATGATTCCCCAGCAGTGTTATCCCCAGCATTTTCGAGGGAAGACAACACGAGTTTTTAAAGAAAACAGTTCTGTTAGAAGGTAATTCAAAAAGAAGGTAATGGTTCATGCATAGGATACGCACTTCCTAAATTAAAATTTCATTCATAGGAAACAAATTTCTTAGTTTAAATCTTTGAAGTTTCAATCTTAGGAGATGCACTTCCTAAGTTTATTTTTACCCATATAAGATGCACTTCCTAAATTTAAATTCATCCATAGGATATGCACTTCCTAAATTAATATTTCATTCATAGGAGTCGCACTTCCTATATTGAAATCATTAAAGTTTCACCCATAGGAGACGCACTTCCTAAGATTATTTTCACCCCTAGGAGATGCACTTCCTAAGTGTATTTTATCCATAGGAGACACACTTCCTAACTTTATCTTAACCCCTAGGAGACGCACTTCCTAAGTTTATTTTTACCCATAGGAGACGCACTTCCGAAGTTTATTTTACCCCTCGGAGACGCACTTCCTAAGTTTATCTTTCTCCTAGGAGACACACTTCCTAAGTTTATTTTACTCATAGGAGACGCACTTCCTAAGTTTATCTTTACCCCTAAGAGACGAACTTCCTAAGTTTATTTTTACCCATAGGAGATGCACTTCCTAAGTTTATTTTACCCGTAGAAGATGCACTTCCTAAATTAAGATTTCATTCATAGGAGACGCACTTCCTAGTTTAAAATCATCAAAGTTTTACCCCTAGGAGACACACTTCCTAAGTTTATTTTTACCCCTAGGAGACGCACTTCCTAAGTTTATTTTAACCCCTAGGAGACGCACTTCCTAAGTTTATTTTCATGCATAAAAGACGCACTTTCTAAATTAAGATTTCATTTATAGGATACACACTTCCTAAATTAAGATTTCATTTATAGGAGACGCACTTCCTAGTTTAAAATCATCAAAGTTTTACCCGTAGGAGACACACTTCCTAAGTTTATTTTCACCATAGGAGACATACTCCCTAAGTTTATTTTCATGCATAGAAGACGCACTTCTTAAATTATGATTTCATTCATAGGAGATGCACTTCTTAGTTTAAAATCAATAAAGTTTCACCCGTATGAGACACACTTCCTGTTAGAAACACGTTCTCAATGCAATATACTAAACGTGTACTCTTTTGTTGGTTTTGATGAATGACAAACGAAGCAAAAATTGATATATGACGGAATTCAAGTACAAGCGCACAATGGTTGCGAATAAGATTGAAGTTCAAGATATAGCTTTTAATTGTTATTGAGTTGTTCTAAATTGTAATCTCGATCCTATAACTTGACTCATAGTATGGCCTCTCTCATAAAACTATTTTCCAAAATCATGCATATTTAATTCTGTGTCAAAAAGATTTTAAATCATGCATATTTACATTAGACAAAATGTTTTCTAAACATGCCTAAAAAATCTGGGCTAAAATAATCGATTATGTACTTATGATAATCGATTGTTTCTGAGCCAAGACTGCATGACAATCGATTATGAATTAATGGTAATCGATTGTGAGTAAGACAGTGAACATCAGGTTTTTCCAAATCTGCATGATAATCGATTGTGAACAAATGACAATCGATTGTTGTTGAGGTACAGTATTTCAATACTCAAAATAATCGATTATGAACTAATGGTGATCGATTGTGTTGAGTTGATGTCTTCCAGTGATTTTAAATTTAATTAAGTAATCGATTATGTCTTTAGATAATCGATTATCACTGAGACAGTAAGTTATATGATTTTCAGAAAATAACAAGTAATCGATTGTTGCAAAGGACAATCGATTGTTGAAGCTGGCCGTTGTCAAATGATTTTCAAATACCATAAGGTAATCGATTATTGATTCTAGATAATCGATGGTCTGCTTAAAATCTGGAAATGATTTTTAGAACGTTGCTGAAGTAATCGATTATTGATTTTATATAATCGATGTTTTGCTTAAAATCTGGAAATGATTTTTAGAACGTTGCTAAAGTTATCGATTATGAACTTAGTGTAATCAATTATCTGATTTTGAATATTGCCAGTAATCGATTATAGATTATGTATAATCGATTGTGAAGCGTTAAATCTGGGATTGATTTTTAAACTGACTGGCAGATAATCGATTGTTTGGTCTTAATAATCGATTATCACTGAGTAATTTCAGCAACTCTTAATTGGCAATTAGACAACGGTTGAACCAATTTTTTCAACTATAAATACAGCTTCATTTCAGTGTTTTAAAAACAACAACATACACAAACTGATCATTACATTGCTATAAGCTTTCATTCAATTGTTCTTCATTTTCTACTCATTTCATAAAGCTTTTGAGAGCCATATTATTGCTTAAAGTTGTTGTGATCTTGAACATATTCTTTTACTCATATCTACTCAATAAGGAGTACTTTAGTTAAGTGAGTGTCCAAGTATTTGATATACTTGTAAGAGAATTGCGATTCTCTGGTTTCAAGGAACTTGCGTTTCCTTGGGTGAAGTCTTTGAGATTGCGATCTCCGAGCAACTGTTTGAGGCTTGTGTCCTCAAGTGTGTAACGGTTTGTTGAGCACCCTTAAGCTTAACAAGATAGTGAAAAATCTCGAGAGAGTCTCTCGGGGACTGGACTAACCACGTTGGTGGCCAACCAGTATACATCTTTGTGTAAGTTTATTTTTCTGCATTTATTTTACTTGCTGCAAAGTTTAAATTCCGCAAGAAAACGCTAAATTCTATTAATACGCTATTCACCCCCCCTCTAGCGTAAAGCGTAGTTTCTAACAATTGGTATCAGAGCCCAACTCTCTGAAAACTTAACCGTTTGAGAGAACCATCCATGGCTTCTACTCTTGACTCTTTTGCAGGAATTGAAGAAGGACAATGCTCTACACGACCTCCTCTATTTAACGGCACAAACTACTCATACTGGAAGGAGAGGATGCAAATCTTTGTGCAATCAAACAGCTTTCATTTTTGGAAAGTATTCACCAATGGAAACCAAATTCCAACCAAGAAGGTGGAAGACGAATGGGTTCCAAAGACCGAAGAGGAATATACCGCGGAGGATATTCGTAAGGTTCAAAATAATGCCAAAGCTATAAATTTATTATATTGTGCTGTTAATGCTAACGACTACAGGAAGATATCATGTTGCAAAACAGCAAAAGAAATGTGGGATAAGCTTGAAGTGACATACGAAGGAACCGACCAGGTACGAGACGCTAAAATTGATTTTTTAACTCACTCTTATGAACTATTCCACATGAAGGAAGGAGAGAAAGTAGACGAAATGTTTGAGCGATTCTCAATGATCGTGAATGATCTACACGCCCTCAAAAAGACGTTTACGGATAGAGAACTTGTCCGGAAGATCCTCAGAAGTCTCACTCCGGCATGGCGATCAAAGGCCGATGCAATCCAAGAATCCATTGGCATCACAAATGTCACAATTGACGCATTAAGCGGTAATCTCAAAACCTATGAATCAACTATACTTAACCCGTTTGTTGATGATCAAAGAAGGCAAAGGATTGCTCTAAAGGCTAGCCAACCACAAATTGATGAGGAAGGTGACAACGAGTTTGGACTCGTTATCAAAAGGTTTCAAAAATTCATGCGCAAAGAGTATGAACGCAAGAACAAAAAGCAAGGCGATCAACTAAAATGCTATGAATGCGGAGAAACCGGGCACATAAAATCAAATTGCCCTAACATCAAAAAGGAGAAGAAACCCTTCAAAAAGCAACGTGCATACATCTCTTGGGGAGGAGATTCCGGAGATGAAGCAAGCGAAGAAGAAGACGATGAAGCAGCAAATTTATGTCTCATGGCTCAAGAAGACGGCAAAGACGAGGTAAGTCAAATCTCTTCTCAAAATTTCTTTACTCTTGATGAAATGAGAAATGCTTTTGATGAACTATATGCTGAATTTATCAAAGCTTCAAAAACTGTCAAAAGTGTTAAAGAAAGCGCTTCTCTAAAAGAAAAAGATTTTCAAACACAGCTTTCATTAAAAGAAAAAGAATTAGAAAAACTGGTTTTCGAAAATGAGAAGCTAAAAGAGGAAAACAAGTTTTATGGAAAAAGAAGTGCTGATAAACCTGAAGGTTCTACTAGAAACTGTTCTTCTTGTGTGCTTCTTAAGAATGAAGTAGCTAGACTTAAAGGCACATTAGATAAGTTTAATTCTTCGCATAAAAACTTGAATGATGTGCTTGTTAATCGAAAATCAACTAAACATGGAATAGGATTCAAGAATGAAGAAAAGGTTGGTGCTAAACCACAACAACCTAGAGCTCAACCTAGGACTAATAACCAAAATGCTTATCCTAGAAGTAGAAATCCTAGAAATAACTTGCATGTTAGACCAAATAGTGAAAATGCTAGAAGACCTAGAAATGATGCATATTTTAGGCCAAACCTTGAACAATTTAGAAGACCAAGAAATGACCCTCCACCTAGAAATAGATATTCTAGAAATGATGCATATTTTAGACAAACTTGTGAACCTCCTAGAGCTCATAATAGGAGAAACAATGGTGTTCAAAGTAGAGTAAGCAACCTTCATTCATCTAGTTACTATGTACCTAGAAAAATGCATAATCCCAACGTGACTTGTCATTATTGTAGACGTATTGGTCATATTGCTCCCGCTTGCTTTACTCGTCATAGACATATAAATCAATTGCATCATTATAACATGCCTAACCCTCAAGGACCCAAGATGGCATGGGTACCTAAAGAACATTAATTTGTTTTGTAGGTGTGCTTGAAGGGATCAAGTGTACTATGGTACCTTGATAGTGGATGCTCCAAACACATGACGGGAGATGAATCCAAATTCCTTCAACTAGAGCACAAAGAAGGAGGAAGTGTCACATTTGGTGATAACAATAAAGGAAAAATCATCGGGATTGGTTCGGTCGGTAAGGACGAAAACTCCTCTATTAAACATATACTACTTGTGAAAGGTTTGAAGCATAATCTCTTGAGCATAAGCCAATTATGTGACAAGGGAAATCTTGCTCTATTTAATTCGGATGAATGTCTTGTATTTAGACGTAGTGATTTCAAGATCATACTTCGTGGTTTTAGAATTGATAATATCTATATGGTTGATCTTGCAAACTCCTCACCCGAATATGTTGATTGTTTAGTAAGCAAAGAGGATAACTCTTGGCTATGGCATCGTAGAGTAGCACACATGAACATGCATCTTTTGAACAAGCTTCTTTCTCAAAACTTAGTAGTTGGTCTTCCCAGTTTAAAGTTTGAAAATGATTCTATTTGCGATTCTTGTCAAAAAGGGAAGCAAACCAAAGCATCTTTTAAATCCAAGAATATTGTTTCAACGTCTAGACCTTTGCAATTACTTCACATGGATTTATTTGGTCCCTCTCGTATTGAAAGTCTTGGTAAAAATAAATATGTTTTTGTAATTGTTGATGACTTTTCTAGATTTACTTGGACTCTATTTCTTGCAAATAAAAGTGATGCTTTTCAAAATTTCAAGTATTTCCTTAAGCGTGTTCAAAACGAAAAGGAATCGACCGTCACTTCGATTAGAAGTGATCATGGGGGAGAGTTTGATCACAATCTCTTTGCGGATTTTTGTGACGAACTCGGAATCGAACACACCTTTTCCGCTCCACGGACACCACAACAAAATGGGGTGGTGGAAAGGAAAAATAGGTGTCTCGAAGAGATGGCTAGAACCATGCTCGACGAAGCTAAGATTCCCAAATACTTTTGGGCGGATGCCGTGAGTACCGCTTGCTATGTTTTAAATAGAGTAGCAATTCGGCCGATACTCATGAAAACCCCATATGAACTTTATAAGGGTAGAAAACCCAACATTTCTCATTTACGTGTTTTTGGTTGTAAATGTTTTGTTCATAATAATGGGAAGGACCAATTGGGTAAGTTTGATGCTAAATCGGATGAAGGTATTTTCATTGGTTATTCCTCACGTAGCAAAGCATATAGGATCTTTAACAAAAGAACCCAAATTGTGGAGGAATCCCCTCATGTTGTGTTTTCCGAAGATAATACTCGCTTGGCGAGAAAGGAATCCGGTTTTGATCTTGCAGGTATCTTGGATAGCTTGAAAGATAAAATCCAAGAAGAACCTTCAAAGGAAAACAAAAATGAAATTGGGGAACAACCAACGGAGGAAGCGCCACAATTAGAAAAAGGAATAAATACGCCTAACGAGTGGAGAACGATCAAGGATCATCCTCTCGAACAGGTAATTGGCGATGGACAAGAAAAGGTAAGTACCCGAAACTCTCTTAAGAACACTCTAGGACACAATTCTTAAGAGTTCACGGCATTACTTGTTAACACTCGTGTAATTTATTAATTTTGCTATAAATTACTAACTTGAGCGTTGGAGACGTTTAAATCTATTTTGCAGGTACCACCCCAAAGGTAGGGGGAACTATGAAGTTTTAGCACAAAATAATCGACTATTTCAAGCCACTAATCGATTATTTTTTGTGCAGTACATCGATTATCAATATCAATAATCGATTGTTATGACTGATTATTACTATTATGCATCTGTGTTTAATTTTTTACTTCCTAAATTGCATAATCGATTTCCGCCTCAGTCATTCAGCAATGCTTTCTACAACAATCGATTATTTTTTCATACAATCGATTATTTGACAAATTCTGATATTCTCCAAGTTCACTGTATCAAATTAGTTCCCTAAATAATCGATTACCAAGAATTGACAATCGATTACTTCATATTAATTTTTTGTTACCGTTTGGCTCCTCAATCGATTCCTGTCAGGTCTTAAATGCTCCATAATCGATTACCAAAATTTAATAATCGATTATTTCATTCAAATTTTTTACCGTTTGACTCAAGAATCGATTTGTCAGATTCAAAATCTCAATCAAACAGTAAATACAATCGATTATTTCAGTTCAATAATCGATTATCTAACGGTCAGTAATTTTAATTCTTACCGTTTTCTGACTGCTCCTAAACCAAAATCTCAGCAAATGTCTCCATTCAATGCTTGATAATCCTTTCCTCTATAAATAGGCATCATAAGAGCTCACATTCACCCACTCAAGCACTATCTCTAGTATTCAAAAGCTAAATCTCTTCTATTTTCTTTGCCAAATTCCAGCAGTCTTTCTCCTAACATGTCTGGACGATCTTCAAAACGTTCCCGATCCAAACATGGCGCATCAGCCTCAACCGCCCCTCCTCCTTTAAATTTTCCATACCAAGACGGTTCCGTCTTGTTCTTTGAAACTGAAAATGAACTCACAAGGTTCCTATCAAAATTTGAGAAACGCACCATTCTTCCTCCTCGGTTCTCAAATAGTAAACTCCTTGAGCCTTTCACCCCTGCCGCAAATATGTTAAAGGAGTGTCAACTATATGACTTCTTGCTTCTCACTCATCCTCACATAAACACAACTCTCGTTCAAGCTTTTTACTCAAACCTCCATAAAGATGAAGATGGCGAACTTGTCACCTCCATTAATGGGGTCCAAATTCTTCTCTCTGAAGAGAATCTCCACACCATTGCCCGCCTTCCAAATGAAGGTGAAGACCTTTACCGGTATATTGATAAGGCCGGGGCTCTCTTTGATGAAACCATCCTTCTCCACCAAGCCGGTATAACCTCCTATGATCCATCTATCTCTACCCGTCGTCCTACCATAACGGGAATGGATCCAAACTACCGGTTGATTCTTTACTTCATCACCCGAGTCCTCAAGCCTAGACGGCACAATCACACCACCATCTCCCAGGAGGATACCAAACTTCTGCATGCCATTGTCACCGGAGCCAAAATAAATTGGTGTCGGCTCATCAAAATTCATATGCTCGATGCCGTCGGTGATGACATGCCTCTTCCTTATGCCCTCCTCATTATGAACTTCCTTGAAGCATCCGGATTTGTCACGGAAAATGGTCCTCTCAAAAGGAGTACCAAAATTTGGGAAATCTCGGAATCTTCTTTCCATCATGATGGTGATCATGCTCCAGCTCCTTCTTCAAGTCGTCCACCCCGTCGTGCTCGTTCGTCCCAAGAGCCTACTTTCCAAACCATATCCGACCAGCTTGCTCAACTCACTCATGAGATCCATGGATACTTTGATCATGTCAATTATCCATATGCAGCTCTCGTTCCTTTTGAAGCAGCGCCGGATAACGAGGCGGACAACGACGGAAATGAATAAATTTTTTTTGTGTTTTGTGTGGTTTTTGCTGTTGTTCTCTTTGGTTCCCATTGATGTACCCTCTTTTTTTTCCAATAAATAAACCTTGTTTATTTCATCTTTTTGCATCTTTCCTTACTATTTTTTTGCTAATGGCAAAAGGGGGAAGAAAACGGGATATCGGGTATGCACCACCTCTTAATTCATTGAATGCTTATAAGCTAAAATTGAGGGGGAACTCTAAAATTGAGGGGGAACAAGAACAAAATTGCATAATTGTTACTTGTCTTGAATTGTCAATATCTTTTGCCTAAATTGCATATCCCGCTTAGTGTTTGCCATTATCAAAAAGGGGGAAATTGTTAGAAACACGTTCTCAATGCAATATACTAAACGTGTACTCTTTTGTAGGTTTTGATGAATGACAAACGAAGCAAAAATTGATATATGACGGAATTCAAGTACAAGCGCACAATGGTTGCGAATAAGATTGAAGTTCAAGATATAGCTTTTAATTGTTATTGAGTTGTTCTAAATTGTAATCTCGATCCTATAACTTGACTCATAGTATGGCCTCTCTCATAAAACTATTTTCCAAAATCATGCATATTTAATTCTGTGTCAAAAAGATTTTAAATCATGCATATTTACATTAGACAAAATGTTTTCTAAACATGCCTAAAAAATCTGGGCTAAAATAATCGATTATGTACTTATGATAATCGATTGTTTCTGAGCCAAGACTGCATGACAATCGATTATGAATTAATGGTAATCGATTGTGAGTAAGACAGTGAACATCAGGTTTTTCCAAATCTACATGATAATCGATTGTGAACAAATGACAATCGATTGTTGTTGAGGTACAGTATTTCAATACTCAAAATAATCGATTATGAACTAATGGTGATCGATTGTGTTGAGTTGATGTCTTTCAGTGATTTTAAATTTAATTAAGTAATCGATTATGTCTTTAGATAATCGATTATCACTGAGACAGTAAGTTATATGATTTTCAGAAAATAACAAGTAATCGATTGTTGCAAAGGACAATCGATTGTTGAAGCTGGCCGTTGTCAAATGATTTTCAAATACCATAAGGTAATCGATTATTGATTCTAGATAATCGATGGTCTGCTTAAAATCTGGAAATGATTTTTAGAACGTTGCTGAAGTAATCGATTATTGATTTTATATAATCGATGTTTTGCTTAAAATCTGGAAATGATTTTTAGAACGTTGCTAAAGTTATCGATTATGAACTTAGTGTAATCAATTATCTGATTTTGAATATTGCCAGTAATCGATTATAGATTATGTATAATCGATTGTGAAGCGTTAAATCTGGGATTGATTTTTAAACTGACTGGCAGATAATCGATTGTTTGGTCTTAATAATCGATTATCACTGAGTAATTTCAGCAACTCTTAATTGGCAATTAGACAACGGTTGAACCAATTTTTTCAACTATAAATACAGCTTCATTTCAGTGTTTTAAAAACAACAACATACACAAACTGATCATTACATTGCTATAAGCTTTCATTCAATTGTTCTTCATTTTCTACTCATTTCATAAAGCTTTTGAGAGCCATATTATTGCTTAAAGTTGTTGTGATCTTGAACATATTCTTTTACTCATATCTACTCAATAAGGAGTACTTTAGTTAAGTGAGTGTCCAAGTATTTGATATACTTGTAAGAGAATTGCGATTCTCTGGTTTCAAGGAACTTGCGTTTCCTTGGGTGAAGTCTTTGAGATTGCGATCTCTGAGCAACTGTTTGAGGCTTGTGTCCTCAAGTGTGTAACGGTTTGTTGAGCACCCTTAAGCTTAACAAGATAGTGAAAAATCTCGAGAGAGTCTCTCGGGGACTGGACTAACCACGTTGGTGGCCAACCAGTATACATCTTTGTGTAAGTTTATTTTTCTGCATTTATTTTACTTGCTGCAAAGTTTAAATTCCGCAAGAAAACGCTAAATTCTATTAATACGCTATTCACCCCCCCTCTAGCGTAAAGCGTAGTTTCTAACACTTCCTAAGTTTATCTTTACCCCTAGGAGGCGCACTTCCAAAGTTTATTTTCATGCATAGGAGACGCACTTCCTAAATTAAGATTTCATTCATAGGAGATGCACTTCCTAGTTTAAAATCAATAAAGTTTCACCCGTAGGAGACACACTTCCTATGTTTATTTTTACCCATATGAGACGCACTTCCTAAGTTTATTTTCATGCATAGGAGACACACTTCCTAAATTAAGATTTCATTCGTAGGAGACGCACTTCATAGTTTAAAATCATTTAAGTTTCACCCCTAGGAGACGCACTTCCTAAGTTTATTTTCACCATAGGAGACGCACTTCTTAAGTTTATTTTCATGCATAGGAGACACACTTCCGAAATTAGGATTTTATTCATAGGAGACGCACTTCCTAGTTTAAATCATTAAAGTTTCACCCCTAGGAGACGCACTTCCAAAGTTTATTTTTGCCC
This sequence comes from Nicotiana benthamiana, assembly GCA_034376525.1. Lineage (NCBI taxonomy): Eukaryota > Viridiplantae > Streptophyta > Magnoliopsida > Solanales > Solanaceae > Nicotiana > Nicotiana benthamiana. The sequence goes on along the minus strand of CM067335.1, from coordinate 31,446,126 downwards.
ATAGGAGACGCACTTCCTAAGTTTATCTTTACCCCTAGGAGACACACTTCTTAAGTTTATTTTTACCCCTAGGAGACGAACTTCCTAAGTTTATTTTTACCCCTAGGAGACGCACGTCCTAAGTTTATTTTCATGCATAGGAGACGCACTTTCTAAATTAAAATCATTAAAGTTTCACCCATAGGAGACACACTTCCTAAGTTTATTTTCACCATTGGAGACACAATTCTTAAGTTTATTTTCATGCATAGGATACGCACTTCCTAAATTAGGATTTCATTCATAGGAGACATACTTCCTAGTTTAAAATCATTAAAGTTTCACCCCTAGGAGACGCACTTCCTAAATTTATTTTGCCCATAGGAGATGCAGTTCCTAAGTTTATATTTACCCCTAGGAGACGCACTTCCTAAGTTTATTTTTATCCATATGAGATACACTTCCTAAAAGTTTATTTTCATCGTAGGAGATACACTTCCTAAATCAATAGTTCAGTCATAGTTCCTAGTTTGAGTCATTGAAGTTTCACCCATGGGAGACACCGTTTCTAGTTTCAGTTCATTGAAGTTTTACCTGTAGGAGACGCACTTCCTAATCAATGTCTTTCAAGTTATTCTTGTAGGAGATGCACTTCCTAGTTTGAGTCATTGAGATTTTACCTGTAGGATACACACTTCTTAAATTGACAGTTTTATTTATAGGAGACGCACTTCCTAGTCTTGGACATTTAAATTCATCTTTAGGAGACGCGCTTCCTAAGCTGGGTTCATTTCAGGTTTTATTTTAGCAGACACATTTTCTAGTCAGAGTTTTTGGTTTTACTCGTAGGAGATGCACATCCTAGTCTAGTATTTAAGTTTACCCTCATCATTGCATTAGTAGCATAAGTGGTTTACAATTTTGCTAGCGACTTACAAATCTTCCTAGTACAAACTGATGGTAAGCAACCCCCACTTCCAACCAAGAGGTTGTGAGTTCGATTCTCCACAAGAGAAAGGTGGAAAGTTCTTGGAGGAAAGGATGCTAGGGGTCTATTTGGAAACATCCTCTCTAACCAAGGGTAAGGGTAAGGTCTGCGTACACACTACCCTCCCCAGACCCCACTAAGTGGGATTATACTGGGTTGTTGTTGTTGTTTGTTTTGATTGTAGGATCCCGGCCGGAGAGCAGAGGGTTACAACAAAAAATCCCCAGCGTACTGAAGGAAGCCTTATCCTCAGTGGACGGAACAAAATTATGAAACTGGTTAAGAAAGGTAAAAAGCAAGTGTCATCCCAAGCAGTTTATGGAAGAAAGAAGCACCGGAAGAAACACAAGCCGACAAGAAAGCAAGGCGTCAAGAACAAGTTGAAGATAGATAGGATCTTGTAATCTGTAGTCTATCCTATCTTCTTGATTTTTCTTTTCGCACGGTATAATAAGGAGATCGGTAAGCAGTAGTAACAACATGCAGCAGTAGTAACATCAAAATTGCAGTCCCATGGTAGTCCCAGCTATCGAAACTTCCCGAACTACATTGACCTGATTTCTTTTTAGCCAAAGATATGTAGGAAACCTTTGAATCAGAGGTTCGGTCACATCTTTTTCAAAAAAATGCTTTGCACGGAGTGCTAGAATGGGCTAAAATTGCTCATATCCTAACTTTATCTTTGCACGAAAACCCTTTGTGTTTTTGGACAAAGAGGGGCCGCTGTGAGCACGTAATTTTTGCCCTATATATGAATTACTCCCAGAAATTTCAAAATAAAATAATTTTGTTTGTTTTCAATCGTTGTGAATTTCATGTTATTTTTCTTGTATTATTTGTATTTGTTTGTGCATGTTTATTTGTGCAAAAAATAAAAAAATATGATGCATTTGCATATATAATTCAAGTTTACAATTAGAAGTAATTAAGTTTGTTTTACGAAAATGAAAAAATCACAAAAAATATGCATCGGTTGTATTTTTAGCATTCAATGTCAAATATGTGCAATTTTATTATTATTGGTATTTGATTGTGTATGATAATTGTTGTTAGGAATTAATTAATATTTTTGATAATTTAATGTAGTTTATAACTTAATTTAGAATTTTAGTTTTTATTAATTAGAAAGTAAAAGAAAAGAGAGCAAACAATATAAAGAAAATCGGAATTGGGCCTCTTCTTTAATTCTAAATCTAGGCCCAAAACACCTCAAACCCAACCCAAAACCCAGCGGGTTGACCCAACCCGCCCCAACATATAACATGTGATGAAGGATCATCACCGTAATTCTCCCTTTCTTTGCGCTCCTAAGGCCTTGAAAACCTCTTAATTGGTTGACTCTATTTGCGTGCGCAATCCAGGCGCGAAGCGGGAAAATTTTTATATGAAAATATTTGAATTCTCTGCTAAAAACTTTGAATTTTAATAATAATTTTTCTATTGTTGACTTTGGTTAATATTTTGGTTAACGGACCCGGACGCGTGATGTTACAGTCCCGGAGGGTCCGTAAGGAAATTTGGGACACATGCGTATTCTCGGAATCGAAATCCGTGGTCCTACGCCCGAGTATAGAACTTTTCTATGAAAGTGTTTTATGAAAATGCTTAAGGAAAAATGAAAATAAAAATTGATCAAATGTAATGGTATCGGGCTCGTATATTAGTCCCGACGTCTGGTACGAGTCTTAAATGGGCGTTAAGCGCTATCTGTAAAGTTTGGTTGAAATCAGACATTATTTGACGTGTGTCAGACTAAAAATGGAAAAAATTTGAAAGTTTTGAACTTTGAAATGAAAATCGTGAGTTTTGGAGGTTGATTCTTTGTTTTTGATGTTATTTCGGCGATTTGATTGCTCGAGCAAATTTGTAGGATGATATTGAGTTAGTGTGTGTGGTTGGTTTGAAGCCCCGAGGGCTCGGGAGTGTTTTCGAGGGTGGTTCGGGTTGTTTTTGGCTCTTTAGACTTAGCTGTTTTTCTGCAATTTTTGCACAGGTCTCTTCTTCCATGCGATCGCATAGAGTCCCTTGCCAGCCCTCTAATTTTCTTCTAGGCGATTACATAGTTTGACCTGCGATCGCATAGCTTGACCAGTTACTTCAGCGCAATCGCATACCCTCCATCGTGATCGCATAGAGTATAGACCCCACCCAGGTCAGAACCCGTCTTTCTTCTAACGCATCTCCCCCTCCCCCCCCGCGATCACATTGACCAGCCTTCCCTATCTCTATGCGATCACAACCCTGTTCATGCAATAGCATAGGCCAAATTCCTTCAACAATTTAATTTAGTCCAGAAAAGTTTTTTCTCCGTTTTTCTTCAAAAATTTCCACACGAACTCTCCTCATAAACTCTCTATTGACGAACTCCAAGCCCCTACTTCACCGTAACTCTTTGGGTAAGTGATTCCAACTTCATTCTTCCATTATTTCTTCATCTAATCATCAATTTTCTAGCCCTAAATAATAGAATCATAGTAGAAATTAGGGCTTTTGGGTAGAGTTAGGTTTTGAGAATTTTGGGCGACTCAACCTCAATTTGAGGTCGAATCTTAAAACAAACCACATATTTGGACTCATGGGTTATGGGTAATCGGAATTTGGTCCGAGCCTCGAGTTTGGATCAAGTGGGCCCGGTGTTGGATTTCAATATTTTTGGAAGAAAAATTAGAAATGCATTTCTAAGCTAGGAAATTGTATCCTTGTGCTAATATTGATAATATTGAATCGAATTATGTTAGATATCGTTATTTCGGGGTCGAATTCTAAAGGAAAGGCATTGGTTGAGTTTTGAGTTGCTATTTTCGGATTCGAGGTAAGTGTTTGATCTAACTTTGGCTAGAGGATATAGGATTAGGTTAATATTTGTTATGTGCTATGTGGAGTCGGTGTATAGATATGGTGACAGTTACCTATGCGCCCGAGTCTAGCATGACCATGAGTCATAATTGTTATTAAATTTCGAAAGAAGTGAACAATTGTGCTAATTACTTGTTAAATGAACTATGAAGTGATAGTTCAGAGGCAAATGAACTGAAGGAGGAAATTTTGGTATTTTTCCCTTGCCGGAACTTATTGTCGAGCTGTATTCCCTTGCGGGACTTATTGTTGAGCTGTATTCCCTTGCAAAGATTTATTTTTGAGTTGTTCTCCCTTGCTGGGATTTATTGTTGAGTTATTCTCCCTTGCCGAGATATTTTGTCTTGTTATATTCTTTTCCTGTTTGGTTGTGACCATTTATTGGGTGAGGAAGAGAGAGTAAAAACACGAAGGGTGATGCTGTGTACTATGTATTTGAGAGTTAAAGAACGAAGGGTAATGCCGTGCATTGTATATTTAGAGTAAAAGCACGAAGGATGATGCGTGCATTATATTTGACATTCTTGGTGAGAAATGAGAGTAAAAGCACGAAGTGTGATGTCGTGCATTATATTTGACAATATTGGTGAGGAACGAGAGTAAAAGCACGAAGGGTGATGTCGTGCAGTTGTTGATTCACTTGCTTCTTCATTTAATTATTATTTATTCAGCTCCATTTCTTGCTTATTGAAGTTATAATTGAACTGTTACTCCCCTAGCATGTCCCCTCCCCATTATCCGTCTAAATTCTTGTTCTCTTTCTGTTATTACACATATATCTGTACAGGTTGATTTTGGTAGGTTCGGTTTAGCCTCATCACTACCTCGCCGAGGTTAGGCCGGGCACTTACCAACACATGGGGTTGGTTTAGCTGATACTATACTTTTGTGCCTTTTTGTGAACAGGTCAGGACACGGCCTACGGACCGCAGCAGCAGTTAGGGGGCGATCCTTCAGTACAGAGACTCTGAGGTAATTCACTGGCGTTCGCGGGCCCTGAGTCTCCTCTATCTTTTCCAGTTTGTGTTTATTGTATTAAAACAGACATGTTATGTATTTCTTTCAGACTGTTGCTTTTAGTACTCTTTAGTCGTCCGTGAGTAGTGACACCAGATACTGGGTAGAGGCATGTTGCTAATTTCCGCGTTTTGTTATCGCTATTGTTGCTAAAGGTCTTCCGCTTGTTTTAATTGATTATTTCAATATTTAATTTGTTTTAGATTAAAGTTTTTGTAAAAATATTTAGAAGGCTGGCTTGCCCAGCTTCGATAGTAGGCGCCATCACGACTCCCGATGGTGGGAAAATCTGGGTCGTGACAAGTTGGTATCAGAGCACTAGGTTACTTGGGTCTCACAACTCACAGACAAGGTCGGTGGCGTTTGAGGGATCGGTACAGAGAAGTCTGTATTTATCCCCTAGAGGCTACAGAGTTAGGAAAAAATTTCACTTTGTTCATTCTTTTCGTGCGATTCCGTTTCTCAAATATTGATTATCGTTTACTCTGTTCATTTGCAGATGGCGAGAACACGTGCGTCTTCTTCTTCCGTGTAGCAACCCGAGCCCCCAGCAGCAGCTCCCATGAGGGGCAGGGGAAGAGGTCGTGCATGAGGCTGTGGCAGGGGCAGAGCTCAGCCCTACGCAGCAGTTCCAGAGGTGGAGCCTCAAATTGACTTTGATGAGGAGGTTCCAGCCCCACCAGCTCCAGTGGGCCCAACTCAGGCCCTAGGATGAGTGATGTTCTCCATGGATCTTCAAGATGCTCTTGTCCACATAACAGGCTTTATGGACAGTGTTGCTAGAGCGGGATTGCTGCCAGTAGTACCAGCCACTTCTCAAGCTGGAGGAGGGGTTCAGACTCCTGCTACACGTACTCCGGAGTAGGTAGCTCCCCAGACTCACGTTCCATTGGTTCAGCCCGCAGTGCCATCTCACACAGGCATTACAGCTCAGGCCGGAGATGGGACGGCCATGTCTTTGGAATCTTTGTGGAGACTTGATCGGTTCTCTAAGCTTTTCACTACTACTTTCAGCGGTGCTTCATCGGAGGATACCCAGAATTTTCTATACAATTGTCATGAGATCCTCAAGACTATGGGGATAGTAGAGACCAATGGGGTCTATTTTTGCACCTTCAGGCTTGTGGGATCCGCCATGACTTGGTGGAGGGATTATTACCTATCTAGACCAGCAGGGTCACCAGCTTTGACATGGGATCAGTTCGAAGAGTTATATCTGGAGAAGTTTCTCCCCGTCACTCAACGGGAGGCACTTCGCAGACAGTTTGAACGCCTTCATCAGGGCTCCATGATAGTTACACAGTATGTGATTAGATTTGTTGCCTTGGCACGCCATGCAGTAGTGATACTCCCTACAGATAGAGAGAGGGTCCAGAGTTTCATTGATGGATTAACTCAGCCAATTCGCCTTCAGATGGCTATAGTAGTTGGCAGTGATATTACCTTTCCAAAGGCGGCCAATGCAGCACGCCGAGTACAGATGGCACTGGCTCGAGGAGGTAGTTAGGGTTCAGACAAGAGGCCTCGACATTCTGGCAGATTTAGTAGTACCTCATCTGGAGGTAGGATTTCCATGACAGAGGCCATCCCCCGAGACCTTTCCAGTCAACACTTCAGGTTTCTCATAGTACACCAGGCGGTGGTAGTCATCAGTAGTATTATTCAGATCAGCAGTACTTCAGCACCACCAGCCCCCATCAGTGCACCGCCATTTCACAGCTTTAGGGGAGGACATACCGGTCGACATGGCCAGCAGTCTTAGCCGCCAAGGGCATGTTATGGTTGTGGTGGCATAGGTTATATTATTAGATTTTGCCCTTGATCCTTGAGTAGTTCTCAGCAGCAGGGTCCTCGCCTTACGATTCAGGCAGCATGTGATCCACAGGACACCCAGCCAGCTAGAGGCGGGGGTAGGGAACATAGAGGTGTAGGGAGAGACCTAGAGGTGGAGCTCGGACAGCCAGAGGTAGGGGTCAGCCTGCAGCAGATCGTCCCAGAGATACAGTTCAGGGAGGTGGGGGCCAGCCTTGTTGTTATGCATTGCTAGCCAGGCCGGAGGCAGAGTCATCTAATGATGTGATTATAGGTACTATACAGGTCTGTGATAGGGGAGTTTCTGTATTATTTGATTTGGGATCTACTTATTCTTATGTGTCATCCTATTTTGCACCCTATTTGATCATGCCTAGTGAGGCTCTGGGTATTCCTGTATATGTGTGCACACCGGTTGGTGATTCTATAGTGGTCGACCAAGTGCATCGTTCTTGTGTGGTGGTATTTGAGGGTCTTGAGACCCGTGTTGACTTATTGCTTTTAGACATGGTGGACTTTGATGTTATTTTGGGGATGGACTGGTTGTCCCCGTATCATGCTATCTTGGATTGTCACACCAAGACTGTGACTTTGGCCTTACCAGATTTTCCCCAACTTGAGTGGAGGGGGACCCCAGGTCATGCCACCCGTAGTGTTATTTCGTATGTCAGGGCTCGACGTATGGTTGAGAAGGGGTGTTTAGCATATTTGGCGTGTGTTCGCAACTCCAGCGCAGAGGTGCCATCTATCGACTCTGTTCCTATTGTTCGGGAGTTCCACGAGTTTTTTTCTTCAGACCTGCCGTGTATGCCGCCCGACAGGGATATTGATTTATGTATTGATTTGGCTCCTGGTACTCAGCCTATTTCTATTCCGCCGTATCGCATGGCCCCACCATGTTAGAAACTACGCTTTACGCTAGAGGGGGGGGGTGAATGGCGTATTAATAGAATTTAGCGTTTTCTTGCGGAATTTAAACTTTGCAGGAAGTAAAATAAATGCAGAAAAATAAACTTACACAAAGATGTATACTGGTTGGCCACCAACGTGGTTAGTCCAGTCTCCGAGAGACTCTCTCAAGATTTTTCACTATCTTGTTAAGCTTAAGGGTGCTCAACAAACCGTTACACACTTGAGGACACAAGCCTCAAACAGTTGCTCGGAGATCGCAATCTCAAAGACTTCACCCAAGGAAACGCAAGTTCCTTGAAACAAGAGAATCGCAATTCTCTTACAAGTATATCAAATACTTGGACACTCACTTAACTAAAGTACTCCTTATTGAGTAGATATGAGTAAAAGAATATGTTCAAGATCACAACAACTTTAAGCAATAATATGGCTCTCAAAAGCTTTATGAAATAAGTAGAAAATGAAGAACAATTGAATGAAAGCTTATAGCAATGTAATGATCAGTTTGTGTATGTTGTTCTTTTTAAAACACTGAAATGAAGCTGTATTTATAGTTGAAAAAGTTGGTTCAACCGTTGTCTAATTGCCAATTAAGAGTTGCTGAAATTACTCAGTGATAATCGATTAATAAGACCAAACAATCGATTATCTGCCAGTCAGTTTAAGAATCAATCCCAGATTTAACGCTTCACAATCAATTATACATAATCTATAATCGATTACTGGCAATATTCAAAATCAGATAATTGATTACACTAAGTTCATAATCGATAACTTTAGCAACGTTCTAAAAATCATTTCCAGATTTTAAGCAAAACATCGATTATATAAAATCAATAATCGATTACTTCAGCAACGTTCTAAAAATCATTTCCAGATTTTAAGCAGAACATCGATTATCTAGAATCAATAATCGATTACCTTATGGTAATTGAAAATCATTTGACAACGGCCAGCTTCAACAATCGATTGTCCTTTGCAACAATCGATTACTTGTTATTTTCTGAAAATCATAAAACTTACTGTCTCAGTGATAATCGATTATCTAAAGACATAATCGATTACTTAATTAAATTTAAAATCACTGGAAGACATCAACTCAACACAATCGATCACCATTAGTTCATAATCGATTATTTTGAGTATTGAAAAACTTTACCTCAACAACAATCGATTGTCATTTGTTCACAATCGATTATCATGCAGATTTGGAAAAACCTGATGTTCACTGTCTTACTCACAATCGATTACCATTAATTCATAATCGATTGTCATGCAGTCTTGGCTCAGAAACAATCGATTATCATAAGTACATAATCGATTATTTTAGCCCAGATTTTTGAGGCATGTTTAGAAAACATTTTGTGTAATGTAAATATGCATGATTTAAAATCTTTTTGACACAGAATTAAATATGCATGATTTTGGAAAATAGTTTTATGAGAGAGGCCATACTATGAGTCAAGTTATAGGATCGAGATTACAATTTAGAACAACTCAATAACAATTAAAAGCTATATCTTGAACTTCAATCTTATTCGCAACCATTGTGCGCTTGTACTTGAATTCCGTCATATATCAATTTTTGCTTCGTTTGTCATTCATCAAAACCTACAAAAGAGTACACGTTTAGTATATTGCATTGAGAACGTGTTTCTAACAATTTCCCCCTTTTTGATAATGGCAAACATTAAGCGGGATATGCAATTTAGGCAAAAGATATTGACAATTCAAGAGAAGTAACAATTATGCAATTTTGTTCTTGTTCCCCCTCAATTTTAGCTTATAAGCAATCAATGAATTAAGAGGTGGTGCATACCCGATATCCCGTTTTCTTCCCCCTTTTGTCATTAGCAAAAAAATAGTAAGGAAAGATGCAAAAAGATGAAATAAACAAGGTTTATTTATTGGAAAAAAAATTAGAGGGTAGTCGATTATTGATACGGGATAATCGATTTTTATAGGGACATTGCTGCAGATTCGCGGTTTGTTTAAGAATTGCTCTTAGCTCTAGGGTGATACCTGCAAAAAGAAGTTAGACGCCTCCGACGGTCAAGTTAGAAATCATGTAGGAAAGAAAATGTAATGCATGACTTAGATCAAAGTGGAGTCAAGGATCCCGAGTTCACTGCGAATTCGGAAGAAGGACTCTTTCTCTAAAGGCTTGGTAAAGATGTCTGCCAATTGGCTTTTGGTTTCAACAAATTCAATTTCGACATCGCCTTTGAGTACATGATCTCTAATAAAATGATGTCTAATTTCGATGTGTTTTGTTCGCGAATGAAGAACGGGGTTCTTCGTCAAGCATATGGCGCTAGTGTTATCACATCTAAGAGGAATGTGATCAAGACTTAGGCCATAGTCCAAGAGTTGTTGTTTCATCCATAGGATTTGAGCACAACAACTCCCCGCGGCTACATATTCAGCCTCGGTGGTAGACAACGCAACACTTACTTGTTTCTTACTAAACCAAGAGACAAGAGAGCTACCGAGCAAATGGCAAGTGCCACTTGTGCTCTTGCGGTCCAATTTGCATCCAGCAAAATCGGAATCGGAATATCCAATAAGTTGGCATGAAGAGCCTTTGGGGTACCATAGACCCACATTTGTAGTACCAATGAGATACCTTAATATCCGTTTCACCGCAGTAAGGTGAGACTCCTTCGGACATGACTGATAGCGAGCACATAAACATACGCTAAACATGATGTCCGGACGACTAGCGGTAAGATAAAGAAGAGAGCCAATCATACCTCAATACTTTTTAGTGTCGACTTCCTTACCTTTTTCATCTTTGTCTAGATGATCGGATGTGCTCATGGGAGTAGCCATTTCTTTTGCATTGTTCATCTCAAAGCGTTTTAGTAGTTCTTTGCAATATTTGGCTTGGCATATGAATGTACCTTCTTTCATTTGTTTCACTTGTAACCCCAAAAAGAATGTTAACTCGCCCATCATAGACATTTCAAATTCGCTAGTCATTAGATCGGAAAATTCCTTGCATAAAACATTGTTAGTAGCACCAAATATAATATCGTCTACATATATTTGAACTAATAAAATATCATTGTTTTTATGCTTGACAAAGAGGGTTGTGTCAACTTTTCCCCTAATGAAATCATTTTCCAAAAGAAATTTACTCAACCTTTCATACCAAGCTCGAGGAGCTTGTTTTAAACCATATAGAGCCTTTTTGAGTTTGAAAACATGATCGGGATATTTAAAATCTTCAAAGCCGGGGGGTTGTTTGACATAAACTTCTTCTTCAATAAAACCATTTAGAAAAGCAGTTTTCACATCCATTTGATATAGAATAAAATTCATTGAAGAGGCGAAAGCAAGTAATAGACGAATAGCTTCTAATCTAGCTACGAGAGCATAGGTTTCCTCATAATCAATACCTTCTTCTTGACTATAGCCTTTTGCCACAAGCCTAGCTTTGTTTCTAGTGATTATACCATTTTCATCTAGTTTATTGCGAAAAACCCATTTCGTACCAATTATAGAATGACCTTCGGGTCTTGGCACCAAATCCCAAACGTTATTGCGTTCGAATTGGTTAAGCTCCTCTTGCATTGCCAAGGTCCAAAATTCATCCCCAATTGCTTCGGAGATGGTTTTAGGTTCAATTTGAGAAACAAAAGCAGTAAGTTCTAAAGTGTTTTTGAGGGAGTTTCGGGTACTTACCTTTTCTCCAACATCGCCGATTACCTGTTCGAGAGGATGATCCTTGATCGTTCTCCACTCGTTAGGCGTATTTATTCCTTTTTCTAATTGTGGCGCTTCTTCCGTTGGTTGTTCCCCAATTTCATTTTTGTTTTCCTTTGAAGGTTCTTCTTGGATTTTATCTTTCAAGCTATCCAAGATACCTGCAAGATTAAAACCGGATTCCTTTCTCGCCAAGCGAGTATTATCTTCGGAAAACACAACATGAGGGGATTCCTCCACAATTTGTGTTCTTTTGTTAAAGATCCTATATGCTTTGCTACGTGAGGAATAACCAATGAAAATACCTTCATCCGATTTAGCATCAAACTTACCCAATTGGTCCTTCCCATTATTATGAACAAAAAATTTACAACCAAAAACACGTAAATGAGAAATGTTGGGTTTTCTACCCTTATAAAGTTCATATGGGGTTTTCATGAGTATCGGCCGAATTGCTACTCTATTTAAAACATAGCAAGCGGTACTCACGGCGTCCGCCCAAAAGTATTTGGGAATCTTAGCTTCGTCGAGCATGGTTCTAGCCATCTCTTCGAGACACCTATTTTTCCTTTCCACCACCCCATTTTGTTGTGGTGTCCGTGGAGCGGAAAAGGTGTGTTCGATTCCGAGTTCGTCACAAAAATCCGCAAAGAGATTGTGATCAAACTCTCCCCCATGATCACTTCTAATCGAAGTGACGGTCGATTCCTTTTCGTTTTGAACACGCTTAAGGAAATACTTGAAATTTTGAAAAGCATCACTTTTATTTGCAAGAAATAGAGTCCAAGTAAATCTAGAAAAGTCATCAACAATTACAAAAACATATTTATTTTTACCAAGACTTTCAATACGAGAGGGACCAAATAAATCCATGTGAAGTAATTGCAAAGGTCTAGACGTTGAAACAATATTCTTGGATTTAAAAGATGCTTTGGTTTGCTTCCCTTTTTGACAAGAATCGCAAATAGAATCATTTTCAAACTTTAAACTGGGAAGACCAACTACTAAGTTTTGAGAAAGAAGTTTGTTCAAAAGATGCATGTTCATGTGTGCTACTCTACGATGCCATAGCCAAGAGTTATCCTCTTTGCTTACTAAACAATCAACATATTCGGGTGAGGAGTTTGCAAGATCAACCATATAGATATTATCAATTCTAAAACCACGAAGTATGACCTTGAAATCACTACGTCTAAATACAAGACATTCATCCGAATTAAATAGAGCAAGATTTCCCTTGTCACATAATTGGCTTATGCTCAAGAGATTATGCTTCAAACCTTTCACAAGTAGTATATGTTTAATAGAGGAGTTTTCGTCCTTACCGACCGAACCAATGCCGATGATTTTTCCTTTATTGTTATCACCAAATGTGACACTTCCTCCTTCTTTGTGCTCTAGTTGAAGGAATTTGGATTCATCTCCCATCATGTGTTTGGAGCATCCACTATCAAGGTACCATAGTACACTTGATCCCTTCAAGCACACCTACAAAACAAATTAATGTTCTTTAGGTACCCATGCCATCTTGGGTCCTTGAGGGTTAGGCATGTTATAATGATGCAATTGATTTATATGTCTATGACGAGTAAAGCAAGCGGGAGCAATATGACCAATACGTCTACAATAATGACAAGTCACGTTGGGATTATGCATTTTTCTAGGTACATAGTAACTAGATGAATGAAGGTTGCTTACTCTACTTTGAACACCATTGTTTCTCCTATTATGAGCTCTAGGAGGTTCACAAGTTTGTCTAAAATATGCATCATTTCTAGAATATCTATTTCTAGGTGGAGGGTCATTTCTTGGTCTTCTAAATTGTTGAAGGTTTGGCTTAAAATATGCATCATTTCTAGGTCTTCTAGCATTTTCACTATTTGGTCTAACATGCAAGTTATTTCTAGGATTTCTACTTCTAGGATAAGCATTTTGGTTATTAGTCCTAGGTTGAGCTCTAGGTTGTTGTGGTTTAGCACCAACCTTTTCTTCATTCTTGAATCCTATTCCATGTTTAGTTGATTTTAGATTAACAAGCACATCATTCAAGTTTTTATGCGAAGAATTAAACTTATCTAATGTGCCTTTAAGTCTAGCTACTTCATTCTTAAGAAGCACACAAGAAGAACAGTTTCTAGTAGAACCTTCAGGTTTATCAGCACTTCTTTTTCCATAAAACTTGTTTTCCTCTTTTAGCTTCTCATTTTCGAAAACCAGTTTTTCTAATTCTTTTTCTTTTAATGAAAGCTGTGTTTGAAAATCTTTTTCTTTTAGAGAAGCGCTTTCTTTAACACTTTTGACAGTTTTTGAAGCTTTGATAAATTTAGCATATAGTTCATCAAAAGCATTTCTCATTTCATCAAGAGTAAAGAAATTTTGAGAAGAGATTTGACTTACCTCGTCTTTGCCGTCTTCTTGAGCCATGAGACATAAATTTGCTGCTTCATCGTCTTCTTCTTCGCTTGCTTCATCTCCGGAATCTCCTCCCCAAGAGATGTATGCACGTTGCTTTTTGAAGGGTTTCTTCTCCTTTTTGATGTTAGGGCAATTTGATTTTATGTGCCCGATTTCTCCGCATTCATAGCATTTTAGTTGATCGCCTTGCTTTTTGTTCTTGCGTTCATACTCTTTGCGCATGAATTTTTGAAACCTTTTGATAACGAGTCCAAACTCGTTGTCACCTTCCTCATCAATTTGTGGTTGGCTAGCCTTTAGAGCAATCCTTTGCCTTCTTTGATCATCAACAAACGGGTTAAGTATAGTTGATTCATAGGTTTTGAGATTACCTCTTAATGCGTCAATTGTGACATTTGTGATGCCAATGGATTCTTGGATTGCATCGGCCTTTGATCGCCATGCCGGAGTGAGACTTCTGAGGATCTTCCGGACAAGTTCTCTATCCGTAAACGTCTTTTTGAGGGCGTGTAGATCATTCACGATCATTGAGAATCGCTCAAACATTTCGTCTACTTTCTCTCCTTCCTTCATGTGGAATAGTTCATAAGAGTGAGTTAAGAAATCAATTTTAACTTCTCGTACCTGGTCGGTTCCTTCGTATGTCACTTCAAGCTTATCCCACATTTCTTTTGCTGTTTTGCAACATGATATCTTCCTGTAGTCGTTTGCATTAACAGCACAATATAATAAATTTATAGCTTTGGCATTATTTTGAACCTTACCAATATCCTCCGCGGTATATTCCTCTTCGGTCTTTGGAACCCATTCGTCTTCCACCTTCTTGGTTGGGATTTGGTTTCCATTGGTGAATACTTTCCACAAATGAAAGCTGTTTGATTGCACAAAGATTTGCATCCTCTCCTTCCAGTATGAGTAGTTTGTGCCGTTAAATAGAGGAGGTCGTGTAGAGCATTGTCCTTCTTCAATTCCTGCAAACGAGTCAAGAGTAGAAGCCATGGATGGTTCTCTCAAACGGTTAAGTTTTCAGAGAGTTGGGCTCTGATACCAATTGTTAGAAACTACGCTTTACGCTAGAGGGGGGGTGAATAGCGTATTAATAGAATTTAGCGTTTTCTTGCGGAATTTAAACTTTGCAGCAAGTAAAATAAATGCAGAAAAATAAACTTACACAAAGATGTATACTGGTTGGCCACCAACGTGGTTAGTCCAGTCCCCGAGAGACTCTCTCGAGATTTTTCACTATCTTGTTAAGCTTAAGGGTGCTCAACAAACCGTTACACACTTGAGGACACAAGCCTCAAACAGTTGCTCGGAGATCGCAATCTCAAAGACTTCACCCAAGGAAACGCAAGTTCCTTGAAACAAGAGAATCGCAATTCTCTTACAAGTATATCAAATACTTGGACACTCACTTAACTAAAGTACTCCTTATTGAGTAGATATGAGTAAAAGAATATGTTCAAGATCACAACAACTTTAAGCAATAATATGGCTCTCAAAAGGTTTATGAAATAAGTAGAAAATGAAGAACAATTGAATGAAAGCTTATAGCAATGTAATGATCAGTTTGTGTATGTTGTTCTTTTTAAAACATTGAAATGAAGCTGCATTTATAGTTGAAAAAGTTGGTTCAACCGTTGTCTAATTGCCAATTAAGAGTTGCTGAAATTACTCAGTGATAATCGATTATTAAGACCGAACAATCGATTATCTGCCAGTCAGTTTAAAAATCAATCCCAGATTTAACGCTTCACAATCGATTATACATAATCTATAATCGATTACTGGCAATATTCAAAATCAGATAATTGATTACACTAAGTTCATAATCGATAACTTTAGCAACGTTCTAAAAATCATTTCCAGATTTTAAGCAAAACATCGATTATATAAAATCAATAATCGATTACTTCAGCAACGTTCTAAAAATCATTTCCAGATTTTAAGCAGAACATCGATTATCTAGAATCAATAATCGATTACCTTATGGTATTTGAAAATCATTTGACAACGGCCAGCTTCAACAATCGATTGTCCTTTGCAACAATCGATTACTTGTTATTTTCTGAAAAACATAAAACTTACTGTCTCAGTGATAATCGATTATCTAAAGACATAATCGATTACTTAATTAAATTTAAAATCACTGGAAGACATCAACTCAACACAATCGATCACCATTAGTTCATAATCGATTATTTTGAGTATTGAAAAACTTTACCTCAACAACAATCGATTGTCATTTGTTCACAATCGATTATCATGCAGATTTGGAAAAACCTGATGTTCACTGTCTTACTCACAATCGATTACCATTAATTCATAATCGATTGTCATGCAGTCTTGGCTCAGAAACAATCGATTATCATAAGTACATAATCGATTATTTTAGCCCAGATTTTTGAGGCATGTTTAGAAAACATTTTGTGTAATGTAAATATGCATGATTTAAAATATTTTTGACACAGAATTAAATATGCATGATTTTGGAAAATAGTTTTATGAGAGAGGCCATACTATGAGTCAAGTTATAGGATCGAGATTACAATTTAGAACAACTCAATAACAATTAAAAGCTATATCTTGAACTTCAATCTTATTCGCAACCATTGTGCGCTTGTACTTGAATTCCGTCATATATCAATTTTTGCTTCGTTTGTCATTCATCAAAACCTACAAAAGAGTACACGTTTAGTATATTGCATTGAGAACGTGTTTCTAACACACCAGAGTTGAAAGAATTGAAGGATCAACTTCAGGACTTGCTTGATAAGGGTTTCATTAGACCCAGTGTATCACCTTGGGGCGCACCAGTGTTGTTTGTGAAGAAAAAGGACAGGTCGATGCGGATGTGCATTGATTACCGGCAGTTGAACAAGGTAACGATAAAGAACAAGTATCCACTGCCAAGGATTGACAATTTATTTGACCAGCTCCAGGGTTCCAAGGTGTTCTCGAAGATAGATTTTAGGTCTGGTTATCATCAGCTAAGGATTAGGGCATCTGATGTCCCTAAGACAGCATTTCGTACTCGATATGGGCATTATGAGTTTTTGGTCATGTCGTTTGGGTTGACCAATGCCACGGCAACATTCATGGAGTTGATGAACAGAGAGTTCATGCCTTATTTAGATTTATTTGTGATTGTATTCATTGATGATATCTTGGTATACTCCCCCAGCATGTTCCCTCCCCATTATCTATTTAAATTCTTGTTCTCTTTCTGTTATTGCACATATATCTGTACAAGTTGATTGTGGTAGGTCCGGTCTAGCCTCATTACTACCTCACCGAGGTTAGGCAGGGCACTTACCAGCACATGGGGTCGGTTGTGCTGATACTACACTTTTGTGCTTTTTTGTGCACAGGTCAGGACACAGTCTACGGACCGCAGCAGTAGTTAGGGGGCGATCCTTCAGTCCAGAGACTTTGAGGTAGTTCGCGAGCCCTATGTCTCCTCTATCTTTTCCAGTTTGTTTTCTTATCATATAAAAATGGACGTGTTATGTATTTCTTTCAGACTATTGCTTTTATTACTATTTTAGTCGTCCGTGAGTAGTGACACCAGATACTGGGTAGAGGCATCTTGTTAATTTTTTCATTTCGTTTTCGCTATTGTTGCTAAAAGTCTTCCACGTGTTTTAATTAACTACTTTAGTATTTAATTTATTTTAGATTAAAGTTTTTGTGAAAATGATTAAAAAGGTTGGCTTGCCTAACTTTGACAGTAGGCGCCATCACGACTCCCGATGGTGGGAAATATCCGGGTCGTGACAAGTTGAGGAGCATGAGCAGCACCTCAGAGTGGTTCTTGAGACTCTGAAGGATAGCGAGTTGTACGCTAAATTCTCAAAATACAAATTTTGGTTGAGTTTAGGCGCATTCCCGGGTCATGTCGTACCAGCAGAGGGTATTCAGGTGGACCCAATGAAGATAGAGGCAGTCAAGAACTGGCCTAGACCAGTTTAATCTATAGAGATTTGGAGCTTCTTGGGGTTAGCAAGTTACTAGAGACGTTTCTTGGAGGGGTTTTAATCCATCGCAACCCCGATGACTAGATTGACTCAGAAGGGTGCCCAGTTCAGGTGGTCAGATGAGTGCGAGACGAGCTTCCAGAAGCTCAAGACAGCTCTGACTACGGCACCGGTATTGGTTTTGCCCACGAGATCGGGGCCTTATTCTGTGTATTGTGATGCTTCCCGCATCGGGATTGGCGGAGTGTTGATGCAGAACGACAAGGTCATAGCATATGCTTCGAGGCAATTGAAGATCCACGAGAAGAATTATCCAGTTCATGACCTAGAGTTGGAAGCCATTGTTCATGCCTTGAAGATCTGGAGGCATTATTTGTATGGTGTGACATATGAGGTGTACACGGATCACAAGAGCCTTCAGTACTTGTTCAAGAAGAAGGAGTTGAATTTGAGAGAGCAAAGGTGATTGGAGTTGTTAAATGACTATGATGTTTCTATTTTATACCACCCGAGAAAGGCCAATGTGGTGGCCGATGCATTGAGTAGAAAGTCGGCCAACATGGGTAGCCTTGCCTATATTCCGGTCAGCCAGAGACCGCTTGCCTTGGATGTTCAGGCCTTGGCCAATAGATTTGTGAGATTGGATATTTCTTAGCCCAGCAAGGTGTTAGCTTGCATGGTTGCTCACTCGTCATTGATGGAGCGTATCCAGGAGTGGCAGTTTGATGATCCCCATTTTTATGTCCTGAGAGACACGGTGCAACGAGGAGGTGCCAGGGAGATGACTTTGGGAGTTGATGGAATATTGAGGTTGCAGGGGTGAGTTTGTGTGCCCAAGTTGATGGTATTCGAGAGTCGATCTTAGCGGAGGCCCACAGTTCTCAATATTCAATTCACCCAGGCGCCGCTAAGATGTATTAGGACTTGAGACAACATTATTGGTAGCACAGAATGAAGAAAGACATTGTTGCATATGTGGCTCGTTGTCTGAATTGTCAGCAGGTTAAGTACGAGCATCATAGGCTCGGTAGGTTATTTCAGAGGATTGAGCTGCCCGTGTGGAAGTGGGAGAGAATCACCATGGATTTTGTTACTGGCCTTCCGATGACTTGGAAGAAGTTTGATTCTATATGGGTTATTGTTGATAGGCTGACCAAGTCAGCGCATTTTATCCCAGTTGCCACCACCTATTCATCCGAGAGGTATGGTGAGATTTATATCATAGAGATCATTCGCCTTCATGGGGGGCCCATATCTATTATTTCGGACTGGGGTACACAGTTTACCTCGTATTTTTGGAGAGCGGTATAGCATGAGTTGGGCACCCAGGTCCACTTGAGTACAACATTTCACCCCCAGACGGACGAACAGTCCGAGAGGACTATTCATATTCTTGAGGATATGCTCCGAGCATGCGTTATTGATTTTGGAGGTTCGTGGGACTAGTTCTTGTCTTTAGCAGAGTTTTGCTACAACAACAGCTACCAGTCCAGTATTCTGATGGCTCCATATGAGGAGTTGTATGGTAGGCGATGTTGGTCCCCAGTCGGCTAGTTTGAGCCGGGAGAGGCTAGGTTATTGGGTACATATTTGGTACAGGGGACCTTGGATAAGCTCAAGATCATTCAGGATAGACTTTGGTCAGCTTAGTCTAGGCAGAAGATTTTTGTAGATCGTAAGGTCAGGGATGTTGTTTTCATGGTTGGTGAGCAGGTATTGCTCCGTGCATCGCCTATGAAGGGCGTGATGAGGTTCGGGAAGACGGACAATCTTAGACCTAGGTATATTGGCCCATTTGAGATTCTTGACCGTGTGGGTATTGGGGCTCATAGACTTTCATTGCCGCCTAGCTTGTTAGCTGTGCATCCGATTTTTCATGTATCCATGCTTCGGAAGTATCACGGTGATCCCACTCACGTGTTAGATTTCAACACTGTCCTATTGGACAAGGATCTGTCATATGAGGAGGAGCCGGTGGCTATTTTAGACCGGCATGTTTGATAGTTGAGGTCGCGGATTTTTCCTTCAGTGCGTGTTCAGTGGAGAGGTCACCCTCCTGAGGCATCGACTTGGGATTCTGAGTCTGATATGCAGAGCCGTTATCCCCATCTATTCCCCGGCTCAGGTACTTCTTTCTTTTGTCCGTTCGAGGACGAACAGTTGTTTTAAAGGTGGAGGATGTGACGACCCAAATTGTCATCACCCTACTTCTCCCTTTCTTTGCGCTCCTGAGGCCTTGAAAACCTCTTAATTGGTTGCCTCAACTTGTGTGCGTATTTCGGGCACAAAGTCGGAAAATTTTTATGTGGAAATATTTGAATTATGTGTAAAAAACTATGAATTTTTATAATAATATTGCTATAGTTGGCTTTGGTCAGCATTTTAGGTAAACGGAACCAGAATGTGATGTGACGGTCCCGGAGGGTCCTGTGAGGAAATTTGGGACCCGGGCATATTCCCGGAATCGAAATCCGAGGTCCCAGGCTCGAGTACGGAACTTTTCTATGAAATTGTTTTATGAAAATGCGTAAGGAAAAATAAAAATAAAAATTGATCAAAAGTAATGGTATCGGGCTCGTATTTTTGTCCCGACACCCGGTACAAGTCTTAAATGGGCGTTAAGCGCTATCTGTAAAGTTTGGTTGAAAACGGACGTCATTTGATGTGTTTTGGACTAAAACTTGAAAATTTGAATGTTTTGAACTTTGAAATGAAAATCATGAGTTTTGGAGGTTGATTCTTTGTTTTTGATGTTACTTTTGCAATTTGATTGCTCGAGCAAGTTTGTAGGATGATATTGAATTAGTGTGCGTGGTTGGGAGCCCCGAGGGCTCAGGAGTGTTTTCGAGGGTGGTTCGGGGTGTTTTTAGCTCTTTAGACTTAGCAGATTTCTGCAATTTTTTCACAGATCTCTTATTCTGTGGGATCGCATAGGTTCCCCTGTGATCGCATAGAGTCCCTTGCCAACCCTTTAATTTTCTTCTATGCGATCGCATAGCTTGATCAGTTACTTCAGTGCGATCGTATACCCTCCATCGCAATCGCATAGCGTATAGACCCCACCCAGGCCAGGCCCCATCTTTCTTCTATGCGAAAGCATCTCCCCCTCCTACGATCACATTGACCAGCTTTCCCTATCTCTATGCGATCACAACCCTGTTCATACGATCGCATAGGCCAAATTCGTTCAACAATTTAATTTAGTCTAGAACAGTGTCTTCTCCTTTTTTCTTCAAAAATTCCCACATGAGCTCTCCTTCTACACTCTCCATTGAAGAACTCATCAGAGTAGAAATTAGGGCTTTTGGGTAGTGTTAGGTTTTGAGAATTTAGGGCGATTCAACCTCAATTTGAGGTCGAATATTAAAACAAATCATATATTTGGACTCGTGGGGTTATGGTTAATCGGAATTTGGTCCGAGCCTCGAGTTTGGACCATGTGGGCTCGGCATTGGATTTTGGTGTTTTTGGAAGAAAAATGAGAAATACATTTACAAGCTAGGAAATTGTATCCTTGTGCTATTATTGATAATATTGAATCGAATTATGTTAGATATCGTTGGTTCGGGGTCGAATTCTAGAGGAAAGGCGATTGTTGAGCATTGAGTTGCTATTTTCGGATTCAATGTAAGTGTTTGATCTAACTTTGGCTAGAGGGAATAAGATTATATTAATATTTGATATGTGCTATGTGGAGTCAGTGTATAGATATGGTGACGGTTACCTATCCGCCCAAGTCTAGCATGACAGTGAGTCATAATTGCTATTAAATTTCGAAAGAAGTGAACAATTGTGCTGATTACACGGTAAATGAACTATGAAGTGATAGTTGAGAGGCAAAACTAAACGAGGAAATTTTGGTATTTTTCCTTTAACGACCCTAGTTCACCAATCAGAAGCTGTCATGACGGCACCCAGTCTTCGCGACTAGGTAAGCCCGATACATTACGAAAATCCAAAAAAAACTTTACGAATACGTTAAATAATATTGAATAGCATAAGGAAATGTATATAATGCCGCCTGGCACATACATGTCGACTCAAATAAGAGTAAACATAATATAATGCTCTAAAATCCCGAAGTGTCTATAACAACTGAGTATATGAAAGAAACTATTAACAAAATGTAGAATAGAAAAAGGCTCTTCGTCTCTGCGGCGGAAAATGCATACCTCAAGCACCCAAATGCAGCTCCGGAAATCCCTAATAGCGCACCTGACTAGATGTACATGGATCTGCACAAAAAAAGTGTGCAAAAGAGTAGCATGAGTACACCATAGCGGTACTCAGTAAGTACCAAGCCTAACCTTAGTTGAGTAGTGACGAGGAAGGTCAAGGCCCTACTGAGATGAACATAAGAAATAATATAGGATAAATAAACAGTAGATAATGAAGTAAATCCCGAATATCTAGCAAGACAATAAGTAAAACGGAATAGTCTACAATACAATCTACGAACACAAGAGAAATCACTCAAAAGTAAGGATGCCACATGGAGCTCTGGGAATTGAACCCACAGTCCATTTTTACCAATATCTGAGTATCCCCAGGAATTGAACCCGCAGTCCATTATACAATAACATAGGATCTCTGGGAATTGAACCAGCAGTCCATCATACCAATAACAGAGGATCTCCGGGAATTGAACCCGTAGTCCATTATACCAATAACAGAGGATCTCCAAGAATTTAACCCGCAGTCCATTATACCAATAACAGAGGATATCCGGGAATTGAACCCGCAGTCCATCATACCAATAACAGAGGATCTCTAGGAATTGAACCCGCAGTCCATCATACCAATAACAGAGGATCTCCAGGAATTGAACCCGCAGTCGATTATACCAAGAACATTGGATCTCCGGGAATTGAACCCGCAGTCCATTATACCAACTTCGGGGAGAGGTCCCCCACACAAAGTTAGACAAGTCACTTACCTCGAACCGGTACAAAACCGCTAAGAAACAATGCCCTTTCCACGAGTATCCGACTCCGAGTGGCCCAAATTTATTCAAACCAATTACATATTGTAAATAACATCGCAGTAACCAATTACACTGCTAAAATTAAAGCTAAGGCGCGAAAATAGCTAAAATGACCAAAATGTCCCTCAGGCCATCGTTTCGGAATCGAATAAATTTCACATTTACAGAAACCTTGCACACTCACGAGTCTAACCATATAAAATTTTCCCAATTCGGAGGTCAAATGCTCCCTCAAATCCCAATTGTTTAGTCAATGAACTTCTACCCAAATTCCTCCATTTTTGGACCTTAATTTGAATTTAAAAGATGAATTTAACAACTAAATGATGGATTAAAGTTAGAGATGATCATAGAAACGTTACCCAATGATCTCTTCTTCAAAACTCACCTCGAAATCGCCTTGGTCGGAGCTCTCAATTGGTTTTTCAACTTATGAAATTATACACTCAGATAAATTTATTAACTCACAGCGATCCTGCTTTCGCAGACCAGGGACCGCTCCTGCGGTCCAGCTTTCGCGGTCAAAATAGCCGCTTCTGCGGTGTCACTAAAATCCCAATTTTCGCTTATGCGGACAACTGGCCGCGTCCTCGGTCGCCGCTTATGCGGTTCCTTCTCCACTTCTACGGTCCAGACCTCCCCTCAGACCGCGTCCGCAATTTCCAAGCCGCATCTGCAGTAACCCTACGCGGCTCCCCTTCCGCAGATGCGGAAACAACACAAACAGCGGTAAAACTTCATCAAAAAAATTCTAAAATCAACCCGTCGAGCATCTGAAACAAACCCGAGGCCCCCAGAACCTCAAACTAACCCACAAACCTATCCCTTAACATCATTCGGACTTGCACCAATCCTTAAATCACCTAAGACAACGCCAAAAACACCATTTAATCAATGATTTGAACTTAAACTTCCAAAACTTAGCCAAACTCACTTTCGATTAAAAACCTAACCAAAACATGTCCGATTGACCTGATATTTTGCACGCATGTCCCAAATGACATGACAGTGCTACAGCAGCTCCCGGAATCCCGTTTCGAGCCTCAGTTAAAAAATTCACTATCAGACCGGAAACTTTAAAATTCTAACTTTCGGCATTTCTAACATATATGAGCTACAGACATCCAAAATACATTCCGAATACGCTCCCATCCCCAAAATCACCTAACGGAGCTAACGGAACCATCAAATTTGTCGTCTTCACACTATTTTGATTACGGACCACTTTCCAACACCTAAGCTCTCATTTAGGGACCAAGTGTCCCAAAACACTCCGAATTCTGTTACCAAACATCCCGGCAAACCCAAAATAGCATAAATGAACTTAGGGGAAACAATTAATGGGGAAACGAGGCATAAATTACAAAGACGAGCGACCGGGTCGTCACATCCTCCCACACTTAAACATTCATTCGTCCTCGAACGAGCATAGAGAACATACCTGAAGTAGCAAAAAGATGAGGGTATCGGCTGTGCATATCCTGCTCGGTCTCCTAAGTTGCCTTATTGGTCGGCTGACCCCGCCACTGAATCTATACTGAAGTTATTTCTTTTTGACCTGAGCCTTTGGACCTGCCTGTCTAATATTGCCACTTGCTCCTCAACATTGGACAAGTCATTGTCCAACTGGACTGAAGTGAACTCCAACACGTAAGACGGGTCACCATGATACCTCCGAAGCATCGAAACATGAAATACTGGATGAACCTTGGCCAAACTGGGAGTCAAAGCAAGCTCATAAGCAACCTTCCCAATCTGCCTCAAAATATCAAATGGGCTAATGAACCCCGGGCTCAATTTCCCTTTCTTTCCAAACCTCATGAAGCCTTCATAGGCGAGACCCGAAGCAAAACCCGCTCACCAACCATAAAGGAAACATCACAAACCTTCCGGTTCGCATAACTCTTCTGTCTGGACTGGGCTGCACGGAGTCTATCCTGAATCACCTTAACCTTCTCAACCACATCCTGAACCAAATCGGTGCCCATTAATCTTGCCTCGCCTGGCTCGAACCAACCCACCGGGGATCTGCATCTCCTACCATATAAGGCCTCGCATGGCGCCATCTGAATACTGGACCGATAACTGTCGTTGTATGCAAACTCAGCCAATTGAAAGAACTGATCCCAAGACCCTCTAAACTCGATCGTGCACGCACGGAGCATATCCTCAAAAATCTGAATAGTGCGCTCTGACTGTCCGTCCGTCTGGGGGTGAAAAGTTGTACTCATGGTCACCCGGTACCCAACTCATGCTGGACGGCTCTCCAGAACCGTGATGTAAACACTGAACCCCTGTCTGAGATGATAGAAACTGGAATGCCATGCAGACGGACAATCTCCCTAATATAAATCCCCGCTAACCGCTCTGCTGAATAAAAAGTACACACTGGAATGAAATGAGCGTACTTGGTCAGCCGATCCACAACAACCCAAATAGAATCAAACTTTTTCGCCGTCAGACCAATCACAAAATCCATGGTGATATTCTCCCATTTCCACTCCGAAATCTCCATCTGCTAGAGTAACCCTCCCGGTCTCTGGTGCTCAACCTTTACCTGCTGACAGTTAAGGCATCTAGCTACAAACTCTACTATGTCCTTCTTTATATGCCTCCATCAGCAATGTTGCCTCAGGTCCTAATACATCTTCGCGTCACCCGAATGGATGGAATACCGCGAGATATGGGCCTGTGTCAGTATAAACTCCCGAATATCATCAACATCGGACAAACAAATACGAACCTGCATCATCAATACCCCGTCATCTCCAATAGTCACATCCTTAGCATCGCCATGCTGAACTGTGTCCCTGAGGAAAAGAAAATGAGGATCATCATACTGTCGCTCCCTAATACAATCAAACAATGGAGACCGAGAAACCTCATAAGCTAGAACCCGACTGAGATCCGAAAGGTCCAATCTCACGAACTGACTGGATAAAGCCTGAACATCCATCAGCAGGGGTCTCTCTGAAGCTGGTATATATGCCAAACTCCCCAAACTCTCCGCCCGGCGACTCAAGGCATCGGCTACCACATTGGCCTTGCCCGGGTGATAAAGAATAGTAATATCATAATCATTCAGTAGCTCCAACCATCTCTCTGTAGCGGAGGAGGGCCTGGGCCAACTCTGCACGGCCTCCACTTTCTTCGGATCCACCCGAATACCCTTACTCGATACCACATGCC
The DNA here is from genome assembly GCA_034376525.1 of Nicotiana benthamiana. Lineage (NCBI taxonomy): Eukaryota > Viridiplantae > Streptophyta > Magnoliopsida > Solanales > Solanaceae > Nicotiana > Nicotiana benthamiana. The sequence continues at coordinate 31,420,289 of CM067335.1, read as the reverse complement.
CTAGGAATGCCACAGAACTCAACCAGAACTCACATTTTGAGAAGTTTGCATATAATTTCTTTTCCATCAGAGTCTGAAGCACTGTCCTCAGGTGCTGCTCATGATGTTCCCGGCACCTGGAGTATACAAGAATACAATCTATGAAAACAATGACAAACGAGTCGAGATAGGGCCTGAATACACTGTGCATTATATGCATAAAAGCTGCAGGGCATTGGTCAGCCCAAATGACATGACAAGGAACTCGTAATGACCATACCGAGTCCTGAAAGCAGTCTTCGGGATATCCGGCTCCCGAATCTTTAGCTGGTGATAACCTGAGCGCAAATCAATCTTAGAAAACACCTGTGCACCCTGAAGCTGGTCAAATAGATCATCAATACAAGGCAAAGGATACTGGTTCTTCACTGTAACTTTGTTCAACTAACGATAATCGATACACATGCGCATAGAACCATCCTTTTTCTTTACAAACAAGAAAGGAGCACCCCATGGTGAAACACTGGGTCGAATAAAAACCTTATCAAGCAATTCCTGTAACTTATCCTTCAACTCCTTCAACTCAGGAGGAGCCATACGGTAAGGAGGAATAGATATGGGCTGAGTGCCAGGCAACAAATCAATACCAAAATATATGTCCCGATCGGGCGGCATGCCCGGAAGATCAGCTTGAAACACGTCCGGGAAATCCTGTGCTACTGGGACAGAGTCAACATAAGGGGTATCAGTACTGACATCTCTCACATAGGCCAAATACGCGGCGCACCCCTTCTCAACCATAAGTTGAGCTTTAAGAAAGTATATAACTCTACTGGGAGTGTGATCAAAAGTACCACTCCACTCAATACGTGAAATACCTGGCATAGCCAGCGTCACGGTCTTAGCATGGCAATCAAGAATAGCATACTGGGGCAATAACTAGTCCATGCACAAGATAATATCAATATCCGCCATATCAAGTAATAAAAGATTTGCCGCGGTCTCAAAACCACGAATAGTCATCAAACATGACCGATATACGCGGTCCACAACAAGGAATATCCCACGGGTGTAGATACATAAACAGGAGAGCTCAAGGTCTCTCGGGCTGTACCCAAGTGCGGAGCAAAATAAGAAGACACATAAGAGTAAGTGAAGACTAGGTCGAATAGAATCGGCACGCCTCAATAATAAACCATGGAAAAATACCTGGGGCGACAAGAATCAGAGACAAATCCCTTAGTACGGGTAGGTGGGGTAGAATCAGGGGCTGTACCCATAGTCTAAGAACCCTGCGAGGCACGCTGTAGCTGAGAAGTCTGAGAAGGTGTACCCCTCCCAAGTTTGGGGCATTCCCTAAACATGTGGCGTGTGTCACCACACTCAAAGCAACCTCGTGACTGACGTGGCAGTGGTAACTGTGCGGTACGGGTACTCGAAGACCATTGAACACCCGAAACTATGTGGGAACTCTGAGGCGAAAACTGAACTGGATGACCACCTAAACCTCTACCATGACGCACCCTGCCTAATAAATAAGTACCAGTATATCTCCCCGGCCCACTAGGTCTACTCGCTCCTATATACTCTCCCTCCTGACCTCATCTGTCCTCTACTCGGCGAGAGGTCCTCACCATACACTACACTGGAACCACAGACTGTGCTGACATGAACACCTGAACCCTGACTAAAGGGAACTCGCTGCTCTCGAGTGGGGGCGGCGGGAGTCTGGGTCCCTCCCCCGATCTTTGAACTAGTCGGCACAACTTGAATCAATCCTACCTGGATCAATGTACCAAACATGCTCAGGAACTATGCTAATGCCTTTTGAACAACTGGAATAGTGGTGGCCGTGGGTGTGTCAGGTACCTGAGTCCTGGATGGATATGCTGGTGGTACCTCGGCGGCAGCCCGCGCAGGTGCTCTCGCTGCACCACGTGCGCGTCCTCGACCTCTACCCCGGCCCTGGCCTCTGACGGTTGCAGGAGAGGGTGCGGGTGCCTGATCGTCTCGAGTAGCACGTGTCCTCACCATATTTGAGATAATAGGAAGCACAAGTTTAGAATTATGGTATTAAAAATTGTCGCACGACAGAAAAGTCAAATAAAGTGAAGATGTTTCCTAAACAGTTACATAGCCTCTCGTAGATAAGTACGGACGTCTCCGTACCGATCAGTGAGACTCTAAATAACTGACTTGTATCCCGTGACTCCTATGAACCTAGAGCTTTGATACCAACTTGTCACGACCCCAGTTCACCAATCGTGAACCTATCATGATGACACCAGTCTTCACGACTAGGTAAACCCGATACATTGCGAAAATCCAACAAAAAGTTTACGAATACGTTAAATAATACTGAATAGCATAAGGAAATGTATAAAATGCCGCCTGGCACATACATGTCGACTCAAATAATGTAAGAAATCCCCAAAGACCCGGAAACCCACGGGCAACACAGGTTAAGAGTAAACATAATATAGTGCTCTAACATCCCGAAGTGTCTATAATAACTGAGTATATGAAAGAAACTATTAACTAAAGGTAGAATAGAAGAATACTCTTTGGCTCTACGGACGCGACCGATGCAAACCACAAGCCTTCAAATGCAGCTTCGGAAATCCCTAATAGCGCGCCTGACCAGATGTACCTGGATTTGCACAACAAAAGTGTGCAGAAGAATAGCATGAGTACACCACAACGGTACTCAGTAAGGGCCAAGCCTAACCTCGGTATAGTAGTGACGAGGAAGGTAGAGGCCTTACTAAGATGAACATAAGAAATAATATAAGATAAATAGATAGTAGATAATGAAGTAAATCCCGAATATCTTGCAAGACAATAAGTAAAACGGAACAGGCTATAATACAATCTACGAACATAAGAGAAATCACTCAAAAGTCAGCATGACACATGGAGCTCCGGGAATTGAACCCGCAGTCTATTTTTACCAATATCTGAGGATCCCCGAGAAATTGAACCCGCAGTCCATTATACCAATAACAGAGGATCTCCGGGAATTCAACCCGCAATCCAACATACCAATAACAGAGGATCTCCGGGAATTGAACCTGCAGTCCATTATACCAATAGCAGAGGATCTCCGGGAATTGAACCCGCAGTCCATTATACCAATAACAGAGGATCTCCGCGAATTGAACCCGCAGTCTATCGTACCAATAACAGAGGATCTCTGGAATTGAACCCGCAGTCCATCATACCAATAACAGAGGATCTCCGGGAATTGAACCCGCAGTCCATTATACCAATAACAGAGGATCTCCGAAATTTAACCCGCGGTCCATTGTACCAATAACAGAGGATCTCTGGGAATTTAACCCGCGGTCCATTATACCAATAACAGAGGATCTCTGGGAATTGAACCTGCAGTCCATCATACCAATAACAGAAGATCTCCGGGAATTGAACCCGCAGTCCATTATACAAATAACAAAGGATCTCTGGGGATTGAACCCGCAGTCCATTATACCAATAACAGAGGATCTACAGGAATTGAACCCGCAGTCCCAATCGTAAACACATCACATTAATTCAATATTTACCAGAAAGAAACCAAGTACAAGCAACAGGTAAAGATCTAGAGCGTAGCATGCTCGCAAAAAGGATAGATATTGCAATTTAGTCAATTAGAACAAATAATCTACTAACAAATTTTTTCCTAAACTAAAACAAGAGAAATTTCATATATAAAAGTTAAATACGTGAAGGAACACAGTCTAAATAAGTCAAGTAAGGTGAATTTTCAACAATTAGCACAAGTACACGCTCGTCACCTCGCGCACAAGACATTTTAACAACAGTCAAGAACTCCCAAGGGGAGAGGTCCCCCACACAAAGTTAGACAAGTCATTTACTTTGAACCGGTACAAAATTGTTAAGAAACAATGCCCTTGCCACGAGTATCCGACTCCGAGTGGCCCAAATCTATTCAAACCAATTGCATATTGTAAATAACATCCTATTACACTATTAAAATTAAAGCTAAGGCGCAAAAATAGGTGAAAATGACATAAATGCCCCTCAGGACAACGTTTCGGAATCGAATAATTTTCACATTTATTGAAACCTCGCACTCTCGCGAGTCTAACCATATAAAAATCTCCCAATTCGGAGGTCAAATGCTCCCTCAAAATTCCAATTGTTTAGTCAATGAACTTCTACCCAAATTCCTCCATTCTCGGACCTTAATTTGAATTTAAAAGATGAATTTAACAACTAAATGATAAATTAAAGCTAGAAAGGATCATAAAAACGTTACCCAATAATATCTTCTCCAAAACTCACTCGAAATCGCCTTGGTCCGAGCTCTCAATTGGTTTTTCAACGTATGAAATTAAAACCTCGAAAAAATTTCTTAACTCACAGCGATTTCGCTTTTGCGGACCAGGTACCGCTCCTGCGATCCCGCTTTTGCGGTCAAAATAGTCGCTTCATTGGTCCCACTAAAATCCCAATTTCCGCTTCTGCGGACAACTGGTCGCGTCCGCGGTTGCCGCTTATGCGGTTCCTTCTCCGCTTCTCCGGTCCTAGACCTCCCCTCAGACCTCGTCCGCGATTTCCAAGCCGCGTCTGCGGTAACCGTTTACGCGGCTCCCCTTCCGCAGATGCGAAAGACCGTAGAAGCAACAGTAAAACTTCATCCAAAAATTCCAAAATCAACCCATCGAGCCTCCGAAACAAACCCGAGGCCCCCGGAACCTCAACCAAACCCACAAACCTATCCCTTAACATAATTCAGACTTGCACCAATCCTTAAATAACCTAAAACAACGTCGGAAACACCATTTAACCAATGATTTGAACTTAAAACTTCCAAAACTTATCCAAACTCACTTTTGATTCAAAACCTAACCAAAACACGTCCGATTGACCTGACATTTTGCACGCACGTCCCAAATGACATGATAGTACTACAACAACTTCCGGAATCCCTTTCTGACCCTCGAATCAAAAATTTACTAGCGGACCGGAAACTTCCAAATTCTAACTTTCGGCATTTCTAGCCTAAATGAGCTACGGACATCCAAAATACATTTTGAACACGCCCCAACCCCGAAATCACCTAAAGGAGCTAACAAAACCATCAGATTTCCATTCCAAGGTCGTTTTTGCATTGTTCTGATTAAGGACCATTTTCCAACATTTAAGCTCTCATTTAGGGACTAAGTGTCCGACAACACTCCGAATTCTATTACCGAACATCCCAAAAAAGCCAAAATAGAAGAAATGAACTTAGGGGAAACATTTAATGGTGAAATGGGGCATAATGTCCAAAGACGACCAGTCGGGTCGTCACATTTCCTTTGCTGGGACTTATTGTTGAGTCGTATTCCCTTGCCGGGATTTATTGTTGAGTTGTTCTCCCTTGCTGGGATTTATTGTTGAGTTATTCTTCCTTGCTGAGATATTTTGTCTTGTTATATATTCCTTTCATTTTTGGTTGTGACCATTGATTGGGTGAGGAAGAGAGAGTAAAAGCACGAAAGGTGATATCGTGCACTATGTATTTGAGAGTTAAAGCACGAAGGGTAATGTCGTGCATTATATATTGAGAGTAAAAGCATGAAGGGTGATGACGTGCATTATATTTGACATTCTTGGTGAGAAATGAGAGTAAAAGCGGGAAGGATGATGTCGTGCATTATATTTGATAGTTTTGGTGAGGAACGAGAGTAAAAACACGAAGGGTGATGGCGTGCAGTTGTTGATTCACTGGCTTCTTCATTTAATTATTATATATTCAGCTCCATTTCTTGTTTATTGAAGTTATAATTGAACTGTTACACCCCCAGCATGTCCTCTCCCCATTATCTGTTTAAATTCTTGATCTCTTTCTATTATTGCACATATATCTGTACAGGTTGATTGTGGTAGGTCCGGTTTAGCCTCGTCACTACCTCGCCGAGGTTAGGCCGGGAAGATACCAGCACATAGGGTCCATTGTGCTGATACTACACTTTTGTGCCTTTTTGTGCACAGGTCAGGACACAGCCTACGGACCGCAACAGTAGTTAGGGGCCGATTCTTCAGTCCAGAGACTCTGAGGTAGTTTGCTGGCATTCGCAGGCCCTGAGTCTCCTCTATCTTTTCCAGTTTGTTTTTATTGTATTAAAACAGACATGTTATGTATTTCTTTTAGACTGTTGCTTTTAGTACTCTTTAGTCATTTATGAGTAGTGACACTAGATACTAGGTAAAAGCATGTTGCTAATTTTCGCATTTTGTTATCGCTATTGTTGCTAAAGGTCTTCCGCGTGTTTTAATTGATTATTTTAGTATTTAATTTGTTTTGGATTAAATTTTGTGAAAATTATTAAAAAGGTTGGCTTGCCTAGCTTCGATAGTAGGTGCCATCACGACTTCCGATGGTAGGAAAATCCGGGTCGTGACATAACCAAACCCTACCTCTCATTTTTTTTTCATCACACACCCAAAACCCCTAACCTAATCACCCTCCCCCTTTCTCTTCTTCTCCAAAAAACACCCTAAACCACCAAGCTCCAAACCCTTCCAACCATGGCTGCCCTTCCCTTTCCAGTCGACCCCAGCCCATCACCATGACGACCACCACCCAGCTGCGTCGCCGGACCACCCTAACTCTATGCCTCACGAACCACCCAAACTACCATGAACACCCACGAAACTAAACAGCCCCGCCCCCCACGTCGCCCGTCACCAAACTTTCCCCCTTCCCTCGTCCGTCGTCCCACTAGTTGCTTCAGCTGCAACCAATGACTAGCCAGCCCGTCCAGCCAACGATCAGCTTCTACTTGAATGTCCAAACGACCACCCATGTTGCTAACCACTCAAACGACCAAAACACCTCTCGTCGTTGTTCCGTCTAACGTAACATCTCTTGAGTTTTGTCGAGGTAATGTCGTTATTTTCTGGTTCGAGTTCCATCCCGAGTTTGAAATTTTTGGGCAGATTCAAGTTATTGTGGTTTCAAAGTTTCCGAGCAGATTGGTTTCCGTTCGAGTTCGCCGTTATTCCGATCCGGTTAGTTGGTTTAAGTTTCATTCTGTCTGTATTTTGTTTGATATTCTCCGATCTGAAATCAGTATGTGTTTGATTCTTTATTGTTTGTTGTTTATTATTTCTTGATTATTTCTTCAGTCTGTTTTTATTTATTTGTCCTTGTTTAGTTTTAATATAGAAGTGTGATCACTTGAATCCTTCATCATGGTTATAATATTGTTGGATTTAGTTTGAGATTCGATTGATTATTGAGTTTAGTGATTTGAATCTACTTGTTTGTTATTGTTATTGAATCTGAAAGTATGTTTGCTAAAATTGTTGTTCAGTCAAAATAATCGTAGTTGGTTCTTTGTTGTTCATCTTGTAGTTTGAATTTATTGATTGAATTTGATTAGGAATTGGTTATAACTGCTATATCTTGGTTAATTGATTAGGTGAATTGGTTATAGCTGATGGGCCAGAATAGTAATTTTCAGTAATTTCGGGGGTATTTTGGAAATTGATTAAATGTGGACCCATAACTTTTAATTAAAATAATAGGGTACAAGGGTTAGTGGGGGACAAGACATAATGATGTAAAGTAAAAAGGGGTAATAATAAAAGGGCTTCTTTGACCACTGAAAAAGGGGGGGGGGGGATTGTGAGGTCCGTGTTGACTGCTTTTACTTAATTAAAAATTAGAAATAGTATAAGTAATGATAAAAGGGTAAAATATAGACTTAGTTAGGAGAATATTGGGCTAGAAATTAAAAGAGTTAAAAGGATTAGTAATAATAGTTTAAAAGTAAAAGTTAATAGTTAAAGGGTAGAAGAAAGAGTCTTTCTTTAGGCATAAAATATGACTCATTTAACACTAAAAGTGGAGGAATTTAGAGATAAAAATTTCAGAACTTGAGAGGAGGAGAAAAACAGAGAATAAGAAAAATACTGAGAGTTGAAAAATTAGAGAGCAGAAAACCCCACTGTTTATTTGAAGCTTCTCCTTTTGCTTCATATTTTTTATTTCTCCTGATTCAAATACACTAAGATTGATCTTAAGTAACTCTGGTGTGTCTTTGAGTTCATTTGTCTAGTGTTGATATTGTTGTGGGTTGAAGTCCATTTCTGTTGGTATTTGTTGGTTTAATTTTACCGAGTTTTTTGCCGAAATATGTTGCTGGGTTTAGCTACTGCTGTTGCTGTTTTGCTGTGTTGATTACTGCCTTGCTGATTTTCTCACCTTCTTCTTCTCTTGTTTCCAATACCATGTACACGACTGTAACACTGGCTATTGTAAGCTGAAAAATGTAGAAGCATGCATACATACAAAAAATGGAAGTTTGAAGTTTTGATTTAACTTTTTCTTCTTTGCATGATTTTATTTTAGAACATTTCTTATAGTACTGTTATGTAGATTTCTGCCAGCTTTGTATAGCTGGACTGTATTTAGTTTGATTTGGATTAATTGAAGTTATTATTACAATGAACTATTAGGATGTAGTTACCAGCTGTAGTAATATTCGCTTGTAGAATAAGGCACGAAATTTTTTTCCATTTTTACGAGCTCGAGTGCGAATTTCGTTCGCATTAATCTAATAACTAATAAAAGCCTTGAACTTATAAATATGTAATTAGTTATGGCTTTTTCTCTTTTATTTTAGAGACGAATTTAATAGAAAATGAAGTCACTTTAGGATTATCCTTTTAAAATAACGAGAAGAGCCCCGCCTAATAAAATATATCAGTTGCGGAGCCCTCAATTAATGTATATATTTAAATATTTTAAAAAATCGAGAAGGGTCGTTTAGCTAATTTCACGGCCTTCCCCAAAATAACAACGTTTTAGACTCTATAGGTGCGTACTTTAATAATATTTTCTCCCTAAACTCGAGTGCACATTTATGTGACCCAAATCCAAATCTTGACGAAGTTGAAATGTGTCGATAACCATGGGTACATTGACTGTGACGTGGTTCGAGATACGTTTTCACAACGTTGTAATTCTTTGTTAAAAATAATAATAAAAAAAAAAGTGGCTAAAAGGTAAAATTTTCACATAGGTTCAACATGTATTAAAATCAGATAAATAAGCCGAATATAACAGTTGAGCGACCGTGCTAGAACCACGGAACTCGGGAATGCCTAACACCTTCTTTCGGGTTAACAGAATTCCTTATCCGGATTCCTGGTACACAGACTGTAATATAGAGTCATTCTTTTCCTTGATTCAGGATTAAAACCGGTGACTTGAGACATCCTAAATCTCCCAAGTGGCGACTCTGAAATCATTAAACAAATACCGATCGATTGTCCTTTAATTGGAAAAAACTCCTTCATTCTTCGCATGGCGTAAAAAGGAGGTGTGACAAGCCCGTGGCAAGTCACCCACTCTGTCATGTACTTTGAAATTACTTTTTCATAAGAATCCTTTTCTAATTCATTCGACTACTCAATTTCTCGCTGAATCATCTATAAAATAAAGTGAGAACCATAATAGTAGTTGTTACGTATTTTATGAAATTTTTCAAGACACTTGAAGGGGAGGAACTTTATGTTATAGTTCTATCGTATAAGTTCAAATTTCAAAAAAATATGGTTATCCAACATTCGTATTCACATGCTTATAAGTAGTTCGAATAAAATTTAAATTATTTGAAAAGTTATGCATTGCTCAATTTGAACCGCAAAAGTTGTTTAAAATCAACTTATCTCCTCTTTACGAACTGATACATCTTGGAGTATCAATATCTCTATTAAAATCAACTTATTTCCTCTTTAATACTTTTCATGGAAGGCAAATATTTCAAGTGCATAAGAAAGGAGAAGTAATAATATAAAGGTGTGACAAATAGCAAATTTTCTTTGGAACAATTCAAATGCCTAAGAAATAAAAAGTAATATCAATGCAATTCACACTCACACAACTTAACGCAAAACTATAACTATTGAGAAATAGAAGGAGAATGTACCATAAAAATAGAAGCAAGCTTTGCGTCTTTGCCTAATGATGGAGGAGATCAAGTATGTCTTCTGCCACCATATGAAATAGTTAAACTAGCATGGCAACATTATTGATTGTTTTCGTGGACCGGCCCAACCTAACAAAAATAAATGTTCAAAAGTAACCAAATTGTAGCTACAAAGTAATATTATTTTAATTTATAAGAATTAGTTATCTGTAACAGAACATATATATCAAGGGCTATTAAGTCTTTGAAACTTACATTGATATGAAAGTCTTAACATCACTAACACATTCTTTCAATTATTTTGTAGTCGATGAACTTATAGGCTAACTATTATTATATTATTTCTTAAATAAGTCCCTATTAGGAACACCTGGAGAGTGTACCTGCTACTTATTTAGTTCCCTATATATGTATTATAAAAATCAAGCCCATAATTATTTTGATATTACATTCTCTGTTATCCACCTCCATATGTCCTCTTTTCTTCAATATAGTAGGCTGAATAGATCTTATGGACTCTAAGTTAATTCTCAGTTGGATCGGGTTATGAGACCAAGAGGATTACTATGGAACGATCGATTCTTTTGTAATCGAAAGGATCTGGATGACTTTATGTACATGTTTCTGCAATTCAGGTACAAAAAATCATAAGTGGAGATGATTGATTATTTAAGCAATTAAATAGCCTAATGTACGATTGCATAGGGGTGTTCATAACACGCAGCGGAAGATAATAACAATCCTAGGTAGATTTTCTCATGTTTAAAATTTATTTACGTGTCAAAGATCGGATCAAAGACGTACCTGGTGAAGAGAGTCTCGTTTCAAAATTCTTCAACAGTGCGAAGACTCTATGCCTATCCACACCGAGACCGACCTTGCTATCAACTTTTTGATCAATGAAACCCACGAACAAATTGAACGAATAATATTGTGTTGAAATTTTTCTCAAAAATCTCAACTCAAATTAGAAGAACAAGAAACACTTTTCTTGTAATTGTATTTTCTCTCTTGGCTTTGTATTGCACTCCCACTTTCACAAAGTAGGTTTTCTTCTCAAGAAAAATTTAAACTAAAAACTTTGCAAATTTTCTCCATCACCCTTTATATAGAATCACCTACAAACCCTTTTCCTATTTGGTTGAGGTAATAATTTTCCTATGGTAAAAGTTTATTCCAAAAATAAACTTATGGAAAAATTTTGTATTAAATTTTCGAATTTTCCTTTCTTTATTATTAACGTGACAACTGCCAAAATTTTCCTTCTTTGAATATGTGAGAGCTGGCCGAAAATTTTATGGAAATTGTTATGTCCAATTCTAAATTGGACAATAATATTCTTTTCCTGTTTTTTTTGATGAATTTTATTAATATAATATTTTCCTATTGAAAATATTAATCCCATTCCAAATAGGACAAAACTTCAATTAATAATCTAATTCAAAATTAGATTTATTAACAAGCTTTTATTAATATTATACTTTATATACATCTATTATATAAAATAATATTAATTATATATATCACATATATTTCAACCAAGAGATATTATTAAATTTCTATTCCAAATAGAAACTTCAATTTATTCACAATATTAATTATAATCTTTGTGCTAGCAAAGAATATAATAATATTTCATATGGACTAATAACTATACTTATTTGACTAATTAAATTCTTTAATTTAATCATCAAATAATAAGTTAATTATTCCTTTAGCAAAGATCAGAACACTCGTTAATGTGCGACCCCATAGGTTCAATACTAAACCGGTAGTAAATTGATCATATCAATATACTAATCAAAGGTGGCGCCTAGCAACACTCCTTAACGGCCGGATAGCATGAAGTATACAATTTACTCTCAAGAACCAGTAGAAGAATAATGTAGTAATTCCTTCTGTCCTTGTAGCTCTGGATCACCCTAGGATATGGTTCAACTGTCAAATCCTAATAGGTGATCAACTATGTGTTCACGTCAAATATAATCGACCATTGAATGACCTAAGAAACTCATTTCTTCTTTCATTCAATTGCCTTGGCCAAGGTCTTAGTTTGGTCGTTTATAATTCATGACAACATGGAGCTTAAACTCATTACCAAGAGTTGACAGATTCCATCTTGATCAATCACTAATTCTACAAGTATTCAATCGTACCCAATATCCTTTCAACTATCGCCCTAGGGCCATAGGTGTCTAGTATCAAAGCACAATAAATAACTTGTCAATTACTATGACGATCTCAAGTCAAAGGAAACAGTTACATCACATTCTTCAAGAAAATATCCTATTGACAGTTTATGGTAATTCTAACCATTAGAAATTATCCAATGAGTCGGTTCAATGATCATATCTCTATATGCATCATCTATCTATGTGATTTAGTTAATGAGATCAACTAATCTTTATCCGATAAAGACGATCACATAAATATTGATCTAACCGAATTACTAATGTGCAAATTAATAATCCTACAATCAAGAACAAATTTAGATTAAACTATAAAAGATTTTGCTCTCATTATCATGATCTCTATCACGATGACAAATCTCAAAATGTAATCAAGGACCTTATCAAATTAATTAAACAATTAATAATAATGATAAAAGAATATCAAATGCAATATATTTTATATCAAATGACATTCACAAAAATATGTTCAAGTTATCAAATATGATATTGGATCTAGGGCATATCTACTATATCCCTAACAATCTCCCACTTGCACTAGAGCCAATCGCTCTTGTGCTTCTTCCCCAATTTCCACTTGTGCTTGTCAAACTTCTTTGCGCCAAGAGCTTTAGTGATGGGTCTGCAGCATTTTCCTTTCCATCAACCTTTTGAATCTCGACGTCGCCACGTTCAATGATCTCTCTCATCAAGTGATACCTTCGCAGAACGTGTTTGGACTTTTGGTGTGATCTTGGTTCTTTTGCTTGAGCAATGGCTCCAGTATTGTCACACAACAATGGAACCGCACCTTCTATTGAAGGAACCACACCAAGTTCAGTTAAGAACTTTTTCATCCATACAGCTTCGTTAGCAGCTTCACTAGCTGCTATATATTCTGCTTCAGTCACTGAATCAGCTACTGTAGCTTGTTTGGAACTTTTCCAACTAACTGCACCACCATTTAAGGTGAATACATAACCAGAAATAGATTTGCTATCATCCCTATCTGAAGAGAAACTTGCATCAGTATAATCTTCAAGTTTCAACTCAGAACCCCCATAGATAAGGAATTGGTCTTTAGTCCTTCTTAAGTACTTAAGAATGGTCTTCACCACCTTCCAATGTTCCTCACCAGGATTTGCCTGATACCGGCTAGTCATTCCAAGTGCATAAGCCACATCAGGATGTGTACATGTCATGGTATACATGATAGCTCCCACTGCACTAGCGTATGGGATCCTACTCATGTGTTCTCTCTCTTCAGATGTTTTAGGACAATCCTCCCTACTGAGAGAAATTCCAGTGCCTATCGGAAGATAGCCTCTTTTGGAATTATCCATGTTACACCTTTTTAAGATAGTATCAATGTACAAAGACTGGAAAAGTCCAAGCAGCTTCCTAGATCTATCTCTATAGATCTTTATTCCTAATATATAAGCTGCTTCTCCCAAGTCTTTCATGGAAAACTGTTCAGATAGCCAAATCTTGGTATTTTGCAATGCCGGTACGTCATTCCCTATGAGCAATATATCATCAACATACAACACTAAAAATATAATTGTTCTCCCACTAACCTTTTTGTACACACAAGGTTCTTCTTCGCATCTAACAAAATTGAACTTTTCAATTGTTTTGTTAAATCGAATATTCCAACTTCGAGAAGCTTGCTTTAATCCATAAATAGATCTTTGTAGCTTACAAATTTTATTATGATCAGACAAAGATGTGAAACCTTCAGGTTGTGTCATGTACACATCCTCTTCTAGCTCACCCTTAAGGAAAGCTATTTTCACATCCATTTGCCATATTTCATAATCATAGTATGCTGCTATAGCAAGCAAAATCCGAATAGATTTGAGCATTGCCACGGGAGAGAAAGTCTCGTCATAGTCGACTCCTTCTTTCTGACGATATCCCTTGGCAACAAGACGTGCTTTGTAGGTCTCCACCTTTCCGTCTGCTCCAATCTTTTTCTTAAAAACCCATTACAACCTATAGGTTTTATATCCTTTGAAGGTTCAACTAAAGTCCATACTTTGTTTTCCTTCATGGATTCCATTTCGGATTCCATGGCCTTTGCCACTTCTTATAATCAGAACTTTGTATAGCCTCTTCATAGGTCTTAGGGTCATCATCATTATGATCAACCTCATTTGATAAATCATCTTGTACCAATAAATTTAATCTAGTTGGTACATGACGTTCTCGTGTAGACCTTCGAAGAGGTACTTGTATAACCTGTTCACCTTGCGTTGGATTTCGTTGTTGCTCAATTTGGTTTGGAACTGGTTCATTTACCTGTTCTTGAACTTCATTTAGTTCTTGAACTTCAACTGTTGAAGATGGCAATTTCCTTGGCAACTTCAAAACATCCAATAAAGGTTCTTCAACTTGGGTCTCATGATCTTCATATTGTGTTGATTCATTAGTTTCTTGATCTTCATCAAGTTCTATCTCTCCATTATAATTTCCTTCCAAAAGAAATTCTCTTTCCAAAAAGGTTGCTCCTCTGGCGACAAACACTTTATGGTCAGAAGGGCGATAGAAATAATATCCCCTTGTTTCCTTGGGATACCCAATGAATCTACACTTATCAGATCTTAAGTCAAGTTTATCAGACTGTAGTCTCTTAACATAAGCTGGACAACCCCAAACTTTAATATGTTTAAGGTTAGGCTTACGTCCTTTCCATATCTCATATGGTGTTGCAGAGATCGACTTAGTGGGAACTTTATTAAGTAAGTATGTTGCTGCTTCCAAAGCATATCCCCATAAATTTATTGGAAGATCAGTGAACCCCATTATAGATCTCACCATATCTAATAAGGTTCTATTTCTCCTTTCAGACACACCATTGTGTTGTAGTGTTCCTGGAGGTGTCCACTATGAGAGAATCCCATTCTCTTTGAGATATTTAGTAAAATCTTCACTAAGATATTCTCCACCTCTATCAGACCTTAGTACTTTGATACTTTTACCACTCTGCTTCTCAACTTCACTACGGAATCTTTTGAACATTTCAAAAGATTCAGACTTGTGTTTCATAAGATATACAAATCCATATCTTGACATATCATCATTGAAGGTGATGAAGTAAGAATATCCACCTCTAGCCTGAATTTTCATGGGCCCACAAACATCTGTATGAATTAGTCCCAATAATTCAGAAGCTCTTTCTCCACTTCCAGTAAATGGAGATTTGGTCATTTTTCCTTTGAGACAAGATTCACAAGTTGGATATGATTCAAAATCATACTTGTCAAGGTACCCTTCCTTGTACAACTTGTTAATTCTTTTCTCTCCAATATGACCAAGCCTACAATGCCAAAGGTATGTTTGATTTACATGATCATCTCTTTTCCTCTTAAGACTTGAAACATGCATAATCGAATTAGCATTCATACTAGGTAAGACATAGACATCATGTTGGAGATAGCCATTCACATATAAATTATTACTATAATAAATAGAGCAAATACCATTGCCTATATTAATGCAAAAACCACGTTTGTCTAACATAGAAGCTGAAATTATGTTCGAAACAAATTTAGGAACGTAATAACAATCATCCAACATAAGTACTTTTCCCATAGGCATTATTAAAGAAATTGATCCTACAGCTACGGCCGCAACTTTTGCACCATTTCCAACTTGTAGATTAATTTTTCCTTTCTTCAACTTTCTACTTATCTGGAATTCCTGCAACATATTGCAGATGTTATAACCACTGCCAGTATCTAATACCCACAATGAAGAATTAGTAGTAGATAAAGAAACCTTGAAAACATTTTTCATTAAAGTCTTACATTTTCTTGTCCTTTAAAGTTGCAAGATACTCTTTGCAATTTCTCTTCCAATGTCCTATTTTCTTGCAATGGAAACATACAGCATCAGATTGGTCAGCTTTGCCTTCTTTGCCTTTGGGTTTGGTCACACCACCCTTGGGCGCAGTGGGCTTTTTCTTGGGTTTACTTTTACCCTTACCCTTCCTCTTAGAAGAGTTTCCAACCAACATGACAGTTCCTTTCTTCTTCTCAAATGCTATTTGATTCTCATAATCAAATAACATGTTAAGCATCTCGTGAAGATCACAATCCATTTTATTCATATTAAAATTAATAACAAATTGTGAAAAGGATTCTGGTAGTGACTGCAAGATCAAATCTTGAGAAAGCTCTTTACCCAGTTTGCACCCCAACTTCTCAAGTTCTTCAATAAGATCAATCATATGATTGACATAGGGTCCAACTGGTGAGTTTCCAGTCAATTTGGATCCAAATAAAGCCTTAGATAGTTGGTATCTAGCTGTCCTGCTTTGTGTACCAAACATCTTCTTAAGATGTTCAATAATTGCAGTTGGATCCATATCCTGATGTTTCCTCTGCAGTTCAGAATTCATAGAAGCGAGAATGATGCATTTGGTTGTAAGACATTCTTCCAAGTATTTCTGATAAATCTTGGTAGCATCATCATCATTTACATCTAGGACTTCCTTGGCGGGCTTATCGATCACATCAATAAGTTTTTCATGCATGAGAACAATTCTCAAATTTCTGTACCAATCATCAAAGTTTGGTCCTACCAACTTGTTGGCCTCAAGTATTCCACGCAGTGATATAGCAGACATATTGAGAAATCTAAAATATAGGAAAGAAAAGGCAATAATATAAGAACATATTTGCATATATCATAAAGACATGGACTTTTATCTAAATGATATTTTCACTAATCATTTTAAACTATTTACCCTCACTATAGTTTACGAAATCTTTATTTCTTTTAGTGGAGTAAAGGAATCCTTTAACAATATGTATGAGCCCCTTGGTAATCAAGTCGTTTCTCACTTATATTTTAAAGGTAGGTACTCTTACCAATTGTATCCCCATACAATTTCCTTAAATAGCTCTATGTCAAATAGTCCCCTGGTAGTCAGGTCGATCCTATTGGCATAGTTGAGTTCAACCATCATGATAGCAAACAACTTATTAAATTTTATACTCCCCCGGGTAGTCCAGGCGTCTAGTGTAAAATTGAATAATTCTTTCAATCCATACATCTAATGCAATAAATAATTTTAACATATTCTCGAACTATAAGTCTCCTGGTAGTTAGGCCGTTCCTTATAAACAAGAAGTAAGTAAAATTAATTACCTTGATGGATAGCTCTATAATAAAATATCTTATATTCTATTATTTAAGAACTCAAATTTAATAAGAGGGAATTGTCACAAAAACAATTTTTAATAACACGAAGATCAAATCTTTTATAGCATGTGAATTTAGTTCAAGTTGTCTACATGCTTAGTCCTAAATTAATTTACATCATATGTAATAAATAATTCAAAATTATGTAATGATCAAGCACATGACATAAAATAAAATTCAACATACTCTAACATATTTATCTTATATATCACATAAAAAGAATTCATGCTAGAATATTATTATTAATTAACATATCATGAACTAATAATAATTAAAAATAACAATAGAATCATGTAACCTATTATAGATTCCCATTGTATCTAATACAAAATTTCAAATTTAAGTTATGAACGATCTCAATAGTTACATGAATGCATATTTTATCCACAATAAAATAATATCAATATTCAAACAATTTGACTATTGCACAAGGTACACCTATTATGGTTTGAACTCTTCAAATATAATATTAAAATTTTTTGTAAATAAATTTTAGAACAATAAACCTGGCTCTGATACCACTGTAGGATTGCATATGGGTGTTCATAACACGCAGCGGAAGATAATAACAATCCTAGGTAGATTTTCTCATGTTTAAAATTTATTTACGTGTCAAAGATCGGATCAAAGACGTACCTGGTGAAGAGAGTCTCGTTTCAAAATTCTTCGATAGTGCGAAGACTCTATGCGTATCCACACCGAGACCGATCCTTGCTATCAACTTTTTGATCAATGAAACCCGCGAACAAACTGAACGAATAATATTGTGTTGAAATTTTTCTCAAAAATCTCAACTCAAATTAGAAGAACAAGAAACACTTTTCTTGTAATTGTATTTTCTCTCTTGGCTTTGTATTGTACTCCCACTTTCACAAAGTAGGTTTTCTTTGCAAGAAAAATTAAAACTAAAAACTTTGCAAATTTTCTCCATCACCCTTTATATAGAATCACCTACAAACCCTTTTACTATTTGGTTGAGGTAATAATTTTCCTAGGGTAAAAGTTTATTCCAAAAATAAACTTATGGAAAAATTTTGTATTAAGTTTTCGAATTTTCCTTTCTTTGTTATTAACGTGACAACTGCCAAAATTTTCCTTCTTTGAATATGTGAGAGTTGGCCGAAAATTTTGTGGAAATTGTTATGTCTAATTCTAAATTGGACTATAATATTCTTTTCCTTTTTTTGATGAATTTTATTAATATAATATTTTTCTATTGAAAATATTAATCCCATTCCAAATAGGACAAAACTTCAATTAATAATCTAATTCAAAATTAGATTTATTAACAAGCTTTTATTAATATTATACTTTATATACATCTATTATATAAAATAATATTAATTATATATATCACATATATTTCAACCAAGAGATATTATTAAATTTCTATTCCAAATAGAAACTTCAATTTATTCACAATATTAATTATAATCTTTGTGCTAGCAAAGAATATAATAATATTTCATATGGACTAATAACTATATTTATTTGACTAATTAAATTCTTTAATTTAATCATCAAATAATAAGTTAATTCTTCCTTTAGCAAAGATCAGAACACTCGTTAGTGTGCGACCCCATGAGTTCAATACTAAACCGGTAGTAAATTGATCATATCAATATACTAATCAAGGGTGGCGTCTAGCAACACTCCTTAACGACCGGATAGCATGAAGTATACAATTTACTCTCAAGAAGCGGTAGAAGAATAATGTAGTAATTCCTTCTGTCCTTATAGCTCTGGATCACACTAGGATATGGTTCAACTGTCAAATCCTAATAGGTGATCAACTATGTGTTCACGTCAAATATAATCGGCCATTGAATGACCTAAGAAACTCATTTCTTCTTTCATTCAATTGCCCTGGCCAAGGTATTAGTTTGGTCGTTTATAATTCATGACAACATGGAGCTTAAACTCATTACCAAGAGTTGACAGATTCCATCTTGATCAATCACTAATTCTACAAGTATTTAATCGTACCCAATATCCTTTCAACTATCGCCCTAGGGCCATAGATGTCTAGTATCAAAGCACAATAAATAACTTGTCAGTTACTATGACGATTTCAAGAGAAAGGAAACAGTTACATCACATTCTTCAAGAAAATATCCTATTGACAGTTTATGGTAATTCTAACCATTAGGAATTATCCAATGAGTCGGTTCAATGATCATATCTCTATATGCATCATCTATCTATGTGATTTAGTTAATGATATCAACTAATCTTTATCCGATAAAGACGATCACATAAATATTGATCTAACCGGATTACTAATGTGCAAATTAATAATCCTACGATCAAGAACAAATTCAGATTAAATTGTAAAAGACTTTGCTCTCATTATCATGATCTCTATCACGATGACAAATCTCAAAATTTAATCAAGGACCTTATCAAATTATCAAATAATTAATAATAATGATAAAAGAATATCAAATGCCATATATTTTATATCAAATGACATTCACAAAAATATGTTCAAGTTATCAAATATGATATTGGATCTAGGGCATATCTACTATATCCCTAACACCTAATACATGTAGTAGTATTTGTTGTGTGAGGCTTTTGTAAAATTTCTCACGCTGCCTCAACTTTTCTAGACATGTTAGATGTTTTGAGTCTACATAGAAAAATTCATCAGTTAAAGCCTCCTTAAGCTCATATGTACATTCAAATCCGACGGTAAAAAAAATTTATCACACAATAAAAATCAAACAACTGGAGAAATATCATAACTAACAATTCCATCAATCAAGCAAATAAAACTAAACATGTCAGCACCAACCATTAAGCTTTGCAATATTATTTTCAAAACTTACTTAAAATAATTTTATAAAAGAAATAAATTTTCACATTGTTTCATTAAAATTTTTATGTCAAGATCATCATAATGCTTCTTAAATCAACCACAAACATGCGAAACTAAAAACTTACTTCATAAGGTCTGAAAATACGCTAGAAGGTATAGAACCAATAATAGTAAAATAGTTAATTTGAAGTTAACAAAAATTACTCACTAGATATGAACCGCATCGCGACTGTAATTGATGATTTCCTTCATATATAGAACCTTCAAAAATAGTAAATATTGGTATTCACAAATTATCTGAGTTCATGGGGTTGATCTTCACTTTGAGGCTAGCACACGTAATTATCTCATCATGAGTGGATGATTTGAACACAATAACCTTCATGTTAGTAGCCTTACTGAATAAACTTTTAAGAACATTGAATGCCTCCTTTGTTGATCATTTTTAAAGGTGAGCAAAAAGTGAAGGGATTACTCATTATGGGTAAACCACCAATCAGTGGAGAATTAACTTTCAATAGAAATTATCCGCTATTTTTATGATATATGGATATGAAATTCTTTGATATTTCAAATGCACCACGGTAGCTTGATATTGACTTAAGTTATAACTCTGTAGAAGTGCGTGCAAAATAAAATAAAAGAGTTATCAGAAAGCGCAAAGTTGTTAAAAGAACAATGACAGAAAATGAAAATTGAGTTCAAAAAAGAGAATCTTAACCTAATTTGTGTATATAATGTAATTGAAGAAGTCCTCTTTCCAATGACATAAGTAGATCATAGTTTTGACTTGCCTGCAGCAAGCCGTATTATTTTGTAGTCAGGATGTGCAAAGCGATAAATGCATAATGACAAAAATTTAAAACTGAGTTCAAAAGAGTATTTGTATAAATGTTCAAAGCATTTGGACCAAAAGTTATATTTCCAACGGCACAAGCCAATCATAATTTTGACTTGTCTGGAGAAAGATATTATTTTAGTGAGGATACGTAAAGATGTGAAAATCAGTAATATAATCTTAATGGGTTTGACTGCATGAACTTGGCCAACAATCAATACATTAGGAATAAAACTTACAAAAGTCCCTCTTTAAAATGCTTTTTAGCCAACTCTGTTAGCCGTATCGCTTTCTCAATTTGCAAATAGCCCAACAATAGCTGCAGAAAATACATGTAATTAGGAGGAACATAAGAGTCATCCAATACTAAACTTTCTGAGTGCTTGTATAGAAAATTACACCAATTACATAGTCAGACAGATCCCAAACAAATAATTGTTGCTAACATTCCCTAAAAATTATTAGTTTTGATATATTTTTGGTTTGAGAGAGTAAATACGTGATCTTTGACCAAACTATCAAATGCATTATATTAATATTTAAAATGAAAAAGGATTCAACTTTTAGTAACTTTTGTAATGTTTCTACAACTTTTATTATAGAAAACTTCATAAACATATATCTGATTTCGGTCAAAACAATAAGGAGCACATGAGTACTAATTGTGAAAATATAGGTAAGATTTAATAATGACTATTAGTCTCATGAAGCAATCTTATACCTTTCAATCTGTTGCACAATTGCCGGCTCCAACAATTCTCAATTGTGATACTAGCCTCATGACTTTTCTTATATTTATTATAAGAAAATCTCATATTTTAAATGATTATCATCAAGTCATTTACAATTACAATACAGTAAAAAAATAAATATATAATGAACACTAATATTTCTAAAAAGCTGAAGCAATTCAAGATATTATCATCAATTCATCTACAAGATATTGTTGTATTGTTCCAAAACTTTATTAGTAAATACTACAAAACGGACAGCCCAGTGCACTAAACTCCCGCTATGAGATTTTTGTAAGCATTACTTATCTAGTATTTTAATCGTGCTTTGTAAATTTGTTTTAATCAAAATGAGCAGATCTCTTAGCATTCATATCTTCCTGTGTGGGAACTGACCCTAAATTACATAGAGAAATAAACATGACAGATTTAAATATTGAGATTGAAGACCTGCAACTCAATCATTTGAAGATGCATATCTGCACCTGTGCGTAGTATTTTTTTTTATCAACATAAGTAGATAAGTTGCCATCCAGATCTTCATGTATGGGAACTAACCCTACAATACATGAGAAAAATTAGAAGAATGGCCTTAAATATTGATATTGAAACATGATGCATATGTATGTCACTTATTTGAAATGAGAATTATTGTCCTAGATTGTTTCCTTGGAAACTATCATCTGTTTTAATGTCAGTCTCAGATTGTTTTCTTAGTTTTTGTAATTTATTGTCTGGTCCGACAACAAATTAGTTCATGCAATATATATGCAAATTAGTTCCCAATGAAGGCATATATACGATCATCCTAGAAAACGAATTCATTATTAGAATATATCACATTACTAATAAATTGCATATATATAGTAATTAGTGCATCATTGTGAAGCCAACTTTAAGAATTTGGTGTGAGAAGTTATAGAGCCTTTTGGAAAAGCAAAGCCAAATTTGGTGGGGCTAGTTGACAACCCTTAGTGTGATGAATGTGATGCACAACAAATTTTATTTTCTGGTGACCTCTTCTGATTCTTTCAGCGATTTCTGAAACAACTACAACATGCTTCAAAACAATACTAATTTTTCAGAGAAAGTACTGATAAACCTAAAAGCATGAGAGTCTTGGATGCATATCACACAAATTAACAGCCGTTGAGATTGGCAGTTAATTGGAATATGCTATTTATCCAGATTTGAGTAGTTACAGATGGTTGCCGATCGTGCGTAGGTTTAAATAAAATCTATAATTTAGGGCAAGTGGGATATAAACGTGTATTTATGTTCACAAGAAAAATCAGTTATTACTTCTTAAAAACTAAAAAAATAAAAAATAGAAACTGTGTTATAAATAGAACTCTATTTAGAGTGAATGCCTAAGAGTTTTAGTTTGAAGCTAAGTCATTTATCTTCCTATAAATAGAGGGGTCTTACCCCATTGTAAATCATCCCAAGTATCAATAAGAATAATCCTCTCTTTCCCTATTCTCTCTATATTGTTCTTGTCTTTTATATTATTTCATAACACGTTATCAGCACGAGTCTCTAACCAATTGAAATTTTCGAGTATTTTAACTTTTGTTTGTGTAGGGTTTTGCTTCATAGCCGATTCGGCTCTCTCAACTCAATCGCCGCCTTTTTCTAATTACTATACGGAAAAATAGAAGAGATGGTATCATCATAAAGTAATACAACGGGATGGAAACTCAAGAAGTATATTTGATATCACAACATTTATTGGTATACCTTAAAGGTAAGTAATTTACTTTTCCCTTTCAAATTCTTGAAATTCTACGATTTGATTTTATATACAAACAAAGACAACAAAGTTTGATTATAACTCTAATGGAGTTCGTAAGAAATTACACTCACATGAAGTGGTAAAATTTCTATGCCTTGCCATGATCAAATTCATATATGATTGTGGGCAAAGAATTAAAATTCCGTCCCACTGAATTTGCTCCATTCCCTTTAGAGAATGTGGTAGCAGTATGTGATAAGTCTGAAAGAAGACAAAATTATTACCATGATGGTATCAATGAATGTAGACGTGGCAATAGACGGAATTATAATCGTTATTATGATCCATTCCCTGAAGTGAATGTGATAATTGTAATAAAGCCTGTAAGTATGAACACGCTCTTGATGTAATTGTGTCTTATGTCTGACATTATGAAAAGAAAGTTCGTTGCCTTTGAAATTTCGGGCAAGAACTATATGGCATGGGTGTTGGATGCTGAAATCCACTTAGATGCTATGGGTCTTGGAGACGCCATTAAAGAAAGAAATAATGCATCCACCCAAGACTATGCTAAGGCCTTGATTTTCTTGCGCCATCACCTTGATGAAGGTTTGAAACTGTGCTAAGGCCTTGATTTTCTTGCGCCATCACCTTGATAAAGGTTTGAAAATTGAATATATCACAGTCAAAGATCCACATATCTTGTGGAATGGCTTAAAGAAGAGATATGACAACCTGAAGTTGATCACTCTGCCACAAGCACAATACGATGAGAATCCAAAAGCAAATAGTTCATAAACTATATATTATCGTTGCGGTGGAAAAGGGCACTGGTCAAAAGCTTGCCGTATACCAAGACATTTGGTTCACCTTTATCAAGCATCTCGAAAGAGTAAAGGCCCTGAAACATATTTTGTCTCTGACGACCTAATCGGTGATGGATCTGTGATGAAAGAAGATGGAGTTGTTTGATTTTATTTCACTTATTTGTAATAGTTAGTGAATAAACTAATAGTCATTAGTATCAGCTCGTATTAGTTAGTTTATGATATAATGTTAGTATTAGTTCTTTAGAATGTTTCAATATGCTCAGATTTCAATAATATTTTTATTTTCCAGTAGCGGTAATCGACTAACCTAACAGTTAGTCGATTATCTAATATTTCGCATTAAAACTGCAAAACAATCGATTGTCAATATTCAACAATCGATTGTCAATGTTCAACAATCGATTGTCTATATTTAACAATCGATTGTCTATATTTAACAATCGATTGTCTTAAGACAGTGTGCTATGGAATTTTTCAAAATAGCCAACAATCGATTGTCTATATTTAACAATCGATTGTCTTAAGACAGTGTGCTCTGGAATTTTTCAAAATAGCCAACAATCGATTGTCTATATTTAACAATCGATTGTCATAAGACAGTGTGATCTGGAATTTTTCAAAATAGCCAACAATCGATTGTCTATATGTAACAATCGATTGTCTTAAGACTGTGTGATCTGGAATTTTTCAAAATAGCCAACAATCGATTGTCTATATTTAACAATCGATTGTCTTAAGACAGTGTGCTCTGGAATTTTTCAAAATAGCCAACAATCGATTGTCTATATTTAACAATCGATTGTCTTAAGACAGTGTGCTCTGGAATTTTTTCAAAATAGCCAACAATCAATTGTCTATATTTAACAATCGATTGTCTTAAGACAGTGTACTCTGGAATTTTTCAAAATAGTCAACAATCGATTGTCTATATTTAACAATGGATTGTCTTAAGACAGTGTGCTCTGGAATTTTTCAAAATAGTCAACAATCGATTGTCTATATTTAACAATCGATTGTCTTAAGACAGTGTGATCTGAAGTTTTTCAAAATAGCAAATAATCGATTGTGTGTGTTTAACAATCGATTGTTTTAAGAAAATGCTTAAACTGAAATTTTCAAACTGCATAGTAATCGATTATGGAAAACATATAATCGACTATCTGATTTAGTTAGTCGAATAACCTCAGCAGATTTTGAAAATATTGTTTAAGTATGAAACAAACGGATTGAATTTGTTTATTCTCATGTTCGTATATTTTCTTTTGTATGGCAAACCATGGGAATTAAATTGATTGAAGGCTCCTGAAGAGCAACTATAACTCTGCCTAAAGGAACGATATTTCAGAGAATGCAATGTTCTCCTCCAAGTCTAAGAAGAACTTGTTGAGTTTTAATGATATCAGTCAAAATGTTCTCCTCCAAGTCTAAAAGGAACTTGTTGAGTTTTAAAGATATCATTCAAAATGGATATCAGATTGAGACAATACATGAGTATAATCTTGAATACCTCATTTACTCATGAAAACGAGGCTGCCCACTTCGGCTTGGGGTCACGCCATTTTGCATGCAGCAATGCTAGTTCGTCTCTGACTGACGAATTGACACAAATATTCCCCGTTGCAATTGGTTTTGGGTCATGAAACTAATATATACCATTTAAGAATCTTTGGATGCGCAGTATATGTGCCTATAGCACCGCCATCCCGCACCAAAATGGGTCCGCAAAGAAGGTTAGGAATATATGTTGAGTTTGAATCGTCCTCCATTATTCGCTACCTCGAAACATTGACAGGGGATTTGTATACTGCACGATTTGCAGACTGTCAATTTGATGAGACACTTTTCCCAAAATTAGGGGGAGAAGTTGGTGAAACCAAACGGGAAAATCATTATCTCATCTTGATCCACATACCTCTATTTGTGAAAGAGAGGTACAAAAGATTATCCATTTGCAAAGAATAGCAAATCAAATGCCTGACGCATTTACGGACTTGAAAAGGATAACGAAATCCCATATCCCCGCGGAAAATGTCCCAATCCGTATTGATGTCCCTGTTGGACAATCATCTAGTGTCATATCCAATGAGTCAAATGCACGCCTGAAGCGTGGCAGACCATTAGGTTCCAAAAATCGAAATCCTAGAAAGAGGAAAGCAAATGATCAAAATGACACTACGAAAGAATCTCATGAGGAAATTCATGATTTAACAAATTCTGAGATTCATGAAGAATCCATTGAGCCCGAGGCTCTGGAAAATACGGAACTATCCATAAATCCAATCAATAGTGAGGAAAATATTAATCGAGTGGATATAGTGGTGGATAATGTCTTTGCTTATAATGTTGCATCTAGCATTATGCAAGAATGTGAGGATCTCGAACCTCAATCTGTTGAAGAATGTCGAAAAAGACATGATTGGCCAAAGTGGCAAGAAGCAATTCAATCAGAATTGAATTCGCTGGCAAAACGTGAAGTTTTTGGCCCTATAGTTGAAACACCTAATGGTGTTAAGCCTGTTGGCTATATATATGGCATGAATGATCGTTGGTCACGTACCTATTGTACGCCAAAGTATTTTGGAAATATGACTATTAAAGGACAACGATAATGCAAGAAACATATCTTGCATATAAGTTTGACATGACCATAATGGTATAACTTTCTCTTTAAGAAAGATATTCACCACATGGATGTTGATGAATCTGTGGTAGTACAAAATTAATTGAGAGCTCTAGAAGAGCCAATTATTACTATGTTGGAGAAACACAATTGAGTATTGTGCTGTAGTAAGTCTCAAAGAAACTTATTCAGTTTCCAAAGTACACGCGAAAGTGATTGATTATATTGAGACTATAAATAAAGGAAGGATTTGATATCTCCTATTACTACAACTTGTAGCGGGGTAATTTGTATATGAAAAACTACCCGCTTTGTTCTCCAGTTTGTACTACACAAACGAAAGAATGCCACAATAAAGTGGATATCTATTGGTATAAAAACCCATGTCATAATAAACCTGAAGTTTATTGATAAGTGCACATGTCATGGTGTAAATTTGAAGTTTACCAATATTGATAATTTATTCAGTTGGCATTCGTGTTAGCCATCTCATTTTAAGTATGATGTGCAAAGTCACATAGGTGAATATTAAAGAACTAGAAAGTTCTTTACGAATTCTCTTGTATCACTTGTTCTCATTAATGAACTGACCAACTAAAGAATTCGGGTTGAAGCCCATAAATTCTGGAAATATCAAAGGTGAATATGGGCCCATTTACCTGCCATGTATACCACATATGATGCATTTATGAAATGGTTACATGCGCAATTGTTATTAACCCGCAGCCTGGCCGGTGCTTGCGAGGTAAATTGCTCAGTAATCTAACTTCGAGCATAATTTCCAGATTTTTTATTCAAGATAGTTCATCTTGATAAGTTGGTTTATATCATAGTTGGTTTAGCAAGATAATTATTGAGTGCCTCCACTTAATAGCTAAACTGTTTCTTATGAGAACAAAGTTATATATATCAGTTTGATATGCGTTGTATACGAGAGTATATTCTCCCCTCACAAGTGGTTCAGGGTCAGGAACCAAATAATTTCATCTTATTATTAATGTGCTGTGTATATTGACATGATAATGCACAAAGATGATTTTCCAAAGTTGAGGAAACAAGTTAGCTTTTCTAACATGAGGGGGAGACATGATAAACACCTGAGAAAAGGTTACATGGGATGAATTATCATTTGTATATGTAAATCCCCGAATATCATGAACCTGAAGTTCATAAAATGGATAATTCAATTGCAACATATTGCAAAGCAGAAAGTAACTATATTCTCACTACAAATACTCATATTAAGTCCCAGAAGGACAAAGTCTTTGATACGCTTAAAGCGTATAGACAAATACTTGATTCCATATGAAAGATATGTAGATTTGGACATATAGTTCAAACACTTGAAAGCATAAAGTCAAAGGTATGTATAATCAGTTTTCGATATCTTATTTGTTTAGCATGACATGAAAACTTGATATACATCTAAAGTCTATTATGTGATTTATATGACTTAACTTGAAAGATTTAAGTTGCTTGAAGCATACACAATTCTTGGTCCTGAAGTACCACATCCTAAGTACAATTTGTGTACATATGTATCTTGCTATAACTATAAGCATGATGGCATTGAGAATACATCTATGAAGATATTGAAGAGTCATTCCACGACATTATATGAAGATGTTCATATCTATCAAGAATGATGATTTCAAGGTGCGGAATATTTATTCAAGTCAATATGGTTGATTTATTTATCAAACATCTACCAAAGATTGTTTTGAAGATGGTGCACAAGATTGGAATGCAAATGCTCAAAGATATAAATTGATGTTCTTATCAGGGGGAGTTAATGCGCGTTGCACTCTTTTTTCCTTACAAGGTTTTGTCCCAACTGGGTTTTCCTTGCGAGGTTTTTAACGAGGCAACCAATAGGCGCATATTCAAACATGTGTACTCTTTTTCCTTCTCTTTAATTTTTTCCCATTGGGTTTTGTTTTAGTTAAGGTTTTAACGAGGCACATTATTGAGAAGACATTCAAGGGGGAGTGTTATAAATAAAACTCTATTTAGAGTGAATGTCTAAGAGTTTTAGTTTGAAGCTAAGTCATTTATCTTCCTATAAATAGAGGGGTCTTACCCCATTGTAAATCATCCCAAGTATCAATAAGAATACTTCTCTCTCTCCCTATTCTCTCTATATTGTTCTTGTCTTTTATATTATTTCATAACAAACTGAAACTTTTAGTTTAAAAAAATAGAATATCAAATTTGGAGTAAACTTTTTCTCCAAACAGAGGTCTAAAAAAGGAGCCCCTCTCTTAAATGTGCACATAAAAAATAAAAATAAAAACTGAAAATTTTAGTTTACAAAAATAGAATATCGAATTTTGGAATAAATTTTTTCTCCAACAACGGTATAAAAAAGGAGCCCCCTCTCAATCGTGCACATAAGCTTTAGGAGCTTTTGACATTTAACTTCTCAAAAATAAAAATAGCTGATATTTTTAATTCACTCAAAAAAAAAATTTTTGTTATGAAATAGAAGATTCTTACACTTCTATTTAAGGTGAATGTCTTTAATGTATCTAATTAGAGAGATTTTAGAGTTCTATTAGTGGTAGCTAAATCTTCCTCTCCCCTATAAATAGAGGTGCCCCCTACCATTGTAAATCATCCCTTGAGACCCCTCTCAACTCAATAAGAAGAACTCTCTCTACTCTTCTCTCTATTTCTATTGTTCTTGTCTTTTGCTTTAGTTTATAACACGTTATCAGCAAGAGTCTCTAACCAATTGAAATTTTCGATTGTCTTAACTTTTGTTTGTGTAGGGTTTTGCTTCAAAGAAAGAAGGAAAAGAAAGAAAAAAAAAAAAGGGAAACGAAAAACAAAGAGAGAAACAGAAAACTTTCTCTGGAAAGCAAAAGGAAAAAGAAAAGAAAGAAAAACGTGAAAAGAAAAAGGAAAGAAAGAAAGGAAAGGAAGAAAGGAAGAAAATATATTTGGTATACCTTAAAGGTAAGTAATTTACTTTTCCTTTTCAAATTCTTGGAATTCTATAAATTTTATATACAAAGTTTGATTATAACTCTAATGGAGTTTGTGAGAAATTATAACCACACGAAGTGGTAAAATCTCTATGTCCTTCCATGATTAAATTCATGTATGATTGTGGACGTGACAAAGAATTCCGTCAAATTAAATTTGCTCCATTCCCTTTAGAGAATGTGGTAGCAGCTTGTGTAAAGCACATGATTTTGATCCATTCCCTGAAGTGAATGTGATAATTGTAATAGAGCCCGTAAGTATGAACACGCTCTTGATGTAATTGTGTCATATGAAAAGAAAGTTCGTTGCCCTCGAAATTTCGGGCAAGAACTATATGACATGGGTGTTGGATGATGAAATCCACTTTGATGCTATGTGTCTCGAAGACGCCATTAAAAACAGAAATAGTGCATCCACCCAAAACTATGCTAAGGCCTTGATTTTCTTGCGCCATCACCTTAATAAAGGTTTGAACCTATGCTAAGGCCTTGATTTTCTTGCGCCATTACCTTAATGAAGGTTTGAAACTGTATGAAGGCCTTGATTTTCTTGCGCCATCACCTTGATGAAAGTTTGAAGATTGAATATCTCAACATCAAGGATTCACCCATCTTGTGGAAAGGCTTAAAGAAGAGAGATGACAACATAAAGTTGGTCACTCTGCCACAAGCACGATACGATAAGAATCCAAAAGCAAATAGTTTATAAACTATATATTATCGTTGCGGTGAAAATGGGCACTGGTCTAAGTCTTGCCGTATACCAAGACATTTGGTTGACCTTTATTAAGCATCTCGAAAGAGTAAACGCCCCATAACGAATTTTGTCTCTGACGACAACTTGAATGTGGCAGACTTCTTTGAGCAACCCGATGGAAAGATAGACCACCTAATCGGTGACGGAACCGTGATGAAAGAAGATGGAGCTGTTTGATTCTACTTGTATTAGTCAATGAATAAATTAATAGTCATTAGCATTAGCTCGTATTAGTTAGTTCATGATGTGATGTTTGTAGTAGTTCATTAGAATGTTTTCAATATGCTCAAATATTAATAAAACCTTTATTTTCCAGTAGAGGTAATCGACTAGCCTGAAAAACTAGTCGGTTATCTCACGTTTCGCATAAAACTGCAAAACAATCGATTGTCAATGATCAACAATCGATTGTCTTTAAAAATAGTGGCCTGGAATTCTTCAAAGATGATCAACAATCGATTGTCGTCGACTAACAATCGATTATCTTGAAACAGTGAGGTCCGGAAATTTTCAAAAATAGCCAACAATCGATTGTCTTTGTCTAACAATCGATTGTCTTGAAACAGTGAGGTCTGGAATTTTTCAAAAATCATCCACAATCGATTGTCTATGTCTAACAATTGATTGTTGTTAGGAAGTGTGATCTGAAGTTTTTCAAAAATAACAAATAATCGATTGTTTGTGTTTAACAATCGATTGTCTATGTTCAAACAATTGATTGTGTGTGTTTAATAATCGATTGTCTTATGAAAAACGCTGAAAATTTTCAAACTGCAAAGGAATTGATTATGGATAACATATCTGATTTTGTTAGCCAACTGTTAGTAGCAGATTTTGAAAATATTATGTGACACAAAAGAATTGAACTTATTTATTCTTATGTTCGTGTATTTCTTTTGTATGTTAAACTATGGGATAGCAAATATGGATATCTCACAAAGCGAACTTGGACCAACGTCCAATTGTAAAAGTATTTGCCTAGTTGATTCATGTACTACACATACAATACTCAAAGAAAAGAAGAGTAATTGTGTAAGGCAAACATTACTACAATCTATGGAAGTAGTAAATTGATTGAAGGCTCCGGAAGAGCAATTGTAACTCTGTCCAAAGGCATGACGTTAATCATAGAGAATGCAATGTTCTCCTCCAAGTCTAAGAAGGACTTGTTGAGTTTTAATGATATCAATCAAAGTGTTCTCCTCCGAGTCTAAAAGGAACTTGTTGAGTTTTAAAGATATCATTCAAAATGGATATCATATTGAGACAATAGATGAGAATAATCTTGAATTCTTCATGAAAACGAGGCTGCCCATTTCGGTTTGGGTTCACGCCATTTTGAATGCAACAATGCTAGTTTGTCGGCTGCCCGCTTCGACTTGGGTTCACGCCATTTTGCATGCAACAATACTAGTTTGTCGGCTGCCCACTTCGGTTTGGGGTCATGCCATTTTGCATGAAGCAATGCTAGTTCGTCGGCTGCCCACTTCGGTTTGGGGTCACGCCATGTTGCATGCAGCAATGCTAGTTCGTCTCTGACTGACGAATTGACACAAATATTCCCCATTGCAATTGGTTTTGGGTCATGAACCCAATATATCCCATTTAAGAAGCTTTGGATGCGCAGTATATGTGCCTGTAGCACCGCCATCCCGCACCAAAATAGGTTTGCAAAGGAGGTTAGGAATATATGTTGAGTTTGACGCGTCCTCCATTATTCGCTACCTCGAAACATTGACAGGAGATTTGTTCACTGCACTATTTGCAGACTGTCAATTTGATGAGACACTTTTCCCAAAATTAGGGGGAGAAGTTGGTGAAACCAAACGGGAAATTTTGTGGAAAAATGCATCATTATCTCATCTTGATCCACATACCTCTATTTGAAAGAAAGAGGTACAAAAGATTATCCATTTGCAAAGAATAGCAAATCAAATGCCTGACGCATTTACGGACTTGAAGAGGATAACGAAATCCCACATTCACGCGGAAAATATTCCGATCCGTATTGAAGTCCCTATTGGACAAATATCTAGTGTCATATCCGATGAGTCAAATGCACGCCAGAAGCGTGGCAGACCATTAGGTTCCAAAGATCGAAATCCTAGAAAGAGGAAAAAGAACGATCTAAATGACACTATGAAAGAATCACATGAGGACGCTCATGATTTGATTAATTCCGAGATTCACGAAGAATCTATTGAGCCTGAGACTCTTGAAAATACGGAATGCAAGAATGTGAGGATCTCGAACCTCAGTCTGTGGTAGTACAAAATTAATTGAGAACTCTCGAAGAGCCAATTATTACTATGTTGGAGAAACACAATTGAGTATTGTGCTGTAGTAAGTCTCAAAGAAACTTATCCAGTTTCCAAAAGTACACGCGAAGGCGATTGATGATATTGAGACTATAAATAAAGGAAGGCTTTGATTCTCCTATTAGTACAACTTGTAGCGGGGTAATTTGTATATGAAAAGCTACCCGCTTTGTTCTCCAGTTTGTACTACACAAAAGAAAGAATGCCACAATAAAGTGGATATCTATTGGT
Organism: Nicotiana benthamiana; assembly: GCA_034376525.1. Classification (NCBI taxonomy): domain Eukaryota; kingdom Viridiplantae; phylum Streptophyta; class Magnoliopsida; order Solanales; family Solanaceae; genus Nicotiana; species Nicotiana benthamiana. The sequence goes on along the minus strand of CM067335.1, from coordinate 31,387,119 downwards.
ATAAAACCCATGTCATAATAAACCCGAAGTTTATTGATAAGTGCACATGTCATGGTGTAAATTTGAAGTTTACCAATATTGATAATTTAGTCAGTTGACATTCATGTTAGCCATCTCATTTGAAGTATGATGTGCAAATTCACATAGGTGAATATTAAAGAACTAGAAAGTTCTTTACGAATACTCTTGTATCACTTGTTCTCATTAATGAACTGACCAACTAAAGAGTTCGGGTTGAAGCCCCTAAATTCTGGAAATATCAAAGGTGAATATGGCCCATTCACCTGCCATGTATACCACATATGATGCATCTATGATATGGTTACATGCGCCATTGTTATTAACCCGCAGCCTGGCAGTGCTTGCGAGGTAAATCGCTCAGTAATCTAACTTCGAGCATAGTTTCCAGATTCTCTACTCAAGACAGTTCATCTTGATAAGTTGGTTTATATTAAAGTTGGTTTAGCAAGATAATTATTGAGTGCTTCCACTTAATAGCTAAACTGTTTCTTATGAGAACTAAGTTATATATATCAGTTTGATATAAGTTGTATACGAGAGTATATTCTCCCCTCACAAGTGGTTCAGGGTCAGGAGCCAAATAATTTCATCTTATTATTAAGGTGCTGTGTATATTGACATAATGCACAAAGATGATTTTCCAAAGTTGAGGAAACATGTTAGCTTTACTAACATGAGGGGGAGACATGATAAACACTTGAGAAAATGTTACATGGGATGAATTCTCATTTGTATATGTATATCCCCGAATATCATGATATGAACCTGTAGTTCATAAAAAGGGATAATTCAAATTGCAACATATTGCAAAGCATGCTTTACGCATTTACTGACTCAAAGAAAGTAACTAAATGGAAGAGATACAATTCAAGAAGAATTGATTCCATATGAAAGACATGTAGCTTTGAACCTATAGTTCATATGCTTGAAAGTATAAAGGCAAAGGTATGTATAGTCAATTTTTCGATATCTTATTTGTTTAGCATGACATGAAACTTTGATATGCAGCTAAAGTCTATTATGTGACTTACATGACTTAACTTGAAAGATTTAAGTTGCTTGAAGCATATGCAATTCTTGGTCCTGAAGTACCACATCCTAAGTACAATTTGTGTACATATGTATCTTGCCATAACTATAAGCATGATGGCATTGAGAATGCATCTATGGGGATATTGAAGTGTTATTCCACGACATTATATGAAGATGTTCATATCTATCAAGAATGATGATTTCAAGGTACGGAATATTTATTCAAGTCAATATGGTTGATTTGTCAAATCTCTACCAAAGATCGTTCTGAAGATGATGCACAAGATTGGAATGCAAATGCTCAAGGATATAAATCAATGTACTCATTAGGGGGAGTCAATGCGCGTTGCACTCTTTTTCCCTTACAAGGTTTTGTCCCATTGGGTTTTCCTTGCAAGGTTTTTAACGAGGCAACCAATAGGCGCATATTCAAACATGTGTACTCTTTTTCCTTACTTTAATTTTTCCCATTGGGTTTTGGTTTTAAGGTTTTATGAGGCACATCATTGAATAGACATTCAAGGGGGAGTGTTATGAAATAGAAGATTCTTACACTTCTATTTAAGGTGAATGTCTTTAATGTATCTAATTAGAGAGATTTTAGAGTTCTATTAGTGGTAGCTAAATCTTCCTCTCCCCTATAAATAGAGGTGCCCCCTACCATTGTAAATCATCCCTTGAGACCCCTCTCAACTCAATAAGAAGAACTCTCTCTACTCTTCTCTCTATTTCTATTGTTCTTGTCTTTTGCTTTAGTTTATAACAATTTTGAGTTTTTTTCTCAAAATATAATATATTAGTTCCTATTTTTGTGGAGTTATGTACTAAAGGGCTAGGTGTCCAATTTTTATGATGCCACTTGTCAAAAAAAGGGGCTTCTGCCTCTTTTTTTTTTAATAGATAAATTATTTCTGACAGACCCTAAAAAAGAAAACACCAAATATTATATAAAAGAAAATATTCATAAGTACCACTTTGACTTATAATCATATTTTTAACTTTACACTTAAATTTTACGGGGTCCTATTATTCCTTAACTATCTTAAAGTGGAATAAGTATCCCCTTGAAAGATGGTACGGCATAGAAAGTGTGTTCACTTTTTGGAGGTGAGAGCATAAAATTGCCTTAAAAATGATGGTCTGGCAAAACTCTAGAACAGTATCAAAACCACGAGGGACGATTTTATTTATGGTGACAATAACGATTCTAATTATTTATAATTTTTGTACTATTCTCTGAGAAGTTCTTAAGGATTAAAAATCTTTCTTTTATGTTTACTCTAATTGGTTGGCGTTAATTGGAATTATGTTTATATTAATATATTAAAAGTTGTATGGTGGGGAAAAAAATAGAGGTGGCGAATGCCACGAGAGAAATAACAGAGAAAGAAAGGAGAAGATTGAAAAAAGAAAGAAAAAAAATAATTCTAATGGTATAAAATATTGAGGCGAAGGTCGTGATTGCTATAAAACAATAATAGAAGAAGAGCAATATTGTAGAGAAAGAGAGAGAAACTCTTATTGAATTTTGGGGTTATTTACAATGGGGTAAGACCCTTCTATTTATAGGAGGAAAAATGACTTAGCCTCAAAGTAAAACTCTCTACAAGATAGACATTAACTCCAAATAGAATTCTATTCTTAACACTCCCCCTTGAATGTCTACTCAATAAGTAATGTGCATCATTAAAACCTTAATTAAAATAAAACCCAATGGGAAAAAATTCTAGAAAAGAAAAAAAGGAGTACACATGTTTAGAAATGTGCCTATTGGTTGCCTCGTTAAAAACCTTGCAAGAAAAACACAGTGGGACAAAACCTTGTACAAAAAAAGAGTGCGACGTGCATTAACTCCCCCTGATGAGAGCATCAATTCACATCCTTGAGCCTTCACATTTCAATCTTTTGCACCATCTTCAAGAGATCGTTGGTAGAGATTTGATAAATAAATCGGCCATATTAACTATAATGAATATTTTCACCTTGAAATCATGACTCGTGATAGATATATAATGTCTTCACAGCTATCGTGGAATGACTCTTCAATATCTGCATAAAGGTATCCTCGCTATCACATTATCATGCTTATAGTTATAGCAAGATACATTTGTGCATAAATTGCACTGAGGAAGTGGTACCTCAAGATCAAGAATTGTAGATGCTTCAAGCAACTTAAATCCTTCATGGATTGTCATATAAGTTAAGTCATATAAGCCATATTATAGACTTTAGATGCATATCAAGTTTTCATGTCATGCTAGACAAATAAGATATCGAAAACTGATTGCACAAACCATTGACTTTATACTTTTAAGTATTTGAACTACATGTCCAAAACTACATGTCTTTCATATGGAATCAATTCTACTTGAGTTGTATCTCTTCCATTTGGTCAATACTTTTATGTCTTGTATTTGATAGATTTAAGATCTTCATCTAAACTTAGCGCTATGATAGATGTCATCGACGAACATGCTATATCGGCTCCAATAAATTTTCATAAAGACATGACATAGAGATCTCTTCATTCATATATTCAGGTACCTGAATCTCTCATGAGATTTTATGAAGTGTTATGTCATGTGACCTTCTAGATCACTTGCCTCCTTTATTATGATCACTTTGATCATTTGCTCATCTTCTTTATCAAAAAGCTCTATTTGAAAACGATTAGTATATACGCTTTAAGCGTACCATAGACTTTGTCCTTCTAGGACTTAACATGAGCATTTGCAATGAGAATATAGTTACTTTCTTTGGGTTAGCAAATGTGAATGGCATGCTTTGCAATATATTGCAAATGAATTATCTTTTTATGAAACTTCAAGTTCATATTACCGTATTCGAGGATCTAGATATACAAATGATAATCCGTTCGACGTAACTTTTTCTTAATTGTTTATCATATCTCCCCCTCATGTTAGAAAAGCTAACTTGTTTTTTCAACTTTGAGAATCCATCTTAATGCGTTATGGTGTTAATTATAATGTACACTACACATAAATGATATTAAGATGGAATTATTTGGTTCCTGACCCTGAACCATTTGTGAGGGAAGAATGTAATATACTTTCGTATATAACCTATATCAAACTGATATAGATAACTTTGTTCTCGTAAGCAAGAGTTTAGCTATTAAGTGTAGGCACTCAATAAATTATCTTTCTAAACTCGCTGTGATGTAAACTAACTTATCAAGATAAACTATCTTGAATAGAAAATCTGGAAATTGTGCTCTAAATTAAATTATTGAGCAAGTTACCTCGCAAAACACCATGTTGCGGGTTAATAATAATCGCACATGTAACCATTTCATAGATGCATCTTATGTGGTATACATGGCAGATGAATGTGCCCATATTAACCTTTGATATTTCCTGCATTCATGGGATTCAATCCCAATTTTAATTGGTCTATTAATTAACGAGAACAAGCAACCTAAGAGAATTCGTAAAGATCTTTCTAGTTCTTTAATATTTACTCATATAGATTCTCGTTTATTTTTGCACACCATACTTTAATTAATATGACTAAACCAGCTATGCCAACTGGATATCAATAAACTCCAAATTTATTATGATATGGGTTTTATGTAAATAAAGTTCTACTTTATTGTGGCATTCTTTTATTTGTGTAGTACAAACTGGAGAATAAAGCGAGTAGCTTTTCGCATACATATTATTCCGCTACAAGTTGTAGTAATAGAAGATTTCAAATCTTTCCTTTATTTATAGTATCAATACAATCAACCGCTTTCGCATATACTTTGGAAACTGAATAAGTTTCTTTGAGACTTACTACAACACAATACCTTATTGGTAATCAGTTGTGTTTCTCCAAAATATTATAATTGGCTCTTACAGAGTTTTCAATTAATTTGGTACTATCACATATTAATCAATATCCATATAGTGAATATTTCTTTTAAAGAGAAAGTTGTACCATTATGGTCAATGTCAAAATTATATGCAAGATATGTTTCTTGCATTATTATTGTCCTTTAATAATCACATTACCAAAATATTTTGGCGTACAATAGGTACGTGATCAATGACCATTCATGCCATAATGACATTATTTTCTTATATCATCTCAAACCTCATTCTAGAGGCGAGTGTGGTATATTCACTACCACTAGCATGTTCATATTCTTCCAAGAATGAATATGTATTCATAAATTAGATGTTGTCACACTCACATAATGAATGGACCATAATCATCTATATGTTCTTTATAAAATCTCATATTGTCAAACTGATGACAAATATTACTTTCACGGAGTGAATGATTATTTTGATAATTCTTATTATTCTCATTATCACAATGATGATGATTATAATTTCGTCTATTGTCACGTCCACATCCATTGATACCTTTACGGTAATAATTTTGTCTTCTTTCAGACTTATCACATACTACTATCACATTCTCTACAGAGATTGAGAATAAAGCAAATTCAATGGGACGGGTTTTCAATTCTTTTCCCACAATCATACATGAATTTGGTCATGGCAAAACATAGAAATTTTATCACTTTGGATGATTATAATATCTTTCAAACTCCATGAGAGTTGGAATAGAAATTTATCCTCAAAACATTCATGGTCTAAGAAACTCTATTTAACACAATTACAGAGATTCCACGTTCGTGAATCAAAATTCCTAACCCAAGAATCAATTTTCGTGCTTTTGTGTCTGCTAAACAAAACGAGCTAGTAAAACTGTAGAGAAGATATACAAATAGCGCCGATACACAAATTGATTTTGCTGAACAAGAATTCAGTTCATATCAGATTTATTTCGAAGCACGCTATTCGAATCTATACTTAAATAGTAAAAGAGTATTCAGTCAAGCATAAACAAAATTGAGGCAGATTTTACAGTGCTATGACATATATCTGATGATTACAATGATATGAAACAAAAATGGTACCTGGACAGCAGTAACAGTTTCGAATACTGGCCGCGAGCCAAATCGGAGCGACGAACGGACCTCATACAGCAACATTAAAACTCGAACCAACAACGACTTAAATAACATTCATTTCGGACGAAATTCAGAGAACGACACCGGCCGGATAGGTCTGTTTATGGCTGGTCGTTCATGGATGGTCGTTGGTGGTCGTGATGGAGAGGGGGCGACGAGCAGGTGAAGCAGCGATGGAGCTGCTGGTTGAGGGTCGTTTTGGACGTAACTGTGGCGAGGGATCAGGCGATGGAGCGGCTTAATCTTCTCAAAAGAACTTCTTGAGACGGTAGAGTCTCGTGCTGATAACGTATTATAAAACAATAATAAAATTGAGCAATATTGCAGAGAAAGAGAGAGAAAATTCTTATTGAATTTTGGGGTTATTTACAATAGGGTAAGACCCTCTATTTATAGGAGGAAAAATGACTTAGCCTCTGTAGGAACCAAAAAATAAATTAATGATTCCCAAAACAATTTATGGAGACAAAAGAATACCGAAAATGAATTTATTAATACAACTCGGAAACTCTCAAATACAAAAGTATTTCTTACAAACACTCTTTACACTCAAGCTATTGATCACTCAATACTTGCTTGAAAACTTGATAATAACCAAATGAATTACAAGGCCTATATATACCAGTTAACCCCTAGTGTGAACAAATAATGTGAAACAAAGAACCAATAATCTAACACACCATGGTCGGTGCCTAACCTTGGTAGGTGAAGTTTATTTTAAAATTCCATTTTAACAACTAAAACATGCGTTTCAAAAGACATGGCCGGTGGTCAATTTTTTTGGATAAATTATTATTTCAGCAGCCTCCCTTAATTTATCAAAAATTACCTATACCAAGCATTGACTTCAGATTCTCGAACAATTCTGCTCTCAGCGGTTTTGTAAGGATATCCGCTATTTGATCTTCAGATCTGCAGAACTCAAGTTCGATTTCACCATCCTTAACAAGATCCCGTATGCAGTGATACTTAATTCCGATATGCTTACTCCTGCCATGAAATACCGGATTCCTGGCTAATGCGATTGCTAACCTGTTATCACACATAATTCTTGTCAGACCAATCTGCTCGTATTTCAGCTCTCCAAGCATCCTTCGAAGCCAAACTGCTTGACAAGCCGCAGAAGTCCTGCCATGTACTCTGCTTATGCTGTAGAAAGAGCAACTACTTGTTGCTTCTTTGATGACCATGAAAATACTCATTTCCCAATAAAGAAAGCATAACCGGAAGTACTCTTTCGAGTCTCCACATCACCTGCCCAATCACTGTCTGTATATCCTACTAGACTGCAGTTGTCAGAGTAGGTATAGAAAATTCCATAATCATGGGTACCTTTAATATACCTCAAAATTCTTTTTTCCGCTTGCAAATATGACTGATGTGGTGTCTCCATGAATCGACTGATAATTCCCACGCCTAAACAATATCTGGCCGAGTTGAAGCCAAATAACGCGGACTTCCAACTATGCTTTTGAAATAAGTGGGATCAACCAGCTCACAATTTCCTTCTTTCTTCATTTCCAGGCGTTCAACAACTGGAGTTCGGATTGGAGTCGCAGATTCCATCTTGAATTTCTTCAAGACATCATTGGCATATTTCTTTTGCGAAATGAAAATGCCATCTTTATGTTGTTGTACTTCTATGCCCAAGAAGTAAGACATAAGCCCCATGTTTGTCATTTCGAACTGACTAGTCATGGCCTCCCTGAATTCTGCAAACATTGATTCACAATTGCCTCTGAAATCAAATCATCAACATAAAGACATACAAACATCATGTCGCCATTCACTTTTGACTTGATTTATAATGTATGCTCATACGGACACTTCTGGAATCCTGCCTGCAACATGTACGTATCAATGCGCGTATACCAAGCTCGTGGTGCCTGTTTCAGTCCGTATAATGCCTTCGTCAATTTGTAGACCTGATTCTCCTGTCCTTTTCTTACAAAACCTGGTGGTTGCTCAACATAGACCTCCTCCTCAAGAAAGCCATTCAGGAAAGCTGACTTGACATCCATTTGATGGATCTTCCACCTGTTCTGAGCTGCAAGTGCTACTATCATGCGAATAGTATCCATTCTGGACACTGGTGCAAAGACTGCATAGTAATCAATTCCAGGCTTTTGCCGATAGACTTTGACTACCAATCTTGCTTTGAATCGGTCCACCTGACCGTCGGGTCGATACTTGGTCTTGTACACCCACTTGACACCGATATGCTTCTTTCCGGCTGGCAAAGAAGTTAATTCCCATGTGTCATTTTTATCAATGAAATGAATTTCTTCATTCATTGGCTTGATCCACCTTTCATTATCAGCAGCATTCTCGAACGAAACTGGATCACAATCTGCAAAAAGACAAAAATTTACCAATGTTTCATCGGTAAAGTCAGGACTGCTGTCATTGTCAACACCTTCTTCATTTCTCCTCATATCAAAATCCTTGAAACATGGTGGCATGTTTGTTTGTCGACTAGGCCGCTCTTCTCGTTCAACTTCTTTTTCTGATTGTGAAGATGGAATCTCTACTGCCTGCAGAGATGGAATATCTACTGGCTCCGGAGATGGAATATCTTCTGATGGTTCTAGGGTTAAGACATTTTGCTCATCTGCCTCTTCTATTTTCATCAGCACACCTCTTCCAGTGTCATCTTTTCTGCTCCAGTTCCAAGCTCCATCTTCTACGAACTGCACATCTCTGCTTACGATGACTTCTCTGCTGACAGGATTATAAAGTATATAGCCCTTAGTCCCTTCGTTGTAGCCTATAAAGATGCACTTTTGACTTTTATCATCCAGCTTCTTCCTACGTTCGTCTAGTACATGGATATGCAATACACCCGAATACCCTCAGCAAAAAAACATCAGGTTTGTTGCCACTCCACGCTTCTTGCGGAGTCCTCTCGAGCACAGCTTTTGTCGGACACCGATTCAGCACGAACACTGCACAAGCAACAGCTTCCGCCCAAAATTCCTTTGGTAAGCCTTTAGCCTTCAACATGCTTCGTGCCATCTCAAAGATCGTCCTATTCTTTCTTTCTGCCACACCATTTTACTGCGGTGTATAACTGGCAGTTAACTGACGAAGAATTCCTTGGGACTTGCTGTAATTATGAAATTCGTTAGAGGTAAATTCACCGCCTCTATCGGACTCAGAGTTTTCAAGCTAAAACCGTTTTGCTTTTCAACAAAGGCTTGAAACTCTTTAAACTTTCCGAATGCTTCAGATTTTTCACGCAGAAAATAAACTCAAGTTTTTCTTGTAAAACATCTATGAAAACAAGCATGTACTTTTTGTTTCCAAAAGATTCTACCTTAACTAGGCCACACAGATCCGTGTGTACTAGCTCCAATGGTTGCTCTGCCCGTATGGATTTTCCTGTTGGAAACGCGTCTCTGTGCTGCTTCCCAAGTAGATATCTTTCGCACGTTCGATCTGGAACATCAATCACTGGTAAACCTGTCACCATCTTCTTTTGCGCCAACAACTTCAAGCCCCTGAAGTGTAAGTGACCAAACGGAAGATGCCATAGCCAATTGCTATCCATTGCCACAGCTTAAAAATTCATTACTACCTTCGTATTAAGAGTAAGAGCGATCATTCGGTTTTTGGCCATTTCTACCTGCGTGATTAACTTGTTGTTCTTGCTCCGGATCGTGCAGACTACGTCTTGGAAAAGAATCTTGTGCCCCTTTTCTTTGACACTCACATTCGTCTTGTTGCCAAAGTTGACTTCACCGCCTTCATACTCCTCTAGCTTCGTAAACAGGTCCTTGCGTCCGCACATATAATTCGAGCAACCGCTATCAAGAAACCAAATATCTGAGTGATTTTTATTTGGTTCTCCAGCGTTGCATGCTAGAACCATATTGTCACTTGCCTCTACAACATGCGCCTGCTGCGTTCGTCCGTGTCGGTTGCCACGTCGGACATTCCCTTTTGTAATGCCCAAATTGTTGACACCGGTAACATTTGACTTTGGACTTGTCAATTTTACCAGAAGAATTATTTTTCCAATTTCCTCCACCTTGCCCGCTACCTTGTCCGCCACCGCGTCCATGGCTGTTGTTGCCTTGACTGCCACCGCGATTTCCTGGGACAAAGCTGATTTGCAAAGCTTGTTCTTGGTTACTGCTACTCGCCGTCTGGTTCATTCTCTGCTCATGAGAACTTAACGAACCCAACAACTGGTCTACCGACATAGTTGTTGTATCTTGACCTTCTTCGATTGCAGCTACTACGTAGTTAAATCTTGTGCTCAAAGAGCGTAAGATTTTTTCTACCACCCTCTGCTCGTCCAATGATTAACCGTTAGCCCGCAATTGGTTTACGACTGACTGCACACGGTCAAAGTAGCTTGCAATATTTTCCGAGTCCTTCATGCGCAAGAACTCAAAATCTGCACGAAGTGTTTGTAACCGGACTCGCTTCACTCGATCGTCACCTTTGTAGGCTTTCTGCAGAATAACCCACGCTTGGTTTGACGTCTCTGCCGCTGATATTTTTTCGAAAACCAGTTCATCGACAGCCTGAATGATAGCGTACAATGCCTTCTGGTGCTTTTTCTGAGTTTCAATTAAAGCGTCTTTTTCCTCCTTCTTCAACGCCTCGAACGCTTTGGCGTCTGAAACTTCGGTATAGCCATTTTTCACAACTTCCCATAAAGCTTGTGATCGAAAAAATACTTTCAATTGGATAGCCCAATTGTTGTAATTTTTACCGTTGAGTTTTGGGAGTTGAAACTGAATCGAGTTATTGCCTGACATGACTCAATTTCCTAACACCTCACAAGACTCAAACTAGCTCTGATACCAAATGTAGGAACCAAAAAATAAATTAATGATTCCCAAAACAATTTATAGAGACAAAAGAATACCGAAAATGGATTTATTAATACAACTCGGAAACTCTCAAATACAAAAGTATTTCTTACAAACACTCCTTACACTCAAGCTATTGATCACTCAATACTTGCTTGAAAACTTGATAATAACCAAATAAATTACAAGGCCTATTTTTACTAGTTAACCCCTAGTGTGAACAAATAATGTGAAACAAAGAACCAAAAATCTAACACACCGTGCCTAACCTTGGTAGGTGAAGTTTATTTTAAAATCTCATTTTAACAACTAAAACATGTGTTTCAAAAGACATGGCCGGTGGTCAATTTTTTGGGATAAATTGTTATTTTAACAGCCTCAAAGTAAAACTCTCTACAAGATAAACATTTACCCAAATAGAATTCTATTCTTAACGGTGATATTTTAGAGGTAAATTTATTCAACGTTAAAATAGTTCAGTGGATAAATATAACCCCGCAAAGTTTAAGCAGTTAAAAATTCGGTTATAGGTGGAGGTATATATGCCTTTTCAGTTTTCACTATGTAGCCAAGGGTCTCTCGCAATCGTCGTGGTACCCACTATGATGAATTATTGTTTATACCTTTGAAAACTCTGCATAATCCATGCGCGGGAATAATCTTTTTATTAGAAGTATTAGTATTTGACAGAAAAAGCAAACACAAAAAGTCAATTGTTTTCTTTGGATTGATTGAAGAAACAATGAAAGCAAAGTAGTCTTTGTCTTCACTCACCAGCATCTCCAATTGAAGTTATTGGTATTTTATACTCGTACTTAACAACTAATAGCGAAATCAAATCTTTTTCTTTGAGAAATATTGAAATGGTCATATATTGAGACGCCAACAAGAATTACTTTGTATGTTTTTGAGGACATTTTTTTAAATTGTATTTTCTGTTCAAAATTGATGAAGCTTCTGTAAATTCAACTGAAAGCTTGACTTTTTATACCTGCCTTTTTCTGTTTGGGTTGGGGGGGGGGGGGGCTGGTGTGTCTGTTAAGGTAGCTTTTTCTGGTGGGTCACAATCTCTTTCAGTTTTTGTTGTGATTTGGGGGTTATCCCCAAAATTGCGCTTTTATTTTTTGCTTTGGCTTTCACACTAATTATTACTTACAGGGAATGGAAAGGCACATGAGTTGTTGAAACGATTATATTCATGGGGTCCAAAATAGGAAGCTTATCTCAAATTTTACTTCTTTTGGGGGTTTTGAAATGACTCCAACTTCATAGTGTTAGGTAATTGAGGTGTGAATTCTAATCAAAGTTAAGATTAAAAAAAATCCCCCATCTTCTTTCCATAAATGTTAGAGTGAGAATCATGGATTCGGGAATAATTGGTTTTATGGTTCTTGAGTATTATTGGTGATCAGTTTGTAGTTTGTTTGGGATATGAATTTACAGGAATATTAGTTAAGAGGAATGAGGAGTTAATTTTCTTGTGGATGGACCGGCGTAGTTGGTTGTGGCGGAGGAAGGCATCGGAGAAGAGTCCGAGTGGCAGTGGTGAAACTGAAAGCTCTTCTGTTGGATCCATTTCTTCTCATTCTGAGAGGTTCTTTGATGATCAGGTTGGATTCATTTTCTTCCTCTTATTTATTATCTTCCAAATGATTCCATTCCTTCTCGTCTCTTTTTTTTTGGGTAATATTTGGTTAGTTAGCAGAAAACTTTTTTTGTAAAAATATACTATAATTTAGGCAAACACGATGGGAGACGAAATGGGTAAGGGCAGCAGGGGCTGGTGGTAGGTCTTGCTTTAGTAACTAACAACAACATACCCAGTTTAATCCCACATTGTGGGGTGGGGTCTGTCCAGCTGGGAGGTTAGTGTGTACGTAAACCTTACCCAATAGGGAATTGTTCCCAATAGATCTTGCTTTAGTCCACTCATTAAAAAGAAATGTATCACTTAGCACTGATATCTCAATGCACTTCCCTATCATGGATTTCAACTTTTAATGGCTGCTTTGGGTGCTACTCTTATTTACTGAATCTCAAATTTGTCAAATTGGTTGCTGCATAGCAGCCCTTGCTTTAGGGCTTTCTGGGGAATGATCAAGGTTTAGATAGCAAATTCTGAATGTGCTTGCACACTATTGTATAGCAAGGAGCCCGGCCAATACATATTATACCTTACTCTATATGCTGAACGCTCTAAGCACATAAGACATGTACTAGGTGACACTTTTGTGGAATTTCAGTACGCGCTGGTTGAAATGTTTCATTACGTCCCATTCGTCATGGCTGAATCCACATGTGGCCTATGCATGATTCATAGGGTGCTCGAATTACATGGACTTGCTTCCTCTTTGTGCTTATGGATCCGTCATTTATATAATATTCAGGAAGCAAGAGGTATATGATATTCCAATGCTCTTCACCCTGTTATTGCTGTAACTTTTCCCCACACTTCTGCTTTTGCTGAAAATAGAAAGAGGGAGATGAAGTACATTAGAAAAATACTGCAAAGGAATAATTGTTGTTTTAAAGACGGATATGATACCGAAAATTGGTGTAGTGAACTCCTGGTTTGTGCTTACTGATATGGATATTTTATTTGTTTCGAAAGGCTCTTCAAAATCATAACACTCAATCACCTGAAGTCACATCTAAAACTGCTCCCAGCGATGAAGAACTTAGTGAAACTGTCAAGACTTTGTCAGCTAAATTGTCAGAAGCTCTTGAGAACGTCCGTGAGAAGGAAGATTTGGTAAAGCAGCATGCAAAAGTAGCCGAGGAAGCTGTCTCAGGTAGAACCTTATTTCCTTGAACGTGAAACTTATACTGGAACTCATTCAGCTATTTTACTAGTTGCCTTCAATACTAGTCGCTAACAATACCAGTATGATTTTGGTCCTTCCTCCATATTTTAATAGTTAAAGGACATTGAAAGAATGAGCCAATATTGACACTACTAAAAAAAAGGGCAACCCGGTTCACTAAGCTCCCGCTAAGCCCGGGGTTCCGGGAAGGTCGGGACCACAAGAATCTACTTTACGTAGCCTTACCCTGCATTTCTGCAAGAGGCTGTTTCACGGCTCGAACCACAAGGGTCTAATTTTATTATTGTAGTTGAGCTCAACATTATGTAGTATCATCTATCATATTAAGGGTCTCGGGCTTTTGCACAAGCATAAATCATTGGTTGACTCTTTATTTCAGTGTCTGCAACAGTTCTTGAGGAAGATATGTTGTAGTTTTTTGAGTTTTGCATTTACTTGGGCTGTGCTATACTGCTATGTCAATGAAGTTTAAGGATTCATATTAATGAATTGGTTGTGCAACTGGAGATCCAAGTTCCTTTGCAGCTTGTGCTGAAGTTTGTTTAATTCCAAATAGTTGAAGTAAACTCCTAAAATGGAATTTTTAAATAGTTGAAGTCTGAAGTGAAGCACAGTTAATAGTTTTCGCATAATTGATTGAACATGGTATATAATGTCTGCCAGTGGGTTCTTTGTTTTTTGACATTTGTTCTGGTAAATAATTTATTCTATAAGGATGGGAGAAGGCTGAAGGTGAAGTGTTGATCCAGAAGAGATCAGTTGAGACAGCAAACCAGAAGAAGTCAATTCTTGAAGAGCGTATCAAACATCTTGATGGAGCGCTTAAAGAGTGTCTAAGACACCTTCGACAGGCAAGAGAAGAGCAAGCGCAGAATGTCCAGGTTGCTGTAGCCAAGACAAGTTGTGAGTGGGAGTTTAAAAAGTCTGAACTTGAAAATAAGCTTGTTCAGCTTCAGTCTCAACTGCAAAGTTCTAAAGCAGAAGACAGTAACGTTCAAGATCTTCAGCATAAGCTCGAATATGCTGAGAAACAGAACTCAGTCCTCAAGCTTGAGCTTGTTTCTATATCCGAGGAGCTCAAACTGATGACATCTGAGAGAGATTTAAGTACTCATGCTGCTGAAACAGCTAGCAAACAACACCTCGAGAGTATCACAAAGGTGGCTAAGCTTGAAGCAGAATGCCGTATGCTCAAGGCATTTGATCGGAAAAGATCAACAGTTAATGACCACAAGTCTACTGCTGCTTCCTCTGCTTATTTTGAACCTTCCGCTGATAGTTTGTCAGATACTGGAGAACGGTTGTCTACAGTAGAAAATGATAGTTGCAAAATCAGTGGTTTGCAGCCAAATAATTATGACCAGAACAGTCCTTACTTCCTGTCTTCTGCTTTAGTTTCCGAATTGAATCAATATAAATATGAAAAGCCACATAGAAGAGACCTTATAGCATCATCTGTGGAGATAAATCTGATGGATGATTTTCTTGAGATGGAGAAGCTTGCAGCACGTCCTGATTCAGTTAGTGAAAGCAGCAACGTCAGAGGAGCTCACATCAGTGAACCCATTTTAAAAACTGAACTTAGAGCCATAGTTAGTCAGACAGCTGAAGCGGAGAAGTTGGCAACGATGGAGGTGGAGAAATTGAAACTAGAGAAGGAATTAACTGAGTGTCAGGACGAGCTTAAGATATCTAAAGAACAATTAAAAGAAACAAAGGACAATTTAATTGAGGTAAAAGCTCAGTTATCTATGGCAAATGAAGCAAGGAGAAAACTGGAGCCTGAATTCAAGGCTACTGTAACAAAGCTTAAAGATTTAACAGAACAATTACAGAAAATGGAGGCTGAGATTGTGGAGCTCAAAGCACAGTTATCCGTGGCAAATGAAGCAAAGAAGAAGGCTGAGGCAGAAGTCGAATCTGCCAACACTAGGAATTTAGTTGAACGCTTAGAAGAAGCAGAGGTCGATGCAGCGGAATTCCAAGCTCAGCTCATTACAGCTAATGAAGCAAAGAGAGCTGCTGAGGTTGAAGTTGAGGCTACCAATTTGAAGCTTAAGAAATCAGAATTTCGCTTGGAGGAAACTGAAGTCAAACTTTTAGGGCTTCAAACTCAACTAGAAACCATGAAAGCAATGAAATCTGGAGTTGAGGCCGAACTTGAAGCTACCAATGCAAAGAAAGATGTGGCGGAGTCACAACTTAAAGCCACTGAATTGGAGCTGCGAACATTGGTTTCTAAAGTTGATTCTCTTCAAGAGGAGCTTTGCAAGGAAACGGCTTTGCACCAGGAAACTGCTGTAAAGTTGCAGAAACTAGAAAATGACACTTCACTGATAAAATCTGCATCCCAGCTTCAGAAAGCAACTATTGTCGAGGAATTTAAGATCAATAAGGTTAGTTTGCCAAAAACTTTCATTGTTCAATCCCTTGTGCATGAATTTAAACCTTGAAGTAGCTTAAAAGTTCTTGCATATTACCTGCTAATCAACTGGCAACCTGTTGCTAAGTGCTGATCCTTCATTTCTGTAGTTCTTCTTCTAGAGGAGATTAAAGAAAGATCATATTTTTATGCTTAGCGACGGTTAAGGAGAAAATTGATTATCATCTACATTCTCTGCTACTTTTAGTGGCAGAGAATGTCACCTTACATGATTACTTTAGGATAATTGGAGGCTCAAGAGACGTGTGAGAGTTGAGTATTGAAACTGGAGTAAAGGGTTACTTAATAGAGAACATGATTTGTCTGCATTTGGTGTTTCGAAACAATAAAAAACATCTCTTTTATTGTAGTTCTTAATCGTATTAAGGTTGTCCTAATCACCAATAGAAACATCTCTTTCTGCTTACCAGGATTAAATTATCAGCAATCACCAATAGAAGCAAGTTTCTCTGAACTGGCATGCAATAAATTTGTATTGCTTCGTGATTTTACTTCTCCAAAATTCCTTATATTCTACACTATGGTTAGAAGGCATTTTCTCCTCAAACATTTAGTTACCTCTGTAAGCTAAAGCACTCACACTGGTTTTTTAATGTGAGCTTGAATTCTCTTTTTGTTAAAGCGAAGCATTGTATAATGTTGGATGTTTAGGTCTGTTCTAACTAGTAAACTTTTTTTTAGAACAGCGCTAAGAAAAGACTTGCATTAAGGGGGTAATGTCAGTGGCATATCTTTTATGTTGCATGCACAAATTTATATGGCAGACCCTTGTCAATGGTTGCTCTGTAACTAACAGTATTTGCTCAGTGTTTCCTCATATTTATGATCCATCTTTTATTGTGCATGTCAGGAGAAACAAATGGCGATAGCAGCTAGTCAATTTGCAGAGTGCCAAAAGACAATTGCTTCTATTGGTTGGCAACTGAAATCCCTTGCTACCATGGATGATTTCTTCATTGACTCAGGTGAACCATTACTGATACAATGACATTCCCAAAAGAAGGTTTGGTTCAAAAAATTGCCTTCCTGTGGCTCTCCCTCTCAAAGATTCTGAAACTCAACAACTTCATCATTGTTCAAACATACTGACAGGGTCCGTCACCTGTAAATAAACAAATTCTTGGCTGAAGGAAGGCTGAACGTCGAATATTGAAATGATACGTATTATGCAGCAGAAATCCTGTAGAATTCTAGATGGAACAATTGGATAACAGAAGTTGTAAAGATGGCGAAAACAAAATATTTGGTGCCATTAGTTAAGTGCTTAGTCATGAACTTATTAGGTAGATAAACTCTTTTTTTTTTTTTTTGTTAATAATGATACCATGTACTATTGAGCGATAATAAGTGCTTATATAAACTATAAGGTTCCAAATTCACTGTAATGGAAGTTCACCAGAAAAGTAGGTCTTCATGTATATCATTCAATTCAATTATTGCATGACTTTTATCTCATTATTAAATGGTTAATATTATTTACAATATTCTCATACATGGGAGTTAAAGTTAAGGAACTCAAATTGTATAGTTCTGAAAACTTATATTTTCTCTGTTGTTTTTTTTAGAGATAGACCGGAAATAACCTCTCTACCCACATAAGTTAGGGTAAGGGCGCATACACATTACTCTCCCCAGATCCCTATTTGTGAGAAATTCAAAACAAGTTACATGCTCGTGACTCACAACAACTAATAGGGCCAACATTTTAGAAGACATAGAAGGTTGGTTAGCTGGTCATATGATGTACTGTAATTTGTAAGAGAAGAATTTGGAACAAGATACAACAACAACACCAATGACCCAGTAAAATTTGGAACAATATAAAATGGGAAATTTTATTACCATCTTAATTGTAGTACAGGTCATATCTTCAATTACAGTTCAAGATTGACTACTATTGGTGTTTTTCGATGGCAAGTGAGCTTCAATGGAATCCTGAATTTGTACTCTGTATTTGCTTCTAAATACTAGGTAACAAAATAATGCTAAGTGAACAAAGTTTGTGTTCAGCTAGTCAATCTTACCAATCTAGCAGTGAAGGCTCAAAGATGAGCTTCAACTTGTCTTCAAATGAAAATTGCAGTGATATCCAATTTTCTGCATTGACAATATATAGCAAAAGGCTGCATTTTCACAAGGCATTCTTGAATTTAATCCCAATCTTCTTCACCCAATTGTTCTTCATCTTCCCACTTTGGTGGCCTAACTACTATAAGCACAATTCCTAAGCTCTGTTCAACCCCTCTTTTCTTTAATGTTGACCCTCTTTCCACTTTCAATCCCTCCTCATTGCTCCCACCTCCACCATCAACCACCAAATAAAACCTGTCCTCCAACGCCACTTCTGTCCTTCCCCTATCCGCCACTACTAAAACCGGCTCTTGCTTGTACTTACTCTTCTCCCTCCACGGCAAAAAATTCCCGCTCTTGGACGACACTGCAACTCCACCTCTCTCTAACCCCACTATAGGTTGCCATCCAGGTAAAACAACCCATCTCCTCCAATCCTTCTCCGCCTCCACGATACCAAAATCCCCTACACCACCACATTCCCATTGCGCCGCCTCCACCTCCACGTCCCTTCCCTCCGCCTTACAAACAGGCAAAAACGACTACAATCGTCGACTCAGCTACCTCCCCTAACTTCATTCTCACCAAAGGCACTGTCACCCCATCATCAAGTACACTCTCCTTAGCAACCTCACTTCCTTCTAGCTCCATTACAAGCAACTTCCTAGCACTTTCAGACTCAACAACTTCTAATGCCTTCTCCATTGACGACCTTCTCAAATCCTCAGAAGCTGCAGCAGCATATGCTTGAGCTAATCTAAAATACATAAAAGCTAAACAATCACCAGGAGAATCACCATTAAACTTGTCCCAACCATACTCCACACGTCTACGCGGATAATCTTTAATTACTCTAGCTAATTCTTGAGCTTGTTTTGCATCAAATCCGTTCTTTACCAAAAATGTTGCGGCAACAGCTCGTTGCCTAGCACTAAGCAAACGAATTTCATATAACAATTCAGCATCTCCAGATTCAAAATACGACAACGTTTCTTCGTCTAAAGCAGCAGACTCAACAAGAGTACCACGAACTTGGGAAGCAACAACCAACCGATTCTGATCAACTCCAGTAAGGCCAGTGATTTCCTCAAGAGTTGAAGGACTAAACCCGTCACTTGTTAAATAAGGTATCAAAGGAGCATATTCATACCAAAGACCAAGACGGTTACATAGAACTTCGAGCTTTGCATTTGTGTCAAGATGCGGAATTTGGGTGGGAGAGGTGAAGGAGGAGGTCTAAAAGGCTGATAAAGTTGTTGCTGTTATTGTTGGGTTGAATATTGTTGTTGTTGGCCTGAAGAAGGAGGAATTATGAGTGCTATTATGGGTTTTAGATTGAGATTTGGTTTATGGGTTATGGAGGGTGGGGGGCTGGTGACTAGGGAGAAATGGGGTGGAGAGGGAGAGAGGTTTAGGGGAGTTTACAGTGAGAGAAAACATGGTTGAGGAGATGAAGATTGTGAAGAAGAAACTATCTTATCTTTGTGTTTGATATTTTTTGAATGGGAGATGGCAAATGGATTTTTCTTTTGGTAATTAAGGATTTTCATTAATCACCAATAAAGTAACATTACAAAATCATAGTCTAGCATTAACTCAGCTGACTATCTCTAATATAACATTTTAAACTGTATCTAATATCCTAACTACCTACCAGTACTATATTCGCAGGTGTCGTAACTGTTTTCTAATTCTTGGGGCACCTCTGACATTACAAGTGTATACTATGTCTCTCAAAAGGGCTTCATTGCAGCGAAATATCTTGTTGAAGATTCTTGTGTTCCTTTCCAGCCAGATAGTATATGCAAACTCAACAACTACCATTTTGAAGATGGCTGCTCGACATGTTCGACCCTTGGCTTTGCTTACTAGCCACTGCATTTTTGGTTCCAGTCATTGAGGTGAGGATAAGTCTCCTTTAGCCATTGCATTGTTCTCTCCCATAATTCAATAGTAACTGGGCAGAATAGTGCAAATGTTCTCTGGTCTCTGGGTGATTTTGGCATAAGTTACATTGCTGATCAACACTCATTCCCCAGCTGTGCAATCTATTTTTTGTTGGTAGTCTATCTTGTAAGAACAGTCATAGATTGAAGGTTGCCTTTGGCCTTGCATAGTTTTGTATGATCAAATTCTTCCATGGGACTCTCGGCAGGTCTTGCAGCTGTAAATGGTATAATTGTCTAACTGAGCAGCCTTGCTCCTTCCAGTGTTGGAACCTCTGTAAAACTTCTCTCGATTGGATGATCTTTCTGACCATCCAACTTTCCTGTGCAGGGATTGGCATGGTTTCAATAGGTCTGTTTTTGGTGTAGTATACAGTGATCCACCTAATCCATAGTTTGTCCTTTATATGAGCTAGATCCCAGCATATCTTTGCAATGGCAGCTTTATTCCAGAGCTTGAGATTAGTGAGATTCATCCATCCTGCTGATTTTGGGGTACACATTCTGTCCCAGGAGATATATGCTTTCCTAGTGATAGAGTTCATCCCAGACCAAATGAAGCTCCTACAAATGCCTTCTATCATCTTCAGGACATTAACACGGAATATGAACAGTTGTGACCAGTAAGCTTGGATACCAAAAATGACAGATTGGACCAGTTGGATTCTCCTAGAATAAGACAGTGTCTTGGCAGTCCATGAGGTGATCCTGGCAGTGATCCTTTCCACTAGAGGTTGCCATTGGAGCAATGTGATTTTCTTGGTGGACAAGGGGACTCCTAGGTACTTGAATGGTAATTCACCTTGCTCATAGCCAAGGTGGTCGAGAATCTGTTTCTGAATATCCAGTGCAACCCCCCAAAGTAAACAGAGCTCTTGTTCATATTAGCCTGTAAGCCACATGCTTCAGAGAATTGAGAGAAACATCTGGATAGGGCTATGACAGAAGTAGTGTCACCTTTGGCAAACAGTAGCATATCATCAACAAAGCACATGTGAGTAATGCCCAGTTTTTTACATCTGGGGTGGAACTGGTATGCTGGATTTTCCTTTAGTGAGTTGCATGATCTGCTTAAGTACTCCATGACCAGAGCAAATAGGAAGGGGGAAATAGGGTCCCCTTGACGAAGTCCCCTAGCAGCAGAAAAAGGTTCAGTTGCCTCTCCAGAGAAGCTCACTGTTGAGATGCATTCCATTATCCATTTGGTGAAAGTGCTGGGGAAGCCAATCTGTTCCATAACCTGCTGTAAGAATGTACATTCTACTGAGTCATACGCTTTCTGGAGATCGATTTTAATCATGCATCTGGGTGATACATGTTGTCTGGTGTAGCTTTTGACTAGTTCATGTGCCAGAATGATATTGTCTTGGATCTTTCTGCTTGGGATGAAACCTGCCTGGGCTTCACTGATAATGCTTGCCATCACCTTCTGCAACCTATTGGCCAGAATTTTTGAGATCATTTTATAGAGGACAGAGCAACAAGCAATTGGCATATACTCCTTGACTGTAGATGGTTTGGACACTTTAGGAATGAGGGTAATACTGGCACAGTTGATGGGTTTGTACATCTTGGTTGAGGAGAAGAACTGCTTGATGGCAGTGGTAACCTGCCTGCCAATGATTCCCCATCTCTTTTTGAAGAACACAGCGTTGTAGCCATCTATCCCTGGTGCTTTTTCATCTCCAATAGCCTTGAGACTCTCCACGATTCCACATCAGTTACATCAACACTTAGATCCCTTCTTTGTTGTTGTGTCAGTTTTGGACCATTTGTCATGTACATTTGATTTATAGCTGGCAGGGTGGATGCAGAGTTTCCCATCAGTGCCTTGTAGAAACCAATGATCTCCTTTTTGATATCTTCAGCTCCAGTAATTTTGGTACCCATTGCAGTGGTAAGTTCAGTAATCTGGTTGTGTTGAGTTCTCTCCTTCATGACTATAGAGAAGTATTTAGTGTTGGAGTCTCCAAGCTGTATCCATTTTACTCTGGCCTTCTGCTGCAGAACACTTTCCTCAATCATTGACCATTTTTCGAGTTTCAGCACCAACTCATTCTCCTTCTGCTGCAGGACATCAGAGTATGCCTGTGTCATCTGGGCTTGTATTGTCCCCAGTTCCTGTCTGCTAAGGTCTATTTTCTCTGAGATAGTCTTGAAATCCTTAATATTTAGATCTTTCAGAGGACTTTTCAGAGCTTTGAGTTTAGACCATATTTCTCTCATAGTATCTGAATTTCCAGCATGCCAAACTCTTGCCACAATCTGTTGGAAATCTTCATGATCAGCCCATACATTAAAGAACTTGAAAGTCTTTTTCCCATTCCAGGAAGATGATGTTAGTGTCACTATCATGGGATTATGATCTGATATTAGAGGAAGGTCATATTTAGTTACCACTTGGTTTCACTTGATCATAATTCATAGTTTCCAAATACCCTATCCAGTCTGCTGCATACTCTGTCCACACCAGTCTGCTGCATACTCTGTCCACACCAGTCTACTTATTTGTCCAGGTGTAATATTCACCCCTCCAAGGCAATTCTAACAAACCTGCTTGTTGAATACATTTGCTGAACTCTTGGGTTTCAGGGAGTCGGACAGGTTTGCTAGACTGCCTATCTTTGTCGCATAAGATAGCATTGAAATCTCCAGCGACTATCCATGGATCTTGCATCCCTGATGACAGTGTTTGGAGGCTGCTCCATAGGGATCTTCTTTGCTCCAACCCATTGAAGCCATACACCACAGTGAGGAGGCATGTGAAATCCCCTGTCCTGCCGATAACCCTGCTATGTATCAATTGGCTTTCCTCCAGAACACTAGTGACTTCAAACACTTTTGGGTTCCATAGAATCCACACTCTGCCCTTTTCACCAGAGACATAGTTTGTTAGGATGCCCCATCCTGGTGCTAGTAGGTTAGCAATTCTACTAGCATGCATTTGTTTTACCTTAGTTTCTACTAATCCAACTAGGCTAATGTTGTTTTTCCTAATATACTCCCTAACTTCTTTTTGCTTGTATCTTTTATTTACACCCCTTATATTCCAAAATAACCACTTCATTATTGAGAAGTTGATCCCCTAGCTCCCCTGGAGGGTCTTCTTTACTACCAGAAACTAACTCAAACCTGTTAATCACAGTGATGGGGGACAGGGGTGGGAAATTGGTGATGTTGAGAGCTGGGCTCTGAGGTTGTTTCCCTTTATGGATCTTTATCTGGGTGGTTGATATTTTCTTTGGTTTGGGCTATATTCTGGACTTCTGATATTTCTGACTTGATTGGGGCAGGGCTTAGTTATGGAGAGCCCAATAACAAAGTTGAACCACGAACCATATAAACCGGCTGGACATACTGGTTGATTTGCAGCGCTATTTCAATGTCACCTTTTAACTTATACCCGTTTCTTTAAAACTACTGATTTGATAACCATATAACAAAAAATTCGTTATAATATGACCATTATACCCCTTTCAAAACATATAAAATTCGTCTCTCCACCGTATTCCCAGATTCAAATTTCCTCCTCTGTATCTCCTCCATCAGTCCGTCTCTCCTGAAAAACGCATCTCGCATTCAAGTTCCATATTCAAATTCAAATTCAAATTCCAAATTCAAATTCATATACATTGTAAGTATTCAAATTCTTCTGCATAATTCAAAATAATTTTTGAGTTATATGTTTTCTGATTGAAGTTTTTTGACGAACTTCATTGATATGCAATGAAGTTGAATTCATCTATTTGAAGATGAATTTTAAAATTCTAAGCTGAAGTTGTTTAACGATCTGCCTTTCCTCCTTATTCTTCTGCAGAATTCAAAATAATTTTTGAATTATATGTTTTCTGATTGAAGTTTTTTAACGAACTTCATTGGTATGCAATGAAGTTGAATTCATCTATTTGAAGATGAATTGTAAAATTCAAGCTCAAGTTGTTTAACGATATGCCTTTCCTCCTTAACTGGCTAAATTGATAACTCATGATGCAGAAAATCATGATTCATAAAAACACTTCCGCCTACCAGCTGGAGTGATCTAGTTGTATATTTAAAACTTCGGCTGTTGAGCCGAAGTGTTCCTCCTTAGCTGGCTAGTTTAAAAAATCATGATTCATAAAAATACTTCGGCCTACCAGCTGAAGTGATCTAGTTGTATATTTAAAACTTCAGCTGTTAGGCCGAAGTGTTCCTCCTTAACCGGCTAGTTTAAAAACTCATGATTCATAAAAGCACTTCGGCGTAGTAACTGAAGTGCTCTAGTTGTATATTAACAACTTCGGCTTTTGGGCCAAAGTTTTCCTCCTTAGCTGGCTAGTTTAATAAATCATGATGCATAAAACACTTCGAGCTATGCATCTGTTCACTTTACTAATCTTGCAACTAAACAATAATCTGCAGGATGAGTTCGATTTGCGTTGTTATAACTTTTAATGGGAGTTGGACTCATGATTACAAATACTTGGATCATAATACAAAATTTGTTCTAGTTAATAAGGACATATCATTCAATATTTTCGTAAAGAAAATTAATGAAACTTCAAATATTGATTCAACCAGATATGTATTAAAGCATGGTTTGATATCAAACTAAATACAAGCAAATGAATGCTAGTAACTTCAGATGAAGAACTTAGTACGTGTGTCCATTTGCTTACAACTGATTCAGCCTACAAGAATTTCCATTTCGTCATCGAACAAATACAACCTTCAGAATCAGCAAGATTCAACCAATCTCTTGCATATGCAAATACATTTAGAACCTTTTGCCGACTATCAACATGAAGTACAACAGCCAATAATGGAAGCAGACAACTGGCAACAACCTTCTAACATTACAGCTGCTTCAGAAACCATAGTGCTGCAACAATTACCACCTCCTCCAATAAATTCATGCCAGTTTATTGATGACCAAGAAGAAGAAGGACAACTAATAATGCAAATTGACAACTAACACACAATCCAACAAAGCTTTACTTACCCTTCTGCAACCATAAACAACAATGAAAATGAATTAAACACGGAGTTTATACCCATAAGATCACATAGAATTGAAGAAATAGCTGAAAGTTCTTGTGCTTCTCAGAAATCAAGAAAAGGAGTAAGGAGAAAGATGAAAGAATCTCGACCATGTAAAATACTTAGGCACGATGCGTTGCCTGAGGAAATAAGAGTTGGATCAATCTTTGAGAGCAAACAAAGCATGAGAAAATTTTTCTGTAGCTTGGAGATAAATCAAGAAGTTGAATTCACTACAGTTAGATCATGTTCCAAGAGATACGCGCTGAAATGCATCGTGGAAAAATGTGGTTGGAATGTACGTGCTACCAGAATAAAAAATTCAACACCGTTCAAGGTGATAAAATATGATAACATCCATGAATTCACGGTTGATGTTAGAAAATCAGATCAGAAGCATGCTACATCAAATTTTATAAGTGAACAAATTATAGAACATGTTCGAGACAAAAAGATAGAGGTTACACCAGCCTTTGTAGAAAATGAAATGAAAAAGAAATTTAGAATTGACATTGGTTATCACAAGGCATGGCGTGCTATTCAAAAATCAGTTGCTTGCATATGGGGAACACCTGAAGAGATTTACCAGATTCTTCCTTCATACCTACACATGATGGTGGCCAAAAACCCAGGAACATACACAAGCATAAAAAGACATGCGGAGAATAGGTAAGCAAAACAATACTAACCATCTTCCTGAAGTTTCAAAAATCTTACTATTTGAAAAACTTACCACCTTATGATTTTTTTTTGTGTTTCAATGTACAGATTTACTTACTTGTTCTTTGCTCCTGCGGCATTAGTAGCTGGTTGGCCATACTGTAGACCCGTTATTACAGTAGATGCAACATTTTTGAAGTCAAAATATCGTGATGTTCTATTTGTTGCCGTATCAAAGGATGAAAACAGTCAAATCTTTCCTCTATGTTTCGGTGTAGCAGATTCAGAAAACAATGAGGCATACATTTGGTTCTTCGGGGAAATGAGAAAGGCAATTCAACTCAGTCGTGAACTAGTTTCTTGTCAGATAGAAACCAATCGATAGAAAATGGTATTAGAAAGGTTTTTCCTGAAGCTCACCATGGTATCTGCCTCTATCACTTAAAGAAAAATTTAAAGCAAAGACATGCAAAGTCCATGGTGATACATCTTTTTCAAACTGCTGCAAGGTCTTACAAGTGTGAAGATTTTAAATAGTTAATGTCACAACTCAAAGGTATTGACAAGAAAACATACAATTACATAATGGAAGAGCCTCCAGAGAGATGGTCTCGATCATGGTTCCCACAACGACGTTATGATATGCTAACAACAAACATGGTAGAATCAATGAATTCTGTTTTACAAAAAGGGAGAGAAATTCCTATTTTAAGAATGTTAGATTTCATCCAAGAAAAGTTGGGAGAGTGATTTTATGTACGGAGAAAAAAGGCAAATGAAACCTTTGACAAAGTATCAATATGGGCAGAAGAAGAGATGAATAAGAAGATGGACCTGGCTTGCAAAATGTTTGTGAGTATATTTATTAATTTTAGCTTTTTATATCAATTGAAATGATTCACTACTTGTTCCCCTTTAACTCTCTAAATTAAAAAATTATGATGCTCAAACAAACTTAGGCCTATTAGCCGAAGTTCTTTAGTTGTTTATTGGACACTTAGGCTGTTAAGCCTAAGTGTTCCCCTTTAACTATCTAAATTCAAAAATCATGATGCTCAAACACACTTAGGCCTATTAGCCGAAGTTCTTTAGTTGTTTGTTAAAGACTTTGGCTGTTAAGCCTAAGGCTGGAAGTGGCCCGGTTCGGAACCGGAACCAGACCGGAACCGCGGTTCTGGCGGTTCCGGCGGTTCCGGTTCCGCGGTTCTGGCGGTTCCGGCGGTTCCGGTTCCGCGGTTCCGGGTCTGGCGGTTCCTCGGAACCGTGATGGAGCGGTTCCACCCGCTAGAACCGCGGAACCGGAACCGCCAGAACCGAGACCGGAACCGGAACCGGACCGGTTCAGGCGGTTCCGCAATGTTTGAAATTTAAAAAAAAATTTTTTTTTTTAAAAATTCGGACCGTTGCGGAACCGTTTGGAACCGTTTGGACCCGTATGGAACCGGACCGGTTCCAAACGGTTCCCAACGGTCCCGATTTTTAAAAAGAAATTAATTTTTTTTAAATTTCAAACGGCTCTTTTTCAAAATTAGCCGTTTGAAATTTTCAAAAATAGCCATTTAAACCCCCAAACTTTATATAATTACACAATTTCCCATTTCTCAACTATAAATACCCCCTCATTCTTTCATTTTAATTCACAAATTCATCAAGATATCTCAATCTCTCTCAATCTCTCTCAAGCTCTCTTTCAATCTTTCTAGTGCAAGTGCTTAATTTATTGTTGCAATTTCGTGAAACATTGTGAAGTTGTTGAATTGAAGTTTTTAAGTGTTCGATTTCAACGATTTTCAATTTTCAAGAAGTTGTTCGTCAATCCGGTAAACTCGTTTCAACTCTTACGTGATTAGAATATTTTTGTGTGTTGTTATTTTGCTTAATTATAATTAATATGGCATTTTCATTGAAAAATATGTTCGGAAAAGGAAAAAATAAAACCGGTGAAAGTAGTCGCCAAAATACTACTCCTCCCCCGGCTCCCCGACCTAGAAAAGATAAAAAAGTTGAAACTAGTAGGCAACCTAGAAATACTAATGAAAACTTCGGAACACTTGATAGTAATCACCCGTGTTTTCAATTTAGCGATGTTGATTTTCTACATGATGTAGCAGTCGGTGATAGAATAGATGATGATATTATGAATATGCTTTATCCTAATGCACCAATATTAGAGGGAAATGAGGATGATGATGATGACGAAACCCAAGCTCCGGTAGATTTAGATGATACACCTACTAGTCCTGCTACTAATGAACCGAAACACCCACCCGTACAAACTCCCACTTTTAGTAGACAACCTCCTAAACGTTCAGAAACTTCATTAGTTTGGCAATTTTTTATTCATCTAAGAGAACAAAATAAGGCTAAGTGTAAATCTTGTGGGAAATTACTTGTGCATAAGTATACTGGAGATCGTAGCGGCACATGTAGTTTAGTTAAACATATAAAATTACACCCTAGCGATAAGGCTAGATATATCCAATTGAAAGCGCAACAAGAGGGGAGGACAAGTCCTGATTCTACTGTTAACCCAAGTACTGGTTCAAATCTAGTTCAACCAGGAATAAACACAGTCACCGGAGGTATATTGTATTACGATCCAAATAAGGATCGTGAAGAACTAGCTAAAATGATTACTGTTATGTGTTTGCCTTATTCTTTTGCTTCTAATCCTGCTTGGATTCATTATATTAGAAGAGTATTTAATCCTACATATAAAGGTTGGCCTCGCGCCACAGTTAAGACCGACATTTATAAATACAAGCATGAATATGAACAATACTTGCGTTATTTATTTACCCATATAAGTAATCGTATGTCTATTACAACTGATATTGGTAGAAGTGGAAATGATTGTGATTATCTAACCGCAACCAGTCATTGGATAGACGAAGACTGGACAATGCAAAAATGCATTATTGCATATAGAATTATTAATTCAAGGCACACGGGTAAGTTTATTGCTAGCATTGTTTCAGATGTATGTAGATATTTTTGTTTTAGTGATAAAATAATGTCAATTTCCATGGATAACGCTAGTAGCAACACTAATGCAATAGGTATTTTAACTAGAACACTTAATCCTGCTTTTACAAATATTTTCCATGTTAGATGTATATGTCATATTTATCATTTAATTGTTGGTGATGTTATGAGCATTTTAAATATTGAAATTGAAAAGGTTAAATTCGCTCTTAATTGGCTTTTTTATTCAAACCGTAGAAGTAGACTTAGAGAATATTTTAAAAAATGTGAAAAATATGGCCTTAGAGAAAGAAAGGTACCTAAACCTTGACCGACTAGGTGGAACTACATGCACGAAAATTTAGTAGTGGCGTACGAATATAGAAACCCAATTAACGCTACTTATAATTCTCGGGATTGTGGAGAGGAAGATAATGACATGTTAACTAATCAAGATTGGACTAACGTTAAAAATTCTGTTAGATTTTTTAGAACATTTTCATGTGGCTACAAAGACTAAGAAAGATATGCCATTTTGGTCAATAAATATGCTTTTTATCATATCCTTGAATATCTTTGTCTCAATATTTTTTGTCTTTACTTCTATATCAATCCTTGAATATTTATATAACATATAATATATAACATACAACACATAATACTAATGACAACATTCTTTTATCAATATGTACTACTTATATAAAATTTATACTAATTACTAACTACTACACAATATATACTACTTAAATACAATATATACTACTTATATACAATATATTCACCACTTATGCACAATATATACTAATTACCAAACACAATATATATTATAATTAATAACACAGTACACCATATAAAAATATATTTTACAATATACTAATCACTACTATACAAGATATTGATTTAAAAAAAAAAATAACTCGGAACCGCCGGGAACCGCGATTCCGGAACCGCCGGAACCGCGGTTCCGGAACCGCCAGAACCGGAACCGGGCGGTTCCGGAACTGTATGGTAGCGGTTCCGGCTCCGGAACCGCCAGAATCAGAACTGCCGGAACCGCCAGAACCGGAACCGCAGATCCAAATAGACCCAGAACCGGAACCGGATACAGCCTTTGTTAAGCCAAAGTGTTCCTCATTAACTGTCTAAATTAAAAAATCATGATGCTCAAACACACTTGGACCTATCAGGCGAAGTTCTTTAGTTGTTTATTAAACACTTAGGCTGTCAAGCTTAAGTGTTCCCCTTTAATTGTCTAAATTAAAAAATCATGATGCTCAAACACACTTAGGCCTATCAGCCAAAGTTATTTAGTTGTTTGTTAAATACTTCGGTTGTTAAGCCTAAGTGTTCCTCATTAACTGTCTAAATTAAAAAATCATTATGCTCAAACACGCTTAGGCCTATCAGCCGAAGTTCTTTGGTTGTTTATTAATCACTTAGGATGTTAAGCATAAGTGTTCCCCTTTAACTGTCTAAATTAAAAAATCATGATGCTCAAACACACTTAGGCCTATCAGCAAAGTTCTTTAGTTGTTTGTTTAAGACTTCGACTGTTAAGCCTAAGTATTCCTCATTAACTGTTTAAATTAAAAAAATCATGATGCTCAAACACACTTAGGCCTATCACCCGAAGTTCTTTAGTTGTTTATTATACACTTAGGTTGTTACGCCTAGGTGTTACCCTTTAACTGTCGAAATTAAAAAATCATGATGTTCAAACACACTTAGGCCTATCAGCCGAAGTTCTTTAGTTGTTTGTTAAAGACTTCGGCATTTAAGCCTAAGTATTCCTCATTAAATGTCTAAATAAAAAAAATTATTATGCTCAAACACACTTAGGCCTATCCCCTTTTACTGTCTAAATTAAAAAATCATGATGCTAAAACATACTTAGGCCTATTAGCCAAAGTTCTTTAGTTGTTTGTTAAAGACTTCGGCTGTTAAGCCTTAATTTTTTATTCCTTGTTTAGATGAAGCATTTTATATTCCTTGTTTAGATGAAGCAAAATTACACTAAGATAATTTTTATTAATTTTTTATTCCTTGTTAGGTCTTCAACCTTGACTCAATGTTGTTTTGATTAAATAGTGAAGGAACTGAATTCATTGTGGATTTGAAGAAGAGAACTTGTGACTGCCTGGAATTCCAACTAGATGAGTTGCCCTGTCCACATGCAATTGTTGCTATTAATAAGAGATATTTGATGAAATCTGATTACTGCTCAAATTTTTATTCAAGGGAAACATGGTTGAAAACATATGAAGGACATGTGAATACCGTGGGAGATCAAAAATCATGGGAAATACCAAAAAATGTACAATCTGAGATCACTAAACTTCCCGATGTAGAGATTTTACAAGGAAGAATACAAAAGAAGAGGCATATACATGCGACTGAATCATCAGTACCATTCAAGTCTACCAAATGTAGTCGATGTAAACAAGTTGGGCATAACAGAACAACTTGTTTGTCTTCTACAACACCTCATCCATATTCCAAGAAACACAACGAAAAATACTTCAAGCTTCAATAATCCTTGGTCTGAATTTAAACTTTATTTATTGTATGACATGATTCAAATGTGATTTTTTAAATAGGAATAAAAAAAGCTCTTGGACAATTTTATATACTGCTAAAGTACAAATCACTCATTTTTGTTCCGCATGCTTACATGTTTGGTTGCATATTTAAAACGTATGGAATGACTTCTATGAGAAAAAACATCAGGTTACAGTATGTGATATACATATCCTTAAACAAAAACACACACACATACACTAACACACACACACATGCGTACAAAGAAATGTTGTAGCATCTCTAAGAAACTAAGAAGTATAAAGGAAATACTAACAAGGATAATGAAATAGAAAGATATGAACAAAAGCGTGATAATTATATTGATATAATAAGAGCACAAATATTACAAAGAAAACTTCATCTCTATAGGCTAAAGTAAACAAAAGCATAACATCTACAACATAAAAAGAAATATTACAAACACTAACACTCATCACCACCACCAGCATCATCATCATCATCATCATCATCGTCACAATACTTCTCAATTTGTCTAAATATCTCATCATCATCATCATAATCATAGATAACTATAGGGTAGTCGGGCAAAAGACCACTGAAACCAAGAAGTTCACTCTTCAACTTGTCGAATTCATCACGCAGCTGAATTTGTTCGACGACTACTCTGTCCATAAGAGAAAGAAGAGTCTTCAGTTTCTTTTGTAGCTTGGAATAGTCATCCCAGCTGGGAAACTCAAAACTATGAAACTGATGCACAACCTTGTCGAATGAGGTTGAAGAACCTCCACAACTACGTTCCATGTTAAGCCTGTTCTGGAGTGATCGATTTCCAGAAAGCTTTGGTCTGAGTATCTCCCAATCGGCCTTTATTTCTTCCCACTTACCCATAAGATTGGCCACATGTTTATTATTGTACCACTCATCCACTTCATCATTGTTTCATCCATATTTGGCTTGCCACTACCGCTTGCCTAAGTGTTCCTCATGCTTGCCACTACCGCTTGCCTAAGTGTTCCCCTTTAACTATCTAGATTAAAAAATCATGATGCCCAAACAAACTTAGGCCTATCCGCCGAAGTTCTTTAGTTGTTTATTAAAAACTTAGGCTGTTAGGCCTAAGTGTTCCTCATTAACTGTCTAAATTAAAAAAATCATGATGCTCAAACACACTTAGGCCTATCAGCCGAAGTTCTTTAGTTGTTTATTAAAGATATCGACTGTTAAGCCTAAGTGTTTCTCATAACTGTCTAAACTAAAAAACATGATGCTCAAGCACACTTAGACGTATCAGTCGAAGTTCTTTAGTTTTTTATGAAACACTTCAGCTGCTAAGCCTAAGTGTTCCCCTTTAACTGTCTAAATTAAAAAATTATGACGCTCGAACACACTTAGGCCTATCAGTCGAAGTTCTTTAGTTGTTTATTAAATACTTAGGTTGCTAGGCCTAAGTGTTCCTCATTAACTGTCTAAATTAAAAAATCATGATGCAAACACACTTAGGCCTATCAGCCGAAGTATTTTAGTTATTTATTAAAGACTTCAGCTGTTACGCCTAAGTGTTGCTCATTAATTGTCTAAATTTAAAAATAATGATTCTCCAACACACTTAGACCTATCAGCCAAAGTTCTTTAGTTGTTTATTAAAAACTTCGGCTGCTAGGCCTAAGTGTTCCCCTTTAAGTGTCTAAATTTAAAAAATCATGATACTCAAACATTCTTTGGCCTAGCAGCTGAAGTTCTTTTGTTGTTTAATAAACACTTAGGCTGATAAGCCTAAGTGTTCCTCATTAACTGTCTAAGTTTTGGTCGACCTAAGTTTTTTTATTGTATTCAATATTTTTTGGCCTAAAGCTTTTTCGAATAACATACGCACATACTGCTTATGTTTTATTCAGATAATGAGCTAAAACATAATGCACACAAAATAATGTATAGTAACAAAATACAAATTTGTATTCACTTACATCCTTGGAATAACAGAAAAAAATTAGTTCGAATAACTGACGCACATACTGCTTAAGCTTTATTCAGATAATGAGCTGAAACATAATGCACACAAAATAATGTATAGTAACAAAATACAAATTTGTATTCACTTACATCCTTGGAATAACAGAAAAATATTAGTTCTTCGTTTACAAGTTATTATTCATATTGTCCATAGTCATGTCCAAGTTGCTCTTCTTGGTTTTCATTTGATGAAACTTCACTATGAAGTGCATTCTTTGACTCAAGGCCAACATGAAGTGCAGTCTGATCATAAGAGATGAAAGTCAAAGATTGTAGACTTTAAGGCTAAGTGTTTTGCAAAACTCAAGTCTATATTGGAGATGGATTACGTAAATTCATTGCTGATAATTGCTTAAAAGAGGGAGATCGTATTACGTTTGAGGTTGTTACTAATGGAGAGACAGCAATATGGAAATTTCAGGTTGTTACTAGTGGGAAAGACTGATGAGGAAGTATCAAGGTAAGTTTTCTCAGCTAGTATGAAAATTATTTTTCTTTCAAACACAGGTTGATGGAGTTTAGTCTTATGATATATTTAACTACTACCGTCTTGTTTTCATAAGAAAAAACTAAAATATGTTGGCAAAGACATGTTTACTGGTATACATATGGGAATTCGTGGAAAGCAAAGATAGTGAAGGAGAAGTCTAAAAACTTCATATGTGATGGAGACTGGCCACATAAAAAATTAGAGCAAATGTCCTGGTGCTCCAGTTTTTGATCTAACCAGTCCCCTTCACATATGAAGTATTTGGACTTCTCCTTCACTATCTTGCTTCACATGAACTCCCTAATACACACAATAAACATGTCTTAGCCAACACTTTCTTATTTTTCTTTGAAATATGATACAAAAATGTGGATGACTATGAAATTTACAAGTGAAGCAATTGATAATATACCCAAATAATGCACCTAACCAATTTAATAGCTAGTTGTTAGCAGTAAATGCTAGTAGTTGGTAAGTAGTTGGTAAAAGAAGTAAGTGGTTAATGCTAGTAGTTACTAGTAAATGCTAGTAGTTGGTAAATGCAATAAACAAAATAGTAATTTCTAATGCATAATTGAACAACTTCGGCCTATCTCCTGAAGTTTTCTAGTGTATTTCAACACACTTCAGCTGTTAGGCCGAAGTGTCCTCTTTAACTGTCTAATTTAAAAAATAATGATGCGCAAACACACTTAGGCCTAGCAACCGAAGTTCTTTAGTTGTTTATTAAACACTTCGGCTGTTAAGCCTAAGTGTTCCCCTTAAACTGTCTAAATTAAAAAATCATGATGCTCAAACATTCTTAGGCCTAGCAGCCGAAGTTCTTTAGTTGTTTAATAAACACATCGGCTGTTAGGCCTAAGTGTTCCCTTTTAACTGTCTAAATTAAAAAATAATGATGCGCAAACACAGTTAAGCCTAGCAGCCGAAGTTCTTTTGCTGTTTAATAAACACTTCGGCTGTTAAGCCTAAGTGCTCCTCGTTAACTGGTTAAGTTTTGGTCGGCCTAAGTTTTTTGTTGGATTGATTAGATTTTGCCCTAAAGCTTTATTGAAAAACTTCGGCCGATGTCCTTAAGTTGTTTAGTATATTTCCAAAAACTCACCTGATACAATTCACCACCACATGCTTATGTTTTTTCAAGCAAAAAGTGCACTTAAAATTCATGATAAAAGACACAATGTATGACAAAAAAGTGAACTAAAAATATAATTAATGTATATCCACAAAATTTAAATTATGTACAACCAATCCTCTAATCAAAAAGTTCACATATAGGCTCTTCAAAATCTCCATAATCATGTCCTACTAGTTCTTCTAGAGTTTCAAAGCCGCAATCCCTTTTCCACTTTCCATGAGCCCAAAGATTGGCAGCCAATTAACTCCTGACATCCATTGTATGACTTTGCTCAAAACTGCATACATCTCCTTTCTTCATCCGTATATCAATAAACTTAAGAGCAAATGTACCACAATCAACACTGCAAAAAAGAGATGAAAAAGAAATTAAAGAATAGTTAACACAAGGGCAAAAATAATAAATGTAAGATGCATGGTAAAAGATATGCGAAACACATACTTGGTAGTCTGTTTCGGTGTGTTCATCCACATAATTTGAAATTTTTCCACATAACTGTTCCCATAAAATTTATTATGTTGCGAAAAACTCAAGCATTTGAGACAGTGTGGAATCAACCGGGCATATATTTTTACATGTTCTTTAGCACGCTCCTTTGTTGCTTGGCCCATGGAATCAAACACAGATATAGTTTTTTCTTTGAAGTCCAGAATTCCAAAAAAGTAGTGTGTAGATGTCTGGCCCTCCCTTGGCTAAAGTCGAAATGGAAAGACTACTTTTTTGGCAGATGCCCATGAGATACCACAGGAAATGTCAGATCCTCTTACATAGTTAGCCACCTTTTCTTCCGTTGATTCTTCCTCAAACCAACATAAATCTGTAAGTGGCTTAATAGAAGATTCTTCTAATTCTTCTTTCTTAATCTGTTCTTGGGATATCTTCTTTTTCTTTCCTTTGCTCTTAAGAGCGTCCATTCTCTCTTTTTTCCTTTTGTCAATCATCTTCAATTTTTCTTTTGAAGGATGAATACGATCCAGTATAGTCATATACTGATTGAAAAGTAAATCTGTTATTGCAATCCTTGCTTTTCCATTATTTGAAGGTGATATCAATATTTTTTACGCAAGTAATATACGCCCACATCAATATGCTGTAAATGGACAACGACAAATTATAACATGTCAAATTACCACTATGATATTTTTTAAAAACACATTACACAACTTTAAAACAACATGAAAAAAACTTAAGCATATTTAGTTTTAGCTAATAAGATGAACTTTTGGGAAAAACAGTTGAAAAAATATTGAAAAACAAAATTAACAACTTACTTCATCTGCAAGATTAGAGTTAGGATCCATAAGCTCGGTAAAGAATAATTTTTTAATATCAATTCCACATAATCTGAATGAATTGGAATCGTATTCAGTGCCGTCCATCTTCAACCACTCTGTAAATCTTTGCATCAATCCCCTGTCTTGATCAACATAATGGAAGGGGCACCTTCTTATATGCTTTTTTACATTCTAGTCTTGACCCTATGCTTTTTCTTAAAATCAATATAAGGAGATCTCAACGAAATACTATCCACACGAATCCTTTTGCTTTCTTTTATCTTGTTTTTCTTTTCCTGGATCTTGCTGTAGTTCTGCCACAACTAACTGTTGTTGTTCAGAAGCAGGCGTGGAAACTACAGCCATTCCCTGATGTTCACGACATTCTTTTATATCTGGAGGAACAACAACAACACCAGAATTACCTTCAGCAGAATCAGCCCCTTGCGTACTACCAAGTGAAAATGAACATATATTGAAGTTGGGCACATCACTGGTGTCGCGCAAAGGAGAATTAGAAATCTTCCTTCTCTTAGGTTTTGGAAGCAGTTCGGATGCATCAGATGAGATCTGAAATAGCAAGGAAAATATAAATAAAAAAAACTGATAGAGAACACACAGGCAAAAAAAAACAGCCAGTAAACTAATTGCAGAAAATAATTACCTGGTCTAAGTGTCGGGACACAAATGGTGTTCTGAATCCAACAGATCATGTATATACATGCAAAAAAATAATAATAAATAATACTGATAAATTTTATAAAATAATACCAACAAACTTCACACCTGTCTCTAAGTCAACATGTGTAAATATATGTATTTCTCCTTTTTCATATTGTTCCAGAATCTCACCTAATTCTTTTAGACCTGCCTCCAGCGTTTCTGAAAAATCATTCAAAAACATAAAAAATAAAATAAAATATGTAAAGTTTCAAAATGTAAAAAATATACTTTGATAAAATATAATAAATTTATAATCTATAGAAATATCTTTACGTTTGTCTTCCATTGTGCTTTCCACAGATTGCATTCCTTTCTCAATATCAGCATTTCGGCATCATTCAAAACTGAATCAACATCGACCACCATTGCAGTATTAGCTGGAAGAGTTTTCTCAATTGTATCTTCATTCAATTGACCATCATCAGGGACTTTTTGAGTTGTGGCAATAGAACCACGACTACTTTCAAGTTCCTCTGCATATTCATAGAAGAGGGAGAATAAATAAACTAGTATAATTGAAATATTATAAACTTCACACTTTGTACCTGTAGTAACAATTTCCTATGTATCACCACCTAAAAGTTCATTGCAATTTTTTAATGTTGGATCAAAATAATTGTTGTTCCCATCTGAAGTACCAGCATGTGCTTAATCTTCATCGCCAATATGACGTTCAAAAGCACAACTGGGTGCATGTTTTTCAGTGCCAACATCATCTGCACCTTTCTCCCCACCTTCACTCTCTTTACACACATTGTATTGTTCGTCTCCACCTTCTTGTTGAACAGCCGCTTCATTATGTTTAGAATTATCATCTGCGACTTTACACCATTCATCAAGAGCAGTATGTTCTTCAGTTGCATCACCATTTACACCTCTGTTCAATCTATCTACACTGCAACTCTGCTCTTCAACTTGTTCTTCAACATCTTCATCGCCTTCAGAAGTCGATGGAAGTTTGTCACAGTCGTTCGTCCACTCATATTCTCAATGCTTACTCAAATTAACATTTGCATCGTCCATTCCCTTTGATTTCTTGACAATCGTAAGCAACTGTTCAAACTTCTCATCGAAATATTCCTAGAAGAAAAATTAATAACAATGATTAATATGAAATAAAATCAGCACAAATAAAAAGACTTATATATAAATTAGCTTACCTTCACTTTTACAAAAACTGTATCCACAATAGCAGTTCGCTCCTCCTTTTTAAACGTATCAAAACTTCATTCCTTTCTTTTTCAATATTATTGTGAAGATTGGTCGATATCCTCTACAATAGATACACAACAAAAGTTCAGATAAACAAAAAACTTCAGCTCAAAAAACATGATCAATAATTCAGATCAAAACTTACAGAGTATATTGCATCAACTAATTCTTCGTCCTCAAATTCATCAAAGTCAGTTGAAGGACATTCGGTACGAGATGGTTCGCCAATAAAAGGAGTTTCATTCGGTTCGTTTGGTTCGTTTTGTCTAACTGGTGATTCACCAATGTCAATAGGTTGTTTTGATTCTTTTGATTGACTCTTTCTAGCTGCTGATTTACCAATGACAGAAGTTTGATTCAATTTTTTTAATCGACTCGTAATTGGTGATTTACCAGTTGAAGGAACTGCATTAACTACATTTGAAGGAATTCGGCTGCATGGTAATTGCCCAATTAAAGGCATTAACTCCAATTCCTCTTCTGTAGGAATTATATCCAACATCCGAATAGTGGTCGGGAAGGTTAGAGTAGCCAAAGCCATTGGAATTTTTAATTTATACATTGGAAAAATCCGTTTTGTTATTAATATACTAGGAAGGGGGAAAAGAATAACTGAAAGAAAGGCAATTGATTAGTTATTCGTCAAAGTTTCAATTATTCAATAACCGGAATTAAACGGGGATATATAGCTTGGAGACGTAGAACAAAAATTCGTGTTTAATACAAAAAAAAGTATATTATGAGGAGAAAAAAATAAATACATCAGCAAATTAACAAAAAAAAATATATACATAAGTAAAAAAAGTAACTTACTGCATGAATTATGAACGTATCCAAAAGCTCTTCATATTTAGGCTTTCCCGCCCATACATAACGTAATATCCTGGGCACCTTAGGCTCAGCAAGGTAAAATTGTGAGGGTACATGCTTCTCGCGAAGAGCTGGGAAGCGCTCATAGAACCAACTGCATAATGGATATGGAAATGCAACAAATTTATACTCAGTTGAATGATATTTGTGCTGCTTCTCCAATACATGTTTCATTGTTTCAATGAGCTTCTCATAAGCCACATTACCCCAAGGATATTCATCACACAACTTCTCGTCTTCAATAACAGATGGATACTCACTCACAGATAAATCGTTATTTTTCCCAAAGAGAATAGACTCTATGATAAGAATTTCCATAAGCTTAGCTGCATCACCATCACTCTCGCATACATGTCTATGATTCACAGCATCCACTGGAATTGAATTATCAGTCATAAAAGCTCGAATATCCTTCAAAGTCTTGCTCTTATGAAAATAGCGATTCAGAATAGTGCTATCTTTAACTACATGTTTTTCAATATTGTGTATTGTGATCCGCAAACTAGACATAATGTGAAAGTCTTTAAGGGTAAAGGAAACATTATTCCCAAATATCTTGAAAGTAATGGAGTGTCGATCATTTGTGAATATTCAAGAAAGAATTAGACAGTGAACCAACTTCATACTGCAATTCAAATTCTCCATTTCAATAATATGTCTAAATGGACCATTAGCAAGCTTCATCCTTTGTGCATGAGTCAAGAAATTTGCAGTTAATGTCTTTAACCTTGGTTCCCCTTCCAGTAACCCTTAGAGTTAAACCATTATGTAAACTCACAATATCTTTGACCTAGTCTTGTAGATGGAGCAGGAGGGATATAATCAGCTGGTGCTACTACTGGTACTTTAGGTTTTTTAGGCGCTTTGCCTTTATTAGCTACTTTAGGATCTGTAAGTGCTTTTCCTTTTTAGATACTTTAGGATCTGTAGGTGCTTTAGGAGCCATCTGTCCAAAAATGTATGAGATACAAATAATAACATCAGGACATTATCAAAAAAATCATTTAAAACTTGAATACCTAAGAAGGCTTAAGTTCAAAAAGTATAAAACAAAAACATAGGCTGACGAAAGGCCACAGTTGTTGGAAAAGCTTTAAAAATCATGATTAGAATATCACTTCGGCCTAGGGGCTGAAGAGCTTTAGTTGTTAATTAACAACTTCGGCTGTGGGGCCAAAGTGTACATCCTTAGCTGGCTAGTTTAAAAAATCATGATTCATAAAAACACTTCGACCTAGCAGCTGAGGTGATCTAGTTGTATATTAAAAACTTCGGCCGTTGGGCCGAAGTGTCCATCCTTAACTAGCTAATTTAAAAAATAATAATGCAGAAAAACACTTCGGCTGTTAAACCTAGCGGATGAAGTTTTACTTTAATAATACTTGCCACAAAAATTTGAACATCTCACAGAAGAATTTATAGAATTTTCATTAACAGCCTAAACATAAACAATCGTTCAAAAAACGTTAAAAATACAAACGTAAAAGTAAAACTAATGAACTTATCAAACTAAACCCTATCATAAATATATGAATATCATAAACCCAAAACCATAAATTAAATCGTAAAATAAAACCCAGAAAGTCAATGTAATATATCTGCGATTAAATCGTAATGTAGAACAACGACGACTAGCAGTTGAAAATTCGAAAAGAATGACGAAAACCCTTTGATTTCAGAGAACAGCAACGAGAGACAACGACGACTAGCAGTTGAAAATCTAAAAATGCAAATAACGGAAGACAACGAGAGAGAGAGAGAGAGAGAGAGAGAGAGAGAGAGAGAGAGAGAGAGAGAGAGAGAGAGAGAGAGAGAGAGAGAGAGAGAGAGAGAGAGAGAGAGATAGAGATAGAGAGAGAGAGAGAGAGAGAAGAGGACTAGAGTAAGTATACGGGGAGAGAAATTAGTCTTTTAATAAACAAGGGCAAAATAGCCTTTTCAAATATCTTTTAACAAAAAAATGGGTGCGGCTGCAAACAAAAAGATAAAGTGGATACATGTTAAAAAGGGACGCCAAAATAGGGTGCCCCGTGCAATTTTTATGAACATATTGACTTCATTGAACTCTCTTTTCAGCCCATAAATAATTTGCAGTAGATAATCTTTTAGGCCCATATCCGTTCTAATTTGGGTCGTGCACAAATTGCCATTTTTAGGACCGTTATTAAAAACTGCCCGAAATTTATAAAGTATTTAAAGTTTAGTTACCTTAGGATCAAGCTTGAGACAAGTGGGGGTTGTATTGTTGAATTTATCAAGAAGATCATTTTTACTAGGTTTGACACTCCTCGAGAAAACATAAGTGATGAGGGTCTCATTTTTGTAATTGAGCTTTTGACACTTTGGTTGCGAAATATGGTGTCAATCACAAAGTTTCTACTCCTTATCACTCTCAGGCGAGTGGCCAAGTTGAAGTCTCAAACAGGGAAATCAAGAGTATATTGTCAAAACGGCCAATACAAATAGGACCGATTGGTCAAAGAAACTAGATTATGCTCTTTGGGCTTATAGGACTGCTTACAATACTCCGATTGGTATGTCTCCGTACGGGTTGGTGTTGGAAAAGCTTGCCATCTACCAGTTGATTTAGAGCACAAGGCCATGTGGGCTTTGAGAAAGCTGAATCTTGAATGGGATGTAGCAGCAAATCTTCGTGTGGAGCAGCTTAATGAACTTGATGAATTTTGATTCCATGCCTGCTCCTGTTCGTCCTTGTATAAGGACAAGATGAAGTACCTTCATGATAAGTATGCTCGTAGCAAGAATTTCAAAGTGGGTGATTTGATTCTCTTGTTCAATTCTCGATTACATCTGTTTCAGGGAAAGCTTAAGTCGAAATGGAGTGGACCTTTTGAAGTGGTGCTTGTGACTCTATTTGGTGCACTTGAATTGAAAAACAAAAATGGGGAGGTCTTCAGAGTTAATGGGCACATAGTCAAGCACTACCTTGGCAAGATGGATGATAGCCACGTTGTGGTACTGATCCATCTAAAGTGATGTGATAGTAACCTGCGTTGTGTCACGACGTTAAATTAGGCACTTCTTAGGAGGCAACCCATGTGTCTCACTTCTTAGGAGGCAACCCATGTGTCTCACTTCTTAGGAGGCAACCCATGTGTCCTTCTTTTTTATTTTCTTTGATTTTCTTTTTAGCATAGGATTTGCTTTTCAACTAACTGGTTGTGAGATGTGTGTAGGGTTGTTTTGATAAAATGCAGGACCAAATTTGTGACGACCCAAAGGGTCATCACCGTAATTATCCTTTTTTGCTTCTGAAGCCTTGAAAACCTCTTATTTGGTTGCCTCAATTTGCGTGTGCATCCCGGGGGCGAAGCCAGAAAAGTTTTATGTGGAAATATTTGAATTGTGTGTTAAAAACTATGAATTTTGATAATAATATTTCTATAATTGACTTTGGTCAACATTTTGGGTAAACGGACCTAGGCCCATGATGTGACGATACCAGAGGGTCCATAGGGAAATTCTGGACCCAGGCGTATTCCCGAAATCGAAATCCGAGGTCCCAGGCCTGAGTACGGAATTTTTCCGTGAAATTATTTTATGAAAATGTTTAAGAAAAAATGAAAATGAGATTTGATCAAAAGTACTGGTATCGGGCTCGTATTTTGGTTCCGACGCCTGGTACAAGTCTTAAATGAGCGTTAAGCGCTATCTGTAATGTTTTGTTGAAATCAGACGTCATTTGATATGTTTCAGGCTAAAAATGGAAAATTTGAAAGTTTTGAACTTTGAAATGAAAATCATGAGTTTTGGAGGTTGATTCTTTGATTTTGATGTTATATTGGCGATTTGATCGCTCGAGAAAGTTCGTATGATGTTTTTGAGTCAGTGTACATGTTTGTTTGGAGCCCCGAGGGCTCGGGTGAGTTTCGGATAGGTTTCCGAGTACTTTCGGCCTTAGAAATGCAGCAGAAATTGCTGTCTGCTGTGCCCATTGATTTCCTTCTATACGATCGCATAGGCAATGTTGCGATCACATAGAGCAAAGTCCCGAGGTCCCAAAATCCTTCTATGCGATCGCATTAGATGTCCTGCATATCCCTTCCTGTGATCACATTGAGCAAATTGCCCATCCCCTCTTCTGCTTCTACGCGAGCACAACTTGTTTTCTGCGATCGCGTAGAACACCAGCCCCAACTCTATGCGATCGCAGTCCCTTCTATGTGATTGCATAGAGCAATTTTCGGCCAGTGATTTTTAAGTACTAAAAACATAACAGAATGGGATTAAACTTCTTGGGTAAGTGATTCTTCATCAAACTTCTTGGGTAAGTTCTTCTTAACTCGTTTCCTTCACTTTTCTTCAACATCAAATAAATTCTTAGGCCTAAACATGTGGAAATAGGTAGAAAATTAGAGAATTGGGTATAGTTAGGGTTTTCAAATGATTTTTGAATTAGACATCGCTTTGGGGTCAAACTTAAGAACAACAACAAGCCCGATTCACATCATTATGCTCAATAAAAGGAATGAGGGAAGCTAAAATAAAAAATATTGGAAGGAAGGGAAATATATTTGAACTCGTGAGTGAATGGGTTGTCGGAAATTAGTTCGAACCCCTCGTGTTTTGACCAAGTGGGCCCGAGGCCGATTTTCACTATTCCGGGAAGAATGTTGTAAAATATATATTTAGCCATTTGGATTATTTTTTTGAGTAGTTTTGATGATATTAAATCAATTGTGTATAGATACAATTAAATTGGAGCCAAATTCGAAAGGAAAGGGCATTGCTTAAGGATTGAGTTTGCCGTAAACCTTCGAGGTAAGTGTTTGATCTAACTTTGGCTTGAAGGAGTAGGGTTAGGATAATATTTCCTATGTGCTATGTGGAGTTGGTGTATGTATAGGTAAGGTGACGGTTACCTATGTGCCCGAGTCTAGCATGACCGTGAGTCATAATTGCTATTAAAATTTTGAATGAAGTGAACAATTATAACCAATGCACTATGAAGTCATAGTTGAGAAGTAAATGAGCTAAAGAAGGAATTTTGGCTTTTTTCCCTTGCCGGGACTTATTGTTGAGCTGTTTTCCCTTGCCGGAACTTATTATTGAGCTGTTCTCCCTTGCCGGTTCTTATTGTTGAGTTATTCTCCCTTGTCGAGACTTGTTGTAGAGTTGTTCTCCCTTGCCGGGATATTTTATCTTGTTATATATTCCTTTCCCGTTTGGTTGAGACCGTTGATTGGGTGAGGAAGAGAGAGATTTGCATGAAGGGTCTTTCCGTGCCATGTTTTGATAATTTTGCACGAAGGGACTTTCCGTGCCACGTTTTGATAACTAAGCACGAAGGATCTTTTCGTGCCATGTTTCTTGATTATTTGAGCACGAAGGGTCATTTCGTGCCTTGATGTGAGAGTTATGTGACGAAAGCATGAAGGGTGATATCGTGCTCTATGTACTAAGAGTAAATGCACGAAGGGTGATGCCGTGCACTATATTTGACAGTTTTTGTGAGAAATGAGAGTAAAAACACAAAGGGTGGTGCCGTGCAGTTGTTGATTCACTAGCTTCCTTTTATTAATGTTAAATATTCAGTTTCCATTTCTTGTTCGTTGGACTTATAAATGAACAGTTACACCCCCAGCATGTCCCCTCCCTATTAGTTGTTTAAATGTTGTTATCTGTTCGTTATT
Organism: Nicotiana benthamiana; assembly: GCA_034376525.1. Lineage (NCBI taxonomy): Eukaryota > Viridiplantae > Streptophyta > Magnoliopsida > Solanales > Solanaceae > Nicotiana > Nicotiana benthamiana. The sequence goes on along the minus strand of CM067335.1, from coordinate 31,342,417 downwards.
GCACATTTATCTGTACAGGTTGATTTTGGTAGGTCTGATTTAGCCTCGTCACTACCTCTCCAGGGTTAGGTCGGGCACTTACCAGTACATGGGGTCGGTTGTGCTGATACTACACTTCTGTGCCCTTTTGTGCACAGGTCAAGATACAACTTACGGACCACAGTAGTAGCTAGGGAGCGAGCCTTCAGTTCAGAGACTCCGAGGTAGTTCGCTGACGTTCGCGGGCCCTGAGTCTCATCTATTTCCTCATGTTTATTTTCATTGTATCAAAACAGACTTGTTATATATTTCCTTCACACTGATGTTTTTAGTACTCTTTTAGTAGTCCGTGAGAAGAGACACCGGATACTGGGTAGAGACATGTTACAAATTTCCGCATCTTGCTATTGTTGTTTTTGCTTAAAGTCTTCTGCGTGGTTTTTATTAATTATTTTAGTTATTATATTGTTTTAGATTAAGGTTATGTGAAATGTTTAAAAAAGGTTGGCTTGCCTAGATCCGATAGTAGGCACCATCACGACTTCCGATGGTGGAAAAATTTGGATAGTGACAACTTGGTGTCAGAGAACTAGGTTACATGGGTCTCACAACTCACGGACAAGCTCGGTAGAGTCTGAGGGATTGGTATGGAGACGTCTGTATTTATCCCATAAGCTACAGAGTTACGAAAAAATTTCATTTTGTTCTTTCTTGTCGTGCGATTCTGTTTCTCAAATATTTATTGTCGTTCTACTCTGTTCTTTATCAGATGGCGAGAACACGAGCATCTACTTCTTTTGCGCAGCAGCACGAGCCCCCAATAGCAGCTCCCGTGAGGGGCACGGGCTGAGGCCGTGGCAGGGGCAGAGCTCAGCCCCAGGCAGCAGTTCCAGAAGTGGAGCCTCATATTGACTTTGATGAGGAGGTTCCAGCCCCACCAGCTCCAGTGGGCCCAGCTCAGGTCCCAGGAGGGGTGATGTTTTCCCCAGATCTCCAGGATGCTCTTGTCCGCATAGCATGCTTTATGGATAATGTCACTAGAGCGGGTTTGCTGCCAGTAGCACCAGCCACTCTCAGGCTGGAGGAGTAGTTCAGACTCCTGCTACACATGCTCTGGAGCAGGTAGCTCCCCAGACTCAGGTTCCATTAGTTCAGCCCGCATGGCAGTTTAAACTGGCATTACAATTCATGCCGGAGATGGGATGGTCATGTCTTTGGATGCTTTATGGAGACTTGATCGGTTCTCCAAGCTTTTTACTACCACTTTCAGCGGTGCTTCATCGGACGATACCCAGGATTTCATATTCAGTTCTCATGAGATCCTCAGCACTATGGGTATAGTGGAGACCAATGGGGTCGATTTTTGCACCTTCAGGCTTGTAGGATCTTCCAAGACTTGGTGGAGAGATTATTGTCTTTCTAGACTAGCAAGGTCTCCAACTTTGACATGAGATCAGTTTGCAGATTTATTTTTGGAGAAGTTGCTCCCCATTACTCCGCGAGAGGCACTTCGCAGGCAGTTTGAGCGCCTCTAGTATGGCTCCATGACCGTTGCGCATTATGAGACTAGATTTATTGAATTGGCATGCCATGAAGCTGTGATACTCCCTACAGAGCGAGAGAGGGTCTGAAGGTTCATTGATGGATTGATTCAGACGATTCGCCTTCAGATGGCGATGGGAGTTGGCAGTGATATTTCCTTTCAGGATACAGCCAATGCGGCCCGCCGGGTAGAAATGGCACTAATTTGAGGAGGCAGTATGAGTTCAGACAAGAGGCCTCGACATTCTGAGGCCACTCTCAGAGTCCCTTCCACTCGGCACTTCAGGTTTCTCATGGCACTCCAGGCTGTGGTGGTCCTCAGCAGTATTATTCGGATCAGCAGACTTTCAGCTCACCACCATCCCCCATTAGTGCACAACCACTTTAGAACTTCAAGGGAGGGCATACCGATCTTTGCCGAGAGATAGGAGCATTCGGTCGACAAAGTCACCAGTCTCAACCGCCAATGGCATGTAATGGTTGTGGTGACCAAGGTCATATTGTCAGTTTTGCACTCGAGCCTCGAGTAGTTCTCAGCAGCAGGGTCCTCGCCCTATGATTCAGGCAGCATGTGATCCATCGGCCGCCTAGCCAGCTAGAGGCGGGGGTAGGGATCATAGAGGTGGAGGTAGAGAGCGTAGAGGCAGAGCTCGGACAGCTAGAGGCAGGTGTCAGCTCACAGTAGATCGTCCCATAGATATAGTTCAGGGAGGTGGGGGCCAGCCCCGTTATTGTGCATTACCAGCCAGGCCAGAGGCCGAGTCATCTAATGATGTGATTACATGTGCTATACTGGTCTGTGATAGGGGTGCTTCAGTATTATTTGATCCGGGATCTACTTATTCTTATGTGTCATCCTATTTTGCACCCTATTTGATCGTGCCTTGTGATTCTTTGGGTATTCCTGTATATGTGTCCACACCGGTTGGTGATTCTATAGCGGTCGATCGAGTGCATCGTTTTTGTGTGCTATTTGAGGGTCTTGAGACCCGTCGACTTATTTTTTTTAGACATGGTGGACTTTGATATTATATTGGGGATAGACTGGTTGACCCCGTATCATGCTATTTTGGATTGTCACGCGAAGACTGTGACTTTGGCCTTGCCAGATTTGCCCCGACTTGAGTGGAGGGGGACCCCCAGGTCATGGAACCCGTAGTGTTATTTCGTATTTCAAGGCTCGACATACGGTTGAGAAGGGGTGTCTATCATATGGCGTATGTTCCCGACTCCAGTGCAAAGGTTCCGTCTATCGACTCTGTTCCTATTGTTTGGCAGTTCCCCGAGGTTTTCCTTTCAGACCTGCCGGGTATGCTGCCCAACAAGGATATTGATTTCTGTATTGATCTGGCTCCTGGCACTCAGCCTATTTCCATTCCACCGTATAGCATGGTCCCTCCAGAGTTGAAGGAGCAGCTTCAGGACTTGCTTGATAAGGGTTTCATTAGACCGAGTGTATCACCTTGGGATGTACCAGTGTTGTTTGTGAAGAAAAAGGACGGGTCGATGAGGATGTGCATTAATTACCGGCACTTGAACAAGGTGACGATAAAGAATATGTATCACTGCCGAGGATTGGCGATTTGTTTGACCAACACCAGGGTTCTAGGGTGTTCTCGAATATAGATCTGAGGTCTGGTTATCATTAGCTGAGGATTAGGGCATCTGATGTCCCTAAGACAACATTTCGACCTCGGTATGGGCATTATGCGTTTTTGGTCATGTCGTTTGGGTTGACCAATGCCCCAACAACATTCATGGAGTTGATGAACCGAGTGTTCAGGCCCTATTTGGATTTTCTTGTGATTGTATTCATTGACGGTATCCTTGTATTCTCTCGCAGTCAGGAGGAGCACGAGCAACACCCCAGAGTGGCTCTTCAAACTCTGAAGGATAGCCAGTTGTACGCCAAGTTCCCAAAGTGCCAATTTTGGTTGAATTCAGTCACATTTCTGGGTTATGTCGTATCAACAAAGGGTATTTAGGTGGACCCGAAAAAGATAGAGGCACTCAAGAACTGGCCTCGACCAGCTTCAACTACATAGATTCAGAGTTTCTTGGGGTTAGCTGGTTACTACAGACGTTTCGTGTTGGGGTTTTCATCCATCGCCCCGATGACTAGATTGACCCAGAAGGGTGCCCAGTTCAGGTGGTCAGATGAGTGCGAGGCGAGCTTCCAGAAGCTCAAGACATCTCTGACTACGGAACTGATATTAGTTTTGCCCACGAGATCTAAGCCTTATACTGTTTATTGAGATGCTTCCCGTATCGGGCTTGGCGTAGTGTTTATGCAGACTGGAAAGGTCATAGCATATGCTTCGTGTCAGTTGAAGATCCACGAGAAGAATTATCCAGTTCATGACCTAGAGTTCGCAGCCATTGTTCATGCCTTGAAGATCTGGAGGCATTATTTGTATGGTTTGACGTGTGAGGTGTACACGGATCACAAGAGCCTTCAGTACTTGTTTAAGCAGAAAGAGTTGAATTTGAGAAAGCAGAGGTGGTTGGAGTTGTTGAAAGACTATGATGTTTCTATTTAATACCACCCGGGAAAGGCCAATGTGGTGGTCGATTCATTGAGTAGGAAGTCCGCCAGATGGGTAGTCTTTCCTATATTCCGGTCAGCCAGAGACCGCTTGCCTTGGATGTTCAGTCCTTGGCCAATATATTTGTGAGATTGGATATTTTTGAGCCCAGTAGGGTGTTAGCTTGCACGCTTGCTCGCTCGTCATTGATGGAGCGTATCCGGGAGCAGCAGTTTGATGATCCCCATTTGTGTGTCCTGAGAGATACGGTGCAGCGGTGAGGTGCCAGGGACATGACTTTAGGAGATGACGGCGTATTGAGATTGCAGGGCGGTTCTTGTGCTCAATATTGATGGTATTCGGGAGTCTATCTTAGCGGAGGCCCACAGTTCTCGGCATTCTATTCGCCTTGGCGCCGCGAAGATGTATCAGGATTTGAGACAGCATTATTGGTAGCGCAGAATGAAGAAAGACATCGTTGCATATGTGGCTCGTTGTCTAAATTGTCAGCAGGTTAAGTACGAGCATCAGAGGCCTGGTGGGTTATAGGATTGAGCTTCCCGAGTGGAAGTGGAATAGAATCACCATGGTTTTTGATACTGGCCTTCCGATAACTCGGAAGAAGTTTGATGCTATATGGGTTATTGTTGATATGCTGACTAAGTCAGCGCATTTTATCCCAGTTGCCAAATTCGAAAGAAAAGGGCATTGCTTAATGATTGAGTTTGCAGTAAACCTTCGAGGTACGTATTTAGTCTAACTCTGGCTTGAGGGAATAGGATTAGGATAATATTTTCTATGTGCTATGTGGAGTTGATGTATAGGTATTGTGACGGTTACCTATGTGCCCGAGTCTAGCATGACCGTCAGTCATAATTGCTATTAAATTTTGAAAGAAGTGAACAATTGTAATAATTACTGGTTAAATGCACTATGAAGTGATAGTTGAGAAGTAAATAAGCAAAAGAAGGAATTTTGGTATTTGGTATTTTCCCCTTGCGAGGACTTATTGTTGAGCTGTTTTCCCTTGCCGGGACTTATTGTTGAGCTGTTCTCCCTTGCCGGGACTTATTGTTGAGTTATTCTCCCTTACCGAGACTTGTTGTAGAGTTGTTCTCCCTTGTCGGGATATTTCATCTTGTTCTATATTCCTTTCCAGTTTGGTTGTGACCGTTGATTGGTGAGGAAGAGAGAGATTATGCACGAAGGGTCTTTCCGTGCCATGTTTCGATAATTTTACATGAAGGGTCTTTCCGTGCCACGTTTTGATAATTATGCACGAAGGGTCTTTTCGTGCCATGTTTCTTGATTATTTGAGCATGAAGGGTCATTTCGTGTCTTGATGTGAGAGTTATGTGAGGAAAGCACGAATGGTGATGTCGTGCACTACATTTGACAGTTTTAGTGAGAAATGAGAGTAAAAGCACGAAGGGTGGTGTCGTGCAGTTGTTGATTCGCTGGCTTCCTTTTACTAATATGAAATATTCGGTTTCCATTTCTTTTTCGTTGTTATAAATGAACTGTTACACCCCCAGCATGTCCCCTCCCCATTAGCTGTTTAAATGTTGTTATCTGTTCGTTACCGCGGCCGTAGAGCATTATTTTTGGTCTGCAGTGACTTCCTCCCCAGTGCTCCTTGTACTTAAGTACCGCGGACCGCGGTGCATTTTGTGCGGTTCGCAGTGGGTAGGTAACGTGGGTCCAAGGTCCCTTTTCTATAAATAGGACCTGAGGCTTGCATTTGCACATTTCAATCATTTGCATTCTAAATAGAAAAAAACTACTGTTCATCAAGCCCTAACTGCACAAATTCAAATCTGTTTCTAAATCATCTGTGTTGCATTTCATTACTGGTACTTTTAATCTTTCCCCAGTCTTTGGCTTTGTTTTTTTCTTTTAATTCGTTAGTTGTACTTCTTTTTCTTCCCTTTTCTTTCAATTTGTAGCGCGGGTTAATTAGTGAAAAATGATGATTAACCACCTAGGGGGTTCATAATATGTGAATTTAAGCTGAAAATGAGAACAAATGTTGAAACCCTAGGCTGGTGTTGCTAAGTGATGCTTACCACGATTGCGGTGAATTTTTCACAGTCTACGGTGCCTCTATGCGGTCCGCGATGTAATTTTTCGCGGTCCGCGGTAGTAAAACTTCAGAGAGGTAATGTTTGAGGACCACGACCATAGTTGATTTTCTACAGTCCATGGTGCCTTACCACGGCCGAACTGTATTTCTTGCAGTCCGTGGTGCCCTGAATCAGAGAGTGAGTATTCTGACCCCCATCTCAGTGCGGACCACGGTTCCATTTTTTGCGGTCCGTGGTGGTTCCTTTGCTTCCGCATTGCTTTTTATGCAGTACGCAGTAAGCTATTTTTAATCATATTCTTTACTGTATCTCCTAGTACTATGATACTAACAAACACTAAATGAATTCTCCTTGCAGACAATGGTTAAATCACGAGGTGGAAATGACAAACAGAAAGGCAAAGGAGAGTCCTCCCAGGGTAGGGGACGAGGTATGATCAAATTGACCCCCAAATTCGGAAAGCAATTGGGGACACAAGGTATGCGTTTTCACACTAGTCAAGTATTCAGAAGACTCCATATGAGGCTTTGAATGGGAGGCGATGTAGATCTCAGTTGGTTGGTTTAAGTCGGGTGAGGCTAGGATATTGGATATAGCCTTGGTGCAGGATGCTTTGGACAAGGTGAAGGTGATTCATGAAAGGCTTCATACAGCAAAGTTAAGACAAAAGAGTTATGCTGATAGGAATGTCCGGGATGTGTCCTACATGGTTTGTGAGAAGGTCTTGTTGAAGGTTTCGCCCATTAAGGGTGTTATGAGGTTTGGAAAGAAGGGTAAATTGGGTCCTCCATTCATTAGGCCTTTTGAGGTGCTTCAGAGGATGGGGAGGTGGCTTATAAGCTTGCTTTGCCATCCAACTTTTCGAGTGTGCATCTAGTATTTTATGTTTTTATGCTTCGGAACTATACTGGGGATCCATCTAATGTTTTGGACTTCAACACGATTCAGTTAGGTGATGATTTGACTTATGATGTGGAGCCAGTGGCAATTTTGGAGCGTTAGGTTCAAAATTTAAGGTCAAAGGATATAGCTTTGGTAAAAGTGCAGTGGAGAGGTAGACCCGTAGAGGAGGCTACCTGGGAGACTGAGCGGGAGATGCGGAGAAGATATCCTCACCTGTTGACGCTTCAGATATGTTTCTTGACCCATTCGAGGACGAATGCTTGTTTAAGAGAGGGAGGATGCAACGACCCGGCCAATCGTTTCATGAGTTACCGCTCCGTTTCTCCCATTTCTGCTTATTGTTGTATTTCTCAGCTGTATTATATGTTATCAGATTGGTTGGCTCGAGTTCGAAGAGGTTTTGGCAAGGTTTGAGACATTTAGTCTCTTTTAAGTAAGCTTAAGTTGGAAAAGTTAACCAGATGTTGACTTATGTGATAAAAGACTCGAATGTGAGTTCCGATGGTTCGGATAGCTTTAGGAAGTGTTTTGGAACTTAGGATCATTATCGGATGTGAAGGTCCGGAGTAGATTTAGGCTTGAATTGGCGAAATTAGAATTTTGGCATTTTCTGGTTGTTAGGTGAGATTTTGATATAGGTTCAGAAGGGAATTTCGGGAGTTACAGTAGGTCCGTTATGTCATTTGGGATGTGTGTGCAAAATTTCAGGCCATTAAGACGTGGTTTGATAGACATTTTGATCGTTAGCGGAATTTGGTAGTTTTTGGAATCGTTAGGCTTGAATCCAAAATAAATTTTGTGTTTTGATGTAGTTTTGAGCATTTTGAAGGTTGGAATAAGTTTGAATGATGTTATGAGATAGGTTTGCATGTTTGGTTGAGGTCCCGATGGCCTCGGGTGAGTTTCGGATGGTTGAATGGATCATTTCAAGTTGAAAACGATTGCAGAAAATCAGTTGCGAGTGTTGCCAATTGTTGGCCTTCGTGTTTGCAAGGGGGCACTCGTGTTCGCGAAGGGATAGGACTTGAGGCAGGAGGTTTGACCTTCGCATTCGCGACGGGAGGCCCACGTTCACGAATGGTTGGGTCAGTGAGCTCTGCGTTCGCGAGAGGGAAGCCGTGTTCGCGATGGTTTGTGAGGCTAAGTCTTTGCGTTCGCGTGAAGGGCGTCGCGTTCGCTTTATGGGGAGGATTGAAGAGGGAAACAAGGGACACTTGGAGGTAAGATTTATGGACTTAATACTTAATTCTAATGTTACACCCCGTAAGTTTAACAATCTTGTTATATATATATATATATATATATATATATAAAATATTTGATATGATATTTTGAGTAGAATATTTTTGTGAACACAAAAAAATGGTTTGAAAAATATGACTTCATATAGTTATTAATATTACTATTTTTAAATATGTTTTAAATTATACACCTAATATGAGAAAAGTTTAATTTATTATAAATATTTGAATTATTTCTCACGAGCAAAGAAGGTTATCTTTTTACCATTTTAAGAATTGAGCATATGAAAATTTATACCCTTTATATGAGATTATGAAAATTAAAAGTTGAGAAAATATGTATATTTTTTACATGAATATTTTAATAAAATAATAAGTATATGTATTTATTTTGCATGGTACCACATGACCATGATAGTAAATTATATAAAATATATTAAAGTTGAACCGTATTTTAACTAAATTCTTAATTATGCGGGTAATTTATAATCACCCAAAACATTTTCGATGAAGAAAAACGTTTTTGCCTTAAAACAAAATGACTCACGATTTATTACTATACGTGACATGACCAAGAAAAAAAGGGACAGTAGTAACAATGTTTAATATTGGATTTCGTTTTCTAATAGTACCTAGTAGTCGTACCCGTGCGATGTCCGGTCAGCATTAAAAAATACTAATTAAATTAAATTATGATCGGGCCTGTTTGATCCTATTAAATTGTATTGCTTTAATAAAATTCAATTGTCATCTCACTTGCCAATACGATATACCCAATAGTGAAATCTCTATTAAATCGAAGGTACTTATATAGTTAGTGAATAACTTTTTTATTTTATATATATTTTAATATATTAACAAATACTTAATATTCTCTTTCTTTTTGTCATATATGAGAAAATTTATAATATATTACCGTTGAAATGATTTTTTATTTTAAATTTTATTCTATATTTCATAATAATATTATCTAAATAATTTAATATCTTTTAAATTAGCGGGACTTATACTGGGAGCGCATTAAATAAATTTCTTTGTTGTGTATTTTTTTATTATATCATCTAATATTTAATAGTATTACATTGTTAATAGAAAGTTTTATTAGCATATTACTTTATTAAATATTTTTCTCTGAAAATTTTTTGTCTTTATTTTGTTTTATTTTCTTAAAATAATTTAAAAATAACAACTTGAAATTAACTCCCCCCAACTAATAGTACATACTTATATATATATATATATATATATATATATATATATATATATATATATATATATATATATATAGAAATAATAACTAATTATGTCATGTGTCATTTTTTTAGGTTGCCACTTGGCTTAAGGAGAGAGCTTTTTGCTCTCATTTTAATAATATATAGATTAAGGGTGTCTTCTGGCCCGTGCCCAAGCCTAAACGGGCCTGACGGGCCGGGCTTCGCGGTCCCGGACTTCGTATGGCGGTCCTGGCGGTCCCGGGCCTAGCGGTCCTGGTGGATGAGACCGACCCGTGATGGGCCTAAGCCCACAATGGTCCTGGGCCTGCCGGGTCGGGCCTAACGTGGCTGATTTTTTCTTTGGCAATATCTTGTATAGTTGTTATTAGTATAGTGTAGAATATATTTTATATGGTGTACTAAGTTATTAGTATAGTATATATAATATCTATTTCGTTGTATATTGTATTGTAATATTTTGTATATATTGTATATTATGTATATATTGTGTTGTAGTAATTAGTATATATTGTATATTATGTATATATTGATATATATTATGTATATATTGTGTTGTAGTAATTAGTACATATTGTATATTATGTATATAGTGTGTTGTAGAAATTAGTATATATTGTATATATATATTATATCTCTTATGTAAAGACAAAGAAATATTGAGAAAAAAGATATTCAATGATATGAAAAAGTGCATTTTTATTGACCAAAATGGCATATCTTTCTTAGTCTTCCTTCCCCCAATGGAGTGAGCACAACAAGGTACCAATACCACCATTAAAAGGAAAAAAAACTAAAAGAAGATGTGCCAATGTACAAGTTACATCATAATCTACGTTGTATCTCTAACAAATCGCATAAATCCGTCAAGGTTGGGAGGAGGTTGTGTTGTTAGTGGTGGAAATGAAGCTTGTTCATCACCACTTTCGGGCGAAGCCGAATCCTCGAAAGTTTTGCTATCATTTCATCATATGCTTCATCTATAGCCGGTTGTGATTCTGCAATGCCAAAGTTTCTTCTTTACGCGCGGATCCATTCTCTAAAAAGCACCGATTTTTCCAAGCTCTCCCTCATCGCCGCTCTATGATCACCGATTTGTAGTCTTGCTTGACTGAAAGCGCTCTCCGATGCAACAGTTGAAGCTTGAATTGATAAAACATCCCGAGCCATCCTTCCAAGAACGGGAAAATATTTTTCCCTTGACTTCTACCATTCAAAAAGATCGAAAGAGCCGTCTGGATCTCCTTTTCTAGTACCTGTGACAAGTAAACTTGAAGCTCATTTAGATGTGAAATTTTATCAAAATTATCACCTTGAGAACCCCGGAACTCCGTCCAAGATATAAGAGTTGTTAAGCCCGCAACTCCTTTAGACGATTGTGAGCTAGACGAAATAGGGGTAGGAATATTTGGCCTAGCATGCTCTAACGCCTGTTTATAAGCATTATAAATAGTCTGAGCATTAATTTTAATTGCTGCTTTTGCATTAGCAAGTATAGCAATTTCCTCTTCTAAAAGATCTAAAGCTTTATAAATATTAGAATACCAAAAATGAGGACCTCCTAATTTCATTGTTGGATTTAACATTGCACCTACACCAAAAATAGGAGGGATAGGGAAAAAATATTTTTTAAACTTTTGTTTCATTTCATTTATAGCAAGTTCATAAATATCCCCACCCTCGGTAAATTCAACAAACAAATCAGCTAGTGCGGCAATATAAACTAAACAGTTTGAAATAGTAGGATAATGTTGCCCAGAAAATGCATTTGTAGAAACTTGAAAATGTTCTAAAAAATCTAAAAGAATTTTAACATTAGTCCAATCATGGGTAGTAAGCATTTCATCATCATCCTCACAACCTACCCGAGAATTAAACGTAGCATTTATTGGGTCTATATTCATACGCAAATACTAAACTTTCGTACATACAATTCCACCTAGTCGGGCAAGGTTTAGGAAACTTTCTTTCTCTAAGGCCATATGCATCACATTTTTTAAAATACTCTCTAAGTCTAGTTCTACGGTTTTTTGAATAAAATAGCCAATTAAGAGTCATCCTCACCTTTTCAATTTCTATGTTTAATATTCGCATACCATCACCAACAATTAAATGATAAATATAACAAATACATCTAACGTGGAAAATATTACTAAATGCAAGATTAAGGGTTTGTGTTAGCATGCCTATTGCACTAGTATTACTAGAAGCATTAACCATAGAAATTACCATTATTTTATCGCTAAAGCAAAAATATCTACATATACCCGTGTGACGTGAATTGATTATTCTATATGCAATTATGCTTTTTTGCATTGTCCAGTCCTTATCCAATGACTTGTAATAGTTAGATAATCACAGTAATTATTACTTCTACCAATATCAGTTGTAATAGAAATCCTATTAGGTATATGAGTAAATAAATAGCGCAAATATTGTTCATTATCCCCCCCCCCCCTACTCACCTCAACATCTATAAAAAGAGCTCTTTCTCCTTTTCATAATAATAAGGTAAGCATCCAGCTCTCGATCCAGAGCTACTGCTTCAAGAATCAACTGAGCTCATGAAGTCAGGTTAAGACGTCGACTTTGACAGGGGAGATGAAAAAAAATTCTTGTCTTTAGAAGTAAATCCCACTAAACTAGACTTGTACGCTTGACATCATGTTTGAATTTATAAATATCGGCCTTAACTGTTGCGCGAGGCCAACCTTTATAAGTAGGATTAAAAACTCTTCTAATATAGTGAACCCAATTAGGATTAGAAGCAAAAGTATAAGGCAAGCACATAACAGTAATCATCTTTGCTAGTTCTTCACGATCTCTATTTGGATCGTAAAATAGAATACCTCCGGTGACAGTGTTAATTCCTGGTTGAACTAGATTTGAACCTGTACTAGGGTTAACTTGAGAATCTACACTTGTCCCCTCTTGCTGCGCTTGCATTTGAAAAAATCTAGCCTTATCTCTAGGGTGTATTTTATGTGCCTAACCAAACTACCTGTGCCGCTACGGTCTTCAGTAAATTTATGAACAAGTAATTTCACACAGTTTTACACTTAGCCTAATTTTGTTCTCTTACCTGAGTAAAAAAATGTCAAACTAATGATGTTTCTGCACGTTTAGCAGGTTGTCTACTAAAAGTTGGAGTTTCTACAGGTGGGTGTGCCGGTGCATTACTTGAGTTATGAATAGGACTAGTAGATGTATCATCTAAATCTGGTGCTTGGGGTTCATCATCATCATTATCATCCTCATTTTCCTCTAAGATAGTTCATTAGGATAAGAAAAAAACTTTCTTATTTGCATGCAACGGTAAGAAAAAAACAAAACAAGAGTTATATACAGATAGAAGAAAAGAAATTAAAGATAAATGGTGGACAAACAAGCATTTTTTTCAGTCATTCACATCCTCTGAAAGAAAACCACTCTACTTCTCATGCCTAGCCCAAAAGAACCTCCGTCATTTTCCTTCTTCAATTGTGCGTAGTGAGGGTTGAGAAGGATATGTATAAATTTGACATTGATATCAGTGAATGGGTAATGGTGTAACCTTGGCAATGATGGTCGGTTATGGCTTGTCCTTACGTAAGTTGTCACAACCTAAAATTCACTAAGCGTCGTGATGGCGCCGGACATTGGTGTCAAGCCAACCAACTAAAATACTTAATTAAATTCTTATTTTAATAATTTCAAAAGTACTTTTTTATTATGATTAAAACAACTCTCAGTATATTCCTCTAAATACATGATGCAATATTTAATTAACTTTCAAAATTTCTGAATAAACTCAATTTTATCCCAGAAACCGGTGTCACAATTACATGAGCATTTTCTAAGAGAAATCAATACGTACAATAACTTTCCAGAATACAATTGGACAGAAAATAAAGAAATTCCAGAGAGAGACTACACTAGCCGCGGAATCGCCTCGAGGAAATACAACTCACCTAGTCTCTGCGCCCGTCATGGCGCTATGCCGCTAAGCCACAAGTCACACAATAAACCTATGCAACAAAATTGCACATCAAGTGAAGTATGAGTACGAAAATAACGTGTACCCAATGAGTATCCCGCCTAATCTCGAAGAAGTAGAGACGTGATGGTCAACTTTGACTCTTACTAATGGTCCAGTAATAATATACTAAAATGTGAGGATATCATGGATTTATATAGCATGCTTTAATTCACAAAGCTATAAAACAGGTAAACACCTTTTAAGAATTAAAAAAGGATTTTCAAGATTTTTTTTCATTTATCTTCAGCAATTTATGTTAGGCACAAAGGCAATATCAACATCAATTATTTCAAGTAAGTAGTATAAACATGTGCATATCACGTCGATGTCGACGGTCTGCTCCAACAGAAATAAATGTCCACTTGCCAAGGATCGACGACGCGCCTATAGATGCATCTATTTAATCTGCCGAGGCGTTCGGCTCGTTTAAAAAATAAACACATACCCTGCTCGCTAGTCATGTATGCGACGCAAGTACACATAGGGAATACATGCTCAATCAATCAATTAAGAACTTATCGGGGAATATTTATTCAAATAAAAACCAATTCTCCTTCAACAATTTTTAAAAAATGAAGTTTAATTCTTTTTTAAATTCATTTAGTAACGTAATGTGGCTTAAGTAATTCAAGCCATCAATTGGTTCATAAATAATCCAAGTATAATATGCTTTTGGGTCGTAGACTACCTGGACAATAGCATAATAGTAGCTATGCACGGACACTCGTCACCTCGTGCGTACGTAGCCGCCACAAATAGGAGCACATAACCAATTTAGCTCATCTATGGGGACAATTCCCCCTCACAAGATTAGAAAGGAGGCTCACCTTGTTCCGAAGACTCATAACCGGCATTCTACATTCTTCCGAAGGATTGGACCAACACAAAATGCTCCAAAACTAGCCAATGGTTATACAAATTCATTAATATATGCCAAGGTACTCATTATAATCCAATTTATAACAATTCCTAACCCCGATTGAAAAGTTTACGGAAATGCTCTAGGGCCCACGTGCTCAGAATTCAAATTTTTTTGAAGACAATGATTACCCATGAGCTTAAGAACTCAAATATATAATTTTTACTAAATTCCATACTCAATATCGTGGTTAAATTCCAAGAATAAAATTTCTAGGTCTTTCTACCAAAACCCCAAATTTTTCTATACAATTCATGCTTAATTCCATACATAATCGATGTATTTAACTCAAAATAGGTGGAGATAACTTACCTTAACATTGGTGATGAAAATCCCCTCTTAAAGCTCTCCAAAATCAACCAAACCTACCAACTGATCCTAAATCACATTACGTACTTGCCCGAGGCCTCAAATTATATCAAACAACGCTAAAATCATGAATTACACCCAGATTCAAGGTTTATGAACTTTGAACTTTCCAAATTCTACTTCTGATGATTAAACCTATCAAATCATGTTGGATTGACCTCAAATTTTGTACATAATTCATATTTGATATTACGGACCTACTCCAACTTCTAGAATCGGATTCCGACCCCGATATCAAAAATTCCTCCGGTCAAACTTGTCAAAAACCTTCAAATTTATATCTTTAGCCAAATGGCTTCAGAATGATCTACAGACCTCCGAATTCACTTCTGATCACGCTCCCATCCCTAGAATCACCATACGGAGATACTCCCAGTCTCAGAATCCCAAACGGACATCGATAACACCGAAATGCACTTCAAGCCAAACAAATAAAATTCCTTCCAAAATACCAACTTCCACAATAGGTGCCAAAACACTCTCGGGTCATCCAAAACCCGATTCGGGGATACACCCAAGTCAGAAATTATCATACGAACCTGCTGGAACATTCAGTTCCCGATTTCGAGATTGTTTACTCAAATTTTTCATCCTAGTTCATTCCTTCAACTTTAAGCTTTCGAAGTGAGAATTCTCTTCCCAAATCAACTTTGAGCTTTTCGAAACTCAATTCGGACCATGCGTACAAGTCACAATATCTAAAACGAAGCTTCTCGTGGCCTCAGACTACTGAACAATACGATAGGACTCAAAACCACCGGTCGGGTCATTACATAAGTAGTTGATTATTGATTTCTTAATTATTGTTTGTTGCGGAGGTGGGCTCAGAATTGAATTAAAAGTATGGTTTAAAGTTGTGACATGGTTCGAGCTTGTTAAAGGAATTGTCAAGAGAATCAGCTCATGTATGTTAAAGCTATCCCTTCTTTCTTTGGCATGATCTATACGACACGAACGAAACGAGCAGATGCACAACTTTCATTATTAACAGATTAGCGCCGAAATACTTGTCATTAAGGTCTACTTGATTTCTTCTTTTATTTTTTTAAGATATTGGGTTATTGTCGCATCCCCTTTTCCCCTTTTTGTATCAGAAAATCGGGTTTGATTTGGGGTTCAAATTTGGCTATAATTGAAATAAAATTGGGCTATTATTTAAATAGCTAATTTCCCTTTTTTTAAATTATAAAATAGTAAATTAGATTCTAAAAATAAATTGAAAGTACTAATATAATTTATAACATATAATTTATAATTTTAAAATACAGGACTTAATTTTATGAATATAAACGCAATTAAATCATAAAAGAGGCTAATATTGCAATTATATGCAATTTAGCTTTAAAAGTACTAAATAAATTTGTAAAAATATGCAAAAATTACTTTAGCCATATCTCAGCATATATGTGACATTCCAATAAATGAATTACAAGTATAATAATATTAGAAATAATTATTGAGTTTTAATGGATAAAATAGGAAAATAAATTATTTTAAAAATCGTTAAGAATTTAGGAAAAATAATAAAACATTGGACACACATGTATTTGTATACAAATGATATTTTGAAGGTATTTTGCATATCCAAAATATATATAAAACATTAGGTATCAAAAACTGCCCCTCTTTACCCGGGAAGAATGAATGAGTTGTCGGGGTAAAGATATGATGGTCAATTTTGACCAAACGGAATGGTTCGAAGAAGTTAGGCCGTGCCCTAGATTCTGAGCTACTTACATATCCCTGATTTTACAGGAATCAGGTCATATGTAGTTCAGGGTCCGTCGACGGAGTATGCCGATGGAGACTTTCCAAGAACAGACGCAATATCCAGGACGGAGTGAGTGGGTGGCTTGTGAGAATGGCTAAGGTTTGATATGGCTGCGGGAACTGGAGCGGGCTTGCTCGTGCGATGGCCGTTGCTTGCCGGTGTACCTGCAATTAAAAACAATACAAGCCTATACTGTGCGTAAATTTAAATATGATGCAAGTTCCCGTCGGACCATGAATGTTGTCTTCGGAAGGTTAGGATGACGTCCTAGGCCATGAAGCGTACAAAAAAGGATTCGTAAGCCATGAAATGGTGCTCTCGGACTATGAGGATGGTACATCCGAACTATAATGCCTTTGAATAACGATATGCAAAAGATTAAAATGGGTCCTCAGACTATAAAGATTGTGCCTCCAAACGATAAAGCCTTTGGATAATTTGGCGATCTTTCAGCCCATGAGATGTTGAATAGGCAACGTTGTTTCTAGGTTTTCTGTATAATGAAAGCTTACCACAACTTTCAGAAATCAAAATTAATACTCTCTTCGTTTTATATGGTACTTTTCTTTTGGGTCTCTTTAGAAAAGATTGATACTTTCATATTTGCATCCAACAGTAAGAAAAAATAAAAAATAATAAAAACAAAACAAGAGTTATAGATAGAAAAAAAGAAATTAAAGATTAATGATAGACAGACAAGCATTTTTGTCAGTCATTCACACCATGGGAAAAAAAACCACTCTACTTCTCATGCCTAGCCCAAAAAAACCTCCGTCATTTTCCTTCTTCGATTGTGCGTAGTGAGGGTTTAGAAGGATATGTATAAATTTGACATTGATATCAGTGAATGGGTAATGGTGTAACCTTGGAAATGATGGTCGGTTATGGCTTGTCCTTAGGTACGTAGTTGATTATTGATCTCTTAATTATTGTTTGCTGCGGAGGTGGGTTTAGAATTGAATTAAAAGCATGGTTTAAAGTTAGTGACATGGTTCAAGATTATTAAAGGAAGTGTTAAGAGAATCAACTCAGGTATGTAAAAGTTATTCCTTCTTCTTTTTTTTTTTGACATGATTTATACGACAGGAACGAAACAAGCAAATGCACAACTTCCATTATTGACGAATTAGCGCCGAAATACTTGTCATTAAGGTATACTTGATTTCTTCTTTTATTTTTTTAAGATATTGGGTTATTGTCGCACCCCCTTTTTCCCTCATTGCATTTCGGGTTTGATTTGGGATTCAAATTAGGCTATAATTGAAACGAAATTGGGCTATTATTTAAATAGCTAATTTTTTCCTTTTTAAAATTATAAAATAGTAAGTTAGATTCTGAAAATAAATTAAAAGTACTAATATAATTTATAACATATAATTAATAGTTTAAAAATACATGACTTAATTTTATGAATATAATCACAATTAAATCTTAAAAGAGGCTAGTATTGCAATTATATGCAATTTAGCTTTAAAAGTACTAACAAATTTGTAAAAATATGCAAAAATTACCTTAGCCATATATCAACATATATGTCACGGTACAATAAATGAATTACCAAAATAATAATATTAGAAATAATTATTGGGGTTTTATGGATAAAATAGTGAAATAAATTGATTTAAATTATTTTAAGAATTTAGGAAAAATAATAAAATATTTGACAAACCTATATATGCATAAAAATGCTATTTTGAAGATATTTTACATATTTAAAAAATATATAAAATAATTGGGTATAAACAACTGCCCCTCTTTACCCAGGAAGGATGAATGAGTTGTCGGGTAAAGATATGATGACCAATTTTGACCGAACGAGACGGTTCGAAGAATTTAGGCCGCGTCCTGGCTTCTGAGCTGCCTACATATACCTGGGTTTTACAGGACTCAGATCATATGTAGTTCAGGGTCCATCGGCAAAATATGCCGATGTAGACTTTCTAAGAACGGATGCAATATCTAGGACGGGATGAGTGGGCGGCTTGTGAGAAGGGCTAAGATTTGATATGGCTGCGGAAACTGGAGCGTACTTGTTCCTGCCGGGATGGTCGTTGCTCACCGATGTACCTACAATTAAAAACAATACAAGCGTATATTGTGCGTAAATTTAAACATGATGCAAATTCCCGTTGGGCAATGAATGTTATCTTTCGACGATTAGGATGACGTCCTGGGCCATGAAGCGTACAATAAAGGATTCGCAGGACATGAAATGATGCTCTCGGGCAATGAGGATGCTGCCTCCGAATAATAATGCCTTTGAATAATGATATGCAAAAGATTTAAAAGGGTCTTCGGGCTTAGAAGGCAGAATGATAGCCGTATGCAATGCAAAAATGCAGATGGAGACAGTGTTTAGTCTCAGAATGCTGAATGGTAGCCTTATGCAATGCAGAAATGCAGATGGAGACAAATGGTAGCCTTATGTAATGCAGAAATGCAGATGGAGGCAACGTTTAGTATCGGAAGGCATAATGGTAGCCTTATACGATGAAAACATGCATATGTAGACAACGTTTAGTCTCAGAAGGAAGAATGGAAGCCTTATACAATGTAGAATTGCAGATGGAGACAACGTTTAGTCTCGGAAGGCAAAATGGTAGCCCTATGCAATATAGAAATGCAGATGGAGGTAGAGCTTAACCTCGGAAGGCAGAATAGTAGCCTTATGCAAGATGAAATAACAAATGATAGCATAGTTTTCTTAGCTGATAGTAGATTGCGACATTGTGATTATTGTGAACGTTGTGACATCTGGAAAATCACTGGTGTGTACACATAGCAAATGCTGACAAGTGTAGCGGTTCTGAGAGTTTTATTCCTGAATAATGTTCTTCCCATGAGTGCATAGTATGTTTGATGATTTCGCAATCCAAGTGCCTACATCCAAAAAAAAATCGTGAGTTTTGTTAAGGGGAGGTTAGTTCGCATCCCCGCAGACTTTTCTTGACCTGTTCGGCTCTGATCTGGTGACACTGTATGTATCATTGGGGTAACATTGCTAAACAAAGCAGTTTCAGTAATATGCATGGTTTTTGTAAAAATATGACATAATAATACTTTTTAGGTGAATCAACGTCTCTGACGTGGTTTGGGACATTGCAACCGCTCTTGCTATGGAATTTTAAGTGTCTCCCTCAACTACGCATCCCCTCTTAAATGAGAATTAGGTCAGGCGTAGTTCAAATTACATCATATGAGAAAAGCTTTAAAGATTACACATAGTAATGCTTGACTGCATCTGAATTGATCGGCTTCAGCCAGACTTCTTCGTCCATCTCAGCTAGTATGAGGGCTCCTCCTGTCAGTAATCGGTGAACTATGTACGGATCCTACCAGTTGGGAGATAACTTCCCTTTGGATTCATCCTAATGCGGAAAAAGTTTCTTTAACACCAGTTGTCCCGGTGTGAATTGTCTCGGCTTGACTCTTTTATTGAAGGCTATGGACATTCTGTACTGATATAGTTGACCATGACAGACTGCATTCATTCTCTTTGTGTCTATAAGAGCTAGTTGCTCATAACGACTTTTTACCCACTTTGCGTCATCGAGTTAGGCTTCTTGTATGATCCTTAGGGAAGGAATTTCTACCTCGGCAGGAATGACAACCTCTGTACCATAAAACAGCATACATGGGGTTGCTCCGGTTGATGTGCGGACTATGGTGCAATATCACAATAGAGCAAATGATAACTTCTCATGCCACTATATATGCTTCTCTATCATTTTCCTCAATATCTTCTTGATATTCTTATTGGCGGCTTCCACAACTCTATTTATTTGAGGTCCGTAGGGTGTGGAATTCTTGTGTTTGATCCTTAAGGTTTCACACATAGCTTTCATCAAGTCACTATGGAGGTTGGAGCCATTATCAGTAATGATCGATTCTGGAGCCCCGAATCGACAAACAACACGATCGCGGACAAAGTCTGCCACGAATTTCTTAGTTATTGCTCTGTAAGATGCCGCTTCGACCCATTTGGTGAAATAGTCTATGGCTACCAAGATAAACTTGTGCCCGTTGGAAGCGTCATGCTCGATTAGTCTAATAACATACATTCCCCAGGTGACGATCGGCCACAATGAGCTTATTGCATTAATCTTATTTGGAGGTACCTTTATCATCTCTGTATGTATTTGACACTGATGGCATTTTCGGACATACTGGATGCAGTCTATTTCCATAGTAATCCAAAAGTAACCAGCTCGGATTATCGTCTTTGCTAAGACAAAACCGTTCATATGTGGACTACGGGTTCCATCATGAATTTCCTCTAGTAGCTTCGATGCTTCATTTGAGTCGACACACCTTAATAGTCCCAAATAGGGAATCCTCCTATACATGATTCATCCGCTATGAAAGAATTGTTGGACGATCTCCAAAGTGTGCGTTTCTGAGTAGGACTTTCAAGTTCTGGATACGCTCCTTTTGTCAAATATCTTTCGATATCATGAAACCAAGTCTTTCCATCTGCTTCTTCTTCGACATGGGCACAATAATCTGGTTGATCGTGAATATTCACTAGAATGGGACTCATGAAATTTCTATCTGAATGTTGTATCATAGATGACAAAGTAGCCAATGCATCGGCGAACTCATTCTGGACTCTAGGAATATGTTGGAACTTCGGGAACCTTTTCACTGTCTTTACTGCATAAATCACTTATTCACAACACCTATAGGGTTAATAACTGGAAATTTGCAACCTTAAATCAGCATGCAACAATCGTGTAATTATTTGGAGATGAGTGGCACCTTACATTTGAAATTACCTGCATGTTTTAATTCAAAGTCACATAGAAATCATGTCTATAGGGTTTAAGGTTCTTAATTTTGAACATCCTAACATGAAAACTTATTTTGCGTGCATTTGTTGCTTAAGTATGGAGGTTAACTTGAGCCCATATCTTCCCATATTTGAAGTCCAATAAGTGTTTAGTATGTCGCGTAGTTTTGACATTTCTAAGTAGCCTAAGTCAGGTCCAGAACCACCAAGTAGAGGTCTAATACCTCCTGGACTATAGATATGGGATGGGTAGTGCACTCATTGAGCACGACATAGAATTGCATTAGAGCGTTTTTAGGTAAATAACTTTTACATAGTAATTGGGTAGCAGGAGACAATAGTCTAAACCTGCTGAATAATATGAGTAACTCTCTAACGTAAGGGAGTTATGAAATATCATTTATGTTGCACGAGTTAATCCATTAGGCTAAAAAACTTAGGACCCCCCTTATATGTTGCTATTAGATCTAAATAGTTGTATCCTATATTTATACTAAGATCTGTACTAATCACGTTATATTAAAATTCATTGACCTTTAAAGTCCCTTTTTTATTTGATCACTTAGCTTAATTGTAATCCAAATAATCTTAAGTTTGGTCGGGACTCACAGTTGTGGACCTCGAAGAGTGTCTAACACCTTCTCTTTGAGGTAATTTAAGCCCTTACCGGATATTTGATGAGTTGACTAGTCAAACAAAGTTATCTGTATAATAGGTGCCTTAATGCACCTCAAAAAACGTTAAGTGACGGCACTTCTTCTTTTAGCACTCTATCTCCCATTCTAAAAGGAGTTGTCACGGCGTCGAAACCCGCTTTCGCGAGAAAATGGGTTGCGACACAAACAATAAATCACAATGCGCATACACTCATAATTCCGCATTGAAATTCAACTAAATCCTTCATAAGCTCTTGTAACACAAACTATATAATACCTCATATTGTCTGCTAAGCTCGCATTCATGCTCCTAACGGTCAGGTCAACTATTACAAATGATCCAAACTCAAATCGCACAAATATAACCCACTGGTACAAAGGAAAACCTCCACATAGCATCGTAAAAATCAGACATCCATAGATTACCCTGCAGGTTACAACCACATGCTTAGCTTCAAACTAACATCTCTTTATACCTTTCACGACACAACTACTAAGCAATCACTTAGTCTTCCTGAGTCTGAAGTCATAACACGACATGAAAATATAATTCACTCCACAATTAAACAACATGAAATATCCTTCAACACACCCATCACCAGAGTGATAGCAACATGATAGGGGATTCAAGAATTGCTAAAGAAAAATAAGAAAAATCAAGAAACATGCGGAAGATAAAAGAAAATAAAGAAACGAAAAAAGACGAAAAATTAAAGATAGATTGAATTCAAAAAAGAGTTTCTTGAATTCAAGAAGTCTATTCTTGAAGTTGAATCCTAACAACAATTAGCTAACGAAGCACTAATCACTTTTGGTAGAGATTTAAAAACAAGAGATAGATTGTGAAACCCGACCCTTTAGAATAACAAGAACAACAATAATCATAAACTTATAACCTTTCTTGAATACATAGAAGTGATCTAAGATTTCGAAAGAATTTAATTTACCACCTTAAGTTGAGTCTTGAAGGTTGAAGAATAAATTCAAGAGTGGCCACACACAAGAGTGCAAGAGAAATCTCATAATTTTTATTGATAATCTGAACAATCTAAAAATAAATAATATACCCCTTTATATAGGTAGGGGTCACGAAATTCTACCAACAAAAACAAGGAAATAAAGTCCTGAACTATTTTGGACAACAAGTCCAACTACCATAGGAAAAGGAAAATACTAGGAAGCAAAAACCAAGTCATTCTTGGAAAGTAATTCCAAAAAACTTAGGAAAAGAAAAACATAACCTTATCTAACTAGGAAAGAATAAATATAGTCCCATAACATATGGAAATAAGTCCCAAACAAATCTTGGACAGAATCTTGAAAATCTTGGAAATCTTGA
The DNA here is from genome assembly GCA_034376525.1 of Nicotiana benthamiana. Classification (NCBI taxonomy): domain Eukaryota; kingdom Viridiplantae; phylum Streptophyta; class Magnoliopsida; order Solanales; family Solanaceae; genus Nicotiana; species Nicotiana benthamiana. Next base: position 31,319,050 of record CM067335.1, on the reverse strand, counting down.
AGGAAATTTGCAAGCAACTTGGCACCAACTTGCACTCAAAATCTAGCACACCTATTGTACCCTTCTTGAACATAAATTAAGTCCTTTTTACGCTATTAAAATGAGGATTAATTTAGGAATTCATGGGCTTCAAGTTTGAATACATTATAGATGCCAAATTGATCCAACGATGGCCTGATTTGGTCCAACAGTGGCCGGATTTGGACTCTTCTTGAACATTAATTCCTCTTTGAGATTCCAAAGCTTCAACCTTGTACTTGAATAGATTTGAGCTTCCTAGGATGTTATCATTCGCCTTTTCTTGAAGAAAATTCGTCTTCAAATTTCGACCTTGCAAGAAAACGAAGATATGCACTAGTAAATAGTATCCACTATTCTGAAAAATGGTAAAAATAAAATAAGATAGTGACCATGTATCTACTTAACCCAATTAAGCCCAATACGTATACATACTCATTTATAAAGCATATGGACATCATCATCCCAATAAAATTTATGCCTACTTAGATTTGTCCCGTAAAAACCTCTCTTAAGGTAGTCAAAAGATGTGTATGACAAAGAAATTATATAAGATTCATTATGCATCCATTTAAAACAAGTATCTCTAATACATGTATCAAATAAGACACTTTTATGATATAGCCAAGTATAAATTACAAATCTCATGGATTCTTCTACATATAAGCTATTTAAAGAAGGCCATAAATTCACAAGAAGTTTAGAAGAATCCATAATTCCCAAATTAAAAGTTTTGATACATTCAATCTTATGAATATGACTCTCCCCAATAATATACCCAACATCAGTTGATTCTAAACAATTGCTCAAACTATCACAGAAAGAGTCATAGATAGGTTCATTGAAATATATTTGATCACTAGTGTCACAACAATCATGCATATCCTTATTACTAGTAGAAAACACTTTTACAAGCTCACAATCAATATGACTTAAAGAATGACTCCCCATCATACAACAAAAATCATATTCTAGCAATTTATCATATGAAAGCTCACTAGACACTTGAATAAGAGAAGAATGAATATTCAAATTATTCGCAAGCCTCTTCTCATAAATTTTATGCCTCTTTCTACCAAGTTAGAATTCAAAATCATATGTGTCGAACTCAATTTCAAAAGGAAGAAAATTAATCTTGCACTTGAACTTAGATATTATAGTTAATGACATGATATGCATCAAAACATCATAATCCACAACAATTATAAAGTCACCAGCATAAGAAATTAGAGAATAGTTCATTACCTCAAAACATTTCTTAGGTGTCCTAGAAAGGTCAAGAATTCGAATAAACCAATTATACATACCATACTTGGAATTATTTACCAATGGAACATCATCACCTTGTATTATTTTATGCAATGGCTACAACTTAGCAATGCATTTAGGCAACTCCATGTCATAAACATGTAAATAAGGATCAAAATAGTCAAAAGGTTCAAGAACAAATAAACTAATCAAGCTTTTATCTTCCACCATCCAACAAGAATTGGTTTCACCTATTTCATGTTGGAATCCAATAGGATCCTTTACCACCATATCTTGCGCCTCACCTATAATTTTAGAAGGTCTTTCAACATGTGGCTGCACAAAAACACAAGAACTAAAACAAGAGAGAATTAAGGGGTTAGGAAGTAAAGAACACATTTTCTTACTTACATTCTCTTTGGCTTTACTCTCAAGATTAACTTTTTCCTCACCCTTAGCCTATTTTCTCTCACTAAAGTTTTCTTCTTTTTCTTCACTCAAACCCTCATGTTTTCCTTTTTCTACCTCACATACTTTTGTCATCTCATTGTATTTCCTCTTCTCTTTTCCCTCAAGCTCACTTTTTTCTCACTTGACATATCATTCTCTTCACTCAACACAACCTTTTCTTTTTCCTCTCTTGGGATGTCGACATACACTCCCTTACCCCTCTCATTTTTTTGTCTCTCATATTTTTCCATATTCTCTTTAACAATCCTTTCATCTTCGCAAATTTGTGAGGGAGCCAAAGGTCCAAGAATGAGTTTCCTCCCCTTAACCTCAAGAGAGTATCTATTGTTTTTCATGTTATATGAAGCTCTTGTATAGTCATACCATGGCTTTCCCAACAAGATATGATAATTATTCATGGGAATCACATCACACCAGATCGCATCCTCATACCTTCCAATAGAGAATAGTAATAACACTCTTTTATCTACCTTTACGCCTCCAAACATGTAGGGTTCAATATGCTCAACATAAGGCAAATTCAATTTCTCAACCATATAAATGCTTATTGAGTTATAGCCAAAATCTTTGTCAATTCTAAGGGCACAAATCACAGACATTACTTTAGCTCTTGTTTGAAAAGTTACTTTACAATTATCTTCCTTCCATTCGGTATACTGTAAGTTCAAATTTTCAAGTTGTTGAGTCATAGCTTGCCTCCTTTCTTTATAACTACCTGTTTGAAACATCTTGAACAAAGACGAGAAGAAATATGTATATCTAATTTTTTGGCTTTTTCATTCTAATGTTTTCACCTCTCTTGCCTTTTCCCGCTCAAAGCAACAATTGGTTGATAATCTTTAGATTTATTAATAGACCTAACAAATCACAACTCGTAGTGATAAGAATAAGGAGTTAGAAAAAGAAAAGGGAAGTAGACGACCCAACCCTAGAAAGAATATGAATTGGTTAGTAGAAAGAAAAAAAGGAAAGAATTTATGACACCAAAAACCTAGAAGAATAAGGAAAGAAGTTACCTTAATCTTCAAGAACTAGGATCCCCCCTTCTTATTTCCTTTCTTGATTTGGAAACCAAATAACACTTCAATTTTGATATAGTAACGAGCAATAGCACTTTTTTTTGGCTAACTTTTTATTTTTGTTTTTCTTTTGTTTTTTGTTTTTCAAGAACCTCCCAGGATTATCAAGATTGAAATTTTGATTAGCCTATGCTCTGATACCACTTTATAGCAACACGATAGGAGATTCAAGAATTACTAAAGAAAAACAAGAAAAATCAAGAAACATGCGAAAGCTAAAAGAAAATAAAGAAACGAAAAAAGATGGAAAATTGAAGATAGATTGAAATCAAGAAAGAGTTTCTTGAATTCAAGAAGTCTATTCTTGAAGTTGAATCCTAACAATAACAATTAGCTAACGAAGAACTAATCGCCTTTGGTAGAGACTTAAAAATAAGAGATAGTTTGTGAAACCCGATCCTTTAGAATAACAAGAACAACAATAAATATAAACTTATCACCTTTCTTGAATACCTAGAAGTGATCTAATATTTTGAAAGAGTTTAGTCTTACCACCTTAAGTTGAGTCTTGAAGGTTGAAGAATAAATCCAAGAGTAGCCACACACAAGAGTGTAAGACAAATCTCACAATTTTATTGATAATCTGAATAATCTAAAAATAAAGAATATACCCCTTTATATAGGGAGGGTTCACGAAATTCTACCAACAAAAATATGGAAATAAAGTCTTAAACTACTTTGGAGAACAAGTCGAACTACCTTAGGAAAAGAAAAATACCAGAAAGCAAAAACCAAGTCATTCTTGGAAAGTAATTCCAAAAATCTTAGGAAAAGGAAAACATAACCTTATCTAACTAGGAAAATAATAAATATAGTCCCATAATATATGGAAATAATTTCCAAACAAATATTGGACAGAATCTTGAAAATCTTGGAAATCTTGAAGGAAATTTGCAAGCAACTTGGCACCAACTTGCACTCAACATCTAGCACGACTATTGTACCCTTCTTGGACATCTAGTAAGTCCTTTTTATGCTATTGAAATGTGGCTTAATGTAAAACTTCATGGGCTGTAAGTTTGGACACATTATAGATGCCAAATTGATCCAACGATGGCATGATTTGGTCCAACAGTGGCCTGATTTGGACTCTTCTTCAACATTAATTCCTCTTTGAGATTCCAAAGCTTAAACCTTGTACTTGAATAGATTTGAGCTTTCCAGGATGCTATCATCGAGACTATACACCAATAGAAATCAAGCACATAATGATCATTTCTATATCTCAAGCAAATACTTCGAGTCACATTCAAACTATATGAACACATCCCACTGTCACATGATACTCACCACGTAGCCATCTAGCCATGAATTCACTTATCGGGACACTAACAAACGTATAAGTCCACAAGCACGTGCTTACACAACCGAAATATCCGTGCTCAAGCTACAGTGAAAACCCGGCTTCAAGTCCTCAAGACTAGCCCGCCATGAACACACCAAGATCATAGCTCGCACCTTATCTATTGAATTACAAGCCAGCGATGCACATTTCATGCAGAGTGCTCACATGCTCATACAAATGCGTAGAAGGAATTCAAAGAGTTATGTTTTAAGCTTAATCGATTCCGCATGATGAGAAAAGAAAGATGAAAAATTATCCTAAATGCCCTGTAGCCTCTAGAAGATAGGTATAGACGTCATCATAACAACCCGCAAGACTCTATTGGACATTTGCTTATGACTCGTAGAACCTAAAAACCTAGCAACATCGAAACCATGAATTGCATGTCAATTTGAATGACACGGCCCGAATTTTCCCACCCTCCCTCAGATCTGGTGTCACAACTTCACGAACATCTATGAGTTACTACAAATACTGGTCCGAAAAGAAAATACAACTGTTCTCGGAAAGAAAAGAGACAGCAAAGAGCTAAAACAGAGAAAAGAGACTTCAGGCTTTGCGGATGCCAGCAGATCTACCTTGGTCTCCCTGGACTGAAGGCAGATACCTTAGCTACTCACCGAGTCCGATACCGCAATCTTTTTTTTTACACAAAAAAGTGCAAAGTGTAGTATCAGTACAACTGACTCCATGTATTGGTAAGTGTCGAGCCTAACCTCGCCGAAGTAGTAAAGAGGCTAGGACACGATAACCATATAAACCTGTGCAATTAAATCATACACGAACAGAATCATAATAACATGAATTAATAGAATAAGGCGAGAAGGGGACATGGTGTGGGGAATATCAGGTTCTCGCAATAACCAATAAAGAAGCATCAATAAAAGGAAGCATAATGAACATCATATCTATATCAACAAGAATAAGGGAACGGTAGCACGTGCATGACATCACCCTTCATGCTTTTACTCTTGTCCTCACCATATGATACGGAACGACATCACCCTTCGTGCGTTATTTCTCACATTATCGGCACGGCATCACCCTTCGTGCATTAACTATTAATTCATGGCACGACATTATGCTTCGTGCATTAAAATTCATAATATCAGCACGACATCATCCTTCGTGCATTACACTCATTCACAATATCATGCACAACATTACTCTTCATGATTTACACTCTTCCTCACCCAAACAATAGAAACAATACGTCCCGGGGAGACAACAATATCAATAATAATGTCCCGGCAAAGGAAACGACAATATCAACAATAACATCCCGGCAAGAAATTCGACTATAACAAATCTCATTTTCAATAATTACTTTACAAGAATGAAACTCAACTTATGCCAATTCTCAACAATAACCAATTACCACGAAACTTTTATAAGCTTTGTCCAACATTACTAATCATCAAATTGAGCATGATTGATGCATATTAGAGTCACAAAATCGTGATATAAGATTCACGGGCATACTTGACACAAACGTATATGTATTCGTCACCACACCTATACGTCGTAATCGATACAAATACATAGCGAATAGACCACAACTCCTAATCTCTCAAGCTAAGATTAGGCCAAACACTTACCCGATTCCACGGACAAGATTAAACCTCTACTACCGCTTTACCTCTTGGTTACACTTCCAATTCGCTTGTATCTAGTCATAATTTACTTAGTAATATCAATAAGTGCTAAATAAACCAAATCTAATACATGAAAGTAGATTACCCATTGTTTTCCTCAAAAAGTAAAAAAATCGACCCTAGACCTGCTTGGTCAAAACCCAAAGTTCAAACAAAAATCCGATCACTCATTCACTCATGAACTCAAATATGCAATTTGCTTTGAAATCGGACCTCAAATTAAGGTCCAAATTCCCAAAATTTAAAATTCCTAACTTCTATGCAAAAACACCCAATTTCCCATGAAAACCCTAGATTTTGAAGTTAAATCACGTAAAAAATATTATAGATTGAAGAAAATAAGTTAGAAATTACTTACTAATGATTTAGAAAAGTTTTTGCCTTTTAAAAATTGCCTAAGGAGGTTTAGGGTTTAACAGAGTTGGAAAAATGAAGAAAATCCCATCTAAAATCTCACTTAGTAGGTGTAGTTATCGCAAATTCTGAACAGGAGTTCGCAATTGCGAACCCTTCAAAAGTCTGCTACCTTCGCCATTTGCGAAGGATATGTCGCATTTGGGACTCCTGACTCTTTCGCATTTGCGACCAAATTGTCGCATTTGCAAGAGTGGCCTGCCCATGCTTGGTTCGCGATTGCGACGCCTGAGTTGCATTTTCCAAGCTTGAGAACTTCACATTTGCGAAGCCTGATCTCACAAATGCGAGATCAGAGGCATGTTACACAACTGCAACATACCGACAATCTCCCTAAGTCTAAATTCACTTTGTGGCCAATCAACTCACCCGATCCCTTGGGGCTCCAAATCAAACATGCACGCAAGTCTAAAAATATTATACAAACTTGCTTGTGCGATCAAATCATCAAAATAACATCAACAACTACGAATTTAACCTCAAATTCATGAAATTACCCAATAACATTAAAATTTCAAATTTCTTAACTATAGGTCCGATTTATACCAAACCAATTCTAATTCTTACCAAATTTCACAGATCCAACTTAATTATTTTTTTAGACATACACCAGGATCCAGAACGGGCTCGATACCATCAAGGACACACATTATTTCATTTCAAAAGGCCTTTATATTTTCAGACAAATAATTTTCTTTAAATTTTTTTTTCGGGTTTGGGACATCGGAATTCGATTCCGGGCATATGCCCATATCCGATATTTTACTACGGACCCTACGAGACCGTTAATTCATGGGTCTGGGTTCGTTTACTAAGAATGTTGACCAAGTCAACTTTAACCCCTTTTAAGGCCAATTTTGTTATTTTTCTAAATTTTTACATAAAAGCTTCACGGAAACGCGATTGGATTGCGCACACAATTCGAGGTTAGATAAAAAAAGATTTTTAATGTCTCGGAATACAGTTTTGACTTCTAAAATAAGAGTGACCTTTAGGGTCGTCACAATGAACTTGATGAACTTTTCAACTTCCAAAACTCGTGCCGTAAACATAGCAAATCAATCCGGAATGAACTCAAATTTTACACACAAGTCTCAAATGACATAAAGAAGCTATTCCAACTTTCTGGATCACAATCCGAACCCAATATCTACAAGGTCAACTCTCGGTCAAACTTTTGAACTTTCCAAACCTACAAATTTTTAATCTTCGCCAATTTGTGTGAAACCTTCTAGAAACATCTAAATGCAAATCCGGGCATACATCCCAGTCCAAAATCACCATCCGGACCTATCGGAACCAATCAAAACTCCGATGTGGGTTCAAATTCACAAAAAGTCAAACTTGGTGAACTCTTCCAATTTAAAGCTTCAACAATAAAATTTGTTCTTCCAAATCGATTCCGAACAACTTGAAAACGAAAACCGATGATTTATACTGAGCTTACTCATACATGTAAAATACCGAGCAAAGTGTAAATGCTCAAAAGGACCGATCGGATCGTGAGATTTATGTACCCCAATAAATTGATTTACATCTTTGATTATATAAAAGATCATTAACAAATAATATAAACAATCACTATGTTGAAATGGATGAGATTCTTGCATCTTTAATAAAAGGTTCAAGCTCTATACGGTATTGAATACTAGATGGTTAAACATAAAAAACGTTGAAGAATTAATTTAAATACTTCTTGCTTTTGGAAAACAAAGATCAAACATGATTACATGAACAATATCGATCGCCTTTTTATTAGTATGAATTTAAACCCAAGACCAGAATATTTGTTGAAAATTAGGTTGGTTGATGTTAACATTCATTCTCTAGCTATAGTACAAATTTCTTCCTCCCTCTCCAAGTCAAACAAGAAATATTCAAACTTCCAATAATTATGCTAAATTCATCCTCCACTCCTCTATTGAACCCAAAAAGTGTTATACTCAGTTAATTCTCCCACTTGTCTTTCATACATTATTTAATTTACAAAGAAACTTTTTGACCATTTATCAAAGACTTCTTCGGAACTTTTATTCTGACATTCAAAAACTTCTGGAAGAGAAAAAAAGAAGTGAATGCATCTATGGGAACAACACTTTGATTAAAAAACACGAACTTTATTCATAGTCATGGATAAAATTTGTATTCATCTGCATCGTTTTATGTTATTTTAGTTTAAGTGAGCATGAAGTTTAAAAATATAAAAAATATATTTTTGAATTTTATGATCTTATACTAAAAGTGTATATAATATGTTAAAAGTACGCTTTGAATATCGTGATTCTTTTTCAACATGTCATATCATCATTTCTATAAATTAGTGTCACTATGGGTAAAATAAAATGTTGAAATTAAAATTTAGTGTGTTAAATATAAAAATATAGCATTTTTGTTTAAACATATTGAAAAAGAAAGTAACACATAAAAAAAATTCTATCGTGGCAGGAGAAGTAACGTCCAAACTTTATAAGGTTTTAACTAGTAATGAAAAAACATTAATTCGAAAATGAATAGTGGATTATTTTCTTAATTATATTATAGTTTCGGCAAAATTACAAATTAGGGAACCCAATTTTGCTTTCTCTTTTGAAGGAAAATAAAAGGAAGAGGATAATAATGAAGACCACAATACGAGATTGAATAGAAAGGTAACCAACTTCCTGTGGGCAAAATAGGCCGTTATATTGACCAGACAATACAATAGGAATTATATATGTCCATCTTCAATGTACTGTCTTTTCCTTTCCAAAATTCAGCACGTGAAATAATTGCATAAAAAAAGCAATGAAACTAATGCTCGTGAAAATCACAAACCATTTTGAGGTTTTTAGGCTAAGTAATCCAGATATGAATTGATTGGTCAATAAAAAAGAAAGAAATTGGTTTTTTTCTTCTTTTCTTTTTTCCTTCTTTAAGAATAACAATAGATTCCTATTGTGATGTGTTTGTCACTAAAAATAATGGAATTAGCTATGAACTTCATCACTAATCTGTCGCTAAATCGTTTTGTAACTAACATTACTTTTTGATAGTATGTTGCTGTTCCGTCATCAAATAGAATTAGTGACATATTTTTTTAGCTACAAAATTTGTCCGTCACTAATGTCGTTCTTTTAATAGTGTGTTAGATGCACGTGTAGCACTACATTATGATGGATTAACAGATTATTCACTAGGGTTAAATAAATTGATCCCAATGCAAACACAGATAGAGTAGGAGTAATTTTTTTCGCCAATATAATTCTTATCAATTTATTCTTATAACTTTTATTACTGTTTTGGCTATTTTCTATAAAATTGAATTTAGCTCTAGGTTTTACAATTAATAATCATCTTTTCTATTTACTATGTGATACATTTGGTATGAGAATTGACTAACTCTAGCAAGAGTAATGTGAATACGAAGAATGGTTTATTTTTTTAATGCGTTCAGTTGCTCACAAAAGAGCGGTTTGGTAGATGTTTAGTATATTTTAAGATATCTTATGAATAGCAATGTTGACCCTCATACACTTTACTTATCATCCATCAAAGCATTTAATTAAACATATTTTGACGACAGCACAATAATATCGTGGTTTTACCATCATTAACTAGGACTATAATTAATGAAAGAACTCACTCAAGAATTATTCTTACTATTGGATATGCTTCAGAATGATATTTGACTAACAAAAGTTAACTCTCGATTATACAATGATCATCTCTTAGCCACGACTGTTTCTTCTTCAACATATTGTCCATGCTCGGACAATTTAAATTACCTTTTTACGAGAGATTACTAAAATGGAACTTGCTAGCGTCAAGTAGGGTAAAGAAAAAAGAGTTAGCTTCTATACACAAACAGAAGAATGTTTACATTATCAAATCATCTGAGTAACTACTAGTACCTGGCCATAAAAGGGTCGAATTAGTAGCCTAATAAACATGTCGGCCACATTATCTACTATAATAGATTAATATACACTACAGGGTCGCTTGGTAGGATGTATTAGTAAAAATAATAGTATTTGTCATTAGTTTTGGTATTATTAATTCCTTGTTTGGTAGTGTTTTTTTATTATGTATAATTAATATCAGTATTGGTTATACGCCGTATTCAATATAATATTATTCTTATACATAGCAAATCATGGCATTAACAATACTATAATTTTTACATGAATAAGCATGTATGAAGATACATCTGTCTTTTTAAAATCTTTTCCAAATTCTTTCTAACGCATGAGGAGAGTATTTTTGTAAACAAATAATTTTTTTTTAAATTATGTAATATATGTTATTGTTGTGTGTATATATATATACACGAGTGGATATTATACAAGTCTAGCTAGCACTTCCTAAAGATTCATTGAAGCTGTGTTTAATTTTGGATATGCATTGGCAAATGTTGCAAGTTGTTAAATGACAGTTATTTTGAGCATTACACGAGTGTCAAGGCCTTGATTCTTGATATAGAATACGAGGACAAAGGTGAAGTCAAATTAACAAATCATACGTTCACATTTTGGAGGTCAAAATTATATTTGAGTTTGGAAATAATACAATCTGTGAGATTTTGTAGTGACATAAAATGACCAGGTTCGAACGATGCAACTAATTGATTATGTGCTCAACGAGGAAATTCGAGGTTTAATTTCGAAAAGGTAAAAGAGAATAATTAATTAAGAACTAAATCGAACACACTTCCTAAGGAAATATCATGTAAACTTCACTCAATTCAGTGGGATTGAATAGAAGAAGTGACTGCCATTGTAGAGAGAAAAGAGGAGGAAGCAATGAAACAGTGAAAATGGCACTGTTATTGAAATGAACGACTCAACTCTTACAAGTGTAGATCCACTACCTTTATACAACTAATTAATCTAACTAACTACTAACTATGGTTTAGTCTAACTAACTTAAGTTAACTATACAACGATTAGCTAGTAGTAGTACTAGTAGTATTCTTTACACCCCCCCTCAAGCTAGGAGGTATGAAGACATTCTTCATTCCTAGCTTGGAAAGCAAGTAGTGATGTTGCATGGAAGTCAAGCCTTTCATCAATATATCAGCCTGTTGTTCTGTAGTATGCACATAGACTGGATGAATCAACCCAAGCTGAATCTTCTCGCGAATAAAATGACAATCAATATCAATGTGCTTAGTACGCTCATGAAACACAGGATTAGCAGCAATTTAAATGGCAGACTTGCTGTCACAATGAATTAGAACAGACAACTGAACCTCCAAACCTAACTCCTTGAACAAACCAACAAGCCACGCGATCTCTGCAACAACAGATGCCAAACTTCTGTACTCCGCCTCAGCTGAACTTCTAGAAATGGTGGTTTGTTTCTTAGATCTCCAAGAGATCAAAGAGTCCTCTAACTTCACCATATAACCTGTAGCAGACCTTCTAGTAGAGGGGCATGAAGCCCAATCAGCATCACAAAAGGCCTGCAATTGAAAGATGTAGTGGAGGACATAAAAGTCCCCATCCCAGGATGTTGCTTGATGTATCTAACAAGCCTAGTAGCAGCTTCCATGTGTGAGTTATTAGGGGAATGCATAAACTGACTAAGACTCTGAACAACATAAGAAATATCTGGGCGAGTAACTGTCAAGTAAAGTAGTCTTCCAATCAGTCGTTGATAACTGCCAGGATCAGAAAGAGGCAAATCATCCTCCAGGCCAAGATATGCATCAAATTCAGCAGTAGTCAGCTTCTGATTAAGTTCCACTGGTGTAGCAGTAGGTTTAGCACCTGCTAAGCCCATATCAGAAATCAGTTCTAATGCATATTTCCATTGGTGCATTAGGATCCCCTGTTGAGTTCTAGCAAACTCAATACCCAAAAAGAATCGAAGTTCACCTAAGACTTTGATCTTAAAGTTTTTCTGCAATGTATCCTTAGTGTTCTGAATGAGTGTGGCATCATCCCCTGTGATAAAAGATTATCCACATAAACTAAAACAATGACAGTTTTCCCATCAAAGCATCTTGTAAACAAGGAGTAGTCAAGATGAATTTGAGTGAAGCCTGAAGCAAGTAGAGCAGAAGTCAATTTGATATTCCATTGCCTGGAGGCCTGCTTGAGAATAAACTGACTTAAGCAGCCTGCAGGCCTGCTGTTTTCCTCTAGCAGTAGAGAAACCTTGAGGCAAAGTCATATACACTTCATCGTGAAGATTCCCTTGCAAAAATTCACTTTAAACATCCATTTGATGATGGACCAATTCTTAGATGCAGCAACTGAAATAACTGATCGTACAATCACCATCTTCACTACAGGAGAAAATGTTTCCTGATAATCTAACCCCTCTTTTTGGATATAACCTTTTTCCACAAGACTTTCTTTGAACCTTTCAACCGCACCTGTAGCTTTATATTTTATTTTGTATACCCATCGACAACCAATAGCCTTTTACCAGGGGTCAATGACACCACTTCCCAAGTTTTGTGTATTTCAGCCTTCATAGAATCAATCCACCTAGGATCCTTGGCTACTTCTGTATATGACTGAGGTTCAATTTCTAGTGAGAATTTGGAAATGAAACTCTATAATGAGCAAATAAACCATTGTAAGCCACAACATCTGCAATAGGATACAAACAATTGTTAGAAGATTGAGGCCCTTTTCCTAGGACTACATAGTCCTTAAGCCATATTGGTGGCTTAGTAGCCCTCTTGGGCCTCTCAGCAGGATTGACAATGGAAGAATCAATGGCAGAGATTGGTACAACAACTTGAAGATCAATATCATGATTTGCAGGTGAACATGATGACATCTCTGCAGGTGAATGTGATTGCTCTATCTGAAATGGATTGTCTATAAATGTTGGTGGCGAGATATGTGGAGGTGAGGTGGAAACACTAGGAACTATATCATCAGCAGGATGTAAATTGGACATAATTGAAGAATTGGGAATGGAAAGGTCTGTGAAGATCGAAAAGGAAAAACAGATTAAAAAAAGAACACATCTCTGCTAGTGAAGAAAGTATTATTCTCCAAGTCATACAATCTATACCCCTTCTGATAAACAACATACCCCATCATTAATACCTTGATGGCCCTTGTACCAAACTTATCTTTTTTTGGGAGTCTGGTAGCATAACACATGCATCCAATGAGCCTCATATGATCCAAGGCTGGTGTTTTATGAAACAACATCGCATAAGGAGACTTGTTATGCAACATAGTGGATGGTATTCTATTTATGATATAAACTGCATCCTCCACACAGATGCCCCAGAATTTAGAAGGCAAACATCCTTGACGTTTTATAGCCCTAGCAGTCTCTAAAATGTGCATGTGCCTCCTCTCCACCACACCATTCTGCTGATGAGTGTATGGGCAAGATATTTGATGTAGAATACCATATGATGAAAAGAGAGTACTACAATTGTGGTTAAAGAATTTTTATCCATTATCTGACCTCAAAACTTTAATCCTTTTATCAAACTGATTGTGTATCATAGTGATGAAATTATGCAGCAAAGGAATAACATCAGACTTGACACTCATCAAGAAAGTCCAAGTTCATCTAGCATGATCATCTACAAGAGTAAGAAAATATTGCATTCCATCAAATGTAACAGACTTGTAAGGTTCCCATACATCCATGTGTATCAACTGAAAAACATCCTTAGCTCTGTTATGACTTATTGGAAAAGGAATCCTAGTCTGTCTTGCTAAAGGACATACATCACAATGAATTATTGCAAAACTATTTTTGCTAAAAATAGAAACTTTCCTTAGTACTGAAATTGGAACATGCCCTATCCTCTTGTGCCAAACATCTGCACTTATTTGTTGTTGAGCAGCTAAAGACTTCTGTTGAACAGCTAGAGACTTCCTGGCATTTGCATTACTCCTGATTCTTTGTGAATACAACACATACAATCCATCTTATTCCTTACCAGTCTCCTTCACCTTCCCAGTATAAAGATCCTAAAACAAACAAAAATCAGGAAAGAACATAGCACAACAATTCAGTTCTTTTGTCGGTTTAGACACAGACAAAAGATTGAACTTGAATGCTGGCACACATAGAACATCCTTGATAATGTCACCTCCAATTAGTTGACAATTTCCAATCTGTGAAATTTGTGTTGAATCTCCTGTAGGCAATTGCACTTTCCCTGCATCATCAGCTGGTATAGTAGTATTAGATTGTATTAGACCTTCATCACTAATCATGTGATTAGTAGCACCTGTGTCTATGATCCATTTAAGAACATCATCATCTATCTTTCTAGTTACATTACCTGCCCCTGCCATATGAGCACTTGGTTCACTAATGTTGGATTTTTTAACATATGCAAAATCTGATTGTATTGATCCCGAGGGAACACTTGTGGTGTGAACTGTGGAACAACTGTCTGTTGCTTTTGTTGCTGTTAACCAGACGCAAAAAACTGCTGGTTCCCAGCCATCTGTGCACCCATCTATTGATCATATGTATCATCGTATTGGTTTCCATTCACATTGTTAGCCACTCTCTTTGGTTTAAAATATGGTGGAAAACCATTAAGCTTGTAAAAATTCTCCTTGAGATGACCCTTTCTTTGGCAATAGTCACATTTCATCAACTTGAAGCATTCAGCTCTAGTATGCCCCTTCATATTACAAAAATCACAGTGTGAGTTATACTTCTTTTGATATTGCTGTCCTGTTCCTTTACTACCATAGAGAGCAGTTGGCTCAATCTTCTCTGTCATTGAACAATGTCCTCCTGTCAACATTTTCTGACTTTCATCTTGTATTACCATTGCATAAGCCTGATTTACATTAGGCTCAGGGTTCATCATCAAAATATGAGACCTAGCCTGACTATATCCATCATTTAGTCCCATCAAAAAATGAAACAACTTTTGACGCTCCAAATACTGAGTATGTTCCCTAGATTGTTCACTCTCATAACAGGGAGGAGGAACTATAGAATCATGTTCATCCCAGATATCTTTCAATTTGGAATAGTATACAGAAACAGAGGAAACTCCCTATGTTATAGTAGCAATTGCTTTATGCAAATGATATGCTCTAGAAGTGTTTACCTTGTCGAATCTATCCTTGAGATCCTTCCAAACCAACAAACCATCAGAACGAAACAGGATTCCACTAAGCAGATCTGCACTCACATTGCTCATTAACAACGAAACAACAATTGTAGTACACCTTTCCCACTCTTTTGCAAGTCTCCTTAAAAAAAATTCTTCACAAAAGATCCATCCACAAAATCTAGTTTATTTCTTCCTAAAAGTGCGACTTTCATTGCACGACTCCATATCGTATAGTTTTCGAGTAAAGCTGATGCGTGTAATCGAGTGTTTGAACCATAGAAATCACTCGATTAGTTGCTCTGTCTGTAGCTGAATTAGTTGCTCCATCTGCAATTGAATCATTAATCGCCATTTCATCAACTTAGGGTTACAATTGATCTTCTACAATTGGCAAAATCTAAACATGCAAGGACTGAGATTCCTCGATCTTCACTGTATATCTCGTGATAGATTCCTCAATTCAGTCGTTAGATGCTCTGATACCATGTAAACTTCACTCAATTTTGCGGGATTGAGTAGAAAAAATGACTACCATTGTAGAGAGAAAAGAGGAGGAAGCAATGAAACAGTGAAAATGGCACTGTTATTGAAATGAACAACTCAACTCTTACAAGTGTAGACCCACTGCCTAGATACAACTAATGAATCTAACTAACTACTAACTATGGTTTAGTCTAACTAACTTAAGTTAACTATACAATGGTTAGCTAGTAGTAGTACTAGTAGTATTCTTTACATATCATACATCTCAAACACAATATAATCATCGATCTATTTTCAAAGATTATTGGTCCGTTATTTCTCTTCATTGGCAAATTAAAACTGATCGTTTAGTTAATGGAATAAGGGATCATAATGGCCAAAACAAATAGTAAAATTATTTTATTCCACGATCAAAACATCAAAATTCTGGGACTTTTTCGTCTCTCTAATTGCTAATTATTCAGCTGGTCAGAAAGTGTGTACATTGTCGGAAAATATCGTCGAAGAGGATCTGCCGATGTGGTAAAATTGCTAATCACTTTACTTCAAAAACTCTCTTAAACCCTGGTAGAAGATTTTACAAATGTCCTAAACCTGAGGTAGTTTTATTTTCTCTATTTCAATTTACAAATATCCTAAAACTCTCTATTTTGAATTGGTTTTCTTGTGGTTTGTGTAGACTGAAGGATGTGGTTTTTGGGAATGGCATGATGAAGAGTATCCTTATGCTGCTTTAATTGTAATTAACAATGTAAGATTAGAAGCTGCAAATCGCGAGATTAAGATGTTGAATGTCGTTGGAAGCTCATAAGGTTAAAAGAGACGGGTTGACCGAAAAGATTGAACTCATAGATTCTATGAAGAATTTTGAAGTTAAAAAAAAATATGGAATTGAAAGCAAACGTGGTCAAGTTGAAGATGATCATCACAATTTTATGCTCGCTAATAGTTGGATTTGCATTCTCATATATAATGAAGTGAAATTATGTTGAAAGTAGTTTGTAGAAGGGGAATGTTGTATTTACAGTTGAATATTGAAATGTTGAACTTGTTGGGAGTTTGTATTAGATGTTTAATGGTTGTATTTTGTATTGTAATGACATTGCTCCATCAATGATAATTCTGAATTTTCTACTTCGTCACTATTGGAATGTTGTTTATGACTATTGGAATGTTGTCTACTTAGTGAATGGTTCTATGACTTTGATTATGACTTTGGCATTGTCTTGGCCTTGTCAATAGAATGGTTCTCACTGCACTCACATTACTGACTCATGTTATCTTGGCCAACTTAATCTGTTGGTGAAACTAGTAACATATTTTCACTTGTAGTATACCAATAAGTTGCTAAGGATAGCATTACACCAATATAATGCTATAAAACTGCAGCAACAAGGTAGCAAGAAGGCCAAAAATCTAGACAACAGTAAAAAAACTGGACAGTACAATAGTCACAAGGCTATAAAACTGCAGCAACAAGGCAATAACAAGGCCAAAAATCTGGGCAGCAAAAATATGGACAGTAATGCAAAAATCTGGGCAGTAAATAACTGGACAGTAATGCAAAAAAAACTCGGACAGTAACAGTAATTCAAACTGGGCAGTAACAGTAATTAAACAAGTCATAATTCTGCCTATTACATCAAATTATAGAATTGGATGCCATAGCTATAACTTAAAAAACTCACTCAATCTTAGTAATAACAAGGCATCCAACTCCAAATGCCAACAAAAATAAACAATATGTTTATGTTTCACTTTAGCTAGTAGCTAACAAAACAAGTCCTAATTAGATTATCAAGGCCCCTTTCTTGTCTTCAACTTCCCAACTCTTTGTCTTGTTTGCATCTCTAATTGATTCCCAGTGATTGCTGCATTTCCCTTCCATGTCAAGTTTACTGGGGAATATGGAAGATCAGCAAGTTCATTTACACCTGTGTTATCTCATGTAAACTTGATTATCCTTGTCCCAGTGTTCATACCAACTTTCTGCCTTGCCACAAGTCTAGTTTGTGATTCTGATATAATACTAGGCCTTAATGGAGGTTCAGGTCCATCATCAAACTCAGAAAAAGCATCCAAAGTTGGGGTAGGCATAAAGACAAATGACTGACTGCTGCCAATGCCTTCACTTGTTTGGGACACTTGGGGTGCTGATAAATTGATATATGCAAATATCTCATCATCATCAGTGTCTTCATTAACCAAAGTCCTTTGTCGTTTGGCTAGCTGATTCTTCTTTGTCTCTTTCTGCGCAGTCATTGTCTATTTAATATAAAAAACAAATAGTTAATATCAATTAAGTATAATGTTAAAAGAAATAGTTGGAGTAGATTATGTATATTACTAAGTATTGGGTGTATACGTTTTTACATCCCCTTGAATTAAGATATGCCTCTCCACAATTGCCACAAGTCATAATTTTGCCTTTTCTAGACTGACTCCACTCTACTGTTTGTCAATCCCTTCTACTATTTCAAATCCGTCATCACCATTTAAATCAACCTCAATGGAATGAGCTATCATCAGATAGTCAGATAAAGCTTCATACAATGAGGACTATATTCTGTCTTTCATGTTCTCACCTCATCTTCATTCTTTCTCAACTGATTCATTACTTTGAGTCTTATATCATCCAGTATCTTGATGATGGGCTTGTATCTAGCTTCTAATATCCAAGAATTGAAAGATTCTATAAAATTGTTATCCACACCTTAATTTTTACAAACAATGTCAAAGTATGCCTTACACCAACTCTGGGGTGGGTACTTTAACAGGTCTGTAACAACTGCTTCTTTCAACTCTCCCAACTTGCTCAACTGATCCTTGAAGTCTTCTTCATAAGTGGCCCAAGCACTCCACCAAAGTAATTTCTTCATTTCAAGACATCTATACTTTTTGCACCAGTTTGACTCTACATGTCTCACACATAACCTATGCTTTGCTTTAAGTACTGTCTTTATTGCCTCCATTATTCCCTGTACATATAAAAAAGTTAGTGAAAAACAGTAAAGAGTTATGAAGAAAAGAGAGTAAAGAAACAGTTATACCTTCTGCATATCTGACATAAATGTGACTCCATTGCCCATATTCAAGTCCAATGAACTCTGAAGAAGCTCCAGAAACCAAGTCCAAGATATTTTTGTTTCCTTATCAACTACAGCCCAAGCAATTGGATAAATGTGATTCATGTTATCTTGGCCAAACTAGTAGCTGTCCTTTAGCCTTCCCCTTTAAGAATGTACCATCAAGCCCAATAAATGGTCCCAAGCCCTTTTTGTACCCCATCTTCAATGCACGAAAACAAATGTACATCCTATGGAATTTCCTTTTTCATTGCAACAATGATTCTTTAGATAAATTAATAACCACATCACTTCTAGGATTACTATCCCTTAAAGCATTGGCATATGCTTCAAGCTTGTTATAGTCATCAGTGAAACCCCCCTCCAACTTCTCCAATATCATTCTCTTTGCCCTTTTAACCATATATTTGCTAGCATTAAGTTGAAATAAATTCTTCAGGTTTGCCCTCATTTCTTTCACCATATACTTAGGGTTGTCTTGCAACTTCTTCTTGAAATAGTAAGCTATAGTGCTATATTCAACCCTACTGTTCTCAAAAGCAGGATTACAGTCATGTCTTAGATTTAGTGTTTCACTCTACACCCCCCCCCCTCCCCTTTTCCAATGGAAATAAAACATTTAAATGGGCAGCGCCCTACACACTTATACCTCACCCTTTGTCTATCACTTTTAACCAGTTTTAACTTCATTTGATTAACCAATGAATAAAGTTTCATGAACTTTCTAGCTTCAGGAATGTCCTTGAAAGACATGCCTTTATAAATCTCTTTGTATTAATTAAGGTTATCACTAGGATGCACATTTCTTTAGCCTCAAATTGTTCTAACTCTTCAGAATTATATGCCAGGCCATCAAAACATGCCTGATCTTTATCTTCATCTTCATCTTCACTACTACTATCATCACTACCAACTAATACTTGAGATATATAAGCCTCAGTATGGTTGACAATGTTTGGGACACAAACGCTTTCTTCACACTCATCTACAACATAGACATTTAGTACCTTAAATTCATCACATGACAAGGCATAAAATATTTCTAATCCCTATATCTCCTTCAACTTTATAATACTTACCAGATGGGCCAAAAATTATTCATTGTTGTACCCTTATATAGCCAAACTGAAGAATGTATTCATCTACTATATCTTTAAAGGACAATAGGTCAGAATCCTTATCTTTCTAGATGTGGACCAACTTCTTTGAATATACTAGGTGTGGCTCTTTAATCCAGTCACCCCCATAACTGAAAACTAGGTCAACAAGAACCATCTACAAACATAAATAAGACAATGTAAAAAACTTTATGACCATAAAGGAATACTTTATAAAAAAATGGAACCCACTTAATAAAGAAATCAGAAACCAAACAATAAAGAATGGGAAAAATTTAGTAAAGAAAGCAGAACATTGGGGAAAAAATAGTACAGAATGCAGAACATTATAATAAAGAATGCATAGCTATCACTTTCCAATGTACTTAAGCACACGCATAAGGGATATTCGGACTCCATTCGATCATACACGAGCAGAAAGACACAACTCAAAGCAATTATACACCATCAAAAATCAGAAATTAAAGGACCACCTCAAAAGATGTACATGCACGTCAAAATAACATTAAATCGGTAAACTACATAGTAGGAAGCATGTATAATAATAGAAATATACACCTTTACCTGGAAAAAAACCCTAGCTCAAAAACATTAGGTAGAAATTGCATGTTCTTCAGCAGAAACACAACTTTACTTAGTTGAATCATGATATTTTGTAAGAAATAACTCACCTTTTTGAGTCTCAGATTCGCAATTTTATCACTGATGGAAACCCAGCTAGAACCTATCCCGTTCATCGTTCCTTTTTCAGAGTTTTGATCTTTTGTTAATGTGATATTTACGGTCATTTTAGTGTTTTACTGATTTTGTATGGTTAATAGGTGGGCGGGTCATTGAAATTGGGGCGGGTAAGGTGTAATTAGAGTAGTGGTCTTTTTGTCCTCTCAGGTCGTGACACGTTAGTCACTGCCATTTAAATAAGGGCATATATAAACCTTTGCTCGACGGCAAGGGGTTTTATGGACGGAAAGTATAACGGGGGACGATATTGAACAATATTTCATAGTAGAGGGATATATCAGGCCCTTTTTCCGTTAAATATCTACCATTAAAAGTAATTTACTAAATAACTTCGCTAATATTTAATCTACGTATTACAATCACATATTAAAATTGGGAGAAATTTAAAAATAGCCAGATTTACAAGTGGTCATTCAAAAATAGTTACAATTTTAAACGTAATCAAATTTAGTCATATTTCATGTAAAGATAAATCTGAACAAAAATACTATTTAAAATCCCGAAAAATACTCTAGCATAATATATTGGAGTTTCAATATATTATACTGGAACTCCAGTAATATATCAGTCCAGCACAATATACTGGAGTTTGGAGCACCGGTGCTCCTGTCTCCAGTATATTATACTAGAGCCAGCAAAGTATATCTGTCCAATATAATATGCTGGAAGTTCATACACAGGTGCACCAACTCCAATATATTATGCTGGATCGGTCTCTTTTGCAGCAAAGTAGTAGCTATTTTTTATTGTCTTAGTAAATGCTGGCTATTTTGAGTAACCAATCTGAAAATTCGCTAGACCGTATTATATTAACATTGAAATTCTGATCATATTCTATCTCTTTGGGCTTCTTTCTTCCGATCCAAGAGAGTATTGAGAATGTTACACTTGTTTTCTGTAAAGTACTTATAATAGTTTTAGACTACTCCATGCAATATTGTCTTAACGTTTTAGGTTGAATATCCAGGTTATTTTCAATTATATATAGACTACAACCCCTCCCCTCCCCCCTCCACGAAAAAAAAAAAAACCTACAAAAACTATGTGCATGACTCTGTCAAATCAAAACACCTCTGCATTCGATTAATACATTTTCTGAAATGATAATTCAATCGTGTATCCTAAAATAACAGAAATGGCAAACGAAGAAAAACAATGGTAAATGAAAAAACTGGACCAAATGAAGTCATTAGTGCTGAGATCATGAGTCTATTATTAATTTTTTAATATATGGTTTCATGAGCTGGACGCCACTCCCAAAAATGTGTTTGACCAACATATGACCAGTTGACCACACGTGCACTAATTATTTTTTGGTTAATTTCTGCAGCCTCTATTACTACTCTAATAAGAAGACCACACTCCACTGTCTCAATAAACTGAATTTCAAACATAAATTTTGATCATTAGACTATCTTTCCATCAACTTTTATTTTAACACATATTGTAATAAACCCCTCGTGTGCACATATTCAATCTCTATATATAGAACGTATCCTTCCCCTAAGTTCAAAAAACCAAAAACACGCATTGATCAACTAGCACATCAAAAATTCAAAACACACACTACCTAAAAATAAACTGTGAACTTAAATTCGTCGCTAATTCGGTAAATCACTCTAGCTAATAAAATTTCTTGCTAATCTATCGCTAAAAAGATTAGCGACAGATTTTTCTATTTAGCTACAAAATTTGTCCGGTTGCTAATTCCTTTTTTTTGTAGTGACTATTTAGACAATGGATTATTCACAGTACAATCATCTTGGTTTCAATGAGAATGACACTGAAGACATGCTTCTTCTGAATGTTCTATCAGAAGCTGGTGAAAATTCATCCAATAATAATCTTCATGTCAACAAACATGGAACAAACTTCAAAGAGAACAAAGGAGCTAATTATAGAGGTGTAAGAAGGAGACCATGGGGAAAATACGCGGCGGAAATAAGAGATTCAACTAGAAATAGCGTTAGGGTTTGGCTTGGAACATTTGACACTGCAGAAAAAGCAGCTTTGGCTTATGATCAAGCCGCGTTCGCGTTGCATGGGACAATGGGAGTGTTAAATTTTCCAGTGGATATTGTTTATCGATCGTTAATGGAGATGGAGTGTCGATTTGAAGAAGGATGTTCACCTGTTTTGATACTGAAGAAAATGCATTCTATGAAAAAAGGTAAGAGTAATATGAATAAAAAGAAGAAGGAAAAAGAGATGAACTTTGAAAATGTGTTGGTTTTGGAAGATTTAGGAGCTGATTATTTGGAGGAAATTTTGAGGTTGTCTGAAGGTTGTTGTGATCCTTCAACGTCTTGCTAGTATTTTAACTAGCATGCATGCAGAGATTCTAAGTTAGGGATGACAAACGGGACGACAAACGGGACGAGACGAGTTAAGACTTTTACCGCTAAAGTTTTGACCTATTCCGGTTAACATTTTCTGTTACGCATTTAATGATCTATTGTTACTATTTCTTTTTCTCATTTACTTTCTCGTTCATATTCATCGAAATGTATGTATTTTTTTCTTTTTTAAATTTTGATACTAAACCCTTCTCTTCTTGAACTTTAGAGGCCAATGAAAGGTCAATTTCAACACGCTTATTAGATTCTAACTAAGTAAGGTTGAGGGCCTGTGTTATGAGGATACTTTTGGGCCGGGCTGTACGCCGCAACAGTGATATACTAATTATGATAATAAGGCCGATGGCTTGAGGTTGTACGCCACGAGTGGCTTGATATTGATATGAGGTTGAGAGCTTGTTGATGACGCCACGAGATGGCTTGATATAGCGCTTATGCCGTAAGGGGGCCCTCGAGGAATTTGCACACCCTTAGTGAGCGTGAGTACCCGTTATAACATGAGATATAGCCCGAAGGATGGTATTGTTCTATGATATTGCCCGAGGGGCTAATTTGATGTTATTGTGCCCGATGGGCAGTTCTTATATGTTAACCATTCCTAGTTGTTTTTCCTATCTATTGTTGACGATTTAAGAAGGTGTTCTTATGAGATTTCATTTTTAAATTGTGTTACTAATTTTGTTATGCCTCTGATCGCTAAATGTTGTATTTAACGTGATTTTATATCGTTCAGTCTTTATTTATTTTAATTACTAACGGAGTCGAAAGTACTCACATTAATTCCTGCACCTATGTATGTTGATTCGAGCATACAGGTCCTACTATTGAGGGTTGACAGTTTTAGCAGATCTTCGGAGGTTTAATGGGTAGTTGCTTGGCGATTCGCAGCCCAGTGCAACCTACCCCTATGTTTTTTCTTTTCTGATTCAGTTATTTAGTAGTGGAGTAGATTTTAGAGTGGTAGTATTGTTTTAGATGCTCATGACTGGTGACACCCCGATGTCAGGCTGTGTTGGATTTTATTTCTGTAAATTATACTGTTAATTAATTATTTTGGAATTTTATTTCTGACTAAAGACTTAGTAATTATTATTTTAATCGCTTAATGTAAATTGGAAGTGAGTCAGTTGGCCTTGTCTTCGCGAGAGGTGCCATCACGATCGGGTTGAATTTAGGGTCGTGACAAAATGGATCTTCGTTTTTTGGGGAAAGCAAGAGTGTGCCAGGCATCCTCTTTGGACAGAAGAGATCCTATTTGCATGCTGGAATTAGAAGTGTCCAATGCCTTGGATTGGTTACTGACACAGTCTCCTTCTGGATACATAGATTTGCTCATTTACTTTATGTAGTTGCATGAGGCCATTGAATTCCCCAATCTGCCGCAAATTTTGCATAGAAAATTAATTCCTTCATAATGAATTTCCTGCTTATGTTGGCCAATGAGAATGAATATAATGTAACTACGACCTCTAATGGCACCTCTATGTAAAGCCTATCATAACAACCCCTTAGAGTGGAAGAAGTACATGCATCAATCATTAGTAGCTTGCACATTTTGTTGCAAACTTTTTTGAGTATTAGTCTGTCATAAAATTTCTTTGGCAATTGTGATAAGCGTATCCATATAGTGGCTTGTGTTATTTTAGCTTTTGAGGTAATAAAATTAGGCACCCATTTTGAAGGGATAGGAAGTGACCAAAGATGAACCAAAGGCCATTGTGGAGGACTTTGAGCATTCTATCTTCATTGCTAAATTTTGTAATATAATAATCTAAGCCTAGATCGATCAGTGGGAAGTTTTCCTTTAATTTTCACAAGTCTTGAATATTTCGTTTGAGTAACTGGTGTTGAATCCTCATTCCTTGTAGTTTTATAATTGTTGAGAACCTCCAGGGGGAGTAAATTCTTTAAAGATCTTCTAGAGATAGTTGAATTAGGTGATCACCATTTGAGTGGGAAATAAAATTCCCCATATCATCCGGACGGTTTGGATGAGATTGGTTATGTGAATCGATGATCATGTTAATATGATCATCTTGTAATCCATTGATTAGTTTGTCTTTGAAACTAGAATTGGAAAGAGTAGTAGTTACTGTGGAATATATTGGATCAATATCGGGTGGTTTAGAGATCTTTGATGGTTTCATGAATATGCAGTTGATACGTTTTTAGTGAGAAGGAGGAGGCTCTCTCACTAGAACAATAAATATCGCATCTGCTGGAGTTGTCAAAAGACAAGGTATAGTAATTCTTAGAGTTGGCTCCGATTTTATGTTTTTATGTTATATGCACTATTAGTATAATAAAGTTTTACACCATTAAGTCACATTTCCCTATTGTATAAGATAAATGGTGTTCATGACTATTGATAGAAGGGTGTATAGATCGGAAATTATGATAGAAGATTAGGTAGTCGAGCATTTTTCTTGTTCATAGCAGTAGTATTAGTGTTAGTCTTGTATTTATTTATTCATAGTATTCTATTACTACTTGTTATTTCTTTGCTTCAATATTTTTATTGCAAATGCTGGTGTTATTGCTTGTTGTTACTGCTTCTTTTTTCTTATTTCTTTGAGTTGAGTGTCTATCGAAAACTTCTCAGGGATAAGGTCGACGTACAGATAACTCTCTCAAGATCCCACTTATGAGATAACACTGGATATGTTGTTGTTCAAGAAAATTATTTCACATCTTAAGGAAATTTATCTTTAGATATCCTTTGGATGATTTTATAGTGTAAAGTTTTCTTACAATGACGGTGGATATAACCTATTCATTTTTTTTTTCAATATAGTGTACGTACTTTTTATTGGTAAAAACATGCTGATATTCGGCGTTTACGCCAAACCACTGAATGAAAGATATTTATTTCTCGTTTATCACTTAATAAAGGGTGAGTAATATATATTTATCTTTTAACTGCTATATAAAAGGTTAAATTGTTTGGTTTGACAGCCCATATTATTTCCAAATTATATCGTAAAACTAGATGACAAAGATGTATAGTGACTTTTTTTTAAAAATAAGTTCCTTCAAGATTCTCTATATATCGTCGTAGATATGACCGATAATCACACTTTTTCTTCCAAATATAATTGTCTTGATAAAGTAAATTTGTTTTAGAGCATACGACAGTTTGAAAAGAATAAATCATGTATATGTCTTCACATTTATCTTTACTTTTCACTTCGCGAAGTGTTTGTAATTTTTAAGAGAGACAATAAAAATAGTTACTACAAATATACTTCTATTTTTAAAACTATTACATATATTTTGAGAGAAATTAAGGATCTACTAAATTGTTTAAAGAAACTGGTTCTCTATTAATTCTCACAGAATACACACACAACAGTAAGTAAAAGATACAGTAGAGTCTTATGTGGAAAATTTCCAGCTTACGGGAGTAAAAATCACGGTCTGCACTCGTAGAATTTCATCTTCACTAACTGAGCAAACTTTAGATTACAAACTATTGTATTCTAAGAATTAACCTCTTAATCCATCACATGCTTGTAATAACTCTATTACAAGGCTCTTTGTGATAACTTTATTACAAAGCTCACACTTTGACTAACTCTAGCCAAAACACAAACACTAGGTTTATTATTTTACAAATAATTTCTTACGGAATTCTTCTAACTAAGTTGAGTAGGAATTAGAAGTATATCACATTAATAGAGGTACATCAATACTAAGGACAGATAGTAACACAGTGTTGGGATCTGGTCCTTCATTCTGTTGTTGCTTTGTTCTTGAAGCCTTGTCACTCAAAGTTGGCAGCACACTTGAGAGAGAACTTGTTGATTTAGGGTTATGCAAGTGTGCAATTTTCCCTTGCCTCATGTTGGTAATATACAAGTAAGGTCATTGGAATGATGTAAGCAATATCCGGTACAAAACATGCTCCATGAAGTGATTGTTGCACTGTTGTGTGTGCAAAGAAACTCTGCATCAACTTTAACAGCTATAGAGAGTTGACTTATACTTTCATTAGAGGAACTGATGTTCATCTGTTCCTCTGCCTTTCCTTTGACTCAAGTTGGTGGAACTTGTGCCGGACTTGAGACTTATTGTTCTTGAGCACTTTGAGGATGTGCAACAGGCTCCCAATTTGGTTCTTATTAGAAAGTTTGTTAGATCATCAAAATACAATAAAGCATGTAATTTAATAATTTTTTATTTTTTGATGATGACAAACTTATAACCCCCCCCCCACCCCCCCCCCCCCCCCCCCGAGAACCAGATCTCTATATTTTCCTGCAAAAAGACTTTATTCCCCCTCTCAATTTTCTTTCCCCTTTGGCATCATAAAAAGAACATTCACAAGTAAATGCAAAAATAAGCATCTTAAAGTTAACTCATGCTATATGTGTGCACACAACATGGATAAAAATATAGTGCAAGAGTATTGCATGCATAACAAAGGATGATATGTTCATTAATTTAAAATAGAAGACTAGAGGTAGTAACACCATTATTACAAAAACATCCACATAAAAACAACTTAAAGTACCAGTCATAGGAACAACAAAAGACACTAGGGACGGACAAACATCATTCATACTGGACACTGGGAAGGGAAATGTTTAAGGGGAACTAGAAAGGGGAGGAAGGGATGAGGAGGCAAGGGTTCTGAGAAGAATGTCCATTCGAGCATTTGCAGACAGTTGCTCTTTGATCAGCCGCTCTTTCAGCTCCTCGACTTGTTTCCTTGGGCCTGCATTTTCAGTGGTCAGGCGAGTAATCTTTGTGCCTTGGCACTGCTAGAACCAGGTTCCTCCTTAGCCTGACTAAGCTTCCCTTCAAGAATGGTATTCCTGGCATTCAACCTCCTTATTTCTTTATTTGCAGCATTCTAAGCATCAATCAATTGCGAAATAGTGGAATTGCTGCCAACACCCCCTTTCTTGTCAATATACTCATATTCCTCTAAGGTTGTCTTTGAGAAAGTTATCTAGTTCACACAGATGCTCTTCCCAAAACGACTTTAAAGAATTCAAAAACCTTTGTGAGTAGGAACCCATAAGGTAAACCATGGTTTCTGTCCTTGAAGTCTGCCAGCTTTTTCATATCTTCAATCAAAATACTAGGCATATTGATGAAGGTGTATGCATTCCGGAGCTTCCATGAGGAACATGTCTGCTTTTGAAGTAATTAAGCATGTTTCTGTTCGTGGAAGAAACACCTTATTCACCATTTTAAATATAAGTTGATATCCTGGAAGGAGGGCCTTCTTGTGCACCCGTTCCCCTACTGCACAAAATGATACTTCAGAATGACTCTTCTAAGGTTAGGGGAATAGGTCCATTCAATAGATGAGAGCCCTTCAGTGGGCACTCCCAAAATACTCCCTAGAACACCCTCGTCCAATCCAAAATCTACTCCATTGACCTTCAAGAAAATGTTATCATCTTGTACTGTAAATCTGCTTAGAAGCTATGAACGCCCCCCCCCCCCCCCAATAAACCTTGGGACTCTGATTAGTGAACAAATGAGTCCACTTCTGAAATTCAGAGATGTCAAATAGTTGTCTCATCGAATGTTCTAATGGGACATTACAAGCATAAAAAGTCCTTATGGGACCTCCAATCGAATGTTCTTGAATAGGCGATGCCTACATTACAAGCATAAAAAGTCCTTATGGGACCTCCAATCGAATGTTCTTGAACATGCGATGAATTAAAATAAGGGCAAGCTTATTGTGACGACCCGGCCATTCGTCTTTGGAATTTATGCCCCGCTTCCCCATTAAATGTTTCCCCTAAGTTCATTTCTGCTATTTTGGTTTGCCGGTATGTTCGGTAATAGAATTCGGAGTGTTTTGGGACACTTAGTCCCTAAATGAGAGCTTATGTGTTGGAAAATGGTCTGTATTCAGAACAGTGTGAAGATGACCTCGGAATGGAAATTCGATGGCTCTGTTGGCTCTGTTAGGTGATTTCAGGGTTGGAAGCGTGTCCGGAATGCATTTTGGATGTCCGTAGCTCATTTAGGCTAGAAATGTCGAAAGTTAGAATTTTGAAGTTTCCGGTTCGACAGTGAATTTTTTATCCAAGGGTCAGAATGGGATTTCAGAAGTTTTTGAGTACCGTCATGTTATTTGGGATGTGCGTGAAAATTTTTAGCTCAATCGGACATGTTTTGGTTGTGTTTTTAGTCGAATGAAAGTTTGGTTAAGTTTTGGAAATTTTAAGTTCAAATCATTGATTAAATTGTGTTTCTGGCATTGTTTTAGGTAGTTTAAGTATTGGTAAAAGTTTGAATGATGTTAAGGGATAGGTTTGTAGGTTTGGTTGAGGTCTCGGGGGCCTCGGGTGTGTTTCGGATGCTCGACGGGTTGGTTTTGGAATTTTTGGATGAAATTCATGTGCTGCTTCTGTTGTTTCCGCTTCTGCGGCTTGGAGATCGCAGAAGCGGCGCCGCAAAAGCGGCTCAGAGGTCGCAAAAGCGGAAAGGGCCCTGGGTTAGGAGATTGCAGAAGCGGTAGACCTTTCCGTGGAAGCGGGGGTCGCCTTCGCAATATATGTCCGCGGAAGCAAAAACCGATATTTTAAGTGAAACCGGTTAAGCGACTATTTGACCGCGAAAGGGGGACCGCAGAAGCGGTTCCTGGATCCACAAAAGAGGAAATCACAGTAGAGAAAAGGGTTTATCCGAGGCTTAAATTTCATATGTTATAAATCAATTGAGAGCTTGGAACAAGGCGATTTCGAGTGAGTTTTGAAGAAGAGATTATTGGATAAATGTTCTATGATCCTTTCTATCTTTAACCAATCATTTAGTTGTTAAATTCATCTTTTAAATTCAAATTGAGGTCCAAAAATGGAGGAATTGAGTAGAAGTTCTTTGACTAAACAATGGGGATTTGAGGGAGCATTTGACCTCCGATTTGGGAGATTTTTATATGGTTAAACTCGTGAGAGTACGAGATTTCTAAAAATGTAAAAATTATTTGATTCTGAGACGTTGTCCAGAGGGGAATTTTGGTCATTCTACTTATTTTTGCACCTTAGCTTTAATTTTAACAGTGTAATCAGTTGCTTGCGATGCTATTTAAATATGTAATTGGTTTGAATAGATTTGGGCCACTCGGAGTCGGATACTCGTGGCAAGGGCATTGTTTCTTGGCGGTTTTTACCAATTCGAGGTAAGTGGCTTGCCTAACTTTGTGTAGGGGAACCTTCCCCTTTGGATATCCTTGCCATTGTTTAAATGCCTTGTGCGCGAGGTGACAGGCGTGTACTTGTGCTAGTTGTTGAATAATTCACCTTACTTGGCTTATTTAGACTGTGTTTCTTCACATATTTAATTGTTAAAAATGAAACTTCACTTGTTTTGACTTAGGAAAAGCATGTTTGTAACTTATTTGATCTATTTGACTAAATTGTAATATCTGTCTTCTCTTGGAAAGCATGTTAGCAACTTTTTTTACCTTATTTGATTTAAATTGTAATAATTGTCCTTCTTGTGAAGCATGTTAGATTCTCGATTTTATTTGTTATTCACATTTCGCTTCGTTGACATTAAATATTGATTTGTTGTAGTGTATTTACTATTGGGACTACGGGACAGCATCCCGAAAACTCCCCCTGTTCGGATTTTTTTTAGGTTTGGGAGTGCGGGATACCAAGAGATCCCCGACACTGGATTATATGACTGGCGGATACGAAGAGATCCCCAGTGCAGAATTGATTTTCTGGCAGATACTAAGAGATCCCCAGGGCAGGACTAATTAACTAGAGGATACTTGGAGATCCTTTGCATATGTGATGAGGATACTGGGAGATCCTCGGGATACTTGGAGATCCTTGCATATATGATGAGGATACTGGGAGATCCTCGGGATACTTGGAGATCCCTGATGATTAATAGCCTGTAATGGTTGTTCTTATTTGGTAGAATTGTAATGTAGTCTATTCCATTCTTCTTATTGTTTGTTAGATATTCGTGATTTATGTATTTTCTATTGTTATTTCATTTCATATTTATTCTTACGTTTACCTCAGTAGGGGCCTTGACCTTCCTCGTTACTACTTCATCGAGGTTAGGCTTGACACTTACTGAGTACCGCCGTGGTGTACTCATGCTACTCTTCTGCACACTTTTGTTGTGCAGATCCAGGTACATCTGGTCAAGCGCACTATTAGGGATTTCGAAGCTACGTTTGGAGGCTTGAGGTATGCATCTGCCACGTTTGCACAGTCGAAGAGCCTTCTTCTACTCTATCTTTAATCAATAGTTTCTTTCATATACTCAGTTGTTATATACACCTAGGGATGTTAGAGCATTGTAAGATGTTTACTCTTAGCCTGTGTTGCCCGTGGGTTTCCGGGTCTTGGAGGTTTTCTGACATTATTTGAGTCGACATGTATGGGCCAGGCGACATTTTATACGTTTGCTTATGCTATTCAATATTATTTATCTTATTCATAAAATTTGCTGGATTTCCGCAATGTACCGGGCTTACCTAGTCGCGAAGACTGGGTGCCGTCATGACACGTTCACGATTGGTGAACTAGGGTCGTGACAAGTTGGTATCTCTCTAGGTTCATAGGAGTCACGGGACACATGCCGATTATTTAGAGTCTCGCTGATCGGTACGGAGACGTCTATACTTATCTACGGGAGACTATGTAACTGTTTAAGAAAATCTTCACTTCATTTGAATTCTTGTCGTGCTATATTTTTACCTCGATTATAAACTATTATTTCCTATTCTCTCACGAATGGTGAGGACACGCATGACACGAAACGATCAGGCACCCGCACCCCCTCCTGTAGCCGCTAGAGGCAGGGGCCGGGGCAGGGGTCGTGGACGTGCGCGGGGTGCAGCCAGGGCACCTACGCGAGCAGCTTGCGAGGTGCCACCAGCAGACCTAGTCAAGACTCAGGCACCAGAGACGCCCACAGCCACCACTACTCCAGTTGTTCAAGAGGCATTAGCGTAGTTTATGAGTATGTATACCACTCTGTCGCAGGCAAGGTTACTTCCACTTCCTGCAGCTATGTTCCAGGTCGAAGGAGGAGCCCAGACTCCCGCAGCCCGGAGCAGAGGGTGCATATGGGACAGATTTGAGATGTTATTCCTGCCCAGCCTACAGTACCAGTTCAGCTCGAGGATGGGACACCTGCTTCGGAGGATGAACGGCGTAGATTGGAGCGGTTCAGATATGTTTCAGAGGGAGTTTGTTCCCCGAATCCTCAAAGATGCATGGCACACGGAGTTTGAGCACTTGCGTTAGGGCCCTATGACTGTCCCTGAGTATGCCATCCGTTACACTAGGTTGGCTAAGCATGCGCCTTCTTTGGTGGCTACTATTCATGAGAGGGTTCGCAGGTTTATCGAGGGTCTCATTCCTTCCATCAGGTCTGGCATGGCGCGAGAGTTGAATATGGATTTGCCCTATCAGTAGGTGGTGAGTATAGCAAGGCGGATAGAGGGTATGCATGCCAGGGAGCGAGAGGAGAGAGAGGCGAAGAGGTCTCGAGAGTCTGGTTATTTTTCTCGTACTTGTACTTTAGGAGCAGGACGATATAGGGGATATACGGGTTGCCCAGTTCACTCAGCTCTTCCTTTACCCAGCAGTACTCCAGCTCCTCCCAGATCTCAGGAGCCTTATTATGCACCCCCCGTTTCTAGTGCGCCTCCTGCACAGGTTTTTTCTAGAGGACAGTCTAGCAGGGGTGGGTCCAGTCACTCACAGCCACAGCGCCCTCCTAGAGCTTGTTATGAGTGCGGTGATACTCGCCATGTCGTGAGGGATTGCCCTAGGCTAGGGAGGAGTGCACCTCCATAGCAGCCTCAGCAGTAGCGCACCCAGCGGGTATCTCAAGCCATTGTTCCAGCTCCAGCTGCCACCCCACCTGCCCAGCCAGCAAAGGGTGGGGATCGGGGAGACAGAGGTCACCCTCGAGGTAGGGGTCGGGCAAAATTTTATGCTATTCCTGATCATGCTGAGGCTATCGCCTCTGATTCTGTTATCATAGGTATTATTATTGTTAGTCACAGAGAGGCATAGGTTCTATTCGATCCATGTTCTACTTATTCTTATGTGTCATCTTATTTTGCTCCACATTTGGATATATCCCGAGAGACCTTGAGCTCTCCTGTCTATATTTCTACTCCCGTGGGAGATCCACTTATTGTGGACTGTGTGTATCGGTCATGTTTGGTTACTATTCGCGATTTTGAGACCAGGGCAGATTTTTTATTACTTGATATTGTGGATTTCGATATTATCTTGGCCATGGACTGGTTGTCGCCCCAGTATGCTACTCTTGATTGTCACGCTATGAACCATGACGTTGGCTATGCCAGGTTCGTATTGAGTGGAGTGGTACTTTTGTCCACACCCCCAGTAGAGTTATATCTTTTCTTAAAGCTAAGCGTATGGTTGAGAAGGGGTGTGATGCATATTTAGCCAATGTGAGAGATGTCAGTGCTGATACCCTACTGTTGACTCTGTTCTGGTAGTACGGAGTTCCCCGATGTGTTTCCAACTGATCTTCAGGGCATGCCTCCCGATCTGTACATTGATTTTGGTATTGATTTGTTGCCAGACACTCAGCCCATATATGTTCCTCCTTGCCGTATGGCTCCTACTAATTTGAAGGAGTTGAAGGATCTGTTACAGGAATTGCTTGATAAGGGTTTTATTCGACCCAGTGTCTTACCATGGGGTGCTTCTGTCTTGTTTGTAAAGAAAAAGGATGGTTCTATGCGCATGTGTATCGATTATTGTCAGTTGAATAAAGTTACAGTGAAGAACCGGTATCCTTTGACTCGTAATGATGATCTATTTTACCAGCTTCAGGGCGCACAGGTGTTTTCCATGGTTGATTTGCGCTCAAGTTATCACCAGGTACAGATTCGGGAGCCGGATATCCCGAAGACTACTTTCAGGACTCGATATGGTCATTACGAGTTCCTTGACATGTCATTTGGGCTGACCAATGTCCCAGTAGCTTTTATTCATTTGATGCACAGTGTATTCAGGCCCTATCTCGACTCATTTGTCGTTGTTTTCATAGACGATATTCTTGTACACTCTCGGAGCCAGGAAGATCATGAGAAGCACCTGGGGATAGTGCTTTAGACCCTGGGAGAAAAGAAATTATATGCAAAGTTCTCAAAATGTGAGTTTTGGTTGAGTTCCGTGGCATTTCTAGGCCACATGGTATCGAGTGAAGGCATTCGGGTAGATCCGAAGAAAGTGGAGGTTGTGCAGAGTTGGCCCAGGCCCTCCTCAGCTACAGAGATCCGCAGTTTACTTGGCCTGGCGGGTTATTACCGTTGTTTTATGGAGGGGTTCTCGTCGATTGTAGCCCTATGACTAGATAACCTAGAAGGGTGATCCTTTTCAGTGGTCGGACAAGTGTGAGGCGAGCTTCCACAAGCTTAAGACGGCTTTGACTTCAGCCCCTATTCTGATTTTGCCTACTGGTTTGGGGTCTTATACGGTATATTTCGATGCCTCACGAGTTGGACTTGGGGCTGTATTGATGCAGGGCGGTAGGGTGATTGCCTACACGTCCAGACAGTTGAAGGTGCATGGAAAGAACTATCATGTCCATGACCTTGAGTTAGCTGCTATTATTCATGCCATAAAGATCTGGCGTCATTATTTGTATGGTGTGCTTTGTGAGATTTATACGGATCATTAGAGTCTACAGCATTTGTTCAAGCAAAAGGATCTGAACTTGCACCATGGGAGGTTGTTGGAGCTACTGAAGGATTATGATATTACTATTCTTTATCACCCGAGCAAGGCTAATGTGATTGCCGATGCCTTGAGCCGCCGTCAGAGAGTTTGGGGAGTTTGGCATATTTACCAGCTTCACAGAGACCTATGGTGATGGATGTCCAAGCCTTAGCCAGTTAGTTCGTGAGGTTGGACCTTTCGGAGCCCAGTCGGGTTCTAGCCTGTGTGGTTTCTCGGTCTTCATTATTTGACAGTATCAGGGAGCGGCAATATGATGACCCTCATTTGCTAGTCCTCAGAGACACCACTCAGCATGGCGATGCTAAGGATGTGAATATTGGAGATGATGGGGTGTTGAGGATGCAGAGGTGGATTTGTGTGCCTCATGTTGATGATATTCGGGAGTTGATATTGACTGAGCCCCATAGCTCGCGGTATTCCATCCACCCGGGTGCCGCGAAGATGTATCAGGATCTGAGGCAACATTATTGGTGTAGGCAGATGAAAAAGGACATTCTAGAGTTTGTAGCTAGATGTCTCAATTGTCAGCAGGTGAAGGCTGAGCACCAGAGATCGGGAGGGTTACTCTAGCAGATGGAGATTCTGGAGTGGAAATGGGAGAATATCACTATGGATTTTTTGACTAGTCTCCCTCTGAAAGCGAGGAAGTTTGATTATTTGGGTTGTTGTGGATTGGATGACCAAGTCCGCTCATTTCATTCCAGTGTGCGTTTCTTACTCAGGGAGCGGTTAGCAAGGATTTATATCAAGGAGATTTTCCGGCTGCATGGCATTCTAGCTTCTATCATCTCAGACAGGGGTTCAGTGTTTACATCACGGTTCTGGAGAGCCGTCCAGCATGAGTTGGGTAGCATAGTGAACATGAGTTACAGCTTTTCACCCTCATACAGACAGACAGTCCGAGTGCACTATTCAGATTCTTGAGGATATGCTTCATGTGTGCGCGATTGAGTTTAGAGGGTCTTGGGATCAATTCTTACCATTGCCTGAGTTTGCATACAACAACAGTTATCAGTCCAGTATTCAGATGGCGCCTTATGAGGCCTTATAGTAGGAGATGCTGATCCTCGGTGGGTTGGTTCGAGCCAGGGGAGGCCAGGCTATTGGGCACTAATTTGGTGTATGATGCGATTGAGAAAAATAAGGTGATTCAGGATAGACTCCATGCGGCTGAGTCCTGATAGAAGATTTATGCGGACTGGAAGGTTCGTGATGTTTCCTTTATGGTTGGTGAGTGGGTTTTGCTTCGAGTCTCGCCTATGAAGGGCGTCATGAGGTTTGGAATGAAAGGGAAGTTGAGCACAACCCATTTGAGGTTTTGAGGCAGATTGGGAAGGTTGCTTATGAGCTTGCCTTACCTCCCAGTTTGGCCGGGGTTCATCCAGTTTGGCCGGAGGTGTCATGCTGATCCGTCTCACGTGTAAGAGTTCACTTCAGTCCAGTTGGAAAATGACTTGTCCTATGTTGAGGATCCAGTTGCAATATTAGACGGGCAGGTCCGAAGGCTCAGGTCAAAGGATATAGCTTCAGTAAAGGTTCGGTGGCGACCAACTGGCCAAATAGGCGACTTGGGAGACCAAGTGGGATATGTGCAGCCGATACCCTCATTTTTTTGCTACTTCAGGTATGTTCTCTATGCTCGTTCGCGGACGAACGAATGTTTAAGTGTAAGAGGATGTGACGACCCGGCCGTACGTCTTTGGAATTTATGCCCCGTTTCCCCATTAACTTTTTCCCCTAAGTTCATTTATGCTATTTTGGTTTGCCCGTATGTTCAGTAATAGGATTCGGAGTATTTTGGGACACTTAGTCCCTAAATGAGAGCTTAACTGTAGGAAAATGGTCCTTTATTAGAACAGTGTCCAGACGACCTCAGAATGGAAATCTGATGATTCCGTTGGCTCCGTTAGGTGATTTAGGGGTTGGGAGCGTGTCCGGAATGCATTTTGGATGTCCGTAGCTCATTTAGGCTAGAAATGTCGAAATTTAGAATTTTGAAGTTTCCGGTCCGATAGTAAATTTTTTATCCGAGGGTCGGAACGGGATTTCGGAAGTTTCTCTACCACCATCATGTTATTTTGGACGTGCGTGTGAAATTTCATGTCAATTGGACGGGTTTTGTTTGGGTTTTGAGTCGAATAAGAGATTGGTTAAGTTTTGGAGATTTTAAGTTCAAGTCATTCATTAAATTGTGTTTTCGGCGTTGTTTTAGGTAGTTTAAGGATTGGTACAAGTTTGAATGATGTTAAGGGATAGGTTTGTATCTTTGGTTGAGGTCCCGGGGGCCTCGGGTGTGTTTCGGATGCTCGACGGGTTAGTTTTGGAATTTTTGGATGAAGTTCATGTGCTGCTTCTGTTGTTTACGCTTCTGCGTCTTGGGGACCCTAGAAGAGGCGCCGCAAAAGCGGCTCAGAGGTTGCAAAAGCGGAAAGGGCCCTGGGTCAGGAGACCGCAGAAGCGATAGACCTTTCCGCGGAAGCGGGGGTCACCTTCGCGATATATGTATGCGGACGCGGAAACCGACAATTTAAGTGAAACCGTTGAAGCGACTGTTTGACCACGAAAGCGGGACCGCAGAAGCGGTCCCTGGATCCGCAAAAGCGGAAATCACTGTAGAGAAAATGGTTTATCCGAGGCTTAAATTTCATAAGTTGAAAAATAAATTGAGAGCTCAGACCAAGGCGATTTCGAGTGAGTTTTGACGAAGAGATTATTGGGTAGCGTTTCTATGATCCTTTCTAGCTTTAACCCATCATTTAGTTGTTAAAGTCATCTTTTATATTCAAATTGAGGTCCAAAAATGGAGGAATTGAGTAGAAGTTCTTTGATTAAACAATGGGGATTTGAGGGAGCATTTGACCTCCGATTTGGGAGATGTTTATATGGTTAGACTCGTAAGAGTACGAGGTTTCTGAAAATGTGAAAATTATTCAATTCCGAGACGTTGGCCTGAGGGGAGTTTTGGTCATTTTACCTATTTTCGTGCCTTAGCTTTAATTTTAACATTGTAATCAGTTGCTTGCGCTGTTACATACAAAATGTAATTGGTTTGAATAGATTTGGGCCACTCGAAGTCGGATACTCGTGGCAAGGGCATTGTTTCTTAGCGGTATTGTACCAATTCGAGGTAAGTGGCTTGCCTAACTTTGTGTCGGGGACCCTTCCCCTTAGGATATCCTTGCCACTGTTTAAATGCCTTGTGCGCGAGGTGACGGGCGTGTACTTGTGCTAGTTGTTGAAAAATTCACCTTACTTAGCTTATTTAGACTATGTTTCTTCACATATTTAATTGTTAAAAATGAAACTTCACTTGTTTTGACTTAGGAAAAGCATGCTAGTAATTTATTTGATCTATTTGACTAAATTGTAATATCTGTCTTCTCTTGGAAAACATGTTATAACTTATTTGCCTTATTTGATTTAAATTGCAATACTTGTCCTTCTTGCGAATCATGTTAGATTCTCAATTTTATTTGTTGTTTGCATTTCGCTTCATTGTCGTTAAATATTGGTTTGTTGTAGTGTATTTACTATTGGGACTACGGGACGACATCCGGAAATCTCCCCTTGTTCTTATTTTATATTGAGGTTTGGAAGTGCGGGATACCAAGAGATCCCTGACACTGGATTATATGACTGGCGGATACTAAGAGATCCCCACCGCAGAATTGATTTTCTGGCAGGACTGATTAACTTGACGATACTAAGAGATCCTCGGGATAGTTGGAGATCCCTTGCTTATGTGATGAGGATACTGGTAGATCCTCAGAATACTTGGATATCCCTTGCTTATATGATGAGGATACTGGGAGATCCTCGGGATACTTGTGCTAGTTGTTGAAAAATTCACCTTACTTGGCTTATTTAGACTGTGTTTCTTCACATATTTAATTGTTAAAAATGAAACTTCACATGTTTTGACTTAGGAAGAGCACGCTAGTAATTTACTTGATCTATTTGACTAAATTGTAATATCTGTCTTCTCTTGGAAAACATGTTAGCAACTTATTTGCCTTATTTGATTTAAATTGCAATACTTGTCCTTCTTATGAAGCATGTTAGATTCTCGATTTTATTTTTTGTTCGCATTTCGCTTCATTGTCGTTAAATATTGGTTTATTGTAGTGTATTTACTATTGGGACTACCGGACGACATCCGGAAAACTCCCCCTGTTCGTATTTTATTTCGAGGTTTGGAAGTGCGGGATACCAAGAGATCCTCGGCACTGGATTATATGACTGGCGGATACTAAGAGATCCCCACTGCAGAATTGATTTTCTGGCGGATACTAAGAGATCCCCAGGGCAGGACTGATTAACTGTAGGATACTAAGAGATCCTCGGGATACTTGGAGATCCCTTGCTTATGTGATGAGGATACTGGTAGATCCTCGGAATACTTGGAGATCCCTTGCTTATATGATGAGGATACTGGGAGATCCTCGGGATACTTGGAGATCCCCGTTGATAAATAGCCTATAATGGTTGTTCTTGTTTGGTAGAATTGTAATGTAGTCTATTCCGTTCTTCTTATTGTTTGTTAGATATTAGAGATTTACGTATTTCCTACTGTTATGTCATTTCATATTTATTCTTATGTTTACTTCAGTAGGGACTCGACCTTCCTCGTCACTACTTCATCGAGGTTAGGCTTGGCACTTACTAAATACCTCCATGGTGTACTCATGCTACTCTTCTGCACACTTTTGTTGTGCAGATCCAGGTACATCTGGTCAGGCGCACTATTAGGGATTTCGAAGCTACGTTTGGAGGCTTGAGGTATGCATCTGCCGCGTTCGCAGAGCCGAAGAGCCTTCTTCTACTCTATCTTTAGTCAGTAGTTTCTTTCATATACTCAGTTGTTATAGACACCTCAGGATGTTAGAGCATTGTAATATGTTTATTCTTAGCCTGTGTTGCCTCTTGGTTTCCGGGTCTTGGAGGTTTTCTTACATTATTTGAGTCGATATGTATGTGCCAGGTGGCATTTTATACATTTTCTTATGCAATTCAGTATTATTTATCGTATTCATAAAATTTTCTCGATTTCCGCAATGTATCGGCTTACCTAGTCGCGAAGACTGGGTGTCATCATGACAGGTTCACCATTGGTGAACTAGGGTCATGACACTTATGGTACAAGATGATGTAACTCTTGAAATTCTTTGTGAGAGTGAGTGTATTTGTAAATTTGTCCCTTATATTGGATTGTAAATATAGTGATTTTGGGACTTTCTTTCTTGTGAAGGCACATGAATTAGGAAGGATTGGTGAAATTGAGTGAGTTGAGCATATGTAGTGGACTAGTGTTTTTGAGTCACCTCTTGAGGCTTAATCTTGTCACTTGATTATTTTGAAACTCCCTTGCACTTCTTGAAGTTGTTTTTAAATGAGGGAGTCATTCGGGAAAGATGCACATACTTGAGCTTAATTAGTACCAACTGTGACAATCCGGACAGTCGTCACTTGAGTTACTTCCCCAATTCCTATTATGTTTCTCTATGCTTCATTATCGGTAGTTGATGTGATAAATTAGAATTGGATTAGTTTTAGATGGAAATGAGACACTTAGTCTCTTAAAGGGAAGCTTGTTTTGGAAAAAGTCAACAGAAAGTTGACTATTTAGTTAGAGGCCCCGGATGAAAATTTTGGTGTTTTGGTTAGCTTCGGGGGATGATTTGTGACTTAAGAGTGTGATCAGAATTTATTTTGGTAGACCGGTGTAGATTTAGGCTTGAATTGGCAAAGTTAGTAGTTTGGGAAAGCGAAGGGAATAGGAAGACCAGGAACGAAGTCACTCGACCAAAAGAAGGTCTTATTTGAGTTCAAAGCGAGGAGCCAGACAGAGACAGATTGCAATTGCAAAAGCCAACTCTAAGAAGCAGCTTTACTTTAAAGAGGGGCAAAAGAAAAGCAAAGGAGAGAAAAAAGGGTGCGGCTTCACGTAACCGAATCCTTTTCCGACTTGACAGCACTTGACCTTCTTCTTCTGAAAGTAAAGAAAGAGATGAGAAAACACCCGATCCCATTCCGACCTCGATATGTGGAATCGTCTTGCGCCATATGTACTGAGATTGTTCGGGAGACATGGTCCAAGCCCGGTGAAAAAAAGACAAGTTGCTCCCTCGCCTCGCAGCGGCGGCATCTGTCTTTTAAGTCATTTCCTAAGACGGCTCCTCTTATTCTACGATAATCCAAGCTGCAGCGGCACCTCACGAACTTCTTACTGGGGCAGTACTATAATAGGCATTTGCAGCTTTTCCCGCATTCCTGTTGATGCAGAGATCAGACGAGAAGGCCCATCTCTTTACTAGAATCCAAGAAGTTTCAGGTCATTCCACGGTGTTTAGGTTGGGTTTTTGATCGAATGTGCAATTCAGAAGTTTTTAAGAAACTTAGGCTTTGATTTGATGATATTTGAGGATTTTTTATGTTAACGATAGTGTTTTGATGGTTCGAGCAAGTTTGAATAAGATAATAGATCATGTTTGTGCTTTTGGTTGAGGTCCCGGGGGCCTCGGGATAAGATCGAGTGTTAAAACGAGATTTTTCGGAAGTTGCTTTAGGTCTGTATTGCTGTCATCTGGTATGTTCGTTTCTGCAGAAGCGTATGAAGGAGCGCAGAAGCGATTTTGGAATGGGTTGAGGAGATTCGCAGAAGCGAAATTTGGTCCGCAGAAGCAGGGTCACTGGTGCATAAGCAGTCGTGGGATAGCTTAAGTGAAAGCCGCAGAAGTGGATATTTGGACGCAGAAGCGATACTGCAGAAGCGATTTTGGGAACTGCAGAAGCGAAACCTGGACTGTGATTAAATGAACAGTGACTTCGCGAATTTGAAAGAAAACAACACTTTAGGCTTCGGACTAAGAGGGTTTTTGAACGATTTTGAAGAGAGTTTCGAGGGCTTTCATCAGGTATGGATTTTTTGTCTTCGATTATGATATTATGGTGTAAAATTGTGGATGAACACTGATTTCAAGGAATTAAAGGGTAAATATGGAGGTTAGGGCTTGAAACTTAAGAGAGTTTAAATTTGGGATTGAAAGGGCATTTGAAATCTGATTTTGGTAAATTTGATACGTATAGACTCGTGGCGAGACGAGGACTCCGGTGATGTGAATTTTGTAATTTTTAAAAAGTGGGCCATGGACTCGGGTTTTGCCAACTTGGTGATTTTTTGTATTTTTCGAGTATTTTCGATTGGGTTATGTTTCTTTGGCACATTGTAACGTATTCGTTGTGGTTTTGGCTAGATTCGACGCGCAAGGAGGTTGATTCGAGAGGAAAGGGCATTGCAAGCTAGTTTTCGACCGGCTAGAGGTGAGTAATAGATGTAGATGATGACCTGAGGGTTTGAAACCCCAGTATATCACACTATGACACTATATTGAGGCGAGACACGCACTCCACGGCGAGGGCGAGGTCATTTGTAATTGGGGACTGTGGCTTAGTACGCCCCGACTAGTGTCCAAGCAGTGCTTTGGACAATAGAATGATTAGTAAACATCCTACTTGGATTGTTATGATATATTTGGGCTGTATACTGACCATTTGAATCCCTTGGGATTATTATCACTGCTTCCATGATGTTTAGTATGCTATATTTACCCGTGTCTACCCATTTATTTTTTTACCCATAAACTAATTATATTTCCTACCCATTGTAGTTTTTGTGGGAGATTTTTTCTTTATTCTCCGATTCTTTTTTATTTATGTGCTACTTTTCCTTTTTTTTTCCTTTTTTTTCTTTTCTCCTTTTCTTTTTCTCGTTTTCTTCTCTTTTTTTCTTTTTTCCTTTCTAATTTCATATAACTTTTTTTTTATTCTTTTTCTCTTCATAATCTAATTTCCTTTGCCGTTTCACTATTTTTTATTATTCTTTTTATACAATAAAAAATAATTGATATAGTAATTATTTGTTCACCTTTTTTAATATAACTAGTACAATATATCTTTTATTTATTTATTTCTTATTTTCAAATTCAACTATTAAACTGAAATAATATCAGTTGTCACTTGATCTAATTAACTGAATATCACATTGGTTGTTCTTGAGTACCATAAATTACATAATCAGATTCTAAAAATCAACATGTGATTGACATATAAACCTTAATCTCCTTCCCCATAATATCAGTACACACTTTACCATTAACAGTAACACAATCAGTAATAGAGCCAGAAAAATAATCTAGAGCAACCAAATCTCTATATATGCTAGATAGAATAAAAATAATATATAATAAAATATTAAAAATGCAACAAAAGTATAAGTAGCAAAAAGACTTCTAGTATCATGTGATACCAATATGGTATATATGTATACCAACAGAGCATTACAATTATTTGCGCCTATACTACTGTACCAAAACATTCAAGGACACGATAAAAGTATGAGAAAATTATATGCTCGTATTGCAAGATAAATATTCGCAAAATAACTTGCTCATTTAGTATACTAAGAGGGTATATAGTTGTATGGGGTCGTTCCAACAATTGTCTATAACTATAAAAACTATTACATAATACACATAATTTAATTTATGTCCATCGGCACAGAAAAATTCCGGCATTGCAACACATGTTCATATAAATAATTCCATAATAGAATTCTCTTAAAATGCAGCTAAAATAACCAAAACAATGTTCAAACTATCATATGATACCAATATGGCATATAACTATACCAACATAATACACAGTTTTACTAGTTAACTCCCGGCAACTATATGACTATACTATTTTACATAACACACATGCATAAAGAGAAAAATAAAAAAATAATGTACCACATATTAATATAATAAGGTATTTCAAGATATTGTACTATATTACTATTATTAAAAGCAAAATCAAATATTGTACCAATTAAATGCAATTATCACAATAAAAAAATGATTCAACTAGCATACGATACCAGTATAATATATAGTTATACTAATAGGGTATAAAGTTGGAACAAATTGTATACTAAAATAGTATATTTGTATACTATTGGATATAAATTACAAATTCATCTTCTTCTCTAGTTCAACTATATTTCAACCCAAATTCCTAAAATCTACTATAAAATTTCTAACAAATTGACTAAAACATTAGCTACAACCTCCAATTAACTTTCCAAAAAAACTCATACTGAATCAAATAAAAATAATAAATACTCAAACAAACCAAGTTATGAGTTTCAATCTTTAAGGTCCTTCAATAATGGATTTAAATTTTTGTACAATAAATCTCCAAAAATCAGTATCAAAGGTACAATCTACACATCAAAGAATAATAAACGAATTTCAACAATAAAAGACTATAAAAAATTAAATATGTTATTTTGAACTCATTCATGTGGAGTTTTAAAAA
The DNA here is from genome assembly GCA_034376525.1 of Nicotiana benthamiana. Taxonomy (NCBI): domain Eukaryota; kingdom Viridiplantae; phylum Streptophyta; class Magnoliopsida; order Solanales; family Solanaceae; genus Nicotiana; species Nicotiana benthamiana. The sequence goes on along the minus strand of CM067335.1, from coordinate 31,274,909 downwards.
TTGATATGTTCTTCCTATGAGAAAATGTGAAAGTTTCAAAATATCGCCGCGTTAGATTAATCCAAATGTGGTAAGACTGCGATATGTGATGTGCAGATTAGGTGCACATCACGAGTTTGATTCTCGCTGAAGGCTAAAAGCCTGGTATTTAAGAGGGGCTGGCATATTATCCATGGAACTTTAAACCGTAAACCAGCTGTCTTTCAGAAATTTCTTTGTGATAAAAAAAGAAAAGTACATCATCTGTGATAACGACAAACAAGGCGTTGGTCTGGCTTTCTACAGATGGGTTCAGCTGAGGCAGAAACTTTTTGTAAGGCATTTCAAAAAGTTTACAGGAAACTTGTAAGTATATACTTTCTGAAGAAGCAGAAAATTTTCCTGCTTTCTCTACATATCATTTGCTTAAAATGTGTATCTTTATTTCATTTTAGCCAATCGCCTTAAAAAATCTATTGTAAGTTTACTTTGGAAACCTTTATGACTTTTAGGTGAATGAAGAACTGAGTCTGGAAGCTGCTCGGAGCTTGCTAAACTCAGGAGGACTTGTTTCTTTAACTTCCAAAAAATAGTATTAGTTTGATAAAAGCTTTCAAAAAATATTGTTTCTTGCTCAGTTCTTTTTTTCTTGTGAGTTCTTATTTTTCTTGATACCTAAAACTTCATCAATATACCTAGAAGAGTGACTGCCGAAGCAAAAACAAATACATTTGTGAACTTTAAAAATTGGAGAAGAAGAAGAAGAAGAAGAAGAAGAAGAAGAAGAAGAAGAAGAAGAAGAAGAAGAAGAAGAAGAAGAAGAAGAAGAAGAAGAAGAAGAAGAAGAAGAAGAAGAAGAAGAAGAAGAAGATGGGTAAATAGTTTGGGGGCACATGGGTAGGAGTAGTAAATAGTTTGGGCTTGGACATTAAAAGGTAAATAATTTGAAATAAGGGATTCTTACCTATACATCCCATATAGCAAACCTTATAACCATTATTGTGCCTTGTTTGGTTATTACCCTCATATCTCATGTTTTTGTTACAAAATATGTACCAAACGAAATCTTTGCTGATGTTGCACCCTAAAATAACGTCATTTATTAAGGCTCAAATCTATGTTAAATAATTTGTAGCCTAAAATAACACATGTATTTATGGCTCCGAATTAATCTTTGATTTTGTACCAAATAAATGCTAATTCAGTTAAGGTAAAAATTCCTTCAATTAATCATACTTTCTTAATTTATATTGCTGTCATCCCATCATTGAAAGAGGGTCTGGCTGTCATCTTCCATTTTTCTTGCTTGTTGGTTCAAGAACATCGGGTGTACCATTTTCCTTTTGCATTATTTGATAATTTGTTTCCACAACTTAGGCCTTTTGTGATATGTCAATCCTCAATCGTGTATTTTGCTGTTCATTATTGGATTTAGATTAAGAAGTATTTTCCAATATTAATTTGCTTCAATAATCATAATCCAAATTCCATATTTGTATATAAAGGTTAAATATCCCTATTGATGAATAGTGGGAAATCTGATTTAAACATGTTAAGGAAAGAAGACTTTGTGGTACACTTCCATACAATCGGTTGCCGTTTGAATACCCCAAATTTCCAATAGTCCCAACAGGCTACAGCTTCCTAAGGATCAAGCTACACAGCAAAACCATGCATGTCAACTTGTGAAAGGAAAAGTCATTTGAGCTTGTGCAAAAGTGATTTTCTCTTTACACTCGACCTATGCAATTCTCTTCTCTTCTTAATTGGTCGCTTATCACATTGATTCATGTCTAGTGCTCAATATAGTTATGTTATTTCCCCTAGCAAGTTAGTCTCACGCGTACCTAAATTTTCTGATTATGAAAGGTTTGTTTCACTAGGCAGTATTATGAGGTGTCTTGAATCTTTTTTGGGGTGTAGCTAGGTCTTGAATCTTAAAATGTAGTCAAATGTAGTCAAATGTAGTTAAGGTTATATGCACTGTTTCCAGTGTGTTTTTAAAATGTAGGTAAATGTAGTTAAGGTTATATGAAGTGTTTCCAGTGAGTTTTTAAAATGTAGTCAGATGTAGTCAAATGTAGTTAAGGTTATATGCACTGTTTCCAGTGTGTTTTTAAAATGTAGGTAAATGTAGTTAAGGTTATATGAAGTGTTTCCAGTGAGTTTTTAAAATGTAGTATGTTTTATGAAGTGTTTCCAGTGAGTTCAGTATTCATGAAAAATTGTTCAGTACAACCAAAGTTCATTACAACAGTACACTCTACTTCTTCTTTCATTCAACTTTATTTCTCTCATTCTTTGGCGGTGGACCCTTCCTCCTTGCAAGCCTGCCGGTAACCTCAGTCTCACTGATTGAACCATCATTTAGCTTCTTTGTGGCGTAGTCCCACAACAGAGCTCCATAGCGTCTACGGTGTTTGTCAATATCAGTAGATCTTCCTTTGGTATAGACAAATACACAAATTTGAGACAACAGTGACAGTTCCAAATAAAAATTACATGAAACTACATTAAACTACAAAAAACTACAATTAACTACAAATTTGATTCAATAGTATAATTTGCCAATCAAATTTGAGTCAACACTGACAGTTCCAAATAAACATTACATTAAACTACATTAAACTACAGAAAACTACAATTAACTATAAATTTAATTCGACAGTATAATTTGCCAATCAAATTTGAGTCAACTGTGACAGTTCCAAATAAACATTACATTAAACTACATTAAAATAAAAAAAACTACAATTAACGTAAAATTTGATTCAAACAATAAAATTTTCCATCAAATTTGAGTCAACAGTGACAGTTCCAAATAAACATTACATTACACTACATTAAACTACAAAAAACTACAATTAAGTACAAATTTAATTCAACAGTATATTTTGCCAATCAATTACACATTAACTCTGAATAACAACAATTAACTACAAATTGTATAAGCAACCCTAATATGCAATAATACAGTACAAAAAACACTTACACGCCAAAAAAACAATTGAATTCTAACTTTTTGGCAAAAAAATATTAAACTACAAAACATTGAGGAGAAAAAAAAATTTGTTTACCTTCAGTGAAATTAAAGTAAGTTTATTCAGAATGAATTACACTATCGTAAAATTAGTTAGCATGATTTGATTTCATATTAATCTTTTATTGCCTTATCTAACAATATACATTATGATATACAATATACATTATGATATATATACACATGATGATATACACCATCTCAAACACACATATTTTTTTAACTGTTAAAAAAAAATAGGTAAGAATAAGAAGAAGAAAATTGGAATTTGCCAAAGAAATGCAAATCAAATCGAAAAAGCAACAATTGAATGAAGACAAGAAGAAAATTAGATAAAAAGCAAATCTTTTTACAGAATTGCATTCGTAATAAGAAGATCTTAACTTTATAGTAAAATATATTCAACCATTACAACTTCTCAAACATTATCAAAGAACACATGCTCTTTCAAATCCAGATTCAAGAAGAAGAAGAAAAAAAAGAAGAGATTGAAGAAGAAAATCGGAGAGAGAATAAAAAAATACAACGAGAGAATAAACGTTGGAAGAAAGAGAAAAATGGACAAAAATAAACGTGGGGTTAATTAAATGTAGTAAAAATCGGTTGGAAGAAAGAGAAAAAAATGGGGAAAGAAAATATGGAAATATTTTGTTCCACAAATCAAGCCCCTAATAAATCTTTGATAATTAAACCTTAAAAGTAAATTTTTGTACATAAATTGAAACATGGTATACTAAAAAGCAGTAAATACAAACCTTAAACATGAGTAGTTATAAGGTTTGCTATATGGGATGTATGTATAAAAATCCCTTGAAATAAATAGGTATAAAGTGAAATTTTCTCTACTGAAAATTCCTAAAAAGAACTTGAATTGGGCCCATGGAACATCACATTTTCTTTTGAACTGGAAAGTGGCAGACTATAAGAAGAAAAATTGGCAACCTATAATAACACATAATAAGAATTGACAATTTTTAAACCTTATATTAGGTTTGGAAAAGATAGCCCTAAGCAATTGGCATTATATAGTCAAATCTTAAAAAAAATTACTCTCTTTTATATTCTCGCTCAAAAACTACACGCTTATTTTGGTTTTTCTCCCCCTCCCTATTCTTGTATTTCTTCTTCTAATATCTTCTCTTATTATGTGTTGTTATAGGATACCAATTTTTCTTCTTAAGGGTAACAACATATTCATATGATTGGGAGAAAATAGCCAAGTTATAGATATTGGCATCAAATATCCAATAAATGTATATCCGAATAATAATATGTATATCACAACTTTTTTTCTTCTTTGTCTATATCAACATGTATATTAAAATTTTATTTTCATTATTTGTATATAAATATTATTCTTTGTATATAAATATCATAAAATTATATATATTGTTATTGCTGCCTTTATATCAATGTATATCACAATAAAAATATTGTATTATTTGTATATCACAGTGTATAGCACATCGGACATGTGTATACCAAGATATACATCAGTGATATCTCATGTATATATGTGTATCTATATATATCTATGAAAATATATGTTATATGTACGATATACAATGTGATACACATGGGCGTCCATAAAATAATTGTGTTGCATACAGGATATATCTGTTTGTGATATACATTGATGAACACGATATACAATGTGATTTACACATATTTGGATTTTTTAGGTTTGATTTTTTACTGAAACCAATCTAAATCACTTCTAATCTGGCTCAAATTTTATATATAGCCTCATTTAGGTATTTTCAACCAATTTCAATCACACTCACTAATTAAATCCAACCCAAAAAAGGAAGAGAGAAGAAAAATAAAGTTAAAATATATTTTCTATTTTAGTTGTTGCTAATCTTGCTTAAATTTTGTATGTAGTTTCGTTTAGGTAATTTCAACCAATTTCAATCACACTCATTCATTCAATCCAACCGAAAGAAAAAGAAGAGAGTAGAAAAATAAAGTTAAAATATATTTTTTCTCTCTTAGTTTTTGCTTCTGATTTTTTCTGATGTGAGATCAACCTTGCCTTTTCATCCCATTAATTATTTTTTTTTGCGTAATTTGCAAGATTTTTTGCTAAACAATGAGAGCGAAAGCGAAGAGATAGAAGAAGAAATACAATGTAATGGGCTCATTATAACATAATGGGCCTTGCGTCCACTCTTACAACTCCGGACGAACGACACAAATAGCCACTAAAGGCAGTGGATTTTATTTTAAAGCTATTTTTTTTAATGTTTTTAGACTTAAGCCACTCCTTTAATAAATTTATACTTGACTTGACGAAAATACCCTTCTGCTATAACTTATACCTACGCTATCAACACAAACACACGCATCAGTTACACAAAGAGAAGAAACGCGCAGCAGCAGCAGTTACCACAGCGGCACCACCATTTCTCTTCCCGATTTCAAAAATTCAGCATTCTAATAAACAATGACAAAGATAAACAGTAAGTTGTAATTTCATGTGTTTCTATCGATTTTTATTTCGCTACAATCATACCTTTTTAGATCTGTATTGATTTGATTATAAATTAGATAAGAAATTGATATTTTATTAATTTCTGGATTGATAAAGTTATAGACATCGCCTCCTACGATAATTATGTATTCCTGACATAGAATCTTCATTTTGGAAATTGAAATCAAAAAATAAGAGCAATATGTTCTTATCTTTGATTCTACTGCTTCATTTTACAAATTGAATGTCCTTCACTTTTTTGCTATTCTTCTGTATACAAATTCCTGTTGCTTGAGTTTCAAATTGTATGTTATAATTTCTTATTCAAAAGTTAAGGATTGACAGTCCTTATCTTTTGATTCCACGTTTAAATGTTAAGGACTAGCAGTCCTTAACTTTAATGTCATGTTTAAATGTTAAAAAAAGGCAGTCCTTAGATTTTAATTTCTAAAGTCCTTAAGTTATAATTCTTGGCTCAAAAGTTAAGGACTTACAGTCCTTAAGTTTTAATTTCTTGTCAAAAGTTAAGGACTGGAAGTCATTAACTTTTAATTCCATGTTTAAATGTTAAAAAACATGCAGTTCTTAGCTTTTAATTTCTGGTTCAAAAGTTAAGGACTGGCAGTCCTTAACTTTTCATTCCATGTTTAAATGTTAAGGACTGACAGTCCTTAGCTTTTAATTTCTGCAGTCCTTAAGTTATAATTTCTGGCTCAAAAGTTAAGGACTTACAGTCCTTATGTTTTAATTTCTTGTTCAAAAGTTAATGACTGGAAGTCCTTAAGTTTTAATTTCTTGTTCAAAAGTTAAGGGCTGAAAGTCATTAACTTTTAATCCATGTTTAAATGTTAAAAAACAAAGCAGTCCTTAGCTTTTAATTTTTGGTTCAAAAGTTAAGGACTGGGAGTCTTTAACTTTTAATTCAATGTTAAAATGTTAAGGACTGGCAGTCCTTAGCTTTAAATTTCTGCAGTCCATAAGTTATAATTTCTAGCTCAAAAGTTAAGGACTTACAGTCCTTAAGTTTTAATTTCTTGTTCAATAGTTAAGGACTGGAAGTCCTTAACTTTTAATTCCATGTTTAAATATTTAGGATAGGCAGTCCTTATCTTGTTCTTGCGCTTACACTACACATGTTCTTAGTTATACAAGGATTGCTTTATAACGTATATCCTTTGTTTCCCATACTATTGACTTGCAGGATGGAAATAATATGCCTAATAGTTGCTTTTAATGGTAGATGGACTGAAGACTATAAATATCTTGATCATCAAACAAAGCTTTTCCTAGCACCTTAGTCAATTCAGTTTGAAGATTTCGTTAAACGGATTTTTGAGCTTATTGAATTGGATAGAGAAAAGTTTGAAATAGTGATGTGGTTTGATATCAACCTTGGAACAACCAAAGGAATGCTTGTATCCAAAGATTTAGACCTTCACACATGTATAGAGTTGCTAAAAACTCATTCACTCTTCAAAAATTGTCGTTTCATAGTTGATATTGCTGAAAGAGATTTTGCATCAACAAGCAATGAAGATGCCAACACAAAAACTCAACATGACAATCTAGAGCGATGCCAACAGATAGTTGAAGTAGATATGGTTGAAGCTCAACCAATAAATGATGACGTGCATCAAACATTCGATTCTATTCAAGTAGAAGGACAAAGCCTTATAAAGATTGACAATGAACAAGCTTTGGGAATTCAAGTCTTTGAGAGTGTACCGGTAATCGAAGAAGTTGCTGACAGGACATGCACTCAAATAACTAGACAAAGATCAAATTTGAAATAAAAAGAATCACCAACTACGATATTAAGAGAAAATGCTTCTTTGGATGAAATAAAAGTAGGATCAGTATTTGACAAGAAGCAGAGCATAATTAATTGTTTTTCCAATATAGAAATCAAAGGACATTTTGAATTCAAAGTTGTTAGATCATGCTCAACAAGATATTCGTTGACATGCAATGATGATAGGTGTTGGTGTGTGCGTGCTTTCAGAATTAAAGATTCAACATTATTCAAGATAGTTAAGCTTCAGAAAAGGCATGACTGCTCTGTTAACAAAAGAAAATCATATCAAAGGCATGATACTTCAAAGTTGATTAGTGGTTACATTATCGATAATCTTCGGGACCCAAGATTTGAAGTTACACCAGCTTTTGTCATGGCAGAGATGTAAACATTGCATGGACTAGACGTTGGATATCACAAGGCGTGGCATGCTATTCAATATACTTCCACTTTAATAAGAGAAGTCCCGAAGAAAATTATGAATTATCGTGTTCATATTTGTATATGATGACAAATAAGAACCCGGGAACTTATACTAACATAAAGATAGACGAAGACAACAACAGGTAAACAATTTAGCACATGCAGTCAGTAGCCTTGTTAACTTATGAGTTGTAACCAGAAGTTGAGGACTTCCAATCCATAAGTTTTGAACTTGTAATTAAAAGTTAAGGACTTTCAGTACTTAAGTTTTGAACTTTGAAATAAAAGTTAAGGACAGGCTGTCCTTAAATTTTTAACTTATAAATGGAAGTTAATGACTGACTGTCCTAATCTTCAGGTATTGTAACTTTGTTTTATATTGTATTTGCAGGTTTCTTTATATGCTTTATGCATATGGATCATCGATAGCTGGTTGGAATCATTGTAGACTAGTAATTGCCGTTGATGCAATTTTTTTGAAGTCAAAATATCGTGGTGTTTTAATGATTTCAGTTTCAAAAGATGCAAATAACCAAATTTTCCCATTAGCCTTTGGAATAGCATAATCTGAAAACAACAATTCCTATGAGTGGTACTTTAGTCAGCTTCGCAATGCAATTGGGAGCTGTGAGAATTTGACTTTTTTATCAGACAGGCATCAAACTATTGCAAATGGCATTGCAAAGGTATATCCTGAAAGCCATCATGGGATTTGCCTCTATCATTTAGAGCAGAACCTAAAGCGAAGAAAGGTGAAAAGTGAGGTCATAAGACTTTTCCAAAGTGCTGCAAGAGTTTACAAGCGTAGAGAATTTGACCTATACATGTCAGATATTGCAAATGTATATAAGAAAACTCATTACTACTTGATGGAAGAACCACCAAAAAGATGGGTAATTTCTTGTAGTCCACGACGAAGATATGACATGCTCACAACGAACATAGTTGAGTCGATGAATTCAGTGCTATTAATAGTAAGGGAGCTGCCTATACTAAGAATGATGGATTTCATTCAAGTGAAGCTACAACATTGGTTTTATGAAAGAAGAAATAAATCAAAAGGGGCATTTTATGGTGTTTCTTGTTGGGTAGAGGAGGAATTGAAGAAAAGAATAGATTTAGCATTTACTTTGAACGTAAGTTTTAGGTTCTATGTTTATATTATAATTTTAACATTTCTAACATAATGTAATCACTTATAATTTTTCAACATTGAAGTTCTTCCATGCTGATTCATGGCGTTCTAGAGTTGAAGAAGAAGGAATAACTTTCTTGGTGGACTTAAACAAAAGAACATGTGATTGTCTTCATATTAGAAACAGCCTCTCTGCCATTTCGGGTAGGGGTAAGGCTTGTCTACATATTACCCTCCTCAGACCCCACCTGGTGGGAGTATACTGGATAGTTGTTGTTGTTGTTGTTGAATTACCATGCATACATGCAATTGCAGCTATTGAGAAGAGAAACATCAAGAAGTCCGACTTTTGTTTGCACTCGTACATAAAGGAATCTTGGCTGAAAACATATGAAAGACAAATACATCCTGTAGGACATACTGATTCTTGGATTGTACAAGAGAGTGTTAAGTCACAAATTGTTAAACCTCCAGATTTCAAAGTGCCACCAGGTAGAAGGCAAAAGAATAGGCATATTCCTGCTACCGAGCCATAAAAATAACATTCAAATGTGGTCATTGCAGAAAACTTGGTCATAATAGAACAACTTGTATATATTCTTCGGCTCTCCATCCATTATCATGTAAGCATAGAGAAGAGTAGATATACACAATTATGTTTATCAACTCTTTTAAGTTTTTGCTATAGATTGTATTCATTATTATTCGAATTTGAGCAGATGCCTGGATTTACATTATTTATATCTTGTTACGTTCTTTTCATTTGTTTTGAGTTCAACAATTAAAAGTTGCGAACAGGAGTTAGTAAGTTTTAATTGCAATTTCGAAAACTTAAGGACTGTCACTTTGAATTTCAAATTAAAAAGTTAAGGACATGTGGTCCTTAAGTTATAGTCCTATGTTAAAAAACGTAAGGACTGTCTGTTTTTAACTTTGAATTTTAAGTTCAAAAGTTAAGGACATGAGGTCCTTAAGTTATAGTCCCATGTTGGAAACTTCAAGACTCTTTGTCATTAACTACAGGAGTCCTAATGTTTGAAATAAAAGTTCAAAAGTTTAAGACATAAGGTCCTTAAGTTATAGTCCCATGTTAAAAACTTATGGAATGTCTGTCCTTAACTTTGAACTTCAAGTTCAATAGTTAAGGATTGGAGGTCCTTAAGTTATACAACTGTTAAAAACTTAAGGACTGTCTGTCCTTAACTTTGAATTTCAAGTTCAAAAGATAAGGACATGAGGTCCTTAAGTTATACAAGTGTTAAAAACTTAAGGACTATTTGTTAACTTTGAATATCAAGTTCAAAAGTTAAGGACATGAGGTCCTTAAGTTATACAATTGTTAAAAACATAAGGACTGTCTGTCCTTAACTTTGAATTTCAAGTTCAAAAGTTAAGGACAGGAGGTCCTTAAGTTATATAACTGTTAAAAACTTAAGGACTGTATGTCCTTAACTTTGAATTTCAAGTTCAAAAGTTAACGACATTTGATCCTTAACTTTGGATTTGAAGTTCACTTACCCTTAGTCACGAACAAATACTAACAAACTCAATGGACAAATCAATAGTTGAGAGAAACAATGAAATAAATAACAAAATGCCTTGACATATCTTTTGAAATTGTAATTTTGCATAGCTGCTACAAAAAATTACACTAAGCGATAAACAAAATATAAGTGTCTTTTCACAATTTTACATAATATTTCAGAACTATCCTAAACTGGCAGAATTCAGATGTCACATTTACAACAATTTTATTCAAAACAACACCACAATTTCTTTACAACTTCATTGGATATAATGTTTCATTTTCACTCTCATAATCATCACCAACATTTTTTGGTGGAGTATCATAACCAGAATTTATTTTTCATTCACCATGTGCCCAAAGATTTGCAGCAAGTTCTTTTCGAAAGTCTTTTATTTCTTCGGGTTGGAATCGTTGCACCTCCTTTCCAATCATCAGCAACTCAGCAAATTTGACCAGGAATGCACCACAATCAGTCATAAAAGAAATTTAAGATATACAGTGAATTAAACAATACATCTTAAGTACATATAAATAAAATAACAAATAAAAACACGTACGATCCAGTTTGGTGCGGTGATCTTTGCCACGATATATCAAATTTGTTGAAGACATTCCCAAAAGATATGTGATGTTTGTCAAGCTGTGAGAACTTTAGCAAATGGGGGATCATGCGTGCATACATTTCCATGTGGTTCATTCCTGCTTCATATGGCTCACTGTATATGGAATCGTATACATCATTCTTTTTCTGATTTAAGTCCAGTACTCCAAACAGGAAGTGTATCACAGCTTTATCATCATTTGAAGGAAGCCGACATGGAAAAGGGATTTTGTCAACCTCAGTCCAAGCAATTACTCATCTATGGTTGTCCCGCCACACATTTGTGTAAGAAATAACTGATTATCACCACACCAAAACACATCGCTAGTATCTTCCCTAAAATCTTTATACACAAGTACCATATAATTATCAAAAAGAATATCAGTAGTTGTGCATCGAAAAGGATGATCGTGAGGGTGGTAGCATTCCTTCTTTCTCAGATAATAGAGAGCAATGTCAATATGATTCATAAAAAGGCAAAAAGAAAAACCAATGGCAAATCAGTCATAAAATAATATAAGAAATGATAAATTAATAAAAAAAATGCCTTGAGAATTATCTAACCTTATCATCAAGAACAAAGTTGTTATCTGAAAGGTCAAGGAAGAACGTTTTGCTACTGATTTTTTGATGATACAATTTGAAAGGTTTTCTCCTCAAACTATTATCATCAGCATATAAATCATTTTGTCCCCTGAAAATTTTGAAAATGTCAAGTGAGAATTTAACCCTGAACTTAGACTTTCATGCTGAAAAATTAAAGACATGTAGTCCTTAAATTTGAATTAGAAGTTCAAAAGCTAAGGACTATTGATCCTTAACTTATAGATTCAAGTTATATTTCCATGTTAAAAGCTTAAGGACTATCTCTCCTTAACTTTGAATTTTAATTTCAAAAACTAAGAACAGGAGGTTCATAAGTTATATTCCCATGTTAAAAACTTAAGGACTGTTTGTCCTTAACTATAAATTTCAAATTCAAAATTTAAGAAAATGAGGTCCTTAAGTTATAGTCCCATGTTGAAAACTTGAGGACTGTTTGTTATTAATTACATGAGTCCTCAACTTTAAATTTCAAGTTTAAAAGTTAAGGACATGAGGTCCTTAAGTTACAGTCCCACTTCAAAAACTTAAGGACTATCGCTCCCACGTCACCCTATCTCGCATAGGTCCGACAACACAACATAGTCGGAATTTCACAGTCCATCTAAACCATAAACCACATTGCACTTCCCGAAATCGTGCACCAGATCAGAACCCCACGTCTATACTCAGAATTAACCCGAACCAGCTGTAATAACCCACGCCTGCAACCTCAGGTGAATTCATTCAATACACCACACATTCCAACACTCGGGACGATAGTCTCTATCCACAACAGTTGTCCACAATACTCAATACCAATAGAGAACCTCTTATTTAGCTAAAGGTTTATTCCAACAGTTTCGTATACTGCCAATGACAACTGAAACACATGATAAACCGAACCCATCTCTCAGATCACCCATTCATGAGTCCATTCCCTTTCTGACTGAAACTACAACAGATTTCGGAGCCAAACCTCGATACTACCTTTCTAACAAGCTGAAATCAAATATGCTCGTTCTCATTAATTACCCCGACAATTATCTCAACTACATCATGCCACTCAGATGATACAACACCTCAACTCCGGCCTAAGCCACAACGTGCTCAACACAGGCACCAATATGAAATGATCTGAAAACACTCGAACCATGACAACTGACTGAAACAAAAGAGCTGTAATTCAAATTCCTCCGTACGATCACAGCACAGAACTGAGATCCCATCTCACATCATAGAAATAGAGTACCTGAATCCTCCTCGAAAGGTCATAACATCACGTGGCCTTGCCACAATGCGCGATTCTATCCAACCACTATTACCAAAAAGCACCTCAAATCATCATGCTCAACACACAAAGCCACACACAGATTGAGGTCTGAAACCAAGCAATCCATCACACCCACGGTGAAGCAATTCATATACACTATTCAATCCTGAAAGGACGCAACCGATGCGCTATTCGCCGACTAATGCACAATACAGACTTTCCTCAGAAACCAGGAAGGCATACAAAGTAGCACATAGGAAACTACTCTCAACATCACACTGTTGCAGCGTGCAACCCACTCCAGATAACATACCCGCGGCGATGTGCCACTCAATCCACATATGCATTTCACGGAAGGAGATGCCCATCGAGCCCAATCTGCTCATTACAATAAACACATATAGCCTCATGCCCGGCCGCAATAAACGCATCCGAAAAGTCCCTCAATACGGGAACTGAATCAATGGTAGAAACCTCTGCACTGACATCCGCCACGAAGACCCAATTAACAAAGCAATACTTGCCAACCGTCGGATGGTCCTTGGAATATAACTACTCTGCTAAAACAATAATTTGATGCACCTTACCACACAACTTGTGCCCCTTTTTCAACATAGCCCATAATACATTTGTCTAGATAACCTGACATTTGAACAAGCAGTCTGCAATCTAATATCATAACCCAAATTTATCATAACAAGCAAAGAAAAATCCACTCGAACCTCCAGTTTCCAACAACTGCAAGATGATGTTGATACACATGACCCACAACCACCGCATGGTTGGATCACGAGAACTTCTAGTCTCCAACACATATAACGCATGAATCAATATGCTTGATCCCACACTCTGTCGTACGAATGCATAGCACACATCAAGTATCCATTCATACCACGAAAGATATTCAAAATTTCCTATGCCGTCAACAAACTCAAATATCCACAATCGATCCAACAAGAAAATGTCGCAATACTACTGACGTATCATCAATTTACATCACCTTAATCATCTAAAGATCGATTCTTTACTCACCTAAAGTTGTCCGTGCTGCTCAAGAATTTAATGATTTCCCATTATGAACTAAACCAAAGCCTTGAACACGCAATTCTCAATTCTCCATATCTTAGCACACAGACCATTCCACACTAGGATAACATGGCCATCTTCAAACCACGGTAAAACAAATCAAGAACTCTTTCTCCCAATTCTATTGCATAAGCTAAACTGCCCGGACTGAGTCCTTCTGTCCAGACCAAGTTAAGCAAGCTGCCAACGCTTAAAAGCTTTGCTGCACAATCCCTGTAAGACTCATTAGCTCAAACACATACAAGAATTAATCATATCCTTACCATAACGATTTGGTTTATTATCAAGATATTCCATTTATCTCATTTCCTTCAGGACTCATCATAAATTTGATATTCCCCCTTGATGTAACACCACAATACCTCAACTCAGATTACCACACGACACTCGCACGTAAGACCCCTAGGCCGCTGAATACCCTCTCGAACGCTTCCTAGAAATACGATATTCCATAATGCTTTACTTTGAAGAACTTCGTGCGAATCTGAATTCGTTACCATTACCTTACAAACACGGATACGTAGAATCCCATGATTAACATAAAATACCACAAGTCTTGATCATTTCTAATGAAAACACAGTCTTTAGACACATACATAAGCTTAAGACACCTGATTGTTACATGCAAAATATTGAACATCGTAAAACCATTCTCGAGAGTTATTCACTCTCATTCAGTTGTAATTCACATGCCCTAAAAGAATGGAACCACTCGTTCCTTATTAGTACCCAGACACCGCAGGACATGATCTCATACAGATACAACAACTATCTTTCTTCTCTATACATTGGGCATTCTTTACCTACAGCAGCTCAAAACATCCTAGCATTTCTCACATTACGAAGGCACCATTTAACCTTTGTAGAAATTTTCCTTCACACGAGCCATCCTCGGCTCAATTTTTGTAACCAAACTGATCCGCCATCATACCTTCAAACGGAACCAACATAGCACATAACCATGCAATCAGCTGGCCAATAGCAACCTCCCCAACTTTGCTCGAATCCACATATTAAGGCATTCTTAACAACTCATAACACGTTTACTCTAATGATGCCACAATGTGATCAAACTCAAACCATTTACAAGTTTTTGTGAATTTACAGATCATCTAGCACTGACATTCTCTACAAAACAAGTATTCATTTCCACATTAGTTGAGTCCACTTTCTTAAGCGTCCCAATAATTCAAAATACAACATATATCCTTTAATTACACATGAGATATTTTACATGCACATAAGGATCATACCGCTCAAAACCCTCTGCAGGAGATAACCCACCTGCTTCGCCTCATTTCAATATTTCCACATACCTTCAACCATCATATACGAAATACACAGCCATTTAGTCTTTTTGAGTCTGAACTCATACCACCACATGGAATGTACTTTACTTTCCAACTAAAAGACATGAAATATTCTTCATGCGCTCATAACTCGGACTACACATTAAAGCACAATAGGAATCGAACGCTTCATCAATTCTCCATCAGACTTCTTTGTCACTACCAAAATTATATAGACACACCTCGCAGTACTATCATACTCATCGCATAGATATCCAGCCGCCATTCCGGCTAGTAAGAACAACACTGAACATATAAGTTCAAAACACTTGCTCACACAATCAGCACCTCGATGCTCAAGCCATAGGCAAATATCTGGCCTCAAGTCTTCCAGACTGGCCCAACATGAACTCACAGAGATTACCTCTCGCCCCTCAATTAGCGAATCACAAGACATCTAGGCACATATACTACTGAGCGCATACGTGCGCACACTGACGTGCAGAAGGAATTTCAAGAGTTATCTCAAACTGAATCAAGTACGCACGATAAGAGTTCCAAGAATGGGAAGTTTTCCTAAAGGTTTTGCAGCCTCTCAAGGATAAATATAGACGTCTCTATACCGATCCACGAGACTCTACTAACCCTGCTCATGACTCGTGAGACCTAGTAACCTAGGCTCTTATACCAACTTGTGACGACCCAATTCCTAAATCCAGTCGTGATGGCGCCTCTCGTGAATACAAGGCCAGCCAGACCGTTTCCTTTACACCACCTAAGGTAATTAATTAGTAATATAACAGATCGAAGCTAAATTTATGACATTAATTAATATGAATACCAATGCCCGATCGGGGTGCCACAAGTCACGAGCATCTAAGAGTAGGAACACTACTTCTGGACCAACAATGTATAAATATACATGGTAAAACCGGAATACAAGGATGGAGTGCGGTGCCGCGAACGTTGGCGGTCACCCTGCTCAACTACCAGAATATGGCCTTCGATCCTGGTAATGACCCGTTATCAGGCGAACAATACTTGCAACTGCACGCTAGGTGCAGGGAGAAAAGTGAGTACTTCCAACTCAGTGGTAATAAGAAAGAATAATATCTGAGCGATAAGAAAACACGTATAAGCATACCAAACTGCTATAAAAGACAGAACAACCCTTTTTGAGAAAAACCGAAATACTGTGAAAAATCCCTTTAGAAAATCCCAAGGCTTGTTCAAAAATCTATTTTGAAAACATGCTTTTTCAACAATTTCAAAGGTAATTTCAACAAGTAGGATATAATCAAAAACCTGCCCCTCGGGCTCAGTATCAACTCGCAATATCTAACATCAGCCTCTCGGGCTCAACACTCCTTAACATATAACACCAGGGTATCTGGTCAACAAGGCAAGTAACTGTATGTATGACAACGCTATATGAGTGCTAAATGTCATGCCACGTAGTACAAACAGGAGCAAATGCATGAATGAAATGCAATGCACATGAATACGCGGCGACGTGCAGCCCGAGCGAACTATGCATATGACTTAACGTCGACGGAGGGGCTCCTTCAGTCCAAGCGCAATATCATACAGTGCCAATAGTTTCCACTGTTTCCATTATAATACATGGTGCCAATAGTTACAACCGTTTCCATTTACGGTGCCAATAGTTACCACCGTTCCAAGAAATAATATACAGTCCAGAAAATAGTAAGATAATGATCGTCAGCCCGAAATATCATTTAAGAATCTTTTGTGTTTTCAAAACATAGAATTATGGCTGAGTTTGCAAAATTAGTGTTAAAACCCTGGGCTGAATTCAAATAGTATGGAAATCATGCTAACTCTTAAATATCAATCCCTTCAGGATTCGAAAAGTCGGCACAAGGCCCCAAACATGGCATCAAGCCCAGATAACATCAATATAGGGTGCGAAGAAATCGACAATATAGTATAATTCCATCCCTCGGATTGAACCGAGTCACAATTTCCCACATGTATGACCCCGCACTAGCCATGGAGTGCGTGTCTCGCCTCATATAGCGTCACAATGTGATATACCAGGGTTCCAAATAATCGACAATAAGCCCCAAACAATACAGCACTAAGATCTGCAAATCCGGGGAATCAAACCATCAGGATATCATTCCCAAGTATTACTCACCTCGAACCGGCGAAATCTCGAGCTCGCGACGCCTTTTCCCCTAAAATCGGCCTCCACGCGTGTGGAATCTAGCCAAAAACATAGCGAATACATCACAGTATGCAAATGGGGCAATACTCAATCGAAAACAATTAAATTATAGCAAGAACCTCGAAACTAGCAAAACTCGAGCCCCGGGCCTGCTTCACAAAAAATAATAAAACTTACATTTTCGGAATCCTCGTCTCGCCACGAGTTCATACATACCAAGAACTCCCAAATCCGAGCTCAAACGACCTATCAAATTCAAATTTAAAATATCAAAACTCAAGCCCTAACTTTAGCCCATTTTTAATGAATTCAACCAAGTTTCCATGTTAATTCTTCCATAATCTTGAAAAATTAGTCCAAGGAACTTACTTCCCTTTGATTCCCTTCGAAACCCCCTTTCATTTGCTCCCAAAAGCTCTCGAAATCCTCAACAATCGTGGAAAGATGACTTAAACTCGCGGATGAAAAATGATAACTTAACCCTTCCACCCAGCTCGATTTCCGCTTACACGGTCCACTGACCGCTCCTGCGGACACCGCTTTACGCGTCCCCACTACCGCTTATGCGGTCTCACTTAAACCACACGGACTGCTTCTGCGGTCAAAATACTGCTTCTGCAGTACCACTTATGCGGTTCCCAAGCCGCTCCCGTGGTCCAGGCCTTTTTCCCTTGGTCGCTTCCGCGGCCCATCTTCGCTTTAGCGAACACCGCTTAAGCGGTCCCTCGTCCGCAAATGCGGAAATACCAGAAGACAGAATCCCAAACCTGAAGCAAACTCGAAAAATTCTCGTTTAACCATCCGGAATCACCCCGAGGCCCCCGGGACCTCAACCAGAAGCACCGGCATGACCTATTACCTTATTCAAACTTGCTCGAGCCATAAGAACACTATCATTAACATCAAAAATCACCAATTTCTTCAAATCCAAGCCTAAATTTCTTAAGAACTTCCGAAATGCGCATAGAATCAAAAACCCAACCAAATGACGTCCGAATGACCTGAAAATTTGCAGACATATCCAAAATCACCTAACGAAGCTACTGCAACTCTCAAAATTTGATTCCAACCCTCAGATCAAAATCACACGTATCAACCGGAATTCGCCGAAATCCAACTTAGCTTATTCAAGCCTAATTCGACAGCGGACCTCCAAATTCAATTCTGTTTTCTCTCCCAAGTCACAAATCATCTTCCAAAGATAATCAAATCATCGAAAATCACATCCGGGCCTTCTAACTCACAAGTCAACTTTCGATTGACTTTTCCAAAACAAGCTTCGTTCTAAGAGACCATGTGCCTTATTTTCAACAAAAAACCAATTCAATTACGCTCGGTCGACTCAATTACTGATATTGAAACATGAAGCAACACAATTAGGGGAAAACAGAGCAGTAACATATAAGACGACGGGTCGGGTCGTCACATCCTCCCCAACTTAACAAACGCTCATCCTCGAGCGTACCAAGAGTGGTACTAAGAGCAACCCAATATCTGAATGACCTTACCAAGCATATACTCGGGGTGATCCCATGTCACCCTATCTTGCATAGGTCCGGTACACAACATAGACGGAATTTCACAATCTATCTAAACCATAAACCACATTGCACTTCTCGAAATCGTGCACCAGATCAGAACCCTACGTCTATTCTCAGAATTAACCCAAACCAGTTGTAATAACCCACGCCTGCAACCTCAGGTGAATTCACATAATATACCACACATTCCAACACTCGGGACGATAGTCTGTATCCACAGCAGTTGCCCACAATACTCAATACCAATAGAGTACCTCTTATTTATCAAAAGTCTTATTCCAACACTTCCGTATACTGCCAATGACAACTAAAACACACGATAAACCGAACCCATCTCTCATATCACCCATTCCTGAGTCCATTCCCTTTCTGACTGATACTAGAACAGATTTCGGAGTCTAACTTCGATATTACCTTTCTAACAAGCTAAAATCAAATATGCTCATTCTCATTAATGACCCTGACGATTATCTCAACTATATCACGCCACTCTGGTGATACGACACCTCAACTCCGGCCTAAGCCACAACGTGCTCAGCACAGGCACCAATACGAAATGATCTCAACACACTTGAACCATTATAACTGACTCAAACGAAAGAGCTATAATTAAAATTCCTCCGTACGATCACAACACAGAACTGTCCCATCTCACATCATAGAAATAGAGTACCTGAATCCTCCACGAAAGGTCATATCATCACGTGGCCTTGCCACATTGCGCAATTCTATCCAACCATTATTACCCATGAAGCACCTCAAGTCACCATGCTCAACACAGACAGCCACGCAGAGATTGAGGTCTGAAACCAAGCAATCCATCACACCCACGGTGAAGCAATTCATATACACTATCTAATCCTGAAAGGACGCAACCGATGCGCTATTCGCTGACCAACGCACAATACAGACTTTCCTCAGAAACTAGGAAGTAAGGCATACAAAGTAGCACATAGGAAACTACTCTCAACATCACACTGTTGCAGCGTGCAACCCACTCCAGATAACATACCCGCGGCGACGTGCCACTCAATCCACATATGCATTTCACGCAAGGAGATGCCCATCGAGACCAATCTGCTCGTTACAATAAACACATATTGACTCACGCCCGGCCGCAAGAAACGCATCTGAAAAGTCCCTCAATACAGGAACTGAATCAATGGTAGAAACCTCTGCACTGACATCCGCCACGAAGACCCAATTAACAAAGCAATACTTGCCAACCGTCCATTGGTCCTTGGAATATAATTACTCTACTAGAACAATAATTCGATGCACCTTACCAAGCAACCTGTGCCCCATTTTCGACATATCCTATAATACATTAGTCTAGACAACCTGACATTGGAACAACCAGTCTGCAATCTAATATCATAACCGAAATTTAACATGCCAAGAAAAGAAAAATCCACCCAGACCGCCAGTTTCCAACAACTGCAAGATGATGTCGATACACACGACCCACAACCACCGCATCGTCAGATCACGAGAACTTCTAGTCTCCAACATATATAATGCATGAATCACTATGCCTGATCCCACACTCCGTCGTACGAATGCATAACACACATCAAGTATCCATTCATATCAAGAAAGATATTCAAAATTTCATGTGCCGACAATTAACTAAAATATCCGCAGTCAATCCAACAAGAAAATGTTGCAATACTACTAATGTATCATCAATGTACATCACCTTAATCATCTAAAGATCGATTCATTACTCCCCTGAAGTTGTCCGTGCTGCTCAAGAATTTAATGATTTCCCATTATGAACTAAACCAAAGCCTTGAACACGCAATTCTCAATTCTCCATATCTTAGCACACAGACCATTCCACACTAGGATAACATGGCCATCTTCAAACCACGGTAAAACACATAAAGAACTCTTTCTCCCAATTCAATTGCACAAGCTAAACTGCCAAGACTAAGTCCTTCTATCCAGACCAAGTAAAGCAAGTTGCCAACGCTTAAAATCTTTGCTGCACAATCCCTGTAAGACTCATTACCTCAAACACATACAAGAATTAATCATATCCTTACCATAACGATTTGGTTTATTATCAAGCTATTACATTTATCTCACTTCCTTCAGGACTCATCATAAATCTGATATTCTCCCTTGCTGTAGCACCACAATTCCTCGACTCAAGTTACCACACGAGACTCGCACATAGGACCCCTAGGCCACTGAATACCCTCTCAAACGCTTCCCAAAAATACGATATTCTATAGTGCTTTACTTTGAAGAACTTCCTGCGAATCTAAATTCGTTACCATTACCTTACAAATACGGATACGTTGAATCCCATGATTAACATAAAATACCATAGGTCTTGATCTTTTCTAATGAAAACACGTCTCTAGACACATACATAAGCTTAAGACATCTGATTGTTACATGCAAAATCTTGAACATCGTAAAACCATTCTCGAGAGTTATTCACTCTCATTCAGTTGTAATTCACATGCCCTAAAAGAACGGAACCACTCGTGCGGAACCACTCGTGCGGAACCACTCGTGCCTTATTAGTACCCAGACACCGCAGAACATAATTTCATACATATACAACAACTATCTTTCTTCTCTATACATTGGGCATTCTTTACCTACAGCAGCTTAAAACATCCTAGCATTTCTCACATTATGAAGGCACCATTTAATCTTTGTAGAAAGTTTCCGTCACACGAGCCATCCTCGGCTCAATTTCTGTAACCAGAACTGATCCGCCATCATACCTTCAAATGGAACCAACATAGCACATAACCATGCAATCAGCTGCCAACAGCAACCTCCCAAACTTGGCTCGAAACCACATATTAAGGCATTCTTAACAACTTATAACACTTTTACTCTAATGATGCCACAATGTGATCAAACTCAAATCATTTACAAGTTTTTGTGAATACACAAATCATCTAGCACTGACATTCTGTGCAAACCTCGCATTCATTTCCACATCAGTTGAGTCCACTTTCTTAAGCGTACCAATACTTCAAAATACAACATATATCCTTCAATTACAGATGAGATATTTTACATACACATAAGGATCATACCGCTCAAAACCCTCCGCAGGAGATAACCCACCTGCTTCGCCTCATTTCAATATTTCCACATACCTTCCACCAGCATATACAAAATACACAACCATTTAGTCTTTCTGAGTCTGAAATCATACCGCCACATGGAATGTACTTTACTTTCCAACTAAAAGACATGAATATTCTTCACGCGCCCATTACTCGGACTACACATTAAAGAACAATAGGAATCGAACACTTAACAGCTCATCAATTATCCATCAGATTTCTTCATCACTACCAAAATTATATAGATACACCTCACATTACTATCATACTCATCGCATGGATATCCTGCCGCCATTCCGGCTAGTAAGAACAACACTGAACATATAAGTTCAAAACACTTGCTCACACAATCAGCACCTCGGTGCTCAAGCCATAGGCAAATATCCGACCTCAAGTCCTCCAGACTGGCCCAACATGAACTCACGGAGATTACCTCTTGCCCCTCGATCGAGGAATCACAAGCTATCTAGGCATATATACTACTAAGCGCTTACATCGACGTACATAAGGAATTTCAAGAGTTATCTCAAGCTGAATGAAGTACGCACGATAAGAGTTCCAAGAATGGGAAGTTTTCCTAAAGGTTCTGCAGCCTCTCGAGGATAAGTACAGACGTCTACGTACCAATCCGTGAGACTCTACTAACCCTGCTCATGACTCGTGAGACCTAGTAACCTAGGCTCTTATACCAACTTGTCACGATCCAATTCCCAAATCCGGTCGTGATGGCGTTTCTCCTGAAGACAAGGCTATCCAGACCGTTTCCTTTTCACCACCTAAGGTAATTAATCAGTAATATAAGAGATCGAAGCTAAATTTATGACATTAATTAATATAAATACCAATACAGCCTGATCGGGGTGTCACAAGTCACGAGCATCTAAGAGTAGGAACACTACTACTGGACCAACAATGTATAAATATACAAGGTAAAACCGAAATTCAAGGATGGAAAGTGGTGCCGCGAACGTTGGCGGTCACCCTACTCAACTACCAGAATATGGCATTCGATCCTGCTAATGACCCGTTATCGGGCGAACAATACCTGCAACTGCACGCAAGGTGCAGGGAGTAAAGTGAGTACTTCCAACTCAGTGGTAATAGGAGAGAATAATATCTGAGCGATAAGAAAACACGTATGAGCACACCAAACTGCTATGAAAGATAGAACAACCCTTTTTTAGAAAAACCGAAATACTGTGAAAAATCCCTTTAGAAAATCCCATGTCCTGTTCAAAAATCTCTTTTGAATATATGCTTTTTCAACAATTTCAAAGGTAATTTCAACAAGTAGGAAATAATCAGAAACCTACCCCTCGGGCTCAATATCAACTCACAATATCTAACATCAGTCCCTCGGGCTCAACATTCCTTAACATATAACACCAGGGTATCTGATCAACAAGGCAAGTAACTGTATGTATGCCAATGATATATAAGTGCTAAATTTCATGCCACGTAGTACAAACAGGAGTAAATGCATGAACGCAAAGCAATGCACATTAATACGTGCCGTGTGCAGCCTAAGCCAACCATGCATATGATTTAACGTCGATGGTGCTCACCGGAGGGGCTCCTTCAGCCCAAGTGCAATATCATAAGTTGCCAATACTTACCACTGTTTACATTACAATACATGGTGCCTATTGTTACCACCATTTCCATTTCCATACACGGTGTCAATAGCTACCACCGTTCCAAGAAATAATATACAGTCCAAGAAATAGTGAGATAATGATCGTCAGCCCGGAATATCATTTAAGAATCTTATTGTGTTTTCAAAACATAGAATTATGGCTGAGTTTGGAAAATTAGTGTTAAAACCCTAGACTGAATTCAAATAGTATGCAAATCATGCTAACTCTGAAATATCAATCCCTAATGGATTCTACAAGTCGACACAAGGCCCCAAACTTGGCATCAAGCCCAGATAACATCAATATAGGGTGCGAAGAAATCGACAATATAGTATAATTCCATCCCTCGGATTGAACCGAGTCATAATTTCCCACATATATGACCCCACACTAGCCATGGAGTGCGTGTCTCGCCTCATATAACGTCACAATGTGATATACCGGGGTTCCAAATAATCGGCAATAATCCCCAAACAAGGCAATGAGCCCAAGTCATAATGATCACAACAAAACATTTAAAATTTAGCGGTAAAAACCAACAACCGGGACGGAAAAAGTCACAATACCAACTGTGCTCTACCCCACGCTCAGGTCCAACGTGCAAGTCACTACAATACAGCACTAAGATGTGCAAATCCGGGGTTTTAGACCCTCAGGATATCATTCCCAAGTATTACTGTGACGACCTGACCCGTCGTCTTATGTGTTATTGCTCTGTTTCCCCCTTATTTTGTTGCTTCATGTTTCAATATCAATATTATAGTCGATCGGGTGTAATTGAATTGGTTTTGGTTGTAAATAAGGCACTTGGCCTCTTAGAAGGGAGCTTCTTTTAGAAAAGTCAACTGGAAGTTGATTTGTGAGTTATAGGGTTCGGATATGATTTCTAATGTTTTGGTTAGCTTCGGGGGATAATTTGTGACTTAGGAAAGCGATCAGAATTGAATTTGGAGGTCCGGTGTAGAATTAGGCTTGAATTGGCGAAGTTTGAATTTAGGTGGATTCCGGTTGATAGGTGAGATTTTTATCCGAGCGTCGGAATGGAACTCCGATAGTTGCAATATTTTTGTTAGGTGATTTTGGATATGTCTGCAGATTTTCAGGTCATTCGGACGTCGTTTGGTTGGGTTTTTTATCGAATATGAGTTTTGGAAGTTTTAAGAAAATTTAAGATTGAATCCGTCGTGATGTGATGATTTTTGTGTTAAAGGACGTGTTTTTAAGATTGGAACAAGTTCCTATGATGTTTCGGGGTATGTTGGTGTCTTTGGTTGAGGTCCCGGGGGCTTCAGGGTGATTTCGAGTGTTCAAACGGACTAGTTTTGGCCTTGGGAGAGATCAGATTTTTGCTGTCATATGTTGCAAAGATTTGTTCATCGCGTTCGCGCGAGGATTAACGTGATCGCGTAGAGTCAGCTGGAGTGGGCCTGGATTTTGGCTATCACATTCGCGTAGGGTTAGTTCGCATTCGCGATTAAGTGGAGGATTGAGCATCGCGATCGCGTTGGGTGAGACGCGTTCGGCATAGCAGAAATTCCTGGAGCAGCGAGATCACGGGCAGGTAGTCGCGTTCACGTAAGGGAAAATTGGGGTCAGCATAATTTGGTCATCGCGAACGCGTGGGTCTTGGACCACGTTCGCGTAGGGTAAATGGCACCTGGGCAAAATTGATTTAAATCATTTTTCATCCGCGAGCCTATGTTATTTTCCTCCATTGTTGAGCGATTTTGGAGTTTGGGAGAGCGAATTGAAGAGGGAATCGAAGAGGAAGTATTGGAGGTAAGATCTTTGAACTTAAAACTCGTTTTTATTGGGAAATCTACCTAGAGATTCATGGAAACAATCCAAAAATTGAAGAAATTAGGGCTTGAGTTTTTGATATTTCGAATTGGGATTTGATAGGTCATTTGATCTTGGATTTGGGAGTTCTTGGTATGTATGAACTCGTGGCGAGATGATGATTCTGAAAATGTAAGTCTCTTAATTTTTAGAGAAGCGGCCTTGGGGCTCGGATTTTGCTAGTTTCGAGATTCTTGCTATTTATCGATTGTTTTCGATTGGGTATTGCCCCATTTTCATATTGTGATGTATTCGCTAAATTTTTTGGCTAGATTCGACGCACATGGAGGCTGATTTGAGGGGGAAAGGCGTCGCGAGCTTGAGATTTTGCCGGTTCGAGGTGAGTATACTTGGGAATGATATCCTGAGGGTTTGAAACCCCGGATTTGCACATCCTAGTGTTGTGTTGTGGTGACTTGCACGCTGCACCTGAGCGTGGGGTAGAGCACCTTTGGGGGATTATGACTTGGTCCGTCCCGGTTGTTGGTTTTTACCGCTAAATTATAAATGTTTTGTTGTTGCCATCATGACTTGGGCTCATTTCCATACGTGGGGCTTATTGTTGATTGTTTGAAAACCCTGATATATCATTGTGACGCTATATGAGGAAAGACATGTACTCCATGGCTAGTACGGGGTAACATATATGGAAATTGTGACTCGGTTCAATCCGAGGGACGAATTGTACTATATTGGCGATTACTTCGCACCCTATATTGATGTTATCTGGGCTTGATGCCATGTTTGGGGCCTTGTGGACTTGTAGAATCCCGTAGGGATTGATGTTTCAGATGCTAGCATGATTTTCATATTATTTGCATTCAGTCCAGGGTTTTTAACACTTTTTTTGCAAACTCAGCCATAATTTTATGTTTTGAAAACATAAATGATTTTTAAATGATATTTCGGGCTAACGATCATTATCTCACTATTTTCTGGACTACACATTATATCATGGAAACAGTGGTAACTATTGGCACCGTGTATTGTAATGGAAACAATGGTAACTATTGGCATTGCATGATATTGGGCTTGGGCTGAAGGAGCCCTCCGGAGTCTGAACCCCCACAGTGAGCGTCGTCGACGTTAAATCATATGCATGGTTGGCTTGGGCTGCACGCCGCAATGTATTCATGTGCATTGCATTGCATTCATGCATTTACTCATGTTTGTACTATGTGGCATGGCATTCAGCACTTATATACCATCGGCATACATATTGTTACTTGCCTTGTTGACCAGATACCCTGGTATTATATGTTAAGGAGTGTGTGCCCAAGGGGCCGATTTATGAGCCGATTTTATCTACCTGATATAGTATTTATAGGCTTGGATGTTGAAAAATAAAAGGGGATATTTGTAAAAGGAATTTTTCAAAAGAGATATTTCAATTGAACTTGAGATTTTCTAAAGGATTTTCACTCAAAGGGTTGTACTGTTCCTCATAGCCTTTTTGTGTGCCCATACGTGTTTCTTATCACTCATATATTAGTCTCTCTTATTACCGCTGAGTTAGAAGTATTCACTTTACTCCCTGCACCTTGCGTGCAGTTGCAGGTATTGTTCACCCGATAGTGATCATTAGCAGGATCGAAGGCCATATTCTGGTAGTTGAGAAAGGTGACCGGCAGCGTTCGCGGCATCGCACGCCATCCTTGTATTCTGGTTTTACCTTGTACATTTATACATTGTTGGTCCAGTAGTAGTGTCACCACTCTTTAAATGCTCGTGACTTGTGACACCCCGGTCGGGCTGTATTGATTTTCATATTAATTAATGTCATAAATCTTGATTCAATATGTTATATAACATTTTAACTACTTAAAGAGGAATTGGGGTTGTTGACTGGCCTTGTCTTCAGAAGAGGCACCATCACGATCGGGAATGGAATTTGTGTCGTGACAATTACTTACCTCAAACCGATGAAATCTCGAGCTCGTGATGCCTTTGCCCCTCAAATTGGCCTCCACGCGCGTCGAATCTAGCAAAAAATAGAGCGAATACATCACAATATGCAAATGGGGCAATACCCAATCTAAAACAATCAATTTATAGCAAGAACCTCAAAACTAGCAAAACCCGAGCCCCGGGCCCGCTTCTCGAAAAATTATGAAACTTACATTTCCGGAATACTCATCTTGTCACGAGTTCATACATACCAAGAACTCCCAAATCCGAGCTCAAATGACCTATCAAATTCCAATTTGAAATATTAAAACTCAAGCCCTAACT
Organism: Nicotiana benthamiana; assembly: GCA_034376525.1. Taxonomy (NCBI): domain Eukaryota; kingdom Viridiplantae; phylum Streptophyta; class Magnoliopsida; order Solanales; family Solanaceae; genus Nicotiana; species Nicotiana benthamiana. The sequence goes on along the minus strand of CM067335.1, from coordinate 31,247,167 downwards.
TTAGCCCCTTTTTAATGAATTCAACCAAGTTTCCATGTAAATTCTTCCATTATCTTGAATAATTAGGCCAAGGAACTTACCTCCCTTTGATTCCCTTCGAAACCCTCTTCATTTTTTCCCAAAAGCTCTCAAAATCCACAACAATAATGGAAAGATGACTTAAACTCGCGGATGAAAATGATAACTTAACCCTTCTAGCTAGCTCGATTTGTGCTTACGCGGTCCACTGACCGCTCCTGCGGACACCGCATACGCGTCCCCACGACCGCATATGCAGTCTCTCTTAAACCACACGGACCGCTTATGCGGTTCCCAAGCCGCTCCAGCGGTCCAAGCCTTTTTCCCTAGGTCACTTCCGCAACCCATCTTCCGCTTCAGCGGACACCGCTTAAGCGGTCCCTCATCCACAAACGCGCAAATACCAGAAGACAGAATCCTAAACCTGAAGCAAACTCCAAAAATTCTCGTTTAACCATCCGGAATCACCCCGAGGCCCCCGGGACCTCAACCATAAGCACCGAACCTATTACCTTATTCTAACTTTCTCGAGCCATAAGAACATTATAGTTAACATCAAAAATCACCATTTTCTTCAAATCCAAGCCTAAATTTCTTAGGAACTTCCGAAATGCGCATAAAATCAAAAACCCAACCAAATGAAGTCCGAATCACTTAAAAATTTGCAGACATATCCAAAATTACCGAACGAAGCTATTGCAACTCTCGGAATTCCATTATGACCCTCGGATCAAAATCTCACCTATCAACCGGTATTCACCGAAATTCAACTTAGCCAATTCAAGCCTAATTCTATACGGACCTCCAAATTCAATTCTGTTTTCTCTCCCAAGTCACAAATCATCTCCCGAAGCTAAAAAAAATCATCGGAAATCACATCCAAGCTTTCTAACTCACAATTCAACTTCCAGTTGACTTTTCCAGAACAAGCTTCCTTCTAAGAGGCCATGTGCCTTATTTTAAACCAAAAACCAATTCAATTACGCCCGATCGACTCAATTAATGATATTGAAACATGAAGCAACACAATAAGGGGAAAATGGAGAAGTAACACATAAGACGACGAGTCGGGTCGTCACACAACTCAGCTAAGATATTGCATGCAGCATTTTCTTTATCTTGTAGTTGTTCACCATGATCTTTACATGCTTGTTGATAAGATTCTACAAAAATATTTACAAGAGCTAGCATATTAATAATATTTAATTAAAACAAATATATATATATATATATATATATATATATATATATAATTAAAAAAGCACTGCCTAACCATTTGCAATATCCAAGATCGTTCCAGCTACATCATCATCATTACATGTTGCATCTATAGGTTTGGAACCAATCTCACTTCTACTTATGTCTGGAGATTGTAGTCCAGTTTTCTCTTGATATTGCACTCTAGCTTCTTCGCTTACTGTTTCAAAAGATACTGTAACATTTGAAATTAACATACATTCTAATAATTCACAAAAATAAAAATACAATATATAATAAAAATTCTGTCTAATCTTGACTGGCACAAGTTCGAACTCCAAATTTTTATTTGTATGACAGCGGTTTAGAGAGATCATACGTTCCTTCTAAGCATTTGCATACAATCTCGTTGACACTTGTCCCCAATGGATTTGTTAAATCCTCATGTGATTGCAATCCACAAACTCTACAAATTTTCTCTGTCACTCTTTTATCTTGTTGATTCTCCTGCTCTTGACAGTCTCTTATATCTTCAACTTCTGCATGCACATGCATAGTTTAAATGTACTAATATTTTCAATATACATTTCAACGTAAAAAAAAATCAAAATCTATATCTAACATTTCCCAATATCAGTAACATTTTTAGTTTCATCATCTAAATGTGCATCTCTAAATTATCTTTCATACTGACCATCTACATGCACATCCATATGATCACGTTCAACACCACCTGCATCTTGGTTGAATATACCAGTAGGCCCAGTAGCACAACAATGATCAGCAACCCATCTTTTCTGATTAGAACACTACATTCTCTATCTGTGTTCATCTGATCAGCTTTCCCAAACATGTTCATCAAAGTATCAAGCTTTGATCCTAGAGTTTTCTTTAAATCCCGAGAAAGCGACTAAGTTACAAAGAGAATGATAAGTTTAAAACTTAAGGACTGCAAGTCCTTAAGTTTGAATTCCAAGTTCAAAACTTAAGGACATCCATGTTCAAACATAAGGACTGTCTGTCCTTAAGTTTTGAACTTGGAATTCAAACTTAAGGACTGGCACTCCTTAACTTTGAATTCCAAATTCAAAACATAAAGACAGGCAATCCTTAAGTTTGAATTCCAAGTTCAAAACTTAAGGACAGGCAAGTTCAAACTTAAGGACTGCCTGTCCTTAAGTTTTGGACTTGGAATTCAAACTTAAGGACAGACAATCCTTATCTTTGAAGTACAAGTTGAAAACTAAAGGACAGGCAGTCCTTAAGTTTGAACTCCAAATTCAAAACTTTAGGGCAGGCAGTCCTTAACTTTATATTACAAGTTCAAAACTTCAGGACACGATGTCCTTATGTTTCATTTCAAATTCAAAAGTTAAGGACAAGAAGTCCTTATCTTTCAATTTCAAGTTCAAAATTTAAGGACACAAAATCATAAAGTTGGACTAACTGAAATTACATTGATTTGATTCTCAATCTTTTTTTCTAATACAATTCTGATGAACTCTGGTAACTTCTGCTTGCAAATCCTTCTTAAAACTCTCTGATAATCTCTGAATCAAAAAAACATAATATTAAAAAAAGGGTTTTCGTAAGCAAGAAATAATCAAATGAAAAACTAATACTATTCAAAAGCAAAAACACATACTCTAACAATTTCCTTAAGCACGCCTTCATCAAATAGTGAAGAAGAAGACCTTAATCTTCGATCTTGTGAAACTGGCTCCTCCACACTAAGAGGAACTGTATCTTCTTCTTCCACGGAAATAAAGGCTGACACCTCAATCAACTTAAAAACCTATTATATAAGAAAAACTAAATATAAGTATACATAACTAAAATAAATAAGCAAAAAAAAATAAATAGTAATTACATTAAATTACTTTTTCATTATGGAAATACTTTCTACAAAGAGCATCAAATTGTGGAGACTTCATTTCATAATAACACAACATTCGGGGATAACCAGATTCTTTGAAGTTCATAAATTATTTCTCTTGGAAGATAGGAAGTACTTCCATAATCCAGACACAAAACGCAAAAGGAAAGCCAACTAAAGTATAGCTATCAATATCTTTTTCTTTCTCTTTCTCCTTCTCAACACCATTCTCATTTGATTTCAAACAACTCTTCAACTATTTTAAAAGCGTCTCATAAGCAAGAGAGCCCCAGCTGAAGGAAGTGAAAAGTCATCATCGTCAACAATTTTCATTATCTAATCTGACACATACCTATTTTTCCTCTTGCCCATCAAAATCAAATCAATAAAATAGAGTATTGCCAACTTTAAAGCATCATCATAATTTCCAACAAATGATGAAGTTGTACCATGTGGACGACTAGAAATAAAACTGTATAAATCAAGCAACTCAATCTTGTCTTTTCCAGGGAAATAGACTCTTAAAAGCCTATTCTCTTTCTCATTTAAACCTTTCATGTCAAGCGATGAATAAACCTTCAAACCAGTAATACTATGGAATGCATCATGACTAAACTTAATATCGCGGTCAAATACCTTGAACGTCATCAAATTAGGTTCGTTACTAACAATTTCTGAAAGCAATACACAATGCATAAGTTTACACGAAAACTTGACACTTTGTAGTCGGAAGAAGTTGCCAAAAATAATTTTCGTCAATTTCTTCCATTGGGTATTCGACAGAAAACTTTTAATTGTTTCGTTATATTGAAAATCTCAATTCCAATATATAAGAAAATTACGCCAATCATCAAAATCAAACAAACGATCGCCTTCCATTTTAACACTAGAAAAGAAGGAAAAATAAAGAAAGATTAGGACTTACACTTAAATTTTCAAGTTTAAAAGTTAAGCAAATACAGTCCTTAACATTAAATTTTAAGTTCAAACATAAAAGAAATACTTCAAATTTTAAGAGCAAAGGTTAAAGAAATACAGTCGTTAACTTATACTTTCAACTTTCAAATTTAAGGACACTTAGTCCTTAACTTCAAGTTTCATCTACAAAAGTTAAGGACAATCAGTCCTTAACTTTAAATGTTAAATGCAAAGGTTAAAGAAATACAGTCCTTAACTTATACTTTCAACTTTCAAAGTTATACAACTATTAAAATTTTAAGGATTGTCTGTCCTTAACTTTGAATTTCAAGTTCAAAAGTTAAGGACATGAGGTCCTTAAGTTATACAACTGTTAAAAACTTAAGGACTGTCTGTCCTTAACTTTGAATTTCAAGTTCAAAAGTTAAGGACATGAGGTCCTTAAGTTATACAATTGTTAAAAACTTAAGGATTGTCTGTCCTTAACTTTGAATTTCAAGTTCAAAAGCTAAGGACATGAGGTCCTTATGTTATAATCTCATTTTAAAAACTTAAGGACTGTCTGTCCTTAACTTTGAATTTCAAGTTCAAAAGTTAAGGACACGAGGTCCTTAAGTTATAATCCCATGTTGGAAACTTAAGGACTTATACTTTCAACTTATCTTTCAACTTCCAAAGTTAAGGACGTTTAGTCCTTAACTTCAAAGTTCATATACAAAAGTTAAGGACAATCAGTCCTTAACTTTAAGTTGTAAGTGCAAAGATTAAACAAATACAATCAACTTATACTTTCAACTTCCAAAGTTAAGGACACTTAGTCATTAACTTCAATTTTCATGTACAAAATTTAAGGACAATCAGTCCTTAACTTTGAATTCCAACTACAAAATTTAATGTCATTTCTTCCTTACATTTAATGAAGACAATTAACAAAAAATTCATAAACACAGTAAGCTTATGAATTTCTGCGATTATTTTTATGAAATGACCTTACATAATCAAATATATTGAATCAAGCACAAACACATGTCACATTTCAACACCAAAAATTTCTGAATAACAACATCACAAAATATACGCTACTTATCCGACACTAAATCAACTTATAATGAACATTTTTGAAATTTTACACATACTTGACATGGCATTGATCGCGATTACACATATTGAAAAACAAAAATGCTTAAAAACAAAAAATAAAAGTATCAGTTCGATTGTTCTTTTCAGAGAAGATGACAGAGAAGATGAACAAGGAGAAAGATTAACTGCAGATCTGTTGCATGCGAGGATGAAACAGGTATCGAGAACACACGAAACTTGCCCAGGAAGATTCGCTCTCTAATTTTCCCTCGTCTAAATGAAAAATAAGGATTTGGGAGTATAAACATTGAAGGAATAGTAAAACAATCTTTTTCTAATTAGTAGTGACTATTTTTGCTGAATATTTTAATTACTGGATAAAAATTAAAGACTCCCTTAATTAATGACTATTACATGCAATTTTTACTACAACTCCACAACATAGACCCCTTCGGCCCTTTACAACTGCAGCTTGCTCATCGTGTCTTTAGTTTCTGGTTGTCTTCCACAACTAAGATTCTATTATTCCATGCTCCCCCGTTCTATTTTATATGACAAAGCTTGGAGTACGAGATACAAACTCATTTTTGGTGTGAATTCAACAGAATTTTAATTTTTTTAAAATAAAATTTATATATTTAGTAACTACTTAAAAAATATTATAAGTCGTAATGGTTAGCCATTCAAAATATAAAAACTTATTAAATAAAAACTTTTTCTGATTCTCCTAATTGTAATTGTGGCACAAAAAATAGAACGGATTGGGAATATTATTTCACTCTGTGTAATAATATTACCAAAACTACACAGCATAACTTCTGAAATATATGAAATATTATTAGATAACTTTTGCAAAATAAACCCTTCGGGATGCTCAGATGAATAACCTGGGATCGAATCTTCCCTCAATGCCTTTTGGGTTGAGTCCGTCGTACATGGCTTGTCTAGTGCTGTTTACATTCCCGTATAGTTTGTAGGCTAATATACGAGGGAGGTTTTACCCAGTGTTCACCATATAGTCCTCACCCGAAGGGTAAAGGTTGTAGCGGCCGCAGGTTCTCCTCTTCTAAAGAAAACGTTTACAAAATAATGAGCATAACTGCATAAAGTCAAGCATAAGATATTTTAAGATTGTGAATTTCTGTTTTGGTAAGTTATACTAGTAATTTGGTTTAAAAAAATTCTTCTTTTGTCAAACTTTCTGTTCCGGAATAGAGTCTTGCAATAATTCTGAACCGATGACTTCTGTAAAATATATTACTAAGTTTAGTCCCATAAAAATATTAATTTACTTCGTAGATTAATACACTGATAAAACAAAAGGTATAGCCATTTCAATAAGTTTCATCATATTTAACCATACTAAATGTCTTACAGAACTGACTACAAAATCTTAAATATTTGAAAAACAAAATGTTTGAAACAAACAGATATGTTAGCATTCTTAAGATCGAAGCTTGCTTCACTATTGTATTTCTAGAAAATAAAAGTATTTATAAGATTACGCATAACATTTTCTAGTCAGCTCAACTTAGTAATCTATATCTATCTATATTATTATAAAAGCATGAATAGAATGTTGGATTACAAAAATAACCTTTTAATATTAAGTATAATAACTCACAACAAAAGAACATAATCGAAATTTTAGACATTAGCCTTCTAATCCTATTAGTTTTAGAATATACTTCTTAAAAAATTCCTATTACTAATTTAATTTGAAAACGTATTATATTGCCCAAACTCATTTAGAAATAGGAGAGCATATATTATTATAAAAGCACAAATATAATATTGATAGACCAAAATAGGCCTAAAATATTAAACAAAAGAACTCATAGTGAAAGGACATAGTTGTAATAACTTATTTTTTGGATTACAATAATTTTTATGTTAAATTTTTTAATATCTACGATTTTAAAATTTGTACAATCTTGTCAATTACATTCTTATTAAAAATATAAAGAAAGGTTTATAAAATAAATTTCTTAAAAATCTCTAAATTGGCAACACATTACCACTTTATAATAATCAATACCAAAAAAATAAAGAGGAAAAAACATATATAGACAAAATTTAAGAAATGTTAAACCATTATCGACTAGACGAAATTTACTCTCTCTAAAAAGCTCTCGGCGCAAGCAGGACGCTAACCTGCGCCTCCAGCCATGGCGAGAGGTCAGAAGAAGCAACCGGTGCAACAGTTGATACCGGAAGTGGAGAGAATAGAAACACCAGCTGTGAATAAGCCTACTCATTGGTTAACCGGAATGGGTTCGGCGCCAACAATCTTCCACAACCCTAACGAAAATGAAAAATCTGGGATGCAGATGACGTCGGAAATTGGTGTCCAGCAGAGAATACCAGTAACGTTTGGCAGTTTTCTATCGTTGAAGTTCCAACCTATCAGTGAGGAAATTGTTGAAGGCGAGGGGGATCTGCAGGAGCTAGAACGGGTCGATTCAGTTCATGGACGGCTCCAATTTTCTGCACAAGCAAAGCAAACTCAGATTGCTCAGACTTCTGGAGTTCCTGTGGCTGAAAATGGCAATAGAGTCACCATGCAACATAATCGAAGCCCTCAAAAAGGGAAATCACTAAGCTATTTACCACCTGCAATGCGAGATGGTACTTTGGTGGTTCAAATTGATGACGATGATACAAAGGAACAGGAGACCTACTGGAGAAATGCATTGATTGGGTTTGTACTAGGAGAAGACCCGTATGAGCGAGCTATGGACAATTTCATTACAAACGTTTGGGATTTTTGTTCTGAAACCTCAAATATTGCATCATGATGAAGGGTATTATATTTCAGATTTGATACTGATGAAGAAAGAGACCTAGTTCTCCAGGTTGGCCCATACACTTTTCACAATAAACCATTGGTGTTACAACAATGGAGTATGGACTTTAAGTATGAACCAGGTAATGTGAGTGTAGTTCCTTTATGGGTCACTTTCCCTGGTCTGCCTTTGGGATATTGGTCCACTGAAGCACTCGGGAAGCTAGCAAGTGTATTTGGGAAACCTATGACCGATAAAATCACTGCTGAACTGGAGAGGATTTCATTTTGCAAGAGTGCTGGTGGAAACAGATATTTCCGAACCTCTGCCTGAGACTCTGGAATTACATACTAAGAGGGGGTTATCATACAACAGATTGAATACGAATGGAGGCCAAAATACTGCAGTGACTGTGTCAGAATCGGTCATAGCACTGAAGACTGCTGGTATAAAAAGAGGCAGGGCAAAGAAAAGGTAGCAAAGAACCACTATAGGGCAGCAGGGGCAAAGCAGAAAGTGCATATTGAGACATGGCAATGGATACCAAAAACAAAGAAGGATAATGTGAAGGCAAGAACTGACAGATCAGTGGAGGAATGTAAGCAGAATGAAAATGCTGGAATCAGGGTGATTGACAGAGGGTTAGTAAAAGGAAAGAATGTACAACAATGTGATGATGCTTCATTGAACACAACCAATAGCTTCTCTTTACTACAGAAAGGTGATGATCCAGGGGACGCTGGCTCATCCAGCTTCACCATGTCATGATAGTCTGCACATGGAACATTAGGGGTCTAAATAAGGCCCACAAACAGAAGGAGCTAAGAATCTTTCTGAAAAAACATAAAGTAGATTGTATGGGATGTATAGAAACTAAAGTAAAGGAAGCAAAGGTAAAACAAATTGTTACAAAACTGGGAAATGATTGGAGACATACTGGAAACTACAATGAGCATTCCAATGGGAGAATCTGGATACTGTGGAATTCAAAAGTGGAGCTGCAGGTTTTGAAGATTGATGAACAATTTATTCATTCTGAGGTTAAAGAAAGAGGTTCTACTTTCAGAACATTGCTAACAGTTGTATATGCTAATAATGAATTGAGCAAGAGACAGCAATTGTGGGCCAAACTATTGATCTTAGGGGCTACTATTCAGGACAGCTGACTTCTCCTTGGAGATTTCAATAATGTACTCCACACGGATGACAGAATAGGTGCTCCAGTTGTTCAGCAGGAGATTCAAGGTTTCCAGGACACTCCCAATTACAAATTTTTTTAAAAAAAAAAAATTTAAGAAATGTTTTCAAAAACGTAGCAGCAATAAATATTTACTAACAAGGCAGCTAAATAAATACATATCTTATCATAAAGCTATAAACATGGATCAATAATCACGTTTAAAAAAATATCCAAAGTATTTCATTCCTAAAAAAGCGCCCAAAGGGATTCAGTTATTTAAGAATGACCAATAGTCCTAAAAATAAGCAAATAGGATTGGAAACGTATTGGTAGGATAATTTCCATCGAAAAATAACTCCTTCCTTCTCATAGGCATAATATACCCTTTCTTAAGAGAAAATCTTGTCACATAAAGAATCTAGTTCAATAAAAAATCTATTTGATATTATTTACAATATATAATAATTTTAAATTTAGATTTTGTTAAATAGACATAAATTATACATTAAATATATAATACGTATATGTCCAGAATTATATAGTATTTTTGAATAATTATATATCAAACATATACTATATATGAGGTATATGTTATTTATTATTCAATATACATTAATTGCATAAATAGTACCACATTTAATATTTATATGCTTATGTATACCATTGTTATTGCTTATGCATAAATATATGGTAAAAAAATATAAAATTTATTATGTATTATGTAATATACCAATGTTATTCCTTATATATAAATATAGGTATACAAATAAAAAGATATGCATGTATTATGTATTTTTGTTTGAGAAAATAAAGGAAATGTGATTTTAAGAGCAACTATTTATTTGAAGAAAAAATTCATCGACAAATTGTAAGTTTAGAAAGTTCAAATTAATGATGAGAGATAATTGTGGATTGGTTAATATGGCTCAAAACTAATCCCTTAAATTGTGGGTTAGTGTTTAAATGTTTATGTATAAGAAACTGACGGGGGCATTAAATATGGTAAGGAATCTTTAAAAATGCATTAACTGTAAATTGAATGTGCTTTTTTTTTTTTTGGAATAAAGCAATAGTACTATTATTTGTACAAATATTTTGTTATAAAAGTCCTACCACGTAAAAATCTCAAAAATAAAAATAAAAGTAATTGTAATGCTAAACGGATCACATATATAAAGCGTTGAAATAGGGAGAAAAAATCACCACAATCATATATTTTATATTATATTTAAATTGCTTTTCTACTCAAATAATTTTCTTTTATTATTAATTTTTTTGTGTAATATAACCCAATTATTAATAAACAACTAAGAAACTTTTTAATAAATGTGTGAGAAAAGAAGAAGAAAATATTGATAAGAGCCAATACTATTAATGAGTTTGCAAACATAAAGTTCTAAATGTGGAATGTCATAGATCTTTTACTCTGTGAAAATAAAATTTATGGTGGATAAAATTATAATCACGGCTAATTATTCAAACATGAGATGAACTATTATTAAGAATCTAAATCACTAGTAAATAAATTACATTTTATGTTAAAATAAAATAATTAAATCTTTCAACTAATTATTTAGTAGAAAATCCTATTAAATTATTTTTTAAATTCATTGTATAAGTAAAATTATTTTTCAAGTTGAAAAATTATAATATTAAGAAGGCCATACAAGTGTTTGAGGAAGCACAGTCAAAGCTAAATCATGAACACGAATAAGCTTTCAAGACTACATTATAAAAAAAATGATCCTGGTACAGCGAGATTATCCTTTTAGATGCCTCCGGCGGAATCGAAATAATATTCATATGCCATGCATTACTTACATATGTGAGATCAAGAAGCATGATATTGTTAGCAATACGAACAAGTGGTGTAAATGATTTTATTATTAGGTCGTACAATTCACTTTAGATTTGATATACCTCTTCAAATAACTGAAATAATCATCGCTAATATATCAAATCAGATCAATAGTACCAAACTTATAAGGAAAGCAAAAGTGATAATATAGGATGAAGTGCTTTTGGCTAAGCGTCAGACGATCGAAATAATTGCCCAAAGTTTTAGAGATATATTATATATCAAGGAACTATTTGGTAGAAAAGTAAAAGTTTGGGAGGTGATTTCTGTCAAGTACGATGCATCAGTTCTAAAATTGATCAAAGCAAAAACTATAAAAGCTAGCTTGCCAAAATTATACTAATGACCCCAAATGAAAAATATTTTAATAACAAGAATATAAAAGTAAGAACACATCCAACATTCAGTGACTTCTTCTTCGCGTCGGAAATGAAGAACATCCAATTAAAGATGATTTGGTTCTTCTAGAACACTTGGTTATCAACCCCAATGGTAATAGTAGTACATTTAATAAGGAAAATATTTTCATCATTAGATTAAAATATAATTTATGCAAATTACATGATAGAAATTAAAGAGCTATCTTAGCTAGCAGAAATAAATATGTTGATCAACTAAATAAAAGGTTGATTGCTAAATTTTATGGTAAAAAATAAAATATTTTTATTTGACTCAACAGAAGATGATACCAACAATAACTACCAAGAAGAATACTTAAATACTTTAATACCAATTGGCCTTCTACTATACATGTTTGCTGTCAAGTTCATTATTCTTACATATAGAGTGTCACAATATATATACTAGACTAAGTTGAAATTGATCTTCTATTGCATATAGGTTTATGCCTGTCATGCAATTAAAGTTTTGACAATTACGTTATACATGCAGAAGTAATGATACTGGTCAAGGTGCATCTAAATAAGAGTTTATCCCCGAATTCAACTTTCGTCTTTCGAAACTTAAGAATATTATTTTATATTTGTGTGAAATAAATTTTAATATGTTTATATATTGTAGTTATAATAAATAAAATACAAGGACAAACATCCTAAATATTAAATTATATTTATTACAATATTATTTCTTACACGAATAATTATATGTTGCACTTTCAAGAGAGATATCAATATCGACAACAAGAGTTCTGGTTATGGCAGAGTAACCAAAGCATTAAAAGGAAACATTTACAAAAAAATACCGTCTATAGTATTCGGTAATATGCCATCACATTAGATACCTTTAAATTATAGCACATAATTATCTACTTAACATGACTATAATTGATTATTTATGTAAGTTCTGATAATATCCTTTTATTTTGAAATTCATGTATTATGCTAATGTCTCAATATTTTTCGATATTAAGATGATTGTTGCAGTACTATGTATAAAATTTCTTTCATTAATAAAATTTTATTGTTTCTTCATATAAATAAATATTAAGATCATCATATGCCATTATTAATGTGAAACGCACGTTTATAGATACTAGTATTATTATAAAAGCGTGAGTAAAATGTTGGATTATAAAAATAGCCCTAAAATATAACTATACTATTGGATATAATAGTAATATTGTTATTTTCCTTTTTATTTTGAATTTTGTTTGATTTAGGAGGAAGAGCGTGTCTAGAAATTCTATTCAAATTGGTTTATTATTTCCAATTAACTTTTTCACCTTTTAGTTTATGTAGCGTTTGAATCGCCCATTATTAGGAGTATGTTCAAAGGGTATAAAATACCATTTTTATGAGCGAACAAAGCAAATAATGTAGGACAAGGAATTTAACTAAAGTTATAATAATGTCTAATTTATTTTCAAGAAGATAAAATACCTAGGATATTAGGACCGAGGATTTAAATTAAAGTTTTTTTAATATTTAATTTTAATTTTAATGAAGATAAAATACCTAGGGTATTAACCATGTTATTTATTTTGAAGAGAGAAAATGTCCGAGTAGTCAAGAGGCAACTTGTGGTGGTATAGCAATCATAGATAGAAGCAAAATATTGTGCGATAGAAATATATTAATTTTTAAATTACAATAATTCGAATGAAGACGAAATATATCTATTTGATTTTTACTACACCTATTACTATTAAACGAAGATTTTTTCTTTGAATAACATTGTAATTATAATCGATTTCCAGAGTTCCAAAGAAAGCTTTTTCAAGTTGGGATTCAATTTTTTACTCCCACCGTCTCAAATTATCTATCATGTTTCTCTTTTACACGCCCTTTAAGAAATATTAATTAGGAAGAAGGTTGGACTATTTTATCCTTCTTTATGTTTTAAGATATAATCTCTCTTTGTTGAATATTTATTCTATTTATGTGTCATCTTCATTTTCATGAACAATTATTATTAAGAGTAAATTTAAAAAAATATAATTTATTTTGTCCTGAACTACTAAAATGTCAAAATAATATGAGACAACTATTTTAATAAAACTGGACATGTAATTTGAGACCGAGGAAGTAACTTTAATTAACCAAAAATAGAAACTCTAAAAGTTTCAAAGCAAAATCTTACTTATGTTGGGACTCATTTCCTTCTATTAAGTAACCACTAATTAAAACTTAAATTTTCGAAGTCAAACTTTATTTCTATTGGGGCTAACTTAAGCAACAAATAACTGAAACCACTAAGTTCTAAAGTAAAACCTTTTGAGGGTGGAATTTAAAGTATACAATTTCTTCCTTTTTCTATTTGTGTTGTACTTCCTTAACGTGTCATATATTTATTTGCTTGATATAAATATTCAATACGAATAATTTCTAATCTAAGTAATGGGCTCACAAGTGACACTCTGCCAGCTCATTTCCTCTCTTGGCTTGAGATGTGTGCCCGTTCAAATGTGCTTTTTATATTGGTATTACATTATCAAATTTTTCATTATAATTTCTTATGTGTGTCTTCTCTTTGAATACTAATATCTGGTACACCATCTTCTAAAAATGGCGTAAAATGAAATATCTTATCATAAAATTTCTCATAGTAATATTTTCCTATCTAAATTTTGCAATAGTTTTAGAAATTACACGTGTGAGACACGTGACATAGAGACTAGTAATCTTAGTAATACTAATAACAATTATCCGTTTGACAAAATATAGATACTTGTTGGAGATAAAAATAGCAACAATGGAGAAGGTTTTCAAAGTCTCCAAGGAAAGGGATTAGGTTTGTTCTTGTGTAAAGATAGACGTGGCTGAACATACAACATCATATGGGTTTGGAATATTGGGCTCCAGCTATTTCCTTTAGGGATTTTTACCTATACATCTCATATAACAAACCTTACTATCATTATTGTGCATTGTTTGTTTATTACCCTCATATTTCATGTTTTTGTTACATAATATGTACCAAATAAAATATTTGCTGATTTTCCATCCTAAATTAACACTAGACAATTAAGGCTAATGATATTTGCTTATCTCTTCTTTTCATGCCAATCAGTTTTGAATGATAATTAATGTTTGATTTACTACCAAATAAATTTCCCTTACATTAAGGTAACATATTAAATGCTCCAAATATATCCTCTAAACTAAACCGATTATGTCCTCTAAACGGAAGATCCATTGGATTTTTTCGACAAAACTATTTCGAAATTGACTACAGTCATTCCTCCAAACAGAAATTCGTCAAAACTGTTTCGAAATACTACTCTCATTCCTCCATTTAAAATTCGACAAAACTGTTTGGAAATTGACTCATTCTTCCACTCAAAATCAGATTTTCTTGTTATTGAGTGATAGCCTAATTCCCCCAGATTCTCTCTTATTTTTTCATATTTTGTAGTTCTTCTGTGACTGGCAGTAAGGAGATTCTACAATGTCAAAAATTCCGATAATGCTTAAATGTAATGGTTATTGGGATAACCATGGCAGTTTCAGAGATTTTGAAGTTGACGCCATTTTGGTTGATGAAACTGCAAGCTACGGAATTCTCCAATCAACAATTGTAGAACAATTATCGATTGATACATCTGATAAAGTTGTAGAAATAAAATACATTGTGAATGATAATTGTCCTCCGTTGCAGATTAGAAACGATATGGGCGTTCGTGTATATATGGAAACGAAAAAAGAGAATAAAAACTTAGGTTCGTATCCGTTATGTATTAGCATAAGAGATTTCAATATGGAATTGGCAATAACCAATGAACGCCCCATCAGTATAGGTAAGTTTGCGTCGAAACCGAATTCGGAGATTTTTGTGTTCTCTAATCAACTACAATTTGACGCCAATTATCTATAATGAATATACAATGTGAATGTTTTGTCAGCAGGTTCTTCAGGATCATTAAGGTTATTAGAAATTCCATCTTCACCAGCTATTGAGCAATATCAAAGTGAAATAATAATTGAATCTTCTCAAACATGTATTGA
Organism: Nicotiana benthamiana; assembly: GCA_034376525.1. Classification (NCBI taxonomy): domain Eukaryota; kingdom Viridiplantae; phylum Streptophyta; class Magnoliopsida; order Solanales; family Solanaceae; genus Nicotiana; species Nicotiana benthamiana. The sequence goes on along the minus strand of CM067335.1, from coordinate 31,231,851 downwards.
GGAAGGTCAAGTGTACCAGGACAAGAAGACGATTGTTGCTGTAATGAAGAATTATGCAGTTATGCAGAAGTTCCAGTTCAGATTTAAAAGATCAAGTTGTAGAAGTTTTGTAGTTAGTTGTTCATTTTCAAAATTAAAGTATTATTTTTATTTATGCAGTTGTATACAATTGTAGTTAATGTATTCAATTGTAGTTAATTGTAGTTATATGTAGTCAATTGTAGTTCATTGTAGTCAATTGTAGTTGTTTGTAGTCAAACGTAGTTACGGAAAACCAGTTTGTCGGTATTTGTAGTTAGTTGTAGTTAAATGTAGTCAATTGTAGTTCATTATAGTATTTAATAAAAATGTTTGAAAATTGGATTTTTTTGTAGCTACTGGCTTGTATGTGTTGCGGAGAACTGTAAATGGAACTTCAAGGCAACATCTATTAATGATTCATCATTGTTCAAGATAAGAAGTTTTAGCCGACAACACACATGTTGCCGAATGGACGAAACATTCATAAAGCGCAAGTGTACTGCAACAGTAGTTGGTAGCATTGTCGTTCCAAAGTTTTATGATCCTAAGACTGTTTACACGCCGAAGGACATACAAACTGACATGTTATCCGAACATGGAGTCAACCTAAGCTACATGCAAGCATGGAGAGCAAAGGAAAAAGCATTACGGTTTCTGCGAGGGAATCCGTGTGACTCGTACAACAGATTACCAAAATATTTTTATATTCTTGAGAAGAATTATCCCGGTTCTGTTGTTAAGTTGAAGAAGGCAGCAGATGATTGCTTCTTGTATGCATTTGTTGCTCTTTCTACATCAATAAATGGTTGGCAACATTGTAGGCCGGTAGTAGTGGTTGATGGTACATTCTTAAAATCATCATACAGGGGTATTATGCTGACAGCAAGCACCATGGATGCAGCAGGTAATAGATGTAATAATGTTGTAGTTACAATGTAGTTACTTTGTATAAGTCAATGTATTTTATATTGCCTAAATTATCCATATATATTTGTATTTAATAGTTAATCTCAAGTTATGTCTACAAATTGTAGGTTCTATTTTTCCCTTGGCATATGCTGTTGTTGATTCTGAGAACGACGCGTCTTGGAGGTGGTTCTTTGAACAATTCAAGGAGGCATATGGTGAAAGACCTTCTATGTGTGTTGTCTCAGACAGGCATGAGAGTATATCGAAGGCAACATCCGTATTCTATCCTGGAATGGCACACTACTTTTGCATGTGGCATATATGGACAAATATAAGGTCAAAATTCAAGAAGTCACGTCTACAATTACATGAATTGTACTTTGCTACAGCACGGTCATATACTCTGGATGATTTCAATGAAAGAATGATGAAGATTCAGGAGGTAGACCCACGTGTTTCGTCTTACCTACATGATATTGGATATCATAGATGGTCAAGAGTACATGCAACGGCAAATAGAACTTTTACTATGACATCAAACATTGCAGAGTCGTTGAACGTTGTTACAAAGGAGGCAAGAGAGCTGCCAATATTTGATCTATTGGAGTATATGAGGACTATTATAGAACGTTGGACAAAAGACAAGTTATTGAAGGCAAAGGGTACTTTCACATTACTTGGGCACAAATTCAACAATGAATTGGAAGATAACACTCTATTATCCCAGAAACTAAAGGTAATATATTGTTGTTTGGTGCATGAAAAAAAAACAAAAAAAGTAGTAGATGAAATATTGTTTCCAGAGAGTTTTAAAATGTAGACGATTGTAGTTAAATGTTGTTAATGTTTTATGAATTATTTCCATAGAGTTTTAAAAATGTAGACGATTGTAGTTAAATGTAGTTAATGTTTTATGAATGATTTTCAGAGAGTTTTAAAATGTAGATTGTAGTTAAATGTTGTTAATGTTTTATGAATTATTTCCAGTGAGTTTTAAAAATGTAGACGATTGTAGTTAAATGTAGCTAATGTTTTATGAATTATTTCCAGAAAGTTTTAAAAATGTAGACGATTGTAGTTAAATGTAGTTAATGTTTTATGCCGTTTATTTGTAGCTGATTTGTAGTTAACTGATTGTTGCTAACATAGTTAACTTATTGACACCTTATTATTTTCTTTTTGATCTTGTATTGTAGGTGAGAGCTTCAACCGATTATATACACACTGTGTTAGATGGCGTGAAGAGGTACATTGTATGTTTAGAAAATAAGAAATGTAGTTGTGGACAATTCCAACTTGATGAACTTCCATGTGCACATGCTTTGGCATCATTAAGGCATAGGAATGAAAGGCCGGACAACTATTGCTCACCGTATTACACAACTAAGAGCCTACTACTTACATATGAATTGCCAGTTAATCCTCTTCCTGATGAAGCAAAATGGGATGTTCCACAACATATTTTGGATGATGTAATAAAGCCACCGGCTGGAAATAAAAGGCAGCCAGGAAGACCTCAAGGAAAGATATAAAAAATTTGATGAAATAAACTCAAAAAAGTACAAGGTGTCATGTGGCAATTGTGGAGGTGAAGGGCATAACAAAAGAAGTTGCAAGAATGCGCCGAAAAAGGCATGAATATAATGTAGCTATAATAGTTATTCAAAATAAATGGTAGTTATCCCAGATTATCGGAATTTAAGGTGTAACTGTAATACGTTTTTGACGATAAAGAAGTTTACTAATATACTTGAGTAATGTAAACTGTTTGCAGATTGTTGTTATAATGTACTTTAAGTGATTTCGAAATGTGTTATTGACATAATAGATAAAGACAGAATGTTGTAGATAAAGAAAAAACATTGTAGTTCATTTTCATGAAATCTAAGTAAGAAACATCATCATGTTTATCTGAAAACATATATTGTGCAAATGTACTGCAACAGTGCATGTAGCGTTGGACTTCCAACAATTTGTAGTTATGTAATTGTAGTTATATGCAGAATAAATGTGTAGTTATATGTAATTGTATGTAATTGTAGTCACTACATTAATAATGTCTAATGTATTCATGAAGCTATTGTTCATTACAACCAAATGACTACATTTACAATACATATTGCCTTGAGGAGAAGAGGGAGCATGATATGGAATTGTAGATAATTGTAGTTTCCTTTAATACTGTTATCATTATCAATAGAGTTAACATCTGTATTGAGGCAATTCTAAATCGTCGAATAGATTGAACTGGCTTCAAATTTTATTTCATAGTTTTTAGTTCAGACCTGTAAGAAAACCTTGGATTCCAATCCAAGAAGTTGGATAATGCAAGCACTGGCATGATAATGTCTAATGTATTCATGAAGCAATTGTGCATTTAGTTTGCATTTCTGCAACAAATATGTTCTAAACTAAAATGGGAGATCAGAGTTGTAATCAGAATAAAAACAATCTCACAACAAAAGTGAACATACAGTGCAACTAAATGCACAGATGAATCTCAGAAAAATGGCAAACAGAAATGCAAACTTAAGGTTATTTTTCCAAAGCAATTGTTCAGTACAACCAAACTGACATAATTCTCCACTAACTACAAAATTGTTCAGTATCCATGAGACATTGTGGGTTACAATCAAAGTTCATTACAACAGTACACACTATTTCCTCTTTCGTTCCACTTTAGTTCTCTCATTTTTTGGCGGTGGACCCCTCCTCCTTGCAATCCTGCCTGTAACCTCGCTCTCACTGATTGAACCATCATTTAGCTTCTTTGGCGTAGTCCCACAACAGAGCTCCATAGCGTCTACGGTGTTTGTTAATATCATTAAGATCCTCCTTTGGTATAGACAAATCACCATTGCTAATATATTCCGCAAATGCAGCAACAAATACACCGCAATCCCTGCAGATTATGAGTAATTTTCATTAAATACCAAAAACCAAATAAATTTTAATTAAACATATAGAAAGGGAGTTTAGTTTTTTACAGTGAGCCTTCCTTTTGTTGTGGAATCTCGGCAACCATCCATTGTATGTCTAGAGGGTCCGTAACTGGCTTCTCTACATATGACTTTGTATTCTTGAAGTCAATGTCCTTGCGTTTACCGTAGAAACCAGTGCATGACAAATAAAGTGGAATAATTGTTGAAAATTTTTCAGCCAAAGCTTGAACTGTTTTGTTACGCTTTGCCCTCACCAATGAATCATACACATATAGTTGTCGGTCCTTTATGTCAAACACTAACAACAACCAATGGAAGTTCTCTACAAGGTTAACAGGCATTACCACATAATCCACAAGATCCCATGCTACATTTGCAAGAATTTGATAGCCCATAATGTATTCTCCAATATCGTCATTGGCTTTTACAACAGAATTCCTTTGATTAATTGGAGCAGCAGAGAACTATTGGATATAACAAGACATACTTAAAGATGTTTAGATAGAATAAGCTATTGGATATCAGTTGTTCAATATCAACAATTAACAGAGCATACAAGATGAAAGAAAACAAATAATGGCTGTGTATAACAGTTTGACAGCTACAAAAGTGAAAATAACAGCTACAAGATGCAAATAAGAGCTAAAAAATATGTAGCTCATGTCTGTGTATTTCAGTTTACTTATAACCCATTCTAGTTATGTGTAATCTAGTTATAAGTCTGTACACATCAAGGCAATCAGTATTTTAAATGTATTCATTGGTAGTTAATTGTAGTGTTCAATAACTACATAACAGTGAGCCAAATACCAGATAAAGACAAAACTGCAATGATAATCCATATACTTACTGTACAATTTATTAGCTGTCCGGGGTGAGCAAGGGCGTAGAACCAGTCCTTCTTATCTATTTTTTCGCAACCCAAATCCAACAAAGGATTGAGATGGTTATCCTTCATGAAATAGAAGTTCTTCCTCCTGTAATAATAATATAATTAAACAAACAACTACAAAAAACAAAAACATTGACAACTTTAAAGTCTAAATTAAATAGAAAGAAAAGTAAAACAAATACATACAACATAAGACATTTATGAACCATACCTCCTAGATGATTTGTCACTTCGGTGGTATAACCAGGTAGTAAAACTATCTATTAGTTGAGGATCAACATCTTCACCAATGGGACTTGTGAATGGGTGCTTTATGTAAAAAAAAAATTGGCCCAAAAGACGTGCTGCCTTCAGTACTGTAGAGTGGCGTGAATGGTGATCGTGCATGTTTTCCAGGTAACCTTGTTCTTCCTTGATGAAGAGGGGTTGAATCAACTTGAATTGGGTCACCATACATGACCATTTGTGATAGGTTTTCTGGAATTTCAAAATCGTCCAGTGTCACGCCTTTATTTTCAGTTCCTCCACACATCACTCCAATCTCCTCTTCTTTTTCAATGCATTCTTCGACAATTTCAGTCACAGTTACACCATGAATTGGTGAATGTGGAACATTGTCTTGTTGTTCAAGTTGTTGAGGAGAAGAAGGAGCTGAACAGGTAAATTTATTTTTTATTAGCAATTCAAGATGGAAGTATATATGTATGTATGAATTATCTAGATACCTGTTGTACTGGGGCCTGCACGGACTTGAGGACCAAAATTGAACTGAAATTCTTTGTTTTTCTCTGCTTCATTATGTTCGTTATATCTTTTTGAACTAGCAGCAAACTACATTGTGAGATGAATGTTTTAGTATTAGAATACATTATCATAAATATTATATAGTGTTAGTTACAAATAACAGTGAGCCAGCTAAGTCATATGAAGTTCAAGATTGTATAGTGAAACAGTGAGCCAGCTATAAAATACAAATAACAGATACACAATATTTATTTCAATTCAATCCTGTATACACAATATTTATTTCAATTCTGCAATCTGTAGTTACTGCATTGTAGTTTATGAAATCTGTAGTCAATTGTAGCCAGTAAGGACTACATTTGGATATAATAAGAAGAGGAAAGAAAACAGGAAGAAATCAAAATACAAATGCCTACAAATGACTACAATTAACCCCTGTTAAAAATCCAGTTATTGAACACTACATTTAACTACAAATAACTACATTTAAAATACAGACTTAGACCAAATGTGATGACTTATAACTAGAATACATATAACTAGATTTGGTTATAACAATATTGAAATACACAGACTTGAACTATATATAGTGTTACTTACAAATAACAGTGAACCAGGTAAGTCATATGTAGTTCAAGTCTGTATATTAAAACATTGAGCCAGCTACAAAATACAAATTACATCTACAAAACTACAAATAACAGCTACAAAAGTGTAGTTCAAAACTGTACATTAATGCAAACAGTAGTTTTAGTGTATTCAATTGTATTGAAATGTATTGTTCAGGAACTACAATTTATGTAACAGCAAACTACATTTTGATAGTAATGTTTTAGTGTTAGAATAGATTATCATAACTATTATTAGTGTTAGAATAAATATATGTAAATTCTTACCTTGGAGTCATCCAATTCATTTCTATTGTTGACAGCATTCACTAATCTTTTCAAAGATTGATCTATGAACTCTCGAAGTTTTGAGAGTTCATCAAAAACATCATTCCTCAGCTGATCTAACTTTCCAGCCACCTAAAAATTAAATATGTATGTGAGTTGGTAAGAATATTCGATTTGTTACACTAAAATAAAAAGAAACTACAATGTCGAAGGAATGATTTCAATTGGTAGTAAACAATGACTACACAACTGTAAATTCTAACAGTACCTGCTCAATCTTCTGTTCCCAACTTCCTCATCTGGCTTCTTACAGATTCCATATCATTTGAAGATTTAGCCTCTTCATGTTGAACTGTCGGAGAAGCAGCAGATGGGACTTTTGAAGGTTGAGTAACCTCTTCATCTTCATAATTAAGGTTTACTGGGAGGTTGAGCGCTCCAATCTCGGCCCCGGATGCAACCAAGTTTGAGAACTGAAAGAAGGATGAAGACAGTGAAGTAAATTTGAAAGAAATTGTAGATGTCATGTAGTTACTATAGTAGTTATTGAAGAATTACACAAAGGTTAACAAGAATACCTTGAGCCACTCAGGCTTGATGAATTTTTCTTCAAAAACATTCAACCAAATCTGTCCTTTTGTAGCCGACCATCTTAAAATACGGGGGATGGAGTCAGAGCACCGTATAGCAAGCTCGATGCTGACAGAAGAACAGCACTCGTACAGCCACACTTGTAAGGCTAACGAGCATCCCCGTATAAGATAAGAATGGACGTTGGGACTAAGACGATGTCTGACAGACTCAAGAACTTGCTTAAAAGATTTTGTACCCCATGGGTACGAATCAAAATGACCACTCTCTATAAGAAAAAAAGTAAATTTGTCTATCAAACAAACATTGTCCTTATCAGAAGGACAAACAAAGAATTCCAACATATACAAGACACACAACTGTACAGCATCCAAATCATTTGTCCAGGATTTGGATGTCACTACATTTCTTAAAAGCGATTTCTCTACCCGAGATTTGTTAGGGAAGTATTTAGTCATTAAATGGCTAACATAACTAGAATTGTAACCATGCTCCGATAAAATATCAACACAGTTAAACCCAGTTATCAAACAAAAATCCCTCAATGTAAAAATCAATTTTTGCCCATTTAAAAGAACAGAAAAATAGTCGCCAGTAGACTTTGATAATTCATACTTCATTAGAAGATATCGGTTCTGCATGCAGATAGGGGGCATATCTAGTAAATAACCAAAACAAGTGTTCTTGAAAGCACATAATTGTGTTGGGGATAATAAAGACTTTATCTGGGATGGAATCGTTGCATCGCACAAGCTATGGAACCGTATCACACCATAATCAACATTATGTTGTGCATAGTAAGGTCCATTCTGCAAAAAAAGTACATTAATGGTCGTTAGAATGAAGCTAGATTTCAGAATTACAATATATAATGTAACATATCATATAACTACATTTTAAACACACAAAATACATTTTTAACATACAAACTACATTTTTCCTACATTTTTCTGTATATTGAAACAGTGAGCCCATATGTATTTCAATTCTGTATATGTATTTCAATTATGTATATTTCATTTTACCTATATACAAATGTAGTTAAATGTAATGTAGTTATAGGTAGAAGTACACTAATGCATTGTGTAGTTTAAATGCAATCTTTAGTGTTCACCTACATATAGATTTTATTCAATTGTAGTTATATTTAGTCAGTTGTTTTTAAATTTTGTTAATGCAATCTGTAGTTACTGCAATTGTAGATAATGAAATATGTAGTCAATTGTAGCCAGTAAGGACTACATTGGAAATAGTAAGACATACTTAAAGATGTTTAGATAATAGAAGCTTTGGATACCACTTGTCCAATATAAACATTTAACAGAGCATAGAAGAGGAAAGAAAACAGGAAGAAATCAAAATAAAAATGCCTACAAATGACAACATTTAACCCCTGTTCAATAGCCAGTTATTGAAAACTATATTTAACTACGAATAACTACATTTAAACTACAAATAACTGTGTATAACAGCTACAAGATACACATGAAACTACATTCAACCACAACAAACTACAGTTAACAGCTACATATTTGATTCCACAGTATACTAAATCAATGAAATTTAGGTCAATTAAAACACTTCCAAATAATCATTGCATTAAACTACATTAAACTACTAAAACGACAAAAATATACAATTTTGATTCAGCTGTGACATTGTCAAATAAAGCATTACATAACACTACATTAAACTACAAAAACCAACAATTGACAACAAATTTTTTTCAACACTATATTCTGCCAAACAATTACACATTAACTCCGAATAATAACAATTAACTACAATTTGTATAAGCAACCCTAACATGCAATAATACATTAAATTTTTACAAAAAAACACTTAGACGACAAAAAAAGAATTGAATTCTAATTTTTTCCAAAAAAATATAAAACTACAAAACATTGTAGATAAAAAAAAGTTGTTTACCTTAACCGAAACTTGTTGTTGAACCAATTTTGTGGGTTTTTTAGAGGGTTTCACCTTTTTTTGCTTTGAGGGTGAATGAGACACCTTCTGTATTTTTGTTTTTTGAACTTTGGGTGAATCGTCCACAAAATCATCATCATCCGCCATCAAGCTTTTCCCCTTTCGCTTGCTTTGTTTGTCGGCTTCAATTTCAACACCGGTTGCATCAACCTCCTGCAAGTGCTTTGTTCGAGTTTCAACTCGTATTTGTCTCGGCGATGCTGGAACACTTTCTTTTCCACTTGCATGGACAGATGGTTGTCTTTTTACTGGAGATTTAGGTGTTAAAACACCCAAATCAAATGATGGAATTTTGCCTATTTTTTGACGTTTGGGGGTATTCTATTTTTTCACCATTTTGAATATGGATAAGTTTTTTTTCACTGAAAATGTGTTTTCTTTGAAGAACTTTGAGGATTTTTGGCGAGAGAATGCTGCTAATGGAGAAGATGACAATGGAGAGAAACAGTGAAAAGAAGAGAAAGAGGTAAAGGTAAAGGTAAAAGTGCACGGGGGGTGGGGTGGGTGTAGTTTTTATTGGGAAATGTTAGCGTTTTATGGAAGAAATATAAAAATTAACAAAAAAACGTGGGGTTAATTAATAATGTTAAAAATCTGGTGAAAGAAAGAGAAAAAAATGGGGAAAGAAAATAGGGAAATATTATTTTCTTCCACAAATAAAGCCCCTAATAAATGATTGGTAATTAAACCTTAAAATTCAATTTTGGTACATATTTTGAAATATGGTATACTAAAATGTAATAAATATTAACCTTAAACATGAGTGGTTATAAGGTTTGTTATATGGGATGTATATGTAAAAATCTCTTTCCTTTATGTGTTGGCCTATTTTTGTCTTGGACTTCTTTTGTGTTAGGCCTATGACAAAGATGTACAGAGAAGCCTATTAGATTTAGGTTGTAAATATTTTTTGGGATTTTTACCTATGCATCCCATATAACAAACCTTACTACCATTATTGTGCATTGTTTGTTTATTACCCTCATATCCCATGTTTTTGTTACATAATATATACCAAATGGAATATTTGCTCATTTTCCATCCTAAATTAACGCTAAATAATTAAGGCTAAAAAAGATTCTTAATAAAGTGTAGCCTAAAATAACGCCTATCTTAATGGCTTCTTATTAATCACTGATTTTCTACCAATTAAAGGTGAAATCAGTTAAGGTAACAATGATTTGACCTTAATAACGCCTATCTGTCATTCATGAGATTCGTTATAGCTGTGCATCCAGAATTTTTGTTTCCCATCTTCCCCAATCTTCCGTGTGCACTAAGAAATTTCTTTAACATTTCTGTAAACGACAGAATATGCATTTATGATTACTGCAAGAATTTGAAGTTTTTGCCTTTGCAATTTCTTCGAGTACTTGTTTCTCAATGGCCAGTGATGTAGTACTACTTGGTTTGACTAGATAAATACTCTAAGCATATCATGGCAAGGGCAGTCAAGTTCGGAGAAGCAAATGGGCCAAGTTTGTTTTATTCTCATACATGTTGATATGGGGACAACGGGGGCTTCTGATTTTGGTGTACTCGGTTGATGCTCTGTAGTGTCATGTTTTTCTATTTTTCTTTATGTTCATTTGGTTGATGCTCTGTACGGCACACATAAGTTGTGTATCGGTGCAGATTACTTTACTTAGTAGAAACTAGTTGATAAATTAATAAGACAATTTACACTTGAATTTCAGCACCCATCTTGTATTGTATTGTCGCTGAGAATGTTTACATTCATCTATTTTTGTAGTTCCTCCGTGATTGCCATTAAGGAGATTCTACAATGTCAAAAATTCCGATAATGCTTAAGTGTTTCCAATGAGTTTTTAAAATGTAGTCAAATGTAGGTAAATGTAGTTAAGGTTATATGAAGTGTTTCCAGTGAGTTTTTAAAATGTAGGTAAATGTAGTTAAGGTTATATGCAGTGTTTCCAGTGTGTTTTTAAAATATCGTCAAATGTAGTTAAGGTTATATGAAGTGTTTCCAGTGAGTTCAGTATTCATGAAAAAATTTTCAGTACAACCAAAGTTCATTACAACAGTACACTCTACTTCTTACATGAAACTACATTAAACTACAAAAAACTACAATTAACTATAAATTTGATTCAATAGTATAATTTGCCAATCAAATTTGAGTCAACAGTGACAGTTCCAAATAAACATTACATTAAACTACATTAAACTACAAAAAACTACAATTAACTACAAATATAATTCAACAGTATAATTTACCAATTAAATTTGAGTCAACTGTGACAGTTCCAAATAAACATTACATTAAACTACATTAAACTACAAAAAAACTACAATTAACCCACAGTCCTTTCGCTAGATTAGATATTCTATGTACGTATTTTTTAGAATTGGTCCAATATTATGTATTGATAATCATAATTCATAAAAGCTAAATGGTGTACCTGGATCAATTCCCATTTAATATTATTTTTCCCAGTTTTTTCGCTTCTGAATTCACATGCGACTAAGTTTTCGCGATGAAAACTTCTATGTGAACACAATAAATATCACTTAGATACCTTTCAATTCATTAAGTAATTCGTAGATACCTAAAGGAAGATATAACTAGAAGATATACATTTCTATCGTGATATTTTCTTTTTCTTTTTCTGGTTAATCATACCAAACCTTTTAAAATCATGAGAGGAAAAAAAAGACGAAGAAAGAATGATGGAAAGCAGAAAAAGTCAAATTGAATGGTGACTTTGGTACATCCAATAAACAAACGTTAAGGAAAGACTTTAATCTATATTGTTTGTGCACAAATCTTGATAATTAATAAGGTAATTAATAATGTTAAAAATCTGTTGGAAGAAAGAGAAAAAAGTGGGGAAAGAAAATATGGAAATATTTTGTTCCACAAATAAAGCCCCTAATAAATCATTGGTAATTAAACCTTAAAAGTCAATTTTGGTACATATATTGAAACATGGTATACTTAAATGTAATAAATACTAACCTTAAACATGAGCGGTTATAAGGTTTGTTATATGGGATGTATATGTAAAAATCCCATATTTTTTTGCTTATTTGTACTTATCCTTTATGTCACGACCCTAGTTCACCAATCGTGAACCTGTCATGACGGCACCCAGTCTTCACGACTAGATAAACCTGTCACATAGCGGAAATTCAACAACCTTTACGAAAACGATAAACAATACTGAATAACATAAGAAAATGTATAGGGTGTCGCCTGGCACATACACTTCAACTCAAATAATGTAACTACCTCCAAGACCCGAAAACCCACGGGCAACACAGGCTAAGAGTAAAAACATAACACACGGCTCTAACATCCAGAAGTGTCTACAACAACTGAGTACATGAATGAAACTGCTAACTAAAAGGTAGAATAGAAGGAGACTCTTCGGATCTGCGGACGCTGCAGATGCATACCTCAAGTCTCCAAGTGTAGCTCTGAAATCACTAATAACGCGCTCGACCAAAAGTACCTGGATCTATACAACAAAAGTGTACAGAAGAGTAGCATGAGTATACCACAGCGGTATTCAGTAAGTGTCAAGCCTAACCTCGGTGGAGTAGTGACGAGGAAGGTCGAGGCCCTACTGATATGAACATAAGAATGAATATAAGATAAAATGACAGTAGGAAATGCAGTAATTCTCAAGTATCTAGAAAGACAATAAATAGAACAGAACATGCTACAAATAGAATCTATGAATACAAGAACAATCACTCAAAAATCAGGATGCGGCATGGAGCTCGGGGAATCGAACCCGCAGTCCATTCTTACCAATATCTGAGGATCTTCCGGGCATCAAACCGGCAGTCCATCTTACCAACATCATAGGATCTCCCGGGAATTGAACCCGTAGTCCATCATATCAATAACAGAGGATCTACCGGGAATTGAAACCGTAGTCCGTCACATCAATAACAAGGGATCTACCGGGAATCGAACCCGTAGTCCGTCACATCAATAACAGAGGATCTACTGGTAATTGAACCCGTAGTCCATCATATCAACAACAGGGGATCTACCGGGAATTGACCTCGTAGTCCATCATATCAATAACAGAGGATCTACCGAGAATTGAATCCATAGTCCATCAAATCAGTAACAAGGGGATCTCTCGGGAATTGAACCCGTAGTCTCAAACGTAAACACATCACAACAATTTAATATTTAACAGAAAGAAGCCAAGTACAACAACAAGTAAAGATCTAGAGCCTAGAATGCTCACAAAGAGGACAGATATTGCAATTTAGTCAAATAGAGCAAATAAATTACTAACATGCTTTTCCTAAGCTAAAACAAGTGAAGTTGCATTTTTAACAGCTAAATATACGGAGAAACACAATCTAAATAAGCCAAGTAAGGTGAATTTTCAACAACTAGCACAAGTACGCGCCCGTCACCTCGCGCACAAGGCATTTAAACAACAAGCAAGGATATCCTAAGGGGAAGGGTCCCCAACACAAAGTTAAACTAGCCACTTACCTCGAACCAGTACAAAACCGCTAAGAAACAATGCCCTTGCCACAAGTATCAGACTCCGAGTGGCCCAAATCTATTCAAACCAAATACATATTGTAAATAACATAGCAAGTAACTAATTACACTGTTAAAATTAAAGCTAAGGCGCGAAAATATGTGAAATGACCATATTTTCCCTACAGCCAACGTCTCAAAATTGAATAATTTTCACATTTTCAGAAACCTCGTACTCTCACGAGTCTAACCATATAAAAATCTCCCAAATCGGAGGTTAAATGCCCCTTCAAATTATCAAAGTTAGGTCTAAGAACTTTACCCCAATTTTTATTCAAAATCCGAAATTAAAGCTTGAATTTGAGATTAGATTAGTGGGTTTTAGTCATAGAGGAGTAAGGAATCATTACCCAATTTTTTCCTCTGAAAATCCCTCAAAAAATCTCCCAAGACCGAGCTCTCTAGCTTGAGTTTTTGTAAAAATGGAAGAAGGCTTCGTTATTGAAATATTAATATTTGCCCAGGTATTTAGTGAATCGCGAAGATCAAAATAGAGGGTCCAGGAAAAATCCCTACGCGATCTCGAGAAAGAGCATGCGATCACGGACGGAAAGGAGATGGCCTTACGCGATCGCATAAGAAGGCACGCGAACGCGAAGAGGGGAGAGGTTAGAGTTACGCGATCGCGAACCAATCCCTGCGATCATGATTTAAGGAATTTGGGACCCTACCTGATTGGCCTATGCGATCTCGTGAAATGGGACGCGACCGCGAAGAAGGAAAAAAAGACCTTCAACAGCTGAAGAATTCTGCAATGTATTCAACTCCAAAAATGCTCTTTTGAGTATCCGAAACATACCTGAGGCCCCTGGGACCTCAACCAAACCTACGGACATATTCCATAACGTCATTCAAACATGTACCAATCCATAAACCACCTAAAACAACGCCGGAAACTCGAATTAATCAATAATTTGAACTTAAAATTTTCAAAACATAACCAAACTCGCTTTCGATCCCAAACCTAACCAAAGCACGTCTGATTGACCTGAAATTTTAACACACGTGAGGCCCCCTGGACCTCAACCAAACCTACGGACATATTCCATAACGTCATTCAAACATGTACCAATCCTTAAACCACCTAAAACAACGCCGGAAACACGAATTAATCAATAATTTGAACTTAAAAATTTCAAAACATAACCAAACTCGCTTTCGATTCCAAACCTAACCAAATCACGTCTGATTGACCTTACATTTTGCACGCACGTACCAAATGACATGGCGGTGCTACAACAACTTCCGGAATCTCGTTCCGACCCTCAGATCAAAAATTCACTATCGGACCGTAAACTTCAAAATTCTAACTTTCGGCATTTCTAGCCTAAATGAGCTACGGACATCCAGGATACATTCCGAACACGTTCCCAACCCTGAAATCACCTAACGGAGGTAACGGAACCTCGGATTTCCATTCCGAGGTCATCTTCACACTGTTCTGATTACGGACCATTTTTCAACACTTAAGCTCTCACTTAGGAACTAAGTGTCCCAAAACATTCCAAATTCTATTACCGAACATCCCGGCAAACCAAAATAGCAGAAATGAACTTAGGGGAAGCAGTAATGGGGAAACGGGGCATAAATTCCAAAGACGACCGGCCGAGTCGTCACATCCTCCTACACATAAACATTTGTTCATCCTCGAACGAGCATAGAGAAGATACCTGAAGTAGCAAAAAGATGAGGGTATCGACTGCGCATATCCCTCTCGGTCTCCCAAGTCGCTTCCTTGGCCGGCTGACCCCACCACTGAACCTTTACTGAAGTTATATCCTTTGACCTGAGCTTTCAGACCTGCCTATCTAATATTGACACTAGCTCCTCAACACATGACAAGTCATTGTTTCAACTAGACTGAAGTGAACTCCAACACGTGAGACGGGTCACCGTGATACCTCCGAAGCATCGAAACATAAAATAATGGATGAACCCCGGCCGAACTGGGAGGTAAGGCAAGCTTATAAGCAACCTTCCCAATCTGCCTAAAAATATCAACTGGGCCAATGAGCCTCGGGCTCAACTTCCCTTTCTTTCCAAACCTCATGACACCTTTCATAGGCGAGACCGAAAGCAAAACCCACTCACCAACCATAAAAGGATACATCACGAACCTTCCGTTTCGCATAACTCTTCTGTATGGACTCAACCGAATCCTGAACCAACTAAGTGCCCAATAGCCGGGCTCGCCCGGCTCGAACCAACCCACCAGGGATCTACATCTCCTACCATATAAGGCCTCATAAGGCGCCATCTGAATACTGGACTGATACCTGTTGTTGTATGCAAACTCTAAACTCAATCGCGCACGCACGGAGCATATCCTCAAAATTTTGAATAGTGCGCTCGGACTGTCCGTCCGTCTGAGGGTGAAAAGCTATACTCATGGTCACCCGGGTACCCAAATCATGCTGAACGGCTCTCCAAAATCGTGATGTAAACACCGAACCCCTGTTTGAGATTATAGAAAATGGAATGTCGTGCAGACGGACAATCTCCCTGATATAAATCCCTGCTAACCACTCTGTTGAGTAAGAAGTACATGCTGGAATGAAATGAGCAGACTTGGTCAGCCGATCCACAATAACCCAAATAGAATCAAACTTCCTCGCCGTCAGAGGGAGACCAGTCACAAAATACATGGTGATATTCTCCCATTTCCACTCTGGAATCTCCATCTCCTGGAGTAACCCTCCCGGCCTCTGGTGCTCAGCCTTTACATGCTGACAGTTGAGGCATCTAGCCACAAACTCTGCTATGTTCTTCTTCATCCGCCTCCACCAGCAATGCTTCCTCAGATCCTGATACATCTTCGCGGAACCCGGATGGATGGAGTACCACGAGATATGGGCCTCAGTCAATGTCAACTCCCAAATATCATCAACATCGGGCACACAAATCTGACCCTGCATCCTCAATACCTCGTCATCTCCAATAGTTACATCCTTAGCATCGCCATGCTGAACTGTGTCCCTGAGGACAAGCAAATGAGGGTCATCATACTGTTGTTCCCTGATATGATCGAATAATGAAGAATGAGAAACCATACAAGCTAGAACCCGACTGGGCTCCGAAATGTCCAATCTCATGAACTGACTGGCTAAAGCCTGAACATCCATCGCCATAGGTCTCTCTGAAGCTGGTAAATATGCAAAACTCCCCAGACTCTCTGCCCGGCGACTCAAGGCATCGGCTACCACACTGGCCTTGCCCGGGTGATAAGGAATAGCAATATCATAATCCTTCAGTAGCTCCAACCATATCCTTTGGCGCAAGTTCAGATCCTTCTGCTTGAACAAGTGCTGCAAACTCCGATGATCCGTGTAAATCTCACAAGGGACGCTGTAACAATAATGACGCCAGATCTTTAAGGAGTGAACAATAGCAGCTAACTCAAGGTCATGGACATGATAGTTCTTTTCATGCACCTTAAACTTTTTGTCCGTGTAGGTAATCACTTTACCGTCCTACATCAATACCGCTCCAAGTCCAACTCGTGAGGCATCAGAATATACTGTATAGAACCCCGAACCAATAGGCAAAATCAGAATAAGGGCTGAAGTCAAAGCCGTCTTGAGCATTTGGAAGCTCGCCTCACACTCGTCTCACTACTAAAAAGGAGCACCCTTCTGGGTCAACCTAGTCATATGGGCTGCAATCGACGAGAACCCCTCCACAAAACGATGGTAATACCCTGCCAGGCCAACGAAACTGTGAATCTCTAAATCTAAGGAGGGCCTGGGCTAACTCTGCACGGCCTCCACCTTATTTGGATCTACCCGAATACCCTCACTCGATACCACGTGGCCTAGGAACGCCACAGAACTCAACCAAAACTCACATTTTGAGAGCTTTGCATATAATTTCTTTTCTCTCAGGGTCTGAAGCACTATCCTCAGGTGCTGCTCATGATCTTCCCGACTCCGGGAGTATACAAGAATATCATCTATGAAAACAATGACAAATGAGTCGAGATAGTGCCTGAATACACCGTGCATCAAATGCATGAAAGTTGTTGGGTCGTTGGTCAGCCCAAATGACATGACAAGGAACTCGTAATGACCATACCGATTCCTGAAAGCAGACTTCGGGATATACGAATCCCGAATCTTTAGCTGGTGATAACCTGAGCGCAAATCAATCTTAGAAAACACATGTGCGCCCTGAAGCTGGTCAAATAGATCATCAATATGAGGCAAAGGATATCGGTTCTTCACTGTAACTTTGTTCAACTGACAATAATCAATACACATGCGCATAGAACCATCCTTTTTCTTTACAAACAAGACAGGAGCACCCCATGGTGAAACACTGGGTCGAATAAAACCCTTATCAAGAAATTCATGTAACTGATCCTTGAACTCCTTCAACTCAGGAGGAGCCATACGGTAAGGAGGAATAGATATGGGCTGAGTGCCCGGCAACAAATAAATACCAAAATCATTGTCTTGATCGAACGACATGCCCGAAAGATCAGCTGGAAACACATCGGGAAAATCCCATACCACTTGAACAGAGTCAACAGAAGGGGTATCAGCACTGATATCTCTCACATAGGTTAAATACATGGCGCACCCCTTCTCAACCATACGCTGAGATTTAAGAAAGGATATAACTCTACTGGGAGTGTGATCAAAAGTACCGCTCCACTAAATACGTGGAAAACCAGGCATAGCCAGCGTAACGGTCTTAGCGTGACAATCAAGAATAGCTAACTGGGGCCAGTCTATGCCCAAGATAATATCAAAATCAACCATATCAAGTAATAAAAGATATGCCCAGGTCTCAAAACCACGAATAATAACCAAACATGACCGATATATGTGGTCCACAACAAGGGAATCTCCCACGGGAGTAGAAACATAAATAGGAGAGCTCAAGGTCTCTCGGGCTGTACCCAAATGCGAGGCAAAATAAAATGACACATAAGAATTAGAACCTGGATCGAATAGAACCGATACCTCTCTGTGACTAACCAATATAATGTCTGTGATAACAGAATCAGAGGCGACAGCCTCGGCACGATCAGGAATAGCATAAAATCTGGCCCGGCCTCTCCCTCGAGGGCGACCTCTATCTCCTCGATCCCCGCCCCTGGCTGGCTGCGCAGGTGGGGTGGCAGCTAGAGCTGGAACAGTGGCATGCGGACCTTGTGGAGCATGCTGAAGCTGTGAAGTCTGAGAAGACACACCCCTCCCACGTCTGGGGCACTCTCTAACCAAATAGCAGGTATCCCCGCACTCATAACAAGTTGTGTGAGGGTGCGGTGGCTGTGACTGAGTGGATCTACCCCTGCTAGACTAACCTCTGGAGGTACCCTGCGCAGGAAGCACACTAGAAACTGGAGGTGCATAATAAGGCTCCTGAGATCTGGGAGGAGCTGGAGTACTGCTGGATGAAGGAAGAGCTGAGTGAACTAGCGGATCCGTATACCCAACTATGACGTCCTGCTCCTGAAGTACGGGTACCAGAGATATGTCCAGACTCTTGAGACCTCTTAGCCTCTCTCTCCTCTCGCTCTATGGCATGCATACCCTCTATCCTCCTGGCTATACTCACCACCTGCTGATAGGGTATATCCATCTCCAACTATCGCGCCATGCCAGACCTGATGGAAGGAATAAGACCCTCCATAAACCTGGGAACCCTCTCACAAATAGTTAGGGCTGCTTATCGGGCGTATTGGGCGGTTATTTACTCTTAACGGTTATCGGCTTTCAAATGTATTAATCTGTTAGCCACCTGATAAGATAGCGGGCAGATTGGTAACGATTTAGCTCTTAACAGGCGGTTATCTGGCAGTTATCAGCCTGACATTAGGTAAACACAACTGATTTTAAACCCTTTTCCGGATAACAAAGAAGCAAACAAAGGATGCCGATGAATGCCACTAGAAAAGAATTGACAGAAGCTAAATTAGTAGATGGAGTAGGGCACCATCCATGGCAGGCATATTCGGCATATTGGATTAAAATATACACATTTGCTAAAGAAATTAAAATATTACGCATGACTCTACATGTTGAATTTGCATGTGTAAAACAAAAGTTTTGACTGATATTCTAAAGGACTCACCTTTAAGGGAAGTGGTAAAAGAATAAGTTGAAGGGTCAATTTCTTCTGTAAAAAAGATTAAATCTTTATGAGAAAATAGTTAGTAACATAAAACAATAATGAGGAAGGAAGAGGGAAATAGTACTAATATTACCTCTTAAGGTGTAGCCAGGGAAGAAGCAGTACTTGAAATAGATATGTTTGATCTAAAACACTTAGCATCGTCTCTGAAACTTCTAATATAAGAAGATTAAAATCTTCGTGAATTGGTATTTTCTCTGCTAACATACGACCAATTTGTAAATTGTAACTTTGTTTGTTTTTGTTATTCATTTTCAAGGTTTTTAATTTTTTTATATTTAATATATATAAATAAAAATAAATTATATATATTTATATTATTAACGGGTTACCCGTTAAGAAAATTAAATAATCTATCCTCAATCTGATAAGTCATTAATAGAACAAATTCAATCTGTTCCCCGTCCGTTAAGCCGTTAAGCCATTACCAGTAAGCCATTAAGCTTCGATTTCGGATCGGTTTTTGGTTTCGGTTTCGGATCGGTTTTGAACATCCCTATGAATAGTAGCCACCAAAGCAGGCGCATGTCTGGCCAACCTAGTATAACAGATGTCATACTCAGAGACAATCATAAGGCCCTGGCGCAAGTTCTCAAACTCCACACGCCATGCATCTCGGAGGCTCTGGGGAACAAACTCCCTCAGAAATATATTTAAAAACTGAGTCCAAGTACGGGAGGCAGCCTCGTCCGGGCTATCTAAATCAAAGGTTCGCCACCAGTCATAGGCGGCTCTCCAAAGCTGGAAAGCTACAAAGGAAACCCCACTCGAAGCAGTAATACCCATGGTGCAAAACATGCGGTGACAATTCTCCAAAACCCCGAAAGCATCATCTGTAGCTAGTCCGTTGAAAATAGGAGGGTCATACTTCTTGAACCGCTCTAACCTACGCTGCTCATCCACCGAAGCATGTGCCCCATCCTCGGGCAGAAGCGGTACTGCAGGCTGGGTAGGAATAATATCTAGAATCAGTCCCATATGCACCCTCTACTCTGAACCGCTGGCTGCGCGAGTCTGGGCTCCTCCCCGGGTCTGGGACGTGGCTGCAGGAAGTGGAAGCAACCCTTCCTGTGACAGTGTGGTATACATGCTCATAAACTGCGCCAATGCCTCCTGAACAGCTGGAGTAGTGGTGGCTGTGGGCATCTTTGATGCCTGAGTCCTGACTAGATCCGCTGGTGGCACCTCGGCGGCTACTCGCGCAGGTGCCCTAGCTGCACCCCGCACGCGTCAACGACCCCTACCCCGGCCCCTGCCTTTAGCGGATGCAGGAGGGAGTGCAGGTGCCTGATTGTCTCGGGTCGTGCGTGTCCTCACCATCTGTGAGAGAATAGAAGACAGAAGTTTAGAATCGAGGTCAAAAACATAGCACGACAAGAATTCAAATGAAGTGAAGATTTTCCTAAATAGTTACGTAGCCTCCCGTAGATAAGTACAGACGTCTCTGTACCGATCAGCAAGACTCTAAATAACCGGCATGTGTCTCATGACTCATATGATCCTAGAGCTCTGATACCAACTTGTCATGAACCTAGTTCACAAATCGTAAACCCGTCATGACTGCACCCAGTTTTCGCGACTAGGTAAGCCTGACACATTGCGGAAATTCAACAACTTTTACGAAAATGATAAACAATACTGAATAACATAAGAAAATGTATGGTGTGCCGCCCGACACATACACTTCAACTCAAACAATGTAACAACCTCCAAGACCCGGAAATCTACGGGCAACACAGGCTAAGAGTAAAAACATAACACACGAATCTGACATCCAGAAGTGTCTACAACAATTGAATACATGAATGAAACTGCTAACTAAAAGGTAGAATAGAAGGAGATTCTTCGGATCTACGGACGCGGCAGATGTATATCTCAAGTCTCCAAGTGTAACTCTGAAATCACTGATAGCGCGCTCGACCAGAAGCACCAAGATCTGCATAGCAAAATTGTGCAAAAGAGTAGCATGAGTACACCACATCGGTACTCAGTAAGTGCCAAGCCTAACCTCGGTGGAGTAGTGACGAGGAAGGTCGAGGCCCTACTGATATGAACATAAGAATGAGTATAAGATAAAATGATAGTATGAAATGCAGTAAATCTCAAGTATCTAGCAAGACAATAAATAGAACAGAACAGGCTACAAATAGAATCTACGAATACAAGAACAATCACTCAAAAGTCAGGAGGCCGCATGGAGCTCTGGGAATCGAACCTGCAGTCCATTCTTACCAATATCTGAGGATCTTCCGGGAATCGAACCTGCAATCCATCATACTAACATCAGAGGATCTCCCGGGAATTGAATCCGCAGTCCATCACATCAATAATAGAGGATCTACCGTGAATTGGACCCTTAGTCTATCATATCAATAATAGGAGATCTACCGAGAATCTAACCCGTAGTCCATCCTGTCAATAACAGAGGATCTACCGGGAATTGAACCTGTAGTCCATCATATAAACAGCATGGGATCTATCAGGAATTGAACTCGTAGTCCATCATATCAATAACAGAGAATATGCCAGGAATTTAAACCGTAGTCTATCATATAAGTAATAGGGGGATCTCCGGGGAATTGAACTCGTAGTCCCAATCGTAAACATATCACAAACAATTCAATATTTAATAGAAAGAAGCCAAGTACAACAACATGTAAAGATCTAGAGCCTAGCATCCTTACAAAAAGGACAGATATTGCAATTTAGTCAAATAGAGCAAATAAATTACTAACATGCTTTTCCTAAGATAAAACAAGTGAAATTGCATTTTAACAGCTAAATATACGGAGAAACACAGTCTAAATAAGCCAAGTAAGGTGAATTTTCAACAACTAGTACAAGTACGCGCCCGTCACCTCGCACACAAGGCATTTAAACAACAGCATCCTAAGGGGAGAGTTCCCCACAAAAAGTTAGACAAGCCACTTACCTCGAACCGGTACAAAATTGCTAACAAACAATGCCTTTGCCATGAATATCAGACTCCGAGTGGCCCAAATCTATTCAAACCAATTACATATTGTAAATAACATCACAAGTAACAACTAATTACACTGTTAAAATTAAAGCTAAGGCGCGAAAATATGTGAAATGACCAAATTTTCCCTACAGCCAACGTCTCAAAATTGAATAATTTTCACATTTTCAGAAACCTCGTACTCTCACGAGTCTAACCATATAAAAATCTCCCAAATCGGAGGTTAAATGCCCCTTCAAATTATCAAAGTTAGGTCTAAGAACTTTACCCCAATTTTTATTCAAAATCCGAAATTAAAGCTTGAATATGAGATTAGATTAGTGGGTTTTAGTCATAGAGGAGTAAGGAATCATTACCCAATATTTGCCTCTGAAAATCCCTCAAAAAATCTCCCAAGACCGAGCTCTCTAGCTTGAGTTTTTGTAAAAATGGAAGAAGGCTTAGTTATTGAAATATTAATATTTACCCAGGTATTTAGTGAATCGCAATCGCGAAGATAGGGACGCGATCGCGAAGATCAAAATAAAGGCTCCAGGAAAGAGCCCTATGCGATCATGAGAAGGAGCATGCGATCGCGGACGGGAAAGAGATGGCCTTACGCAATCGCGTAAGAAGGCACGCGAACGCGAATAGGGGAGAGGTAGAGTTACGCGATTGCAAACCAATCCCTGCGATCGCGATTAAGGAATTTCGGACCCTACCAGATTGGCCTATGCGGCCGCGTGAAATGGGACGCGATCGCGAAGGAAAAAAAGACATGCAACAGCTGAAGAATTCTGCAATGTTTTCTACTCCAAAAATGCTCCGTTGAGCATCCGAAACACACCCGAGGCCCCCGGGACCTCAACCAAACCTACAGACATATCCCATAACATCATTCAAACTTTTCCCAATCCTTAAGCTACCTACAACAACGCCAGAAACTCGAATTAATCAATAATTCGAACTTAAAAACTTCAAAACTTAACAAAACTCGCTTTCGATTCAAAACCTAACCAATACACGTTCGATTGACATGACGGTGCTACAGAAACTTCCAGAATCCCGTTCAAACCCTCAAATCAAAAATTCACTATCGGACTGGAAACATCAAAATTTTAACTTTCGGCATTTCTAGCCTAAATGAGCTACGGACATCCAAAATACATTCCAAACATGCTCCCAACCCCGAAATCACCTAACAGAGATAACGGAACCATTGAATTTCCATTTCGAGGTCGTCTTCACACCGTTATAATTATGGACCATTTTTAACACTTAAGCTCTCACTTAGGGACTAAGTGTCCCAAAACACTCCGAATTCTATTACCGAACATCTCGACAAACCAAAATAGTATAAATGAACTTAGAGGAAGCAGTTAATAGGGAAACGGGGCATAAAAAGACGACCGGCCGGGTCATCACACTTTAGTTTGTTATAGCTTAGCTAATAAATTAGAGACACGTAGCATAAGTAGTTATTTTAGATTCCATCCCTGTTGTATATAAACAATGTTCTGTACAACACTATTGATTCATTCAATGCAGAAAAGATAATTTTCTCAATCTATTTTATTCCTATTCCTTCATGGTATCAGAGCAGTGTTGATCTGCTTTAAGCCACATTTCTTTATTATTCAAATTCATCTTCTTCTTTTACAGATCCTCTCCCCCTATTCCAACAACTAATGTATCTGCTGGTTCTAGTGGTATTGGTTTAGTTGATTCAACTCGTCCCTATTACCTCCATCCTTCAGACTACCCAAGAACGAACCGGTCTCCTCAGTATTTGATGGCAGAGGATATGGTGGGTGGAGGAGTGCCTTAGTCATAGCTTTATCCGCTAAGAACAACCTAGGATTCATTGATGGAACCCTAGATATTCCAGACGCAAATTCTGGTCTTCAAAGAGCTTGGGCAAGATGCAACGACATGGTCCTTTCTTGGCTTCTCCTCTCACTTTCCAAAGAAATTGCTGAGAGTGTCTTGTACTCAGAGAGTGCAAAAGATCTATGGCATGATCTGGAAGATTGGTTTGGTCAGGCAAGTGGAGCCAAGTTATTTCAGCTACAAAAAGAACTAAGTGTTGTGGTGCAAGGTAACTCGAGTGTTTCAACCTATTTTACTAAGATGAAAGGATTATGGGATGAGCTAGATGCACTCAATACCTTTTGTACTTGTGTGTGTGAGTGTGATTGTGGGGCTAAGGCAAAGAGCATCAATGCTCATCAAGATGAGAGACTTTTGAAATTCCTTATAGGTATGAATGAAACCTTCATAGGAGTTAGGAGAAACATATTGTTGTCATCTCCTTTATATTCCATTGGTAAGGCATACTCTTTGGTAATACAAGATGAAAAACAAAGAGAAATTCATATTGTACCTGCCTACCCAGGGGAGTCTAGTTCCTTCATGGTAATAAACCAAGCAGATGTGAAGAAATATGGTGATTCCAAAGGACAGAAGGGGTCCTATGATGCAAAGAAGAGTTCAGGGATTTGTGCTTACTGCAAGAAGCCAGGACATATCATTGATAAGTGCTATAGGATCCATGGTTTTCCTGCAGATTTCAAATTCACAAAGCCAAGGAAATTTTAGGGACCAGCCCAGGCAAACAATGCTCTAATATCAAATGAAGAAGGAGAATAGGTATTTGGAATCACTGAAGGAAAATCACTTACCAGGAGAATGTAACTCAGCTACTTCAGCTTTTTTCAACAGTTGAAGATGGACAGCAAAGAGGAAGTACTTCTGATGGTACTGCAAGTGCAAACTGTGCTGGTACACCCAAATTCTTTAAGTCACCTGCATGTTTCTTTCAATTCAACAGTCATTCATGGATACTAGATAGTGGTGCTTCAGAACATATGTCTTATAATAAGAATTTTTTTCCTAATCTCAAGCCTTTATTCAAGCGTAGAATAATCAATCTTCCTAATTCTCAGAAAGTTTTAGTAACTCATTATGGATCAGTAGCTCTTTTCTCTAATCTGGTAGTACACAATGTGTTGCATATACCTTCTGTTAAGTACAATCTTCTATCTGTGCACAAATTATGTAAGCAGCTTAGTAATCCACTCTTTTTTACTTCTACTTCTTGTTTTTTGCAGGCCATTCTTTGAAGAGCCCTCTGGAGATTGGCAAGGAGAGAAGTGGTCTCTACATTCTTCAATCAAGGCCTACAACTGCCATTCCCAAGAGTTTTTTACTTTCCAATAGTAGTTTTGTATCTAGAAAGAGTTTCAATGACAAACAATTTGTTCCATGAGAAATATATCTATTATTCCTATTTCACCTTGTTCAAAGTTTTCTGTGCCTTGTGTTGTTTATCCTATGGCTAGATAGTCCAAACTCCCTTTTCCCATTAGTTCTATTTCCACAAAGAAATTTTTTGCATTAATTCACATAGACCCATGGGATCCCTATAGCAGCCAAACTATGATGGTTACAAATATTTTTTTACAATTCTTGATGACTACAGTAGAGGAACATGGACTTATCTACTAAGTACAAAATCAAATGCATTCCTAATTCTTAAGTCATTTTTAGCAATGGTGGAAAGACAATTCAATACCCAGGTCAAGACAATAAGGTCAGACAATGCTTTTGAATTAGGGAGTGGGAGTCTGCAGTCTAATTAGTTTTCTTCACATGGAATTATGCATCAGACTACTTGTGTAGCTTCTCCACAACAAAATGGGGTTGTGGAGAGGAAACATAAACACCTTTAGAGACATCTCGAGCCCTTCTCTTCCAATCAAAATTGCCTATTGCTTATTGCGGGGATTGCGTTCTAACTGCTACATACTTGACAATAGTTTTCCTTCCAAAGTTCTTTCTTACAAAAAAACCCTATGAGGATCTTTTTAAATCCAAACCTAGTTACTTTAATTTGAGGTGTTTTGGGTGTCTGTGTTTTGTTTCTACTCTCTCAAGTCACAAAACAAAATTCCAACTAAGGGCTATGCCTTGTGTTTCTTAGGTTATCCACATGGAAAGAATGGGTACACGGTTCTCAATCTTAGCACTCTAAAGCCTTTTGTTTCTAGGAATGTTATTTTTCCTGAAGAATTCTTCCCTTTTTCCTCATCACATCCAAGGGGTCAACTGACTCGTTTTTACCTACTTCACTAATGTCCAGTTCTCATACCTTCTCCCTTGATTTACCACAACCTACTACTGAACATTCAGAACTGCCTAATGAAGATCATCCTGTGCAAGACTTTCCTGATTTTCCACCTTCCAGTCCTACACCATCTTCTTCTTTTGTCTCTCACTCTCTCATTCATACTGCTTCACCTTCAGCTACTGAACCCATGTTGGACAATCTTATTAGAAAATTCTCAAGGCCACACAACCCTCCCCCTTACCTCAAGGACTACATTTGCAATGATATTCAATTGACTGATGTAAGTGGTTCTTGTTTCCTGTCACCTGTAACACCTTCTAGTTTTCCATTCAATAACCTATCTACATCCAAACAAAATCTCCTAAATTCCCTATCCGCTATCCAAGAACCAACCAGTTATACCCAAGCAGCCCATCACCCAGGATGGCAGGAAGCAATAGAAAGAGAGATAGAGGCACTTGAGCTCAATCACACCTTGGAGGTCATGGAATTACCTCCTGGTAGAAAGGCATTACCGTGCAAGTGGGTGTATAAAGTAAAGCATAACTCTGATGGAAGTGTGGAAAGTCTCAAAGCTAGACGTGTAGTTAGAGGGGATATTCAAAAAGAAGGGATAGACTTCAATGAAACATTTTCCCCAGTGGTAAAAATGACCACCATCAAATGCATTCTAGATACAGCAGTTAAGAAAGGTTGGGAATTTTTTAGTTAGATGTGAATAATACATTTCTGCATGGGGATTTGAATGAAGAGGTGTACATGAAGTTTCCAATTGGTTTCTCTCCTCCTCCTCCTACACACGTTTGCAAGTAAAATAAGTCACTATATGGGCTTCGTCAAGCATCCCGGCAGTGGTATGCTAAATTAACAGCAACTCTTAATTTTAAAGGTTTCTCCCATTATCTCAATGATTATTTCCTATTCTTTAAAAGGTCTGACTCCTCTTTCTCTATAGTGGCAGTCTATGTCGATGATATACTCTTGACAGGAAATAATTTAGAGGAGCTACATGCTTTGAAAGTTTTTCTACATCAGGAATTCAAAATAAAGGATTTAGGGAACTTACATTATTTTCTTGGAATGGAGGTACTGCGTGAATCTAAGGGACTAATTCTTACTCAGCGGAAATTCAGTGTTGATTTGTTGCTGGAATTTTATTGTACTCACAAGCCATCCGTTTCTTGTCCACTTGATCCCATTATCAAATTGTTGGCCAAAACTGGTGCTCCTATCTAAGACCCGACCTTGTATCGCCATTTGTTGGGAAAGCTGAACTATTTAACTCATACAAGGCCGGATCTTTCCTTCACTGTACAACATCTAAGCCAATATATGCAGGTTCAAAGAGTTCCTCACATGCAAGCAGCCCTTCGTGTCCTTCGATATTCATCAAAGGATCTTGGTCTTGGTTTATTCATGACTTCCTCCCCTTCGTATCAGTTGCTGGCTTTCTGTGACTCCGATTGGAGCACATGCTCAGAATCGCACAAATCTGTCAGTGGTTTCTACATTTCGCTGGGATTTTCTCCTATTTCTTGGAAATTGAAGAAGTAGACCACAATTTCTCTAAGCTCTGCAGAAGCTGAGTATCGATCCATGCGGCGTGTAGTCGCAGAGCTTACCTGGTTAGTCAGACTCTTTGATGATTTATCTATTCCAATATCCCTCCCGGTCCCTCTTCACTCTGACAGCCAAGCGGCGATTCACATAGCTAAAAGACTCTGTCTTTCATGAAAGAACAAAGCATGCAAAGCTTGGTTTTCGTTTCGTTCATCAGCAGTTCATGGCAAGTTTGATTTTACTATCATTTGTTCGCTCCTCTTCTTAGCTCGCTGATTTTTTCACAAAGCCTCTTACTGGCCCTTTTCATCACCGATTATTGGGCAAGTTGGGAGTACTTTCATCCCTCTCCAACTTGAGAAAGGGTGTTAGAGATGAAAATGGCAACAATGGAGAAGGTTCTCAAAGTCTCCAAGGAAAGGAATTAGGTTAGTTCTTGTCTGAAGATAGACGTGTCTGAACATACAATATAATATGGGTTTGGAATATTGGGCTCCAACCATTTCTTTTCTGTGTTAGGCCAATTTTTGTCTTGGACTTCTTTTGGATTGGGCCTATGAGAAAGTTGTAGAGAGAAGCCTTTCAGATTTAGGTTGTAAATATTATTTTGCTTATTTGTACTTATTCTTTAGTTTGTTATAGCTTAGCTAATAAATTAGGGACACGTAACATAAGTAGTTATTTTAGATTCCATCCCTGTTGTATATAAACAACATTCTGTACAGCACTATTCATTCATTCAATACAGAAAAGAGAATTTTCTCAATCTATTTTATTCCTATTCCTTCATCTTCAACCGGATTTAAGAATCTTGTTTTGTTTTCTTTTTATAACTTTTGCCAATTATGGAGTTTATATTGAAGTACTGTAACTTCATGATAATGTTATGTTATATCATCACCATCTTTTTCCGTAAATGTAATCAAAATATTATATATGCCCTCATCGTAAGAAAAATTACACTACACTGTGTATGTAGGTAAAAAATTATATTTTAGAGGTATATAACATATATTAAACACCTTTGTCGGAAGTTTTTTTTCACTTCTTTCAAATTTTAAATATCCTTGGAAAAATCTGTAACTTTACCACTAGATAAGAATATTGTTAGCCTACATATTATCCTTCTCAAACCATATTTATAAAAATATACTGAGTAGGTATGCTATTTTTGTTGCTAGTTAACTAATGTTAAGAAACAATTATAATAAAAACCAAAAATAATGTGCTCATTTTATCCCCAACAACTGAGGTAAATAATGATTTATGATGATTGGTTGAACCACTTGTTAAGTCTACTTTAAGACATTAGTTTCATTCCTGAAAACAATAATAAAAATCATAAATTACAAGACCATAGACTACATAAAAATGATTACAACTAGTTAGGAATATGATGCATTTATACTTTCGAATTTAACCAAAAAGAAAGAAACACAAAAAATGAAGTGCCAACTTGTCCTTTTTTTGGACCATGTTCTCAAGAATCGTCCAGCTTTTAATTACTGTCATTTTGCTGCTATTACAACTTGCCATTCTTAGCTTTTCAGGTTTTGTGGGGCCCTGGCCCTTTCCCTGCATGTGCTCTTTGCTCTCTACTCTCAAGCCTTTGCTTCCTAACTCAAACAACTCCTCACATTTCATAATCTTCTTGAAAAGCTTTCTGCTAAACTTGCTGTAAACAACTCTCAGTTTCTTGTTTGATAAAAAAAACTTCTTCTTTTCTCCTTACAATCTCACAAAGTTTCAATCTTTACAAGAAAAATGAAGACCCTTATTGGGTTAAAGCTTGTAACTTTTCTGGTTCTTGGGATTTCTGCATTATTTTCTGCTGCAAAATCTCAAGAAAATGATGCCTCAGTTATGTTAGCTTTGAAAAAGAGCTTAAATTCACCTCAAGAACTGGGTTGGCTTGACCCGGATCCATGTAAGTGGGATCATGTGGGTTGTTCAGATGATAAACGGGTGACCCGGATCCAAATTGGTCATAGGAATCTTCAAGGTAATCTTCCTACAGAACTCTCTAAACTTACTGAGCTTGAACGTTTAGAGCTTCAATGGAATAATATTTCTGGCCCTTTGCCTAGTTTAAGTGGTTTGAGTTCATTACAAGTGTTAATGCTTAGTAACAATCAATTTAGTTTCATTCCTGCTGATTTCTTTAATGGAATGTCTTCATTACAATCTGTGGAAGTTGACAATAATCCTTTTCTTGGTTGGGAAATACCTGAGAGCCTTAAAAATGCTTCTTCCCTTAAGAATTTTTCAGCAAATTCAGCTAATGTTAGTGGGAAAATTCCTAGCTTTTTAAGCCCTGATGAATTTCCTGGATTGGTAAATTTGCATTTGGCTCTTAATAATTTGGAGGGTGAATTCCCCTCTACCTTTTCTGGTTTGTTGCTTGAGTCCTTGTGGTTAAATGGGCAAAACCTTAGTGGACGAATTGATGTTCTACAAAATATGACATTCTTGAAAGAGGTTTGGTTACATTCCAATGGATTTTCGGGCCCGCTGCCGGATTTTTCAGGATTAAAGGATTTGGAGGTGTTGAATCTAAGAGATAATTCCTTTACAGGTCCTTTGCCAGCTTCTTTAGTGAATCTTGAGTCTTTGAAGTTTGTTAATTTGACGAATAATTTATTTCAAGGACCAATGCCTAAGTTCAAAGATTCAGTCTCAGTTGATTTGACGAAAGATACAAACAGCTTTTGTTTGCCACAACCAGTTGATTGTGATCCTAGAGTAAATACATTGCTTTCAATTGCAAAAGCGATGGATTATCCAAGGAAGTTTGCGGAGAACTGGAAGGGGAATAATCCGTGTGCTGATTGGTTTGGTCTTACTTGTACCAATGGTAACATTACAATTGTAAATTTCCAGAAAATGGGGCTTTCAGGAACAATATCTCCTGAATTTGCTTCACTGAAGTCACTGCAAAGATTAGTTCTTGCAGATAATAACCTCACAGGTACAATTCCGGAGGAGCTGACCACATTGACGGTCCTTGCAGAGTTAGATGTGTCGAACAACCAAATTTATGGAAAAGTACCAGCATTTAGGAATAATATGATTCTGAAAACTGGCGGTAACCCTGACATCGGAAAGGATAAGAGTGATGTTACTTCCCAAGGCAGTACTTCTCCAGTTGGTTCACCAGGCTCTGGTTATGATGGTGATGCACAAGCATCTCGTAAGAAGTCCAATCGATGGATTGGAATTGTGTTATTTTCTGTAATTGGGGGTGTCTTTGTGCTTTGTTTCATCGGAACAGCCGCTTTCTGTCTGTACAGGAGCAAACAAAAGCGTTTTAGCCAAGTGCAAAGTCCAAACACCGTGGTGATGCAGCCGCGCAATTCTGGTTCTGACAATGATAGCGTGAAGTTCACAGTTGCCGGATCCAGTGTTGTCAGTGTTGGTGCAGTTAGTGAAGTTCATACTGTTTCTACTAGTGAAACCGGTGACATTCAAATGGTTGAAGCAGGGAATATGGTGATATCCATTCAAGTACTGAAGAATGTGACCAACAATTTTAGTGAAGAGAACATACTAGGGCAGGGAGGCTTTGGTACCGTCTACAAAGGAGAGTTGCATGATGGAACGAAGATTGCCGTCAAGAGAATGGAATGTGGATTCATCGCTGGGAAGGGACTTACTGAATTCAAATCCGAGATTGCTGTTTTGACCAAGGTCAGGCATAGGCATCTTGTTGGACTACTTGGCTACTGTCTTGATGGGAAAGAGAAGCTTC
Organism: Nicotiana benthamiana; assembly: GCA_034376525.1. Classification (NCBI taxonomy): domain Eukaryota; kingdom Viridiplantae; phylum Streptophyta; class Magnoliopsida; order Solanales; family Solanaceae; genus Nicotiana; species Nicotiana benthamiana. Next base: position 31,199,796 of record CM067335.1, on the reverse strand, counting down.
TAGTCTATGAATACATGCCTCAAGGAACATTAAGCAGTCATCTTTTCAACTGGAGAGAGGAAGCGCTGAAACCCCTGGAATGGACAAAAAGATTGACCATTGCATTAGATGTTGCTAGAGGTGTAGAGTACCTCCATAGTTTAGCCCATCAGAGTTTCATTCATAGGGATTTGAAGCCCTCAAATATTCTGCTAGGGGATGATATGAGGGCTAAAGTTGCAGACTTTGGCCTTGTGCGACTTGCTCCTGAAGGGAAAGGTTCTATACAGACAAGGATTGCTGGGACATTCGGATATCTGGCACCAGAATATGCAGGTATTCATTTTGCCTACGGGTTTGTGTCTTCTGATGCTAATTGTTGCTTTAATATTTGTATGCAGTTTGTGCCTAAATAAACTTGTTTTTAAGTCCAGCCTCTAAAGTATTAGCTGTGTGAAGCTTAGGAGATTGATCTCAGGAATGCTTGTTGAGAATTAGCAGTCATTTGGCCGATAAGAGTCAGATGATTTCTTTTCCTTTTTTTTTTGATAGGTCGATAAGAGTCAGATTGATCAGCTGTCCGTGTTATAATTGGTCTATCCTATATGTGCAAATTTATCTGTTGTATATAGTTATGTTTCCCTCCCTTAGTCAAGTCAACTTATGCTTAGGTCCATTAGATAAGAACTTGTCATTCACGTACGACAATTACTGTATTATATCAAATATCCTTGATCCTATCGACTCCTTTAGAGTTATGAATCACTTAGTTTCTGCAGGTTGATGCCCATACTACAGGAAACGTTATTTCCTGATGCTTGCTTTACACCATCATTTTCTGCTTTAGCATAATCTCACACTTTGAAGGTCATTTTTCCTATAACAGAAGATCCTCTTGTTTTTTTTTCCTTATTTTCCCCTTAGTGAAAGTCAAGAATCTTCAAATATAGCCAACCAAAGTCATTACTTGCATTGTGATATGATCAGGGAATGAGTCCTTCGAATGTAGATATATCATATTCTGAACTTGTGTTTCTCTTGATTTGTTTGCCAGTAACTGGGAGAGTTACAACCAAGGTGGACGTGTTCAGTTTCGGTGTGATTCTGATGGAGCTCATCACAGGAAGAAAGGCTCTTGATGAAAGCCAGCCTGAGGAGAGCATGCATCTTGTGTCGTGGTTTCGAAGAATGCATCTGAATAAGGATACATTCCGAAAAGCAATCGACCCCGCGATTGACCTGAGCGATCAGGAAACACTCGCCAGTATCAGCACCGTTGCTGAGCTAGCCGGTCACTGCTGTTCAAGGGAGCCATATCAAAGGCCCGACATGGGTCACGCTGTCAATGTTCTTTCATCTCTTGTGGAGCTCTGGAAACCATCCGAGCAAAGCTCAGACGACATATATGGCATCGATCTTGATATGTCACTGCCTCAGGCTCTGAAGAAATGGCAATCTTATGAAGGTTCTACTCACATGGATTCATCCTCTTCTTCTTACCTTCCTAGCTTGGATAACACTCAAACTAGTATACCTATTCGCCCCTACGGATTTGCCGAGTCATTCACATCTGCTGATGGCAGGTGATAAGTTGGCATTCTTTGATCTAGGTTTGGTTGTTCCTTCTCTCTGTTTCTTCCTCCTTGTCGCGAGTTGCAAACAACATTTTTTTATTTTGTGTTTTCTGTTTTATTTTCCTGCTCTTTTTAACTCTGATGCTTTGATTTAGTGTGGATGTAGTGTAGTTTTGGCACATTGGTGGATAGGGATTTTTTGGCTTAAGGTTTCTGTAGTCTTTTGACACTTTTGTATAATGAATCTCTCTCTCTCTCTTTTTATCCATGTTGATACATTGTGGTTTGGTTGGGAATGACAGGGATAGCATCATTCACCACTAGACCATAGTACTTTGTATTCTTGAATTGCTCTTTTAGGAAAGTAGAAGTTACAGGTTGTATTGAAATGTAAAGTTAGCTTTTTCCTTATAAGTCTATGCTTTTTCAAGCAAACTGTGGATTTTTTGTTATGATTACAGCTTTTAACTGCAGACTGCCTTTTGCCATCACAGATCAACAGCATAGTGCCTTTAGCCATAAAATTTAGTATCCTTAAGTGAAATCCTTATAATAATAATAATAAAAGTACTACAACTAACAACAACAACAATAAACCGAGAGGGATTCCACAAATGAGGTTTAAGGAGGGTAATGTGTACGCAGACCTTACCCTTCCCTGGAGGGAAGAGAAGATACATTTTTAGCTAAAGACAAAATAAAAAAAATTAGTGGCAATAAGTGATAACAATAATATGGTATCAAGAAAACTGAAACGAAAGAATGTAATCAAACAGTAAATAGTACCATCAATCCAAGAATAAAGAGAATTTAAAATAAAAAAGAACCAAGAAGAAGTTTAGGCCATGAGCATGTGGTTTTCCAATCATGTCAAATGGCAAACTTTCACAAGTAACTAAAAATCTGAGCTCCACTAAAGGAAGTGGTCCTTGTCATGATAAAAGAGCAATCTCAAATTACTTTCTGAAAAAATGAGAATGTGGTGCTGGATTCTGCACTTAATTACACGGTCTAGAGATTAATGAAGTGGTGAGAATATGTTATATTAAGGCTCAACTTTTAATAAAGAAAAATAATGCTAGGTGATTCTTTTTCATCGGCCTAAGCTTGAGTAGAGTTATTTAATATATGTGTGATGTGTTGATGCGAGATTGCAAGTATCAAATGAAATAATTGAGTTACGTGCAAATACTGCTTTTATTCATATGAATATGAAAGTTTTTAGCAGACATTAAAAGTATCTTTCTCATATCTGGAATTGATTATTTCTAGTTACCCAAAAAAAAGTTGATTATTTCTCTAAAATTAACACATCCACAAATAGCCAGTTTTGGTAAGATAAGAAAGTCGTTTTCACCAAAATGAGGGAAGCCAAAAAAGAATATTATAAACTCAAATAATTCCAAGAGAAAGAGAGGACAGAAACAAACAAAAAACATGTTCTATTGTTATCCATCATATGATTTGAAAAATGATGGCTTCAGAATATTTTTAGCTGTGAAAAAGAGCTGGTCACATGGACACATTTAATGTTTGGAGGTAGTATATAATATATGTGTTCGAAGAATTTAATAATTTTGGTTCAAATTCTAATTATAAAATTACATATATAATCTAGTTATCGGTATTTAAAATCGTATCCTAAAATCCAAAATGAATATAATTCAAATCTTGACTTTGCCTTACATATTCTCCGACTTAGCTTGTTCAAATGAAATTGAAAAAAATGGTGGATCAACAGCTTAGCCTTCACATGCAGGGGCGAAGCTAACATGTCGTTTATGGTTTCGGCCGAATTCAGTCTTTATTTGTCTTTAAAAATTTATTAAATATATAAAATATTATTAATTTATAATTTTAAAATTTTAAATTCATAAAATTTAAACTCTGGTTCCGCCTCTATTCACATGCGCAACTTTTCTTTATGACGAATTTATTGATGAAGCTTATATCATCCTTATCTGTGTCAAATGTCAGTCATTGAGGATATTATCTAAAACTAATAGCCTAAGGGCCAAGCCTTTGGATTCTTCAAAAAAAAATAAAAATATGTACAACTTATCTTGAAGAGTTATATGGTGTTTAGGCAGATTGTTTTTTATTGGGGGTTTGGGGGTGGGGTGGGGATAAGTGCTTAGTAGCAAAAATTATTTTTCTACTGTTGAAACGAAGATAAAATTCAGCAATTTTATAAATAACGTACGTTTTTTTAATAATAATAATTCGGCTAAAGCTTTCAATTGGAAAGAAAATATCCAGCCTTTGACAGGTCAGCCACGAGCCACCGACTTGTATTGACTAGCGACTTGGTCATTCGGTCAAACCATAGTAGCACAAACATTTTCCTTATTTTAACAAATTCAAAGAAAATTAAAACTATTTCTAAATATGTTAGCTGTGAACATAGTGTCAATTTTCTTCTTCAAGTATTCAACGGTCAATGTTCAAATAAAACGTATTACAAACCTTCTTCTTCTAATTTTGACTGTTTCTTTTACCAATTTTTCTCTTTTTTCCCTAACTTCAACCTTTCATTCTCATCTTTGACCCAACCCCATATATATGATATATCCCCCCCTCTTCAGAAGAGTGGTAAAAATACACATATAACAGAACCCCATCAAAGTTTTATTCATCATTTTTCTTACTTAGTTGATCACTATGATTTTTTGGAGACGTAGAAAGGACAAGGGAGCTGGAAAAAAGAAGATATCAAGACTGAATTCTTGTAAAGAACTTACAATTCCATCTCATTTTCTTTGTCCAATTTCTCTTGATTTAATGAAAGATCCAGTCACATTATGTACTGGAATTTCATATGATCGTCAAAACATCGAAAAATGGATCGAGGCGAGGAATTCAACGTGTCCTGTAACAAATCAAGTCTTGAGAAATTATGATTTTATACCAAACCATACTATAAGAAAAATGATTCAAGATTGGTGTGTGGAAAACAAAAACTATGGTATTGAAAGAGTTCCTACTCCTAGAATTCGTATTAATTCGTCTCAAGTATCAGAGATTTGCTCGAGGCTAATTGTCGAAACTCAGAGAGAGAATGAAAAAAAATGCAGAGAATTGGTGGGAAGAATCAAGATTTTGGCTAAGGAAAGTGAAAGAAACAAGAAATGCATAGTAGAATGTGGTACAGGCAATGTTTTTGCAACATGTTTTGAGATTTTCGCCAAGGTTGGTGTAGAAATTTGCGCGGAATTAATAAAGGATTTGTTGTCTGGATTAATATGGATGTTTCCGATTGGAGAAGAAGGAAAAACAAAGTTAGGATCAGCCATATCTTTACGTTGCATGGCATGGTTTTTGAAAGATGAAGATTTATCAGCAAGGCAAAATGTAGTTATAGTAATGAAAGAGTTGCTTTCTTATGACCAAAGTTATGCAGATGATCTTATGGAAATTAAAGATTTGGCTGAATCTTTATTCCAAATGCTGAAAGTACCGATTTGCCCCTCGATTACGAAAGCTTCACTAATGGTAATTTACTCTACGGTGTCATCTTCATTGGATGAAAATAGCAGCAATATTGTGGCTAAATTTGTAAACATGGGGTTGGTTTCTTTAATTCTTGAAATTCTTGTGGATGCTGAAAAAAGCATAGCAGAAAAGGCTTTAGCAGTTTTGGACAGTTTTTGCAATTTTCAAGAAGGGAAAGAAAAGGCTTATGACAATGGATTGACAATGCCAGTAATAGCCAAAAAAATTATGAGAGTTTCACAAATGGCCACTGAATGTTCAATTTCAGTTTTATGGAAACTTTGCAAAGGTGGAAATGAGAATTCAGTAATTGAGGCATTGGAATTAGGTGCTTTTCAGAAACTATTGGTGGTTTTGCAAGTTGGTTGTGGTGAAAAAACTAAGGAAAAGGCTACTGAGTTATTGAAATTGATGAATATTTACAAAGATAGAGTTGATTGTTTTGATGTATCAACTGGTTTCAAGTATCTGAAAAGGTCATATTGATACTTTTTTTTGGAAATTAGAGTCAAGCAATTGCCTTCATATTGAACTGAAACACAATTTTTGTAGTACTTGGGAAAAAAATGTATAGATATAGAAAAAGTTGTTAACCTCATAGAATTAACTATGAAATTTGTAATCATTCTTCAGTAAATTCATGATTCAATACTTTCTAAGTTTTGTCCTGATTATTGCTTTGTCAGTTCTATACTTCTGCATTACGTCCAAAAAGGAAAAAGAAGGGTAAAGATTACTTTTAGCCCGTGGTCAAAATTAGTAGCCGTAAAAGTGCATAAATTTATATATATATATATATATAATATTTTTCAACTATTATTTTAAAAGTGGTTATACGTCATTTCCCCAAAAGGATACCTTGAGAAGAAATTTGTTGTTTCATTTTGATTTATTTAAGCCTTCGCATAACTTTATAGGTAAGTGTTCCTAACCTCATTTTCTCATAATTTCTTCATCAAATCACTAATTTCCTAGTCCTAAATTATGAATTCAAAATAGAAATTGGGGATTTTGGGTAGAACTAGGGCTTGGGAAATTTTGGGCGATTCAACCTTAATTTAGGGTCGAATCTTGAAACAAATTGCATATTTGAACTCGTGGGGTTATGGGTGATTGGATTTTGGTCCGAGCCTCGAGTTTTGACCATGTGGGCCCGGGGTCGGATTTTGGTATTTTGGGAAGAATGATAGGAGATTCATTTCTAGACTATGGAATTGTATCTTTGAGCCATTATTGATAATATTGAACTAAATTGTACCAAGATATCATTGTTTCGGAGTTGGATTCTAAAGGAAAGGTTGTGCTAGAGATTTGATTGCTATTTTCGGACCAAGGTAAGTGTTTGATCTAACTCTGGCTTGAGGGAATATGGTTAGGATATTAAATGCTATATGCTAAATGTGGAGTACAGTGTATAGGCATAGTGATGGCTTTCTATGCACCAGAGTCTAGCATGATCGTGGGTCTTAAATATATTTGAACCGGACTTTGTAAAATATCTCTCTTGTCTAATTACTTAGTTCCGTACAATGTGAACGATTGAGAAAGTGCATTGATTTTTCCCTAGCCGGGACACGTAGCTTATTATTGTTGTTGCTCTCTTGCCGGGATATTTGGGCTGTTAGTTGTACCCTTCCTGTTAGGATAAGTGCTTAACGCTAGAGGGGGGGTGATAGCGTATTATAAAAAATCACAGGAAAATATAACTCAAATGCGGAATTTAAAGAGTAAGGAAGAAGTGCACCAAAGTTATACTGGTTCACCACAAACTGTGGCCAAGTCCAGTCTCTTGAGATACAATCTCAAGGTTAAACTAATTTCGTTAAGCTTGCGGGTGCCTAACAAACCGTTACACTTGCTCAAGGATACCGCACCTTAAGACTTCACTTGCTCGAGGATACCTCACCCCAAGACTTCACTGTTAAGCTTACGGGTGCCTAACAAACCGTTACACTTGCTCAAGGATACCGCACCTTAAGACTTCACTTGCTTGAGGATACCTCACCTCAAGACTTTACTGTTAAGCTTACGGGTGCCTAACAAACCGTTACACTTGCTCAAGGATACCGCACCTTAAGACTTCACTTGCTCGAGGATACCTCACCCCAAGACTTCCCTGTTAAGCTTCCGGGTGCCTAACAAACCGTTACAACTTGAGAACTTGAATCACACAAGTCTCAAACAACCTTGCTCGAGGATACCTCACCCCAAGACTTCAAACGAAGGAATAAAATATTCCTTCTTACAACAAGGGATTATAAAATCTCCCTTCAAGTGTATGAAAACACTTAACACTCACTTAAACAGAACTCTCTTTATAGAGTAGATATGAGTAAACAAGTACGCTCAAGAACACAATAATAAATTCAAAGAATTGGCTCTCAAAATGTAATTAAATATAATGAAATGGATATAGAGAGTATTTGAAAGCTTGTATATGTTTTGCTCAGATGTTGTGTGTAAAAGAGTGATTTTGAGGTGTATTTATAGGCCTCAAAATGCACCAGACCGTTGCTTAATCGTTAATTAAAAAGCCTGATTTTGTGCTCATACAATCGATTGTATGGACTATATAATCGATTGTATGACCAACGTTCAAAAGACAGATTCCTGATTTTAGGGGATATAATCGATTGTATGGACTGTATAATCAATTGTACGTTAACGTTCAAAAATCAGTTTAGGATTCTGTACTCATATAATCTATTGTAAAAAGTGTATAATCGATTATATTACAAAGTTTGAAAATATTTCTGGCAACGGTTCAAACATAATCGATTACTTAAAGGAACAATCGATTGTTTAGATATTTGGAAAATTTCAGTAACACATTGTCTCAGTATAATCGATTGTTTAAAAAATATAATCGATTTTTTGCTTTACTTAAAACACTGTCTCAATATAATTGATTGTGAGGAAGTATATAATCGATTATGTAGCTGATTGAAAAATTCATTTAAACACTGTCTTAGTATAATCGATTGTGAGAAGTATATAATCGATTGTTTTGGTGTATTTGAAAAATCCAGTTTTGGCAGTCGTAATATAATCGATTGTAAAGATCATATAATCAATTATATACGTCCAGATTTAAAAGACATGTTTAAAAAATCATTTTGGCTAAAATGCAAATCATTTTGTTTGAATTTAAAGATGCATGTTTTGATGAAAATGATTTTACGAGAGAAGCCAAGTCTTGAATCAATTGTCGGATCAAGATCACAAATATAAATATGACTCAACCAAGTCTTCATTTATTTTCATTGCTTCATTGCTTCTCTTGATCTTGTCTTGAACTTCTTGGACTCCAATTCTCGTCCGCTCTTTTCACTCGCATATCATGTCTACAAAACAAATATACTTTAGTATAAATAAAAGTATATCTCAATAATAACTTACGATTATTTGGCATGTATAATATTTTCCATCTTCATCGGTTTGTCATTTATCAAAAACCTACAAATATGAACACATTAGTTTTAACAACATAATAAATGTGTTCTAACAATTTCCCCCTTTTTGATAACGGCAATCCTATATGGGGATATGTATTCAAAAAAGATACAAGTTAATTATGCCAAATATTATACAAGTCATTATTGAGTTCCCCCTCAATTTATGCATAAAATGGTTTTTAAAAAAAATGCATAAAAAATATCCCCTTATCTTCCCCCTTTTGACATTAACAAAAAGACAATTTTATTAATGAAAAGGAAAATTACATAAAGAGTAATACAAAATAAAAGTTCAAAAGATAAAATTTAAGAACTATTGTCGTCGAAATCATCGCTTGAATCACTTGCGGAAAATACGTGAGAATACGAATAATTGACATGGTCAAAATATCCGTGGAGTTCTTCACTCAGTCTTCGCACATTTCTTTCCGTGCGAGACACATTTCTATCAATTCGATTTATTGAAGTTGATAGAGAAGCAAGTTGCTCCGAGATGGTTTGAAGAGACGCATCCGGTTGAGCACGAGGACGACGAGCTTGAGTTGGAGGAGGAGGAGGATGTTGTTGATCATGGCCATGGAAAGAAGTTTCTTGTATTTACCAATGTTTGGTACGATTTTTCTTGGTGCCGACATTTGTGTTGATTTGAGACGCTTCAAGAAGATGCATTATAAGAAATGCATATGGAAGAGGTTTGTCACCTCCTATTGAATCAAGCATATGTGTAAGAATAAGTTTACACCAATTTATGCGTGCATTAGAAATAATAGCATGCATAATTTTTGCGTCTTCACGGCCAATTGTGGTGTAATTGCTTTTTCTCGGTTTGAGAACATGAGTGATAATGTAGAAAATCAAACGAAATTCCGGAAGCAAATTTTTTATAGGGGCACGCTTGTGCTCTTGAGTGAATTCAAAGGGTCCAATTCAAATTTGGTTGAAAAGGACTTGTTCATCAAAGAGCATTCCTTCGACACCGGTATATTGATTGATGTCTTGGCCATCACGGGGAAGGTTTGTGAGGGCTTGAATATTTTCTTCATTTAGAAAAATAGGAATACCATTAATTTTGGTAGAAAGTACCCCTTCCTCATCTTTCTTTAGATATGAATAGAAAGCTTGAATCAAGTGAGGATGAATGAAATCGTATTTTAGATAAACAAAGTCGATTATTTGACTTTGTAAAAGAATGTTTGAATGAATAGAATCGGCAAGATATCTTCCTGTGGTAAATCGAGGAGGAAGAATTTCTCGATTATCAAATTTTTGAATGAAACGTTGAAGTTCGACTTCTTTTTCGAACCATAGAAAAGTTCCATCATCATAACAATATGTAGATGGAGGAATGTTTGAAGAAGAAGCAACATTCTTTCCGGCACGAGATCTTTTAGAACTTCTATTTGCCATTTGAAATTTTAGGCAAGAAGAACTCTTGAAGAATTTTGAAGACTTTGAAATAGAATTCTTGTGAATATGAATGATTTTGAAGTGAGTCCTTTGAATACATACTATTCCTATTTATAGAGTCAAGAAAAGAATAGCATTGAATGCAAATTTTCAGATTTTTGGACTCTACCAACGTATAGAAAACGGTCAGATTTTTGAACTGGCCGTAGGTAGTCGAATAACTTTTGGTTAGTCGACTATCTGGAAACAGATTGAATTTCTGGATAAGCAAGTTATTCGAATAACTGAAGGTTAGTCGATTAACTTCGACGACTTTTGAAAAATCGGCAAACAGAAAACTTGAAAAATAATTTTCATTTTATGAAATTTGTTTAAAAATAAACAATAGTTTTGATAAATCAATATGATAATTTATCAAAATTTTGTAAAAATGAAAAATAATTTTATCAAATCAAAGATGCTATTTCCAAAATCAAAAATTCACAAGCCAAGCAAAAATAGACTTAATTAAACTTCATCTTGGTTCCCCCTGTCTTTAGGGCGATACCAGCAAAAAAGAAAATAAACCTCTCCGACGCTCAAGTTAGTAAATATACAAAAATAAGTGCAACCTAAATGTATGCATTAGATCAACGTAGAGTCAAGAATTCCGAGTTCAATTCGAATACGGAAGAACGACTCTTTATCCAAAGGTTTGGTGAAGATGTCGGCCAATTGATGTTTAGTTTCAACGAACTCAATTTGGACATCACCTTTAAGAACGTGATCTCTAATTGAATGGTGTCTAATTTCAATATGCTTCGTTCTTGAATGAAGAATTGGATTCTTCGTCAAGCTTATGGCACTAGTATTGTCACATCGAAGAGGGACGTGATCAATGCTAAGACCATAATCCAAAAGTTGTTGTTTCATCCAAATAATTTGTGCACAACAACTCCCCTCGGCAATATATTCGGCCTCGGTTGTGGATAAAGCAACACTAACTTGTTTCTTGCTAAACCAAGAAACTAAGGAGTTACCGAGCAAATGGCAAGTGCCACTAGTGCTCTTGCGGTCTAATCTGCATCCTGCAAAATCAGAGTCGGAATAGCCAATTAATTGGCATGAAGAACCTTTGGGATACCAAAGTCCCACATTCAAAGTTCCAATTAGGTACTTCATTATCCGTTTTAACCGCAGTAAGATGTGACTCCTTCGGACACGATTGATATCTAGCGCATAGACAAACGCTAAACATTATATCAGGTCTACTAGCAATAAGATAAAGTAAGGATCCAATCATACCTCGGTACTTCTTGGTGTCTACCTCCTTACCTTTCTCATCTTTGCCAAGATGGTCAGACGTGCTCATTGGAGTGGCCATTGCTTTGGCGTTGCTCATTTCAAATCAGTTCAGTAACTCCTTGCAATATTTAGTTTGACAAATGAAAGTTCCCTCTTTCATTTGCTTAACTTGCAGCCCCAAGAAGAGATTAAGCTCGTCCATCATTGACATCTCAATTTCGCTAGTCATGAGTTTTAAAAACTCCTTGCATAAAAACTTATTAGTTGCTCCAAAAATAATATCATCAATAAAAATTCATTTTGAAACACAAAGATAATATTATCATAATCATAAATTTATTTTGAAATACAAAAATATTATCATCAACATAAAAGTCATGCAACCTATTTCCCTTCAATGAAAATTCCCCCTCAAATAAGTCATATTAGAATGTAAAGATATTCCCCCTTATTTGATGCATATTGCCTAAACTCTTCCCCTTTTTGCAAAGAGAGAGTATATTAAGGCAACTTCCCTTTTTCGATATTTCTCCGAAAGTCAAAATAAAACAGGAAAGATATTGAGGAATATGCATGATGAAGATTGCCGAATAACTTAAAAATATACCAATTTATAAAAACATAACATATCAATTTGATATTTTCAAAAAGGTACCAATTGTTAAAAACAAGATAAAATCAATTGGTTACCAACTGTTAGGAAAAACAAAACAAATGTTTGTTTTTAATTAAAAAGATACCAATTGTTATAAAAACAATGATAAAACCATTTGTTGGAAAACATAACAAATGTATCAATTGTTATTTTATTAACAATGATACTAATTGTTATTTTTTGCAAGACATATTACTAAAATATATCAACTGTTAATTTCTAACAAATCAAACGTTTTATTCATCAAAACATGAATGAAATGTTTTTACCAAAAATATGCTAACAGTTAATACATACCAACTGTTAAACAAACATTTCAAAAGTTAGTTTTATCAAAAAGATATTAATTGTTAACACATATCAATAATTAGGTTTTTATCAAAAAATAACTAATATTAATCAAAACATGGATCAATCATTATTTTTAACAAAAGATAATTGATACCAATTGTTATTCAAAATAACATTTATCAAAACATGAATCAATAAAAATAATTGATACTAATTGTTAACAAAGTCATATCAATCGTTAACACATATCAACTATTATGTATTTAAAACAAATATGACAACTAACCGAAATTCCCCCTTGATGCAGTAAGGTGTCATGCTTGGTGCATCTACTACAATATTGTAACCTTCAAGCATACCTGCAAAAGTACCAAAAAATAGGTTTTTGGTACCCAAACCATTTTGGGTCCTTGGGGGTTAGGCAAATAATAATTATAGCTAGAAGATAAATCCCTATGTTTCGCAAAACATATGGGTGCTATGTGTCCTACCCGGTTACAATAGTGACATACTACGTTCAGGTTGTGCCTATGCCTAGGTTGTGCCAAATATGTTCTAGGTGATCTAAGGTCATTCCTAGAGGCGTTGAAATTCCTAGAGTCATTTCTAGGTGGTCTAGTATAATTCATTCTAGACTTATCAACAAAAATCCTAGAATCATTTCTAGGTGGTCTAAAAAGGTTAATTCTAGACTCATTCCTAGAATTATCTCTAGGTTGCCTAAAATGATTATTTGCACAATTCCTAGAATCGTTTCTAGGTGGTCTAAAATTATTAATTCTAGACTCATTGACAAAAAATATAGTCGTTTCTAGGTGGTCTAAAGGGGTTAGTTCTAGACTCATTAAAAATCCTAGAATTATTTCTAGGTGGTGCATTACGATTCTTATTCATCTTACGCATCTTGTTTTTCTTAGGCTTTTTCTTCTTAATCTCTTCAACTACTTTAGGAACGTCTACACTACGTTTTTCTGGTGTTTTCCTAAGTTCTAAGTTCTCTATTTTCAACGAATCACAAGATAAGCAATTAGAACTTTGATCAATTGAAGAGGCTTCATTCATCGCCGTAATTTTATTTTTAAGGTCGACATTATCATTTTTCAAAAAATTATTTTCCTCTTCTAAAGCACTGATTTTAGTCTTGTCCTTTTTGGCGATTTTTGAAACGTTTTTCAATTCACCAAATAATTCTTTAAAAGCTATTTGCAATTCTTCAAAAGAGTAGGAGTTAGAAGTACTTACCTCTTCTTCTTCATTGGCCATGAGGCATCGGGCAGTCGGTTCAGCATATGAGCTGTCCGCTTCTTGAGGCGTACGTTCATAAGTGTCCTCAAGATTATCCCACATCTCTTTGGCAGTTTTGTAGTGGGAAATTTTCCGATAGTTCTCCTGATTCAAAGAGCTATACAACATATTGATTGCCTTGGTGTTGTATTCACTTACCATGGCTTTTCCAACTTGTGTCGTCATTTGTTCACCATACTTGATGATTTGCCATAGACGAAAGTTGTTCGATTGGATGAAGATTCTCATCCGCTCTTTCCAATATGTGTAATTGCTTCCATCAAATATTGGAGGCAAAAAGGTGCAAAATCCTTCACCTATTCCTGCACAAGCACCACTAGTAGAAGCCATAGAAAGATTTTCTCAAACTGTTAAGTCTTACAGAGAGTTAGGCTCTGATACCAATTGTTAGGATAAGTGCTTAACGCTAGAGGGGGGGGGGTGAATAGCGTATTATAAAAAATCACAGGAAAATATAACTCAAATGCGGAATTTAAAGAGTAAGGAAGAAGTGCACCAAAGTTATACTGGTTCACCACAAACTGTGGCTAAGTCCAGTCTCTTGAGATACAATCTCAAGGTTCAACTAATTCCGTTAAGCTTGCGGGTGCCTAACAAACCGTTACACTTGCTCAAGGATACCGCACCTTAAGACTTCACTTGCTCGAGGATACCTCACCCCACAGTTAAGCTTACGGGTGCCTAACAAACCGTTACACTTGCTCAAGGATACCGCACCTTAAGACTTCACTTGCTCGAGGATACCTCACCCCAAGACTTCACTGTTAAGCTTACGGGTGCCTAACAAACCATTACACTTGCTCAAGGATACCGCACCTTAAGACTTCACTTGCTCGAGGATACCTCACCCCAAGACTTCACTGTTAAGCTTCCGGGTGCCTAACAAAACGTTACAACTTGAGAACTTAAATCACACAAGTCTCAAAGCACCTTGCTCGAGGATACCTCACCCCAAGACTTCAAACGAAGGAATAAAATATTCCTTCTTACAACAAGGGATTATAAAATCTCCCTTCAAGTGTATGAAAACACTTAACACTCACTTAAACAGAACTCTCTTTATAGAGTAGATATGAGTAAACAAGTACGCTCAAGAACACAACAATAAATTCAAATAATTGGCTCTCAAAATGCAATTAAATATAATAAAATGAATATAGAGAGTATTTGAAAGCTTGTATATGTTTTGCTCAGATGTTGTGTGTAAAAGAGTGATTTTGAGGTGTATTTATAGGCCTCAAAATGCACCAGACCGTTGCTTAATCGTTAATTTAAAAGCCTGATTTTGTGCTCATACAATCGATTGTATGGACTATATAATCGATTGTATGACCAACGTTCAAAAGACAGATTCCTGATTTTAGGGAGTATAATCGATTGTATGGACTGTATAATCGATTGTACGTTAACGTTCAAAAATCAGTTTAGGATTCTGTACTCAAATAATCGATTGTAAAAAGTGTATAATCGATTATATTACAAAGATTGAAAATATTTCTGGCAACGGTTCAAACATAATCGATTACTTAAAGGAACAATCGATTGTTTAGATATTTGGAAAATTTCAGTAACACATTGTCTCAGTATAATCGATTGTTTAAAAAATATAATCGATTTTTTGCTTTACTTAAAACACTGTCTCAATATAATTGATTGTGAGGAAGTATATAATCGATTATGTAGCTGATTGAAAAATTCATTTAAACACTGTCTTAGTATAATCGATTGTGAGAAGTATAAAATCGATTGTTTTGGTGTATTTGAAAAATCCAGTTTTGGCGGTCGTAATATAATCGATTGTAAAGATCATATAATCGATTATATACGTCCAGATTTAAAAGACATGTTTAAAAAATCATTTCGGCTAAAATGCAAATCATTTTGTTTGAATTTAAAGATGCATGTTTTGATGAAAATGATTTTACGAGAGAAGCCAAGTCTTGAATCAATTGTCGGATCAAGATCACAAATATAAATATGACTCAACCAAGTCTTCATTTATTTTCATTGCTTCATTGCTTCTCTTGATCTTCTCTTGAACTTCTTGGACTCCAATTCTCGTCCGCTCTTTTCACTCCCATATCATGTCTACAAAACAAATATACTTTATTATAAATAAAAGTATATATCAATAATAACTTACGATTATTTGGCATGTATAATATTTTCCATCTTCATCGGTTTGTCATTTATCAAAACCTACAAATATGAACACATTAGTTTTAACAACATAATAAGTGTGTTCTAACACTTCCCTGGTTTAATCGTTATGTTATTGAATTTTCCTAATGGGACCTCTTTGGGGAGAGATTATTTGTGGGATCGTGTGGCACGCCGTCCACTTAAAACTTATAGTATGGGATCGTGTGGCATGACGTCCACTTATGAATTATAATATGGGATCGTGTGGCATGCCGTCCACTTATGAAATATGATCTGAGATCGTGTGGCACACCGTCCACTTGTGAGCTAATAAATGGGGTCGGGTGGCGCACCGTCCTCTTATATGTATGAGATATGGTATTGAGATAGTTTCGTTGTTACATCCATTGATCTGTTTTTCACTGTATTTCCCCGAGCATGTCCCTTCCCCCTTTTAGTTGGTATTCTCCGTTGTTATTTCTGTTGCTTTGTACATATATATATATACATATATATATATATATATAGCCTCGTCACTACTTCGCGGGGGTTAGGCCAGGCACTTACTAGCACATGGGGTCGGTTGTGCTGATGCTACACTCTGTGCATTTTTGTGCACAAATCAGGACGCAACTTACGGACCGCAGCAGTAGGACTTATGGGAGCTATCTTCAGTCCAGGGATTCTCGAGGTAGCCTAGCTGGCATTCGCAGGCCGGAGTCCCTTCTTTAGCATTGTTTGTTTTTATTGTATCGAGACACACACTATATGTATTTCTTTCAAACTCTGATTTTAGTATTTTCATAGTAGTTCGTGAGTAGTGACACTAGATACTGGGTAGATGTGTATTTTGAACCTTCTGTATTTATATTTTTTATTTAGTTAATTAAGTATCTACAATTCTTCCGCTTTAATTATTATTCTAGTTTATTATAATTGTTTAAATAAAATCAGTAAAAAAATTTAATGCTTGGCTTGCCTAGCTCCGATAGTAGGCGCCATCACAACTCCCGATCGTGGGAAATTCGTGTCGTGTCAAGCATTGAATGCGTCACCTTTATTTCTAAGCAAATATAACTTAGTATATCTAATAGAATCATCAATAAAAGTCACATAGTATCGTTTATGTCCTCTAGTGATAGTTTGCTTCAAGTCGCATAAATCAGTGTGAATTAAATATAACAATTCAATTTCTCTATTTTCGGGAAAAACAGGTTTTCTAGTACTTTTGGCTTCAATACGTATTTCACACTTGTCAATATTATTTGAGTCTAAACTAGATATTAATTCGAATGACTGCATTTTCTTTATATATGTGATATTAATGTGTCCTAATCTAGCATGCCATAAAGAGATAGACTCAACCATATAAGCGGAAGCAGATACATTTTCATTGATAACATTAGAAACATTAAGTACAAAGAGTCCTTGGTTGCCACAAACACATTATTTTTGGTCATTATGATCTTGTCAGATTCAAATGACACTTTGACTTCGGCTCTTTTAAGGATACAGATATCAAGTTTGCCCACATAGTAGGAACATACAGTACCTCAACAAAGGGCTAAAGTTTTTTTCGAAGTGAGTTTCAGGAAAACTTTTCCCTTACCCAAGACTTTAGTAGTACTTGAGTCTCCAAGGTAGACTTCTTCTCTATCATCCTCTACAGGAGTATAAGAGGAAAATGGTTCTCGATTTGCACAAATGTGCCGAGTTGCCCCAGAGTCTATCACCCATTCTCTTGCATGTGCTACGATATTTACTTGAGAAATGATAACTGCAATAATATCACCTCCTTCAGCTAAGTTAGCCTTAGGAGTATTAGTTTTTTCTTTGTCATTTCTGGCTCTGTACCAGCACTGAGAGGAATGATGGCCTGGTTTTCCACAAATAAAACAAGAGGCCTTTTTTCATTTTAAGGTTAGGATTTTTAGGTACCTTGAGATTTATTCTCATACCTTTTGCGGTTGTTGTTGCTGCTTTGCACTAAGTTTTCTTTAGGAGCTGTCATCCTAGCGTTGACAGATTCTTTTCTGTTGGAATCTTTAATTAGAACGTGGGTTACAATTTCTTCAATGGTGATTTTGTTTTGTGCTTTAAGTTGTTTTTGTATTCACTCCATGAGTCAGATAACTTCTCAATTAGCACTCCAACAACAAACCCCTTTGGTAAAGCCATCCCCTCGGTCTTCAAGTCTTCTAACAATTTTTGAAATTCGTTGATTTGTATGTTCATCTCTTTATCATCTCTCATCTGCCACTAATAAAATTTTTCTAATATAAATTTTTGTTTTGTAGCATCTTTTGCAGTGGATTTTTTAATTAAAGCTTTCCATATAGCTTTTGCTTCTTTATAACTGTAATACACGTCAAACAGTTCGTTAGAAATAATTTGAAATATTGTATGACAGCATACCTTATTGGCATATTGCCATGATTCCACTATTTTATTATCAGCATCTGCACTAGATTGTGGATGCAGCAGTGCATGTGCAACACCATGTGCATCAAGCAGTGAGAAAATCGTTCTTGCCAATGTTTGGAATTTTTATTGGCGAAGATTTTAATATTTGACACATCGGGAAATGACCTGGCATATGGTAGTGTAACTGGGGCTGCAGCAGTGGATGTAAAGCCAATATTGGCGGTATCAGTAGTACTTTCAGCGTCGGTGTTATTTGCCATAGTTTCTTAGATTATAGAGAAATGATGCGAAAAATTACAATAATAATATTGCAATAATATTATTTGTGAGCAGATACAACAATTGGCTTGAGTCGTGCTGGGCAATGTCCTAAGAAACTATTTCAGTAGTGTGAAATGTTTCTCCAGAATTAAACAAGCTTACCTCTATTTTATTTAAATGATACAGGAAGCGGCAAAATTAAAAATTATACAAATTCAGCTAGTAGGAAAAAAGAAAGAACAACTAATGTGCAATGTTAATTAAATATTATAGAAAACGAATTAGAAGGAAGAAGATAGAGACATATAAGAAGGATTTCTGATGATGAGAATGAATGGCTAATGAAGGCTATTTATAGCCATAAGTGCATGTTTCTATCCTTGTGAATGATTGCAACGTGGCTATCTTCATTTGCTACTTCTCCAAAGGAATGTGCCACTTATCAAAAGGCTTAAAGGATGGCTGTCACATTTTGGGAGTAAGACCACTTGTCTTTTACCTTTTCATGCGAAGATATTTGCCAATTGCTAATTATATAAAAATAATAAAAATACTAATATAATTTGGCTGACATAAACTACCATTGTCGCGGAGTCAAGGTTTAAAAAAATCTTCTTTGACCCAAACAAAGTAATTAAAACTTCAAGAAACTTGAAGAAGCTGAATCAATGGTTATAATTTGGGTGATCCAGTAAGCTAAAACAAGTGAGCAGATAGCGAACGGGGGAAGAGAAGAAATTAAGATGAATTTTTATATCAACCCACAGCTCCTACAGAAGCAAAAATGAAGAGAGTAAACGAAAAAAAGAAGAATAATTTGGAGAAAATGAGAAATTGCATACGATGGTAGTGTTGTAAGCAAAAGCGTAGAAGAATGTTCAAGAAAGGCACGGTGTTGAGTAGACAAACTCCCGCAGCCGACCCAAGCCGTCGCCTTCACGGATAAGTGTAAATGAGGGAAAAATTTGGGTTTGGGGGATAATCATTTCCCATTTTATTTTCCTATGTGGTCATAATAAATGACGTGGAGCCTACGTGGTTTAATTTCTTGACGTGGCATCTTATGTGTAGGAAATTGTGTTACACACACTGACAACGTCGTGTCATATGCGTTTATTATATACGGTTTAAAAAAGTATAAGTATTCAATTGATAAATTATTAAGTTTGGGGATTAAAATAATAAAATGGGACAAGTATAAATGTCATTTAAGCTATTCAGTTTTCAATTTGTTACCGTAAGAAATAAGAAATTACAAAGAGTAGAGGAGGACTAGATTATCAATACCTCTACAGATCAAAGTTGAGAAAATAATGAATATTCCAATTCTTTTTAGTTTTTACTTTTAAACATATATATTCTGCAAAATAGGTACGTGTAATTTTCGTCTCGCAAAACAATTACTGCTTTTTCTAGTAATAGAAGCATTGGTCATCAATATATGATTTCTTTTTATTTATTTATTTTTTGCCTGAGCAGAGTTTTGCCAATTTCTTTTGATTCTATTCATGGTCGTAGACTACATTATCTTTCGTATTGTTTCTCCTTTAATTTATTGGGATGACTATCTTGATTAGCTAGATCGTAATGCGAATTAGGAAATTTGGTTAAAATATCTGTTTGCGACATATTATATGTGACACAAAAATGAATTGCAATCACAAAATAAATATCAAAAAATATAATTTTATTGATAAAATGACACATGTACAATCCTGTTTCTCCCTTGATTCTTCTCTCCTGATAATCTCCGTGTTTTTCTTCTCTCCTGATAATCTCCGTATTTCGAGGGCTGAAGCAGCGTATTTCTCGAATGTAAGGATGATGCAGACCTCCTGGGTGTATTTGTTCTCCGGCTTCTTGAACTATTTCATTGTCAAGAAGTATCCGGCCATATTTGGTCTCTTTGTGAGTATCCGTGAGTTTATGAAATTTTTGAGACACCTCTTCAAAGAGATATGTATCCCTTTATATAGGTGTGAGTTAGGGTTATGGTAGAATAACTCTAAGAAATCCTAATAGACTCGTAGAATTTCTAGAATCCTATAGTATTTTTAATTTAATATTTGGCTTAATCACATAAAAGCAACACAAAGCGTTCCTTTGCCCAAATATATTATTTACCATTATTTGGTTTAATAGTCTCTTGTATTTCAAATATGAAAGAGCCAAAATTGCATGACTATTAACTTACGGCATATCTAATTCAAGTAGGCATTTGAGATTGCAATTCACCACTGCCCTTTGGCGTCTGTAATTAGGACAGAATCACCAATCATCTTAGAAGACAACCGAGCATGCCTGATATCCTTTCCTTATTAGCTTTCGTCACACTCACTGAGGTTTCCACCCTATATTTAATGTTGTGTTTGATCTGAATTTTCGCCACATACGTAGTACGATCCGTTAAAGGAAGAACGCTTCATAAAAACATGACCCCCCCCCCCCCCCGGGCCCTCACGACCAATTAGGGTGGCTTTAGATTAAAGAAAGAGTACTAATTTCGTTTGACTTATTCTTATTTTCAAACACTACATTTGCTTTTTTTGAGCAAACACAACTTTTGAGGTTTAATTCCTTTTTTTTCTTTTTCGTTCGAACCATTTTTAATTCTTTCAACCTCTTATTTAATATATTTGGTATAGTGCTGAAGTCTAGCAGATTTGAAACTGTTCCAGCTGCACTTCATCTAATGTACTGCTGGCCCATTTCTACTTAGAATTTTACAGCTTGTTTGTAATGGAAAACAGGTATAAACAACGTAAGTATATAGCCAGATAACTTGCATGTAATATAGACAACATATAATTACATATTTTAATCAATCATAATCATAAATTAATACTTATCTCTTGACAGTAATCGCGAAAGGAGCCTCCAAGCAAGAGCGAAAACGTCCACAGGATCATCTTCCAGTTTCACAGTCTTCTGTTGTGTTACCCGAATAATGATCGGAATAAGCGAAACTTATATGGGCGAGTTTCTCCTCCAAAAACTGTATCGTAAAACCATAGCATCCTTATGGAAGACCTCTTTATATAGTCACATGTCTTAGGATTTAAAGCCTTTTCCTAAACCTGTTGGGTCTTACTTTTCCACCAAAAAATATAATTTTATTTAATTCCTAATTATTCGGTCACAACAAGGACCACGTTATTTAATTAACGAGCCTTCCTATTATGGACTTAATTTGAAATATTCGAATTAATACTACCATAATAAATTACAAATTATTCCACTAAAAATTTGTAACTGCACTCCTCAGTTCAATTTCGAAATTCTTCCATTAAATATTATTTAACTCCCCTTGTTAAGATTCAGATACTAATCTAATAAATTAAATTACAGACAATTTAATTCATTCATTATTTTGTTTAGACCTTCGCTTTACTTATTTCATGTAATGGATACAAAATCCACCTACAGGGTTTAGACGTGAAAATTTATAAGCTGTCATAAAGGTGTATCATCAATCTTTAGACCGAGGCATGGATTCCATCAACTAATTATTATTTCGTCAATGTATATCATTATTGTGCAATTTACCAGGCATATTGACCCACAAAAGAATCTTGCCTTTTAGTAAATCAAAACAATAAATAATATACACAACTATATCATATTAAGATTAAGAGTAAACATACATTTAATGGCTAGAGAATTTATTCTATCAAGTCAGTATAAAATACTTATCTCTACTTGGTCCGTTCAATACATGCAAAATGTACTAGTACAAGAAGTCGGAATTAAACCATTCCCATAATTAAGATAAATTATATTTAATTTTGTGCAACAATCATTCAAGATGGTTTGTCCAATTCCATCATTAGATTGTGAACATGATTTTATACTTATAAGAACCGATAATTTAATCTTTTGTGTATAAGCTAAACACTATACACTAAATCATCTACTATATAATTAAAGGACACAAATAAATATAGAATAAATAATTATTTCATAATAAATACTATATACAAACCAAAATACATGGTTAATAGTATATATCCCAATAGTTTGGATGCTTATTGTGTATCGTTTCATAATGTATCGTATTGTATTGTATTGTACTATATTGTTTGATGAATATAATATATGGATAGATTGTATCGTTTGCCATCATTTCATGATATCATGCACCAACAATATGAAAAATAAACTTGTAATATTATAAAGAAAAATTATAATACAACGTAAAATTATTATATAAAAAGGTAGGGTAAATAATAAAATAAAATTATATAATAATAAGGAAGAGTGAGGTGAGTAAAAAAGACGAGGTAACGACACCACTACACTAAATCAGTCGTTACATAAAGTGACACATTTCGTCGCTACGTAACGACGAATTTAACGATACGATACAATAAAATTAAATTAACAATCAAAACAAACATCATATTTAAAGTAACAATACAGTATAATATAACAGGTAACAACCATCCAAACAAGTTGTTAAGTTAGTTACTATTTCTTTCTCTTTTTGGTTTCTTGTCAAGTGTTTTTTGTTTGTTTTGAGATCCCAACTAATTTAGATTTGTGTAATGTAAGGTTCATTACCGATGAAAGTGTTTGTTATCAAGCCATTTTGCATTCTCATGTCCAAACACAAAACTTCTGATTCAGAATAAAAGGATTGTATCCATCGAACTATAATCGTTGGCGATGCCTCTTCTTCTATAGAGGCAACAAACTTTGGTTTTAAAAGTGAAATTATGGTATGATACAACACTAAACAAACTTTAATATCAAAGGGAATTATATTTTCAATTTTTCAAAAACTATGACCGAAACCAACTTGCATACTTCTTAAAGAAATACACATGAAATCGTTTTTACAAATAATTATATTTTCAACTTTTCAAAAACTATAACCCAAACCAACTCGCCTACTTCTTAAAGAAATACACATGAAATCATTTTTACAATTCTGAATGCAGCGGCTATTCCTATTGCGTTCGTAAAAACAGAACACTTCAACATACAT
This sequence comes from Nicotiana benthamiana, assembly GCA_034376525.1. Taxonomy (NCBI): domain Eukaryota; kingdom Viridiplantae; phylum Streptophyta; class Magnoliopsida; order Solanales; family Solanaceae; genus Nicotiana; species Nicotiana benthamiana. The sequence continues at coordinate 31,176,540 of CM067335.1, read as the reverse complement.
GTTTAGCTCAAAAATTATATTGGCACTTTATAAACTTAAAAATAATCAAAAATATATAAGGGTAAAATCGTAATAAAATATAATGAGCCCTAGAGATGATTATTGTGTTAAGATCGTTGTAGATCTGGAAATGTGAAGAAAATAAACTTAGCTTAAGAGAGAAGCAATAGTTGGAGATCGGGAAAGAGATAGAGATAGAGATAAAAGTTGTATTATTCGAGAATCATAATAATGATGCCTATTACAATGTGAAGGTCTCATTTATATAGTAGGAGGCCCTCCTCGAAGTAATCAAAAAGTACAAAAGTTGGTGGCTTCCACTCAATAAAGAAGTTAAGCACTAAACGATGTCACTTTTACTTTATCAACTCGGTCGTGCCCTCACTCAGGTCAGCCTTATCATAATGGACGTGCCCACTCGGTGTGGGGACGTTGAGAGCCAAATATTACCCTATACAATTAGTCCCTCCATTTGTTGGAGACGTGCTCGATGACTGTTTTCAATGGACGGACATGCATGCTTCACTTTTACAGAAATTTAGCCGCACTTGTAGGCGCCTTTTTCAAAGGGCATGAGCGTGTGTAATATCGTTAAGCCGTTGACATACGACCCCTTTTCTAAAATGACGTCACTGGTCACGTGCGTTATCATTATACTTGTTCCCGAGACTATTCAGAGCATGATGTGATATTTTGGTTACCCGTGTCAGTTCTCAAGTTGTTCCTTTTCGATTTTCGCGTACCTTATCCCTATAAATAGAGGAGTGGTTCAATGAGATTCATCTTTCGAACCTTTGGAGAGTGTCCCTTTATTTCTTTCTTCATTAATCTTTCTTTCTGGTAATTGTTGCTTCACTTGAGAACTACCATTTCTGGGGATTGTACCTCTTGTCGTTGACACCTTTTCTCATAAATTATACCATGGCGAAACGTCGTCAAGATATTAAAAGGACCAAGGATAATTTCCCTTCTAGGGCTCTGCCTTCCTCCGATGGTGAGGGGGAAGAAGTGGAGAAAAACCTCGTTCCCTAACGGTGGATAATATTCTTCCGAAAAACCTCAGTGTTCGAAGTGACTTCAACTCGACATGCCCCTCTTTTCCTTGGGAGACCAGTGAGTTATTGCAGTCTCACCTAGATGCCCTCAGAACTATGTACAACATCCCGGGCTATGTTGAAATGGCTCCGGCCGGGGCGGACTATGCCAATGTGCATTGGCCTGGGTTCTACATGAATATAGGCTTAGAATTGGATACAACTTTCCACTTAGCCCTCTAGCGGAGGAGCTTTGCCGCTTCTACCATGTGTGCCCAGCTCAGCTCACACCTTATGCCCTGAAGGTGTGTCGCATTCTCACCACGCTTGCGGGCGAGGCTGGGAATGTAGTTTCTGTTCATCAATTGCTGAAGATGTTCAGCCCTAGTTACATGAGAGGTACCATGTTCTAATTGAGGAGCCGTAGTAAAAAGAGCTTTGTGGTGAAGTTTGACGACAAAGCTAACCGTAACTTCTGGCGCAAATACTTTTATATCAGGACGAGGCACCTGGTATCCAACCCCGAAGGGTTTCCAGATATGTAGAATTCGGGATGTAAGTATCTGTGTGCGTGATTTCGTGATGCTTTGTTTTGGTCGATCAATCATTACGACTTATTTTTCTTTCTTTTGTAGTGGTGGCTCGCCCGCCTCATCCCGTTGATGACATTAGGTAGTGGGCGGCGGAGCTGATACCGTATGTGTAAAAATGCCGTACCTGGGCTGAGTTTCGTAGATTGTATGGCCCAACTGGTAACAATCTTTCTTGTTCTTCTCTCTTTTCCATCGTTTTGGCTTGGAGATCCCTTTATTCAATGTATTCTCATTGGACAGTTCGGGGCGCTTCTAAAAAGGAGAAGAAGGAGAAAACCGATGCTAGCCCTTCTATGGCGGAGTCTGACTCTGATAGGGAAAATATATTTGTGGGAGGCTCGCCTAGAGACAGCGCCCTTTCGACCTCACAGCAGGGATCCATGCCGGAGGTTGCATCTGAGGCGGTGCCTGAGGTGTTACCTGAGGCCGTCCAATGATGACACCTGAGGTCATGCCTGTGATAGTGCCTGAGGCTGCTACAGCAGAAGTGAGTTCTGAAGGCGAAGATCCGCCGGAGAGAAAGAGGCGTTGACTGATTACCAGCAAGGGAATTGCGATTGAGGGCGTAAGGCCTAGTGAGCCCCGCCGAGAGCCGAGGCTAGTTTATATGGCTGAGGCCATTCGTTCATGGAGATTGGCCCCTAGTGGAACAATCGCCGCTGTCCGCTCAGCACGTGCTTGAGAAGGCGGGTCGTCTTCTGTAGTTATGGGAGCGGCATAGAAATTGAGAGGACGGGCTTTGAGGCCGCTCTTGGAGAAGCAACGGGGGACTCAACCCGTTTGGAGATGAGGAGGGGCATGTCTACTCGTCGAATTGTGATCCCTGGCAGGTATAATTGTTAGAAGATAGCGAGCAACCCGCAGAGGACATGACCTTGTTATGTGCGGCTGCGGAGCATAAACGCTGAAAAGCGTTAGTAACAGGGATTTGTCTAGGCGAATCGCCACTGCAGCTTTGCAGGTAGCTTTAATTTTTTCTTATATGAGTCGTAAAAGCGACTTTGGTATGTACTGACATGTTTTCTCTCTTCTTTTCAGAACCTCATCTTGGAGGTGGAGAGGAGGTGGCGTGAACAAAAGAAGGCGGCCAAATGGCGAAGAAATACAAGGAGTGACGTGCCAAGCATCAGGCGTTGGCAGATGTACTCAAGCACGACCCTTAGTTTCAGATGTTCCATGAGGGTCTTGAGGAATCGAAAGCTCTGTTGAAGAAGAGGGTGGCCGAGCTGGAGGAGGTTGATGACCAGCTGATGGCTTCTTTGGCTCGAAACATCGAGCTGGAGACTCTCCTTCAGTCAAAAGAGGAGGAACTTGAGATAAGCTGTGGGGTTGCGGCGGAGGATGCGGAACTGCGGACCCAGGTCACGGCCCTCACAGCCGAGCTTGATTCCAGTACGGTCGAGGTTGAAGTCCTCAAGCAAACTGCCCCACAAAATATTGCGCATCGTGATGCTCATGAGATGTTGGTGTACCATGATCCCAGGTTGGTCGTATTTGAGGAGTTATTGGCGGCAGGTCGGGCTTCTGAGGCGAAAGTTGAAAGGCAACGGTACTTAGCCTTTGTTTCCCATGAAGCGGCCGGTTACAGCTCCGACTCGCTAGGTAGAGAGGGCTGTAACTCTAAGGACGTCAACCGTTTGGACTCCAGTTCGTGAATTTCTAAGAATTATCAGCCTGGAGATGGCAATGGACTGGACAATGATCAGGCGGGTCGTGATGGACGGAGCGATGAAGGCTCATAAGACTTTCTATACATATTTTTGTATGAATGGGGCCTTTTTTCTAAGGTCATATGTATGTATACTTGTGGAGATAATGGAATATGAATTATTGCTATTGCTATTATTCTTTTGTTCCTTAGAGCTTTTGTTGCGTTTCTGATTGCTGCTTTTGCGCTTTCCACCTTAGTTTAGACTAGGTCGGCATGGGCGGTTTCGACTATCATTAAATTACTTGTTTGTCGTAGACGAACTGGATCGACTACCAGCGTTGACGCCCTTAGCCAGATTTATATTAACGACCTTAGTCTTGATGGATTCGATTGACTTAGCTAGACTTAGATTAATGACCTTAGTCTTGATGGAGTCGATGGCCTTAGCCAGACTTAGATTAACAACCTTAGCCTTGATGGAGTCGACGGCTTTGGCCTGTGGCCATAGAGGTGACTCTGGTTGTTATCGATTCACTTTTTTTCTGTAGTCGAATCTAGGTCGGTTGTTGGCAGCGATAGCCTTAGCCGTAATAGAGTTGATGGCCTTAGCCATGATAAAATTGGTTTTGTCCATATAGGTGACTGACTGTCATCGAGTCATTTTCTTGCCGTAGTCGAACTGGGTCGACTGTTGGCGGTGATGGCCTTAGTCATGATGAAGTCGATAACCTTTGGTCATAACTTGTTGATGGCCTTGGCCATATGGTTGATTTCAACTGTCATCGAATCATTTGTTTGCCGTAATCGAACTAGGTCGACTATTGGCAGTGATGGCCATAGCCAAGATGAAGTTGATGACTTTTGGTCATAACTTGTTGATGGCCTTAGCCATATGGTTGATTTTGACTGTCGTCGAATCATTTGCTTGCCGTAGTCGAACTAGGTCGACTATTGGCGGTGATGGCCTCAGCCATGATGGAGTCGATGACCATTGGTCATAACTTGTTGATGGTCTTGGCCATATGGTTGATTTCTAGTGTCATCGAATAATTTGCTTGTTTTAGTCAAACTAGGTCGACTGTTGGCGGTGATGGCCTTAGCCATTTGCGCATTGGAGATGGTCGTAGCCATTTATATACTAGAGACGGTCGTCGACATTTATACATTGGAGATGGTCATAGACATTCATGCATTGGAAATGGTCGTAGCGTTTCATACATTGGAGATGTAGCCTTTCATATATTGGAGATGGCCGTAGCCTTTCATACACTGGAGATGGTCTTAGCCTTTCATATATTGGACATGGTCGTAGCCTTTCATACATTAGAGATGGACGTAGCCTTTCATATATTGGAGATGGACATAGCCTTTCATATATTGGAGATGGTCGTAGCCATTCATACATTTGAAGATGGCCGTAGCCTTTCATATATTGGAGACGGCCGTAGACTTTCATACATTGGAAATGGAAGTAGCCTTTCATATATTGGAGATGGCCTTAGCCTTTCATACATTAGAGATGGCTATATCCGTTTATTCATTGGAGATGGCCGTGGCCTTATATACATTGGAGATCAAGCTAGTCCAGTCCCTTTATCATGTTGGCCTGGAGGTCGTATGGAGAGGATGATGTGATAAACTTGTGCCACAAATATCTCCAAGTTTCCCCTTTTCCACCTCGTTCAAAAACTTCCCAAACCCGATTGGGACAAAACTCGGGTAAGGGAATAAGAGTACGACTCGAGAGATGCCTTTCAGAAGTGGAAATACTTGAGCTGGGCAACGTTCCAGTTGTTTTGGAGTGTTTTTCCTTCCATTGTTTCCCACTGGAATTCTCCTTTGCTGGCTACTACTATGATCTTTAGGGTCCTTCCCAGTTGGTGCCTAATTTTCCTTCACTTGGGTCTTTGGATGGTAATTTTTTGACTTTGAGGATGTAGTCTCCCACTTTGAGTGGTCTTATCTTCGCCCTCTTGTTATAGTTTCATTCGACTTGCTGTTTTTGGGCTACCATTCTTATGTGGGCCATTTCTCTTCTCTCCTCGGCTTCATCGAGGTCTTGGAGACTGTTTGTATCATTTTCTGTTCCACTAGTGTGTGAATACCTTAGCCTTGGTTCGCCGACCTCGATGGGTATGGCCGTGTCGGTTCCGTAGACCAGAGAGTACGATGTTTCCCCTGTGCTGGATTTAGGTGTGGTCCTGTGCGCCTACAACACTTCGGGTAGCAGCTCGGGCCATAGCTCTTTGGCGTCCTCGAGCTTCTTCTTCAGTATGTTTAATATTACTTTGCTGGAAAATTCTGCCTAGTCGTTAGTGGCGGGGTGATATGGCGTGGAAAGCATCCTCTTGATGCGCCATTTCTCGAAGAATTCAGCCATTTTTTTATCGATGAACTGTCGTCTGTTGTCACAACTGATTTCTTTGGGGATGCCAAAGCGGCATATAATATTTTTCCACATGTTGTTCGCGTATTTGTGCGTACGCACCTGCTTCCACCCACTTAGAGAAATAGTCAGTTAAAACTAATAAAAATCATACCTTTTCCCATCCTGCGGGTAGGGGGCAACTATGTCCATTCTCCATTTGATGAAAGGCCATGGAGAGGTGACTGAATGGAGGGGTTCTCCTGGTTGGTGTATCATGGGGGCGTATTTTTGGCATTGTTCGCAACGGCAAACGTATTCTGCTGCCTCCTTCTTCATGGTGGGCCAGTAGTAGTTGGCCCATATGATGCATCGTATGAGGGCGCGGTTACCTGTTTGGGTGCCGCAGTGGCCTCGGTTGGTGCGGCCCCAGGCACTTGGCCAAGAGTCTGCCAAACGTTCTTTTGTAGAGATCATTGTTTATTAGGCAACACTGAGCAGCTTGCACGCGGAGTTTCTTTGCCTCTTTTTTATCGAGTGGTAGCGTTCCGTCCTGCAGATAGGATACAAACTGGTTGCTCCAGTCCCAAGTCAAATTCAAAGAGAATACCTCAGTGTAATCAATGGCGGAGTAGGGGAGGGTGACCATGCTTTCTTTATTGAAGTTTTTAGTAGCCGTAGACAGCTTCGCTAGACTGTCTGCTTCAATATTTCGTGCCCTTGGAATATGTTCGAGGCGTAATTCGTCGAACTCATCCATTAACCTGCGGATATCTGACTGGTATTTTTGCAATCTTTGTTCTTTTATCTGATAAGTCCTAGTGACTTGGTTTACTACGAGTTGGGAATCGCACTGAATGATGAGTCGGCGAGCCCCATATTTGATGGCTAGTGTCA